>CM038669.1:259778446-260416515 GCA_021605145.1 Aegilops bicornis
GCTTGATCGGTCGGGCCGTGAAGGCGCATGCGACTACATCAACCGTGTTGTTATAACGCTCGCTTTCGGTCTCACGAGGGTACGTGGACAACACTCTCCCCTCATTGCTATGCATCACCATGATCTTGCGTGTGCGTAGGATTTTTTTGAAATTACTACGTTACCCAACAAAGTGACATCCGAGCCTGGTTTTTATGCATAGATGTTATATGCACGAGTAGAACACAAGTGAGTTGTGGGCGATATAAGTCATCTTGGTTACCAGCATGTCATACTTTGGTTCGGCGGTATTGTTGGATGAAGCGGCCCGGACCGACATTACGCCAGACGCTACGCTTACGAGACTGGTTCTACCGACGTGCTTTGCACACGCGTGGCTGGCGGGTGTCTGCTTTCTCCAACTTTAGTTGAACCCGAAGTGGCTACGCCCGGTCCTTGCGAAGGTTAAAACAACACTAACTTGACGAACTATCATTGTGGTTTTGATGCGGTAAGAACTGTTCTTGCTTTCAGCCCATAGCAGCCATGTAAAATTTGCAACAACAAAGTAGAGGAATCTAACTTGTTTTTGCAGGGCATGTTGTGATGTGATATGGTCAAGGCGTGATGCTATATTTTATTGTATGAGATGATCATGTTTTGTAACCGAAGTTATCGGCAACTGGCAGGAGCCATATGGTTGTCGCTTTATTGTATGAAATGCAAACACCCTGTAATTGCTTTACTTTATCACTAAGCGGTAGCGATAGTCGTAGAAGCAATAGATGGTGTAACGACAACGATGCTACGATGGAGATCAAGGTGTCGCGCCGGTGACGATGGTGATCACGACGGTGCTTCGGAGATGGAGATCACAAGCACAAGATGATGATGGCCATATCATATCACTTATATTGATTGCATGTGATTTTTATCCTTTATGCATCTTATCTTGCTTTGATTGACGGTAGCATTTTAAGATGATCTCTCACTAATTATCAAGAAGTGTTCTCCACGAGTATGCACCGTTGCGAAAGTTCTTCGTCTTTGAGACACCACGTGATGATCGGGTGTGATAGGCTCTACGTTCAAATACAACGGGTGCAAACCAGTTGCACACGCGGAATACTCAGGTTAAACTTGACGAGCCTAGCATATCTGAGATATGGCCTCGAACACGAAGACCGAAAGGTCGGCGTGAATCATATAGTAGATATGATCAACATAGTGATGTTCACCATTGAAAACTACTCCATCTCACGTGATGATCCGACATGGTTTAGTTGATTTGGATCACGTGATCACTTAGATGACTAGAGACATGTCTGTCTCAAGTGGGAGTTCTTAAGTAATATGATTAATTGAACTTAAATTTATCATGAACTTAGTCCTGGTAGTATTTTGAAAATTATGTTGTAGATCAATAGCTCGTATTTATTGCTTTCATATGTTTATTTTGATATGTTCCTAGAGAAATTGTGTTGAAAGATGTTAGTAGCAATGATGCGGATTGGATCCGTGATCCGAGGTTTATCCTCATTGCTTTGCCTGAGAAGAATTATGTCCTTAATGCACCGCTAGATGACAGACCTATTGCAGGAGCAAATGCGGGCGTTATGAGCGTTTGGCTAGCTCAATATGATGACTACTTGATAGTTTAGTGCACCATGCTTAACGGCTTAGAATCGGGACTTCAAAGGCGTTTTGAGCGTCATGGACCATATGAGATGTTCCAGGAATTGAAGTTAATATTTCAAGCAAATACCGAGTTGAGAGATATGAAGTCTCCAACAAGTTCTATAGCTAAAAGATGGAGGAGAATCGCTCAACTAGTGAGCATGTGCTCAGATTGTCTGGGTACTTCAATCGCTTGAATCAAGTGGGAGTTAATCTTCCAGATAAGATAGTGATTGACAGAATTCTCTAGTCACCATCACCAAGTTACTAGAACTTCGTGATGACCTATAGTATGCAAGGGATGACAAAAACGATTCCCGAGCTCTTCGTGATGTTGAAATCGACGAAGGTAGAAATCAAGAAAGAGCATCAAGTGTTGATGATTGACAAGACCACTAGTTTCAAGAAAAGGGCAAAGGAAAAGAAAGGGAAACTTCAAGTAGAATGGCAAACAAGTTGTCACTCCCGTGAAGAAGCCCAAAGCTGGACCAAAGCCTGAAACTGAGTGCTTACACTGCAAAGGAAATGGTCACCGAAGCGGAAATGCCACTGAATATTTGGTGGATAAGAAGGATGACAAAGTAAACAAGGGTATATTTGATATACAAGTTATTGATGTGTGCCTTACTAGTGTTTATAGTAGCCCTGAGTATTTGATACTTGTTCGGTTGCTATGATTAGTAACTTCGAAACAGGAGTTCTGAATAAACAGAGACTAGTTGAAGGGAAGTGACGATGAGTGTTGGAAATAGTTCCAAGATTGATATGATCATCATCGCACACTCCCTATACTTTTGGGATTAGTGTTAAACCTAAATAAATGTTATTTGGCGTTTGCGTTGAGCATGAATATGATTTGATCATGTTTATTGCAATACGATTATTCATTTAAAATCAAAGAATAATTGTTGTTCTGTTTACATGAATAAAACCTTCAAATGATCATACACCCAATGAAAATAGTTTGTTGGATCTCGATCGTAGTGATACACATATTCATAATATTGATGCCAAAAGATGCAAAGTTAATAATGATGGTGCAACTTATTTTTGGCACTGCCGTTTGGGTCATATCGGTGTAAAGCGCATGAAGAAACTCCATAAAGATGGATTTTCGGAATCACTTGGTTATGAATCATTTGATACTTGCGAACCGTGCCTTTTGGGCAAGATGACTAAAACTCCGTTCTCCGGAACAATGGAACGAGCTACTAACTTATTGGAAATAATACATGCCGATGTATGCGATCCGATGAGTGTTAAGGCTCGTGGCGTGTATCGTTATTTTTCTGACCTTCACAGATGATTTGAGCAGATATGGGTATATCTACTTGATGAAACACAAGTCTAAAACATTTGAAAAGTTCAAAGAATTTCAGAGTGAAGTGGAAAATCATCGTAACAAGAACAATAAAGTTTCTACAATCTGATCATGGAGACGAATATTCGAGTTACGAGTTTGGTCTTCATTTGAAACAATGTGAAATAGTTTCGCAACTCACGCCACCTGGAACACCACAATGTAATGGTGTGTCCGAACGTCGTAATCGTACTTTACTAGATATGGTGCGATCTATGATGTCTCTTATCGGTTTACCACTATCGTTTTGGGGTTATGCATTAGAGGTAGCTGCATTCACGTTTAATAGGGCACCATCTAAATCCGTTGAGACGACACCGTATGAACTATGGTTTAGCAGTAAACCTAAGCTGTCGTTTCTTAAAGTTTGGAGTTATGATGCTTATATGAAAAAGGTTTTCAACCTGATAAGCTCTAATCCAAATCGGAGAAGTGCGTCTTCATAAAATACCCAAAGGAAACTGTTGGGTACACCTTCTATCATAGATCTAAAGGCAAAACATTCGTTGCTAATAATGGATCCTTTCTAGAGAAGGAGTTTCTCTCGAAAGAAGTGGGTGGGAGGAAAGTAGAGCTTGATAAGGTTATTTGTACCTTCTCCCGAATCGGAAAGTAGTTCATCACAGAAATCAGTTCCAGTGATTCCTACACCAATTAGTGAGGAAACTAATGATGATGATCATAAAACTTCAGATCAAGTTACTACAAAACCTCGTAGGTCTTCCAAAGTACAGTCCGCACCAGAGTAGTACGGTAATCCTGTTTTAGAAGTCATGTTACTAGACCATGATGAACCTATGAACTATGAGGAAGCGATGATGAGCCTAGATTCCGCGAAATGGCTTGAGGCCATGAAATCTGAGATGGGATCCATGTATGAGAACAAAGTGTGGACTTTGGTGGAGTTGCCCGATGATCGGTAAGCCATATTGTATTAATGGATCTTCAAGAGGAAGACAGATGCTGATAGTAGTGTTACTATCTACAAAGCTCGACTTATCGCATAAAAGGTTTTCGACAAGTTCAAGGTGTTGACTACAATGAGATTTTCTCAAGCTGTAGCGATGCTTAAATCTGTCCGAATCATGTTAGCAATTGCCACATTTTATGAAATCTAGAAAATGGATGTCAAAACTGCATTCCTTAATGGTTTTCTTAAAGAAGAGTTGTATACGATGCAACCAGAAAGTTTTGTCAATCCTAAAGGTGCTAACAAAATGTGCAAGCTCCAGCGATCCATCTATGGACTGGTGCAAGCATCTCAGAGTTGGAATATACGCTTTGAGAAGTTGATCAAAGCATATATTTTATCTGAGACTTGCCGTGAAGCCTTTGTATTTACAATAAAGTGAGTGGGAGCACTACCGCCTTTTCGATAAATATATGTGAGTAACATCTTGTTGATCAGAAATGATGTAGAATTTTTACGGAAAGCATAAAGGAGTATTTGAAAGGAGTTCTTTAAAGAAAGACCTCGGTAAAACTACTTACATATTGAGCATCAAGATCTATTGAGATAGATCAAGACACTTGATAAGTTTTTCAATAAGTACATACCTTGTCAAGTTTTTGAAGTAGTTCAAAATGGAGCAGTCAAAGAAAGAGTTCTTGCACGTGTTGCAAAGGTGTGAAATTGAGTAAGACTCAAATCCCGACCACGGCGAGAAAATAGAAAAGAGAATGAAAGTCATTCCCTATGCCTCAATCATAGGTTCTATAAAGTATGCTATGCTATGTACCGGACCTATTGTATACCTTGCTACGTATTTGGCAAGGGAGTACAATAGTGATCTAGGAGTAGATCTCCGGACATTGGTCAAGAATATCCTTAGTAAGGACTAAGGAAATATTTCTCGATTATGGAGGTGATAAAAGAGCCCGTCAGAAGAGTTACATCGGTGCAATCTTTTACACCAATCCAGATGACTCTAAGTCTCAATCTGGATACATATTGAAAGGGAGCAATTAGCTAGACTAGCTCCGTGCAGAGCATTGTAGACATAGAGTATTTGCAAAATACATACGGCTCTGAATGTGACAGACCCGTTGACTAAGCTTCTCTCACGAGCAAAACATGATCACACCTCAGTACTCTTTGGGTATTAATCACATAGCTATGTGAACTAGATTATTGACTCTAGTAAACCCTTTGGGTGTTGGTCACATGACGATGTGAACTATGGGTGTTAATAATATCTGAGATATGAATATTGGTGTTAAATCACATGGCGATGTGAACTAGATTATTGACTCTAGTGCAAGTGGGAGACTGAGGGAAATATGCCCTAGAGGCAATAATAAAGTTATTATTTATTTCCTTATTTCATGATAAATGTTTATTATTCATGCTAGAATTGTATTAACGGAAACATAATACATGTGTGAATACATAGACAAACTTAATGTCACTAGTATGCCTCTACTTGACTAGCTCATTAATCAAAGATGGTTATGTTTCCTAACCATAGACATGAGTTGTCATTTGATTAACGGGATCACATCATTAGTAGAATGATGTGATTGACTTGACCCATTCCGTTAGCTTAGCACTTGATCGTTTAGTATGTTGCTATTGCTTTCTTCATGACTTATACATGTTCCTGTGACTATGAGATTATGCAACTCCGTTTACGGAGGAACACTTTGTGTGCTACCAAACGTCACAACGAACTGGGTGATTATAAAGGAGCTCTACAGGTGTCTCCGAAGGTACATGTTGAGTTGGCGTATTTCGAGATTAGGATTTGTCACTCCGATTGCCGGAGAGGTATCTCTGGGCCCACTCGGTAATGCACATCACTATAAGCCTTGCAAGCATTGTAACTAATGAGTTAGTTGCGGGATGATGTATTACGGAACGAGTAAAGAGACTTGCCGGTAAAGAGATTGAGCTAGGTATTGAGATACCGACGATCGAATCTCGGGTAAGTAACATACCGATGACAAAGGGAACAATGTATGTTGTTATGCGGTTTGACCGATAAAGATCTTCGTAGAATATGTAGGAGCCAATATGAGCATCCAGGTTCCGCTATTGGTTATTGACCGGAGACGTGTCTCGGTCATGTCTACATTGTTCTCGAACCCGTAGGGTCCGCACGCTAAGGTTTCGATGATGCTTATATTATGAGTTATGTGATTTGATGTACCGAAGGTAGTTCGGAGTCCCAGATGAGATCGGGGACATGACAAGGAGTCTCGAAATGGCCGAGATGTAAAGATCTATATATTGGACGACTATATTCGGACATCGGAAAGGTTCCGAGTGATTCGGGTATTTTTCGGAGTACCGGAGAGTTACGAGAATTCGTATTGGGCCTTAATGGGCCATACGGGAAAGGAGAGAAAGGCCCCAAAGGGTGGCCGCACCCCTCCCCATGGACTAGTCCGAATTGGACTAGGGAGGGGGGGCGCACCCTTCCTTCCTTCTCCTTCTCCGTTCCCTTTCCTTCTCTCCTACTCCTTCTACTTGGAAGGGCTCCTAGTTCTACTAGGAAAGGGGGAATCCTACTCCCGGTGGGTAATGTAAGTTATATTAAATAAACAAAGTATAATTCAAAAAATGGGTAAATTTGAGCTTTATTGTCTCTCGTTGTACATGCGCGGAGCCCCTTGTAATCGGGGTAGGCAGCTAGTAAGCCCTTGTATGTTTACGCCGGACTCGTCTAGCCATGTCCGGTCCGAACGACCTGTTTTGGTGCTTTGATTAGTGAAGCTGGTTTAGTGTGTGGCTGTGTGGCTGTCAAGGCAGCCGCACAGTCTTCCGCGCTCGAGGAACACTCGATGTTTCCCTTTAATGAGATGATGCCTCGCGGACCGGGCATTTTAATCGTAAGAGATGCATAATGTGGTATTGCGTTAAAGTGGGCTAAAGCTTCGCGTCCCAGTAGTGCTTGATAGCTACTTGTAAATGGGGCTATGTGGAAGGTTAGCTTTTCATGGCGGAAGTTGTCGGGGAGCCGAACATAACTTCTAGCGAGGAGAGAACCCGTACAATGGGCATACGGACTGGCGTTACCCCTTGAAAGGAAGTGTTGCTATGGCGAATTTTTGTTGGGTCTATCACCATTTTGCGGATTGTGTCCTGATATAGCAGGTTTAGATCACTGCCACCATCCATTAGGACTTGTGTAAATTGGAGTCCGTCAATTATCGGATCTAATATCAAGGCAGTCCAGCCTGCGTTCGGATACTTCTAGAGTAATTTGATGGTGAAGGTGATTGGTTTTAACAACCCGATGGCGGGACTCCTCACGGGATAGGCATTATGGTAGCGTATCTCTATAGGCCACTCTTTTTCCTTTTGTCACGTGAAGTGAGTTTCTTGTTTTGACTTCTTGTGGTAAATTCTTTTGTTTTCGATTGCTCTGCTTGTGGGGTTAAATCATCATCCTCGCTTGGTGTGTCGAGCCCCTTGTGTTCGGGCGTTGAGTTTGCGGATTGCTTGAAGACCGAACAATCTCTCGTGGGTATGGTTTGCAGGGCTTCCAGGAGCATCTTGGTTTGGCATATCTTGTCCAAGATTTTGTTTAGGTTAGATAGCTCGTCCTCGTTATCCTTGAGGGCAGCTTTTTTCGATTTTGCCGAGAGCTTTTGAATCCGGTGTTGACTGCCGTGCTCTTCAGCTGTTTCCTTGGTCGGCGCTAGTCCTTGCTGCGTCGCGGTTTCCCGTTCCATCCCTAACCCGGATGTACTTGGGTGGTCATTGCATCTTGCCAACCAGCTATCCTCTCCCTCATAAAAGCGGGTCATGAGGCTTGTTAATGCGGCCATTGTTCTTGGCTTTTCTTGGCGAGGTGTCTGGCGAGCCATTCGTCTCGAGCAGTGTGTTTGAAAGCTGCTAAGGCTTGACATCAGGACGATCGACTATCTGGTTCTTTGTAGTAAGAAATCTGTTCCGAGTTTTGGGCTGACTCTCCGGGTTGTTGAGTTATATGACTTAAATCGTAAATGCATCAGGAGGTCGGGACATAGGTCCCTTGAAAATTTGCCTAAAAGCATCCTCGAGCTCTTCCCAACTTCCAATAGTGTTTTCGGGAAGGCTTTTAAGCCAATGCCCGGCTGGCCCTTTGAGCTTGAGGGGTAAGTATTTTATGGCGTGGAGGTCATCTCCTCTAGCCATGTGTATGTGGAGGATATAATCCTCAATCCGGACTCGAAGTGCATTGTTCCGTCGTATGCCTCTATGTTTACGGGCTTGAATCCTTGAAATTCATGGTCGGCACCTCATCGGTGAAACATAGGGGTGTGCGGCACCCTATATTTGGGTGCGCCATGATGTTCGGATACTTGTTGCGTTGCATTGCTTACTAAAGCTTGCTTTCTTGGCCCGTAGATAGATCTGGCTAGGCCATCTTTTGATGCGAATCCTTATGCGGATCACGTAGCCGGCTTGTGTGCGGCGCCGCTTGCCGCTCTATGTTGGCCATGGGGTTGTTTATCCGACCCGGTGGCTTCCTTATTTTTGATTCTTGCGGGGCTCTAAGGCCTCTTCATCAAATTCTGGCAGTAATTTTCGCTTTGGATAGCTCTTTGTGTGGCATTGTCGCCGTATTTGTCTGTGATGTTGAGTACTTTGCTCCATCTAATTAAGTGCATCTTCGCTGTTTTGGGCTTCCGTTTACGCTTTTTTTAGGGCTATCTTGATGGCGAGCCTTTTGTGGAGGTTCTTCTGCTCCAGCAACTTGTCCGGTGTGAGGTCGTCCGGAATTGTTATCTTCGCCGAGGGACGGGTTGTTCGGTTTGTTTATCCAAGTTGCCCTGTTCGGACGGTTCTTGGCATGTTCATCGTCCGCGGTTCGCCCTACTACGTGGCTGGGTCTGTATGGCTCTTTGTCTCTGTCGAGGTGGGGTTTAGGCGGCGCTTACGCCGCGCCGCTTTGGTACTTTTTAGAGAGCGATCGCCGTTCGTCCCTTTGTTCCTCGTCGTCGTTTATTTTATGTGTGTCCACCATGTATAAAACGTGAGATGAGGTGGTTGTCCAGTGCCCTATAGGCGCTGGTTCTCGCTTCTCCTAACTTTCGTCGTCCATATCGTCGATGTCTTGGTCGAAGTCGAGCATGTTGGTTAAATCATCGGCGGTGGCTACGAAGTGGGTGGTGGGTGGGTTTTGAATTTCTTCGTCATCTGCATCCCAACCTTGCTGACCATAGTCCGGCCAGGGCTCTCCTGATAAAGAGAGAGACTTTAGTGAATTCAGAATGTCGCCGAAGGGCGAATGCTGAAAGATGTCATGGCGGCGGACTCCATGATCGGCGCCCAATCGGATTCGATCGGCAGTGGCGCGGAAGGTTCGGAGTCCGGAGAGGAGTCCGGCACCTTGGAGTCGCGAGCTTCGCAGAGGACAAGGCTGGTGTTCGGCTCGATCGCCGTAAAGATTGCAGCCCCCGAGGTGGTGTCCAGCCACCCGTCCTTGATTGGCGCAGTCGGCTCCGAGCTAAGGGTCGGAGCGGACACGGGTGCGGCCTCGAGGCGTTGACCCAGAGCTAGATCATGCCCATCGTGACGGTGCGGCACGCCGGGTCATGTGGCTTCGAACCCGTCGAAGATCAAGTCTCCGCGGACGTCGGCCGTGTAGTTCAAACTTCCAAATCTGACGATGGTCGGGGCGTGGCTGTCGATCTGCTCCAGATGGCTGCGAATTGGCCTTGATGCAAAGCCGCCGAATCTGAAGATCTGTCGGGGAGAAAAGTCTCACCTGGACCGCATCGTTGTTGATGATTGGAGGAGCCATCGGGCCTAAAGATGACGACGAGAGGAACTCAATATGAAAGCACCAATGTCGGTTGTCAAAACCGGCGGATCTCGGGTAGGGGGTCCCGGTATGTCGTCTAGGCGGATGGTAACGAGGAGACAAGGGACACGATGTTTTTACCAGGTTCGGGCCCTCTCGATGGAGGTAAAACCCTACTCCTGCTTGATTAATATTGATGATATGGGTAGTACAAGAGTAGATCTACCACGAGATCGAGAGGCTAAACCCTAGAAGCTAGCCTATGGTATGATTGTTGTTCGTCCTCGGACTAAAACCCTCCGGTTTATATAGACACCGAGAGGGCTAGGGTTACACAGTCGGTTACAATGGGAGGAGATCTACATATCCGCATCGCCAAGCTTGCCTTTCACGCCAAGGAAAGTCCCATCCGGACACGGGACGAAGTCTTCAATCTTGTATCTTCATAGTCCAGGAGTCCGGCCAAAGGTTATAGTCCGGCCATCCGGACACCCCCTAATCCAGGACGCCCTCACCCCCGCCGAACCAAAAGGAGCTCTTTGGCCCCATAGGTGGCCGTGGTTTCCCATGACAAGGGTCTTGATGTCATTTTCCGAGGATTCCCCAAGGACTCCCTTGGCATTCCGCTTCGAGGAACTCCTCCGGAAGATATTCATTTTTGTACGAACAAATTTCTGAAATTCTTGGCCACAAAATGATTGATAGCAACTAATCGTATGGATGTCTAGAGGCTATATGAAGCATTCAAACTACTTGGAACTCAAAGAATTCAACATGCAAGCTTATTTTCAGTAGCACCAAGAGCAGCTAATTATGCAAAATATAATCCACTAAAGCAAAAACTAACCGGAGCAATGGAGGAGTCACATACCAATTAGCAATCCCCTAAAATAGTTTCAAAAAGCAGAGCTCCGAGCAAGAGACCGAAAACCACGGGTTTGGGAGCAAGAAGCAGCGAGAGAGAGCTACCAAGATTTTTGGTGGAGGCAAGAGACGAAGTGGGCTAAAGGGATAAGTGAGGGGGTCCCTGTGGGGCCCACAAGCCACCTAGGCGCGCCCTAGTATCTTGTGGGCACCTGGGGCATCCCCCTCAGATGATTCCAGTGCCAAAATTTCTTAAATATTCAGTAAAAAACCATGTAAATTTTAGGTCATTTCGAGCACTTTTTTATTGCATGGATAATTCAAAAAACAGGATATTCATGGCATTTTATTGCATTTAACTAAAAATAACAAAAAACATAAGGTAAGTATAGAAGATTGTTCCTACTAAATACATCAATCACATGACCCTAAAAAATAATCCATTAATAAGGTTGATCAAGTCTTATTAACAAACCACTTTCAGTTAGTATGAAACTGAAGAATCTTCGTAAAACACTAAGTTACCTCAACGGGGATATGCATCTCCCTAATAATATGTGTTTCATATTTCTTTTTTACAGTAGGAAGAGGAATTTGAAAACTTCCAATAGTAATTGTCGGAGTCTTTTCAATAACATGAACACCATTTACTTCAAACTATTTCTTCGGAAAGTGCATCGTATGTTCATTACCACCGATATAAAAATTGACCTTGCTTTTGTTGCAATCAATAACAACCCCTACAGTATTCAGAAAGGGTCTACCAAGGATAATCGACATGTTGCCCTCATTGGGCATATCAAGTATAATAAAGTCTGGTAAGATAGTAACATTTGCAACTACAACAGGCACATCCTCACAAACACCGATAGGTATGGCAGTTGATTTGTCAGCCATTTGCAATGATATTTCAGTAGGTGTGAGTTTATTCAAATAAAGTCTTCTATATAATGAGAAAGGCATAACACTAACACTGGCTCCTAAATCACCCAAAGTAGTTTTGACATAATTTCTTTTAATGGAGCAAGGTATAATTGGTATTCCTAGATCTCCTAGTTACTTAGGTATTCCATCCTTAAAAGAATAGTTTGTAAGCATGGTGGAGATTTTGGCTTCAAGTATTTTTCTTTTATTAGTGATAATATCTTTCATGTATTTAGCATATGGGGCCATCTTTAAAATATCAGTCAAACGAGTACGCAAAAAGGCTGTCCTAAGCATTTCAGCAAAGTGTTCAAATTCTTTGTCATCCTTTTTATTAGATAGTTTAGGTGGAAATGGCATGGGTTTATGAACCAATGGTTCTCTTTCTTTACCATGTTTTCTAGCAACGAAATCTCTCTTATCATAACGTTTGTTTCTAGAAGGTGGCTTATCAAGATCAACAACATGTTCTATTTCAATATCATTATCTAGTTCTTTATCATTGTCTAGTTGAGCATCAACATGAACATCATCATTGTAATTATCATCATCTCTAGATGAATGTTCATTACCAGATTGAGTTTCAGCATCGGAAATAGAAACATCATTACTATCTTTAGGAGGTTTTTCTACCTCAGGTTCACTAGAAGTATGGGAAGTCCTATAATTTTTCCTTTTCGTTTTCTCTTTAGAAGCACTAGGTGCATCAACATTAATTCTTTGAGAGTCTTGTTCAATTCTTTTAGGGTGACCTTCAGAATAAAGTGGCTCCTGAGTCATTCTACCCCCTCTAGTCATTACTCTAACAGTATGGTCATTCATATTATTATTCATTTCATTGAGCAAGTCACTTTGAGATTTAGCAACTTGTTCTAACTGAGTTTGGACCATAGAAGCATGTTTACCTACACCTTTGACATCATTAATAATTCTAAACAAATAGTCACTCAAGCGACCAATCATGTAGGCATTTCGTTCAATTGTTTCATACATTTGCTTTTAAATGATCTTGTCTAATAATGTAATTATCAAATTCATACAAGTATTGACTAGGAGATTTATTGTAAGGAATACCACCTCCATCAAACTTTATAAGAGAACTTACCTGTACCACATGTGTTGGTGTGTCAAGACCATGTATTTCTTCGATAGGTGGTAAATGCTTCACATCTTCAACTTTAATACCTTTTTCCTACATACATTTCTTTGCTTCTTGCATATCTTCAGGAGTGAGAAATAAAATACTGCTCTTCTTCGGAGTGGGTTTAGGCGGTGGTTCAGGAAGGGTCCAATCATTATCATTCTTCAATATATTATTGATGGTTCCTCGGCTTATTCAATAGTTCGTTTCACGAAAACACAACTAGCACAACTATCTAGGTAGTCCCTAGAAGCATCGGTTAGTCCATTATAGAAGATATCAAGTATTTCATTTTTCTTAAGAGGATGATCAGGCAAAGCATTAAGTAATTGGAGAAGCTCCCCCAAGCTTGAGGGACATTCTCTTCTTCAATTTGCACAAAGTTAAATATATCATGTAAGACAGTTTGTTTCTTATGAGCAGGAAAATATTTTTCAGAGAAGTAATAAATCATATCCTGGGGACTACGCACACAACCAGGAGCAAGAGTATTGTACCATATCTTAGCATCACCCTTTAATGAGAAAGGAAAATACTTAAGGATATAGTAATAGCAATTTTTTCCCTCATGAGCAAATAGGGTGGCTATATCATTTAATTTAGTAAGATGTGCCACAACAGTTTCAGTTTCATAGCCATGGGATGGATCAGATTCAACCAAAGTAATTAACTCTGGGTCCATAGAGAATTCATAATCCTTATCGGTAATAAAGATAGGTGAAGTAGCAAACTTAGGGTCATATTTCATTCTAGAATTCAAAGATTTTTCTTCGAACTTGCATTGTAATTTCTTAAGATCATCTCTATCCTTACAAGCAAGAAAATCCCTAGCTACCTCTCCTTCCATAACATAACCTCAGGTACCTCAGGCAATTCATATGTAGGAGAGCTACTTCCAATAGGTGTTTCATAATTTTCAGTTTCAATAACTTCATCAGTTTCAGTAATCTCATCAGTTTCATCATTCTCAATTTCTTAAGCTCTAGCAAGTTGTTCATCAAGAAATTCACCTAGTGCCACATTCTTATCAAGCAAAGTACTAGCATCATCAATAGCATCATTCATAGCAGAAGTAGCATCATCAATTACTTGTGACATATTAGGATTAATAGCAGGTGGTGGTGTTGCAAGCTTACTCAAAACGGAAGGTGAATCAAGTGCAGAGCTAGATAACAGTTCCTTACCTCCCTTGTCTTAGAGGGAACAATCTTGGTTCTATCATCTTTAGGATCCCTCATAGTGATCAACAAATATAAATTCCAAGTGACTCAACAAATATAGCCATGCTCCCCGACAATGGCGCCAGAAAAAGGTCTTGATAACCCACAAGTATAGGGGATCGCAATAGTTTTCGAGGGTAGAGTATTAAGCCCAATTTTATTGGTTTGACACAAGGGGAGCGAAAGAATATTTGCAAATTAGCAGTTGAGTTGTCAATTCAACCACACCTGGAGACTAAATATCTGCAGCAAAGTGATCAGTAGCACAGCAGTATGGTAATTTGATAGTGGTGGAAGTAACAGTAATAGTAACAGTAGCAACAACAGTAGTAATAGTAACTTAGCAAGAACAGTATGTGAAAAGCTTGTAGGCATTGGATCGGTGATAACATTGGATAATGTTCATCATATAAATGTCATAACCTAGGGCGACACGGAACTAGCTCCGATTCATCAATGTAATGTAGGCATGTATTCCGTGTATAGTCATACGTGCTTATGGAAAAGAACTTGCATGACATCTTTTTTCCTACCCTCATGTGGCAGCAGGGTCCATCAGGAAACTAAGGGATATTAAGGCCTCCTTTTAAAAGAGAACCGGAGCAAAGCATTAACATATAGTGAATACATGAACTCCTCAAACTATGGTAATCACCAGAAAGAACCCCTATTGTCACCTTGGTGTATGCGGATCATAACACGTAGCAGGTGCATACAACTTGCAAGATCGGATCAAGAACACAAATATATTCATGAAAACATAATGGGTTCAGATCTGAAATCATGGCACTCGGGACCTAGTGACAAGCATTGAGCATAGCAAAGTCATAGCAACATTAATCTTAGAACATAGTGGATATAGGGATCAAGCCCTAACAAAACTAACTCAATTACAAGATGAATCTCATCCAAGCCATCACCGTCCATCAACTCTACGAATAAATTACTCACTTCTGATGGTGAGCATCATGAAGTTGGTGATGGAGGATGGTTGATGATGACAACGACGGAAGAGCCCCCCCCCCTTCGAAGCCCCGAACATACTCTCATTGAAGAACATGAGGTAGCTGATAGGTCTCCAACGTATCTATAATTTTTGATTGTTCCGTGCTATTATATTATCAATCTTGGATGTTTTATAATAATTTATAGTCAATTTATATCATTTTTTGGTACTAACCTATTGGCATAGTGCCAAGTGCCAGTTGTTGTTTTTTCCTTGTTTTTTACATCGCAGAAAATCAATACCAGACGGAGTCCAAATGCCACGAAACTCCATGAAGAATTTTTATGGGCTAGAAGGAACACAACGGGCCCTGGCTGCACCTAGGGGTGCCCGAGGAGGCACAACCCACTGTAGCGCCAGAGGCCCAGTAGCGCGCCTGGTTGGTTGTGCCCACCTCGGGTGCCCCCAGGACCGCCTCTTTGCTCTATAAATACCCCAATATTCCAGAAACCCTAGGAACATCGACGAAATATTCATCCAGCTGCCCATGAGTCCGTAACCAGTGAGATCCAATCTAGACACCATCTCGGATGGGGTTCACCACCTCCATTGGTGCCTCTCCGATGATGCGTGAGTAGTTCTTTGTAGACCTTTAGGTCCGTAGTTAGTAGCTAGATGGCTTTCTCTCTCTCTCGCTGAATTCTCAATACAATGGTCTCTTGGAGATCCATATGATGTAACTCTTTTACGTGTGTTTGTTGGGATCTAATGAACTTCGAGTTTATGATCAGTTATATCTTTTTATATCCATGAAAGTATTTGAGTTGCTTTGATCTCTTTTATGCATGATTGCTTGTAGCCTCGTATTTCTTCTCCGATATTTGGGTTTTGTTTGGCCAACTTGATCTATTTATCTTGCAATGGGAAGAGGTGCGGTAGTAGGTTCGATCTTACGATTGCTTGATCGGATGTAAAGGGAAACGACACTTATGTATCGTTGCTACTAAGGATAAAACGATGGGGTCTATCTCTACATAGATAGATCTTGTCTACATCATGTCATCGTTCTTATTGCATTGCTCCTTTTTTCCATGAACTTAATACACTAGATGCATGCTGGATAGCGGTCGATGTGTGGAGTAATAGTAGTAGATGCAGGTAGGAGCCGGTCTACTAATCTTGGACGTGATGCCTATATAATGATCATTGCCTAGATATCGTCATAATTATTTGAAGTTCTAGCAATTGCCCAACAGTCATTTGTTCAACCACCGTTTGCTATTTTTCTCGAGAGAAGCCACTAGTGAAACCCTCATTACCGGTCTTCTTTCTCATATATTTGCCTTTGCTATCTACTTTTTCCTTGCATTTATTTTTAGATCTATTAAACCAAAAATACAAAATACCTTGCTGCAGTTTATTTCTATTAATTTTATTTGGCGTTCGATCTATCAAATTATTGCAACTTATTCCCGTCCGCACGCCGTTTCTGGTGCCATTACCCGAAAGGGATTGACAACCCCTTTAACACGTCGAGTTGCGAGGTGTTGTTATTTGTGTGCAGGGGCTGTTTACGTTGTGTTGCTTGGTTCTCCTACTGGTTCGATAACCTTGGTTTCATATCTGAGGGAAATACCTACCGCCGCTGTGCTACATCATCCCTTCCTCTTTGGGGAAATACCAACCTAGCTTCAAGCGACATCAGTGGTGGCGGCTCCATATCATAAAACGCGATGAAACTTCCTCCCTTACTTTTTCTCAGAAAATAGGAACTTATAGTGTTGAGATTAGGGTCAGCGAAGCCACGTGGGCCCCACAACACACTAGGGCACGCCTAGGGGGTGGGCGGCATACTGGTGCATTAATGGGCATAGGCGGCTACCCTCTAGTGGATCTTGGCTCCGATTACTTTTATTTATTCCAAAAAATTCTCCAAAAAGTTTCGTCCAACTTCGAGAACTTCTATTTCTACAGAGAACACACCATGGGAGTTCTACTGAAAACAGCGTCAGTCCAGGTTAGTTTCATTCAAATCATGCAAATTAGAGTCCAAAACAATAGCACAAGTGTTTGGAAAAGTAGATACGAAGGAGACGTATCACTGCACAGTTCATACTTGCTGATGAGGACTTCTGTTTCTTAGTAACGATTCTAATGTTCATGAGAATATGATGCTGCCTAAATTGGATACATTTGTTTTGCTTACAAATGAAGGGCCTAGCTTGGACAATAAGGATGAACATTGGAGCAAGATCAAGCGTGGGGATGATGGCATGCATAAGGAAACAAGAACGGAGTTACAGGTGGCGACTTGAGAATTTGAAGCTACCATAATGAGTGCATGAAGGTTGGACGAAATATACAAGATGCCACTTCATAAAATTCATCCAGAGGCTATTATAGGTGATGCGTTACCTTATTATTGGGCCAGGCCCATGTAATTTTGAAATACTTCAGTATAGGCTATTTTTAGAGTCTGTATGTGTGGGGAAACAGAGTTAGGGTTGGTTTTGGACCTCTCCTCCAAGGGGCCATGCAATTCCCTCCCTCTTCCTCCATATATATAGCCCTTAGGGAGTCGTCTAAACTTTGTGTTTTGTTTAGATTAAAAGCCCGCCATAGTTGCAACTTCGCGTACTTCGTTTGATTTCAATGACCAAACCAAGACATCACAGAAACCCACCTTCATTAATAAAGCTTTCCTCTTATATTCACAATATTCAGATTACAATTTCAGTTTCTTGCTTGTTCTTCGTTTGCGTGTAGGAAAGAAACCCTCGTGGCCAGGTTGATCGTGCTCCGGCATGGTCAATAACCTCTCAGAGTTGGTTTATCTATTGCTAAGGCGTGACGTCCTTGCATGTTCGTAGTCAGATCGTCAACGCCTACTCCACCAAAAACAATAGCCACCATCTCATTGAAAGACGGGACACCTTTGCCTCTGATACGTCTCCAACCTATCTATAATTTTTTATTGTTCCATGCTATTATATTATCCATCTTGGATGTTTTATATGCATTTATATACTATTTTATATTATTTTTGGGACTACCCTATTAACCTAAAGCCCAGTGCCAGTTTCTATTTTTTCCTTGTTTTTGAGTTTTGCAGAAAAGGAATATCAAACGGAGTCCAAATGAGCTAAAAATTTATCGTGATACTTTATGGACCAAAAGAAGCCCCCAAAGCAAAAGAGTTGGGCCAGAAGAGTCCCGAGTCAACGACAAGGGTGGAGGGCGCCCCCACCCCCTTGGGCGCGCCCCCTACCTTGTCGCTGCATCGTGGACCCCCCCTGATTTGAAACAGATGCCCAAAATTCCTATAAATCTAGAAACCCCCAGAAAGAAACCTAGATCGGGAGTTCCGTCGCCGCAAGCCTCTGTAGCCATGAAAAACCAATTGAGAGCCTATTCCGGCACCCTGTCGGAGGGGGAAACCATCACCGGTGGCCATCTTCCTCATCCCGGCGGTCTCCTTGACGAGCAGGGAGTAGTTCACCCTCGGGGCTGAGGGTATGCACTAGTAGCTATGTGTTTGATCTCTCTCTCTCATGTTCTTGATTTGGCATGATCTTGATGTACCGCGAGCTTTTTTATTATAGTTGGATCATATGGTGTTTCTCCCCCTCTACCTTCTTGTGATGAATTGAGTCTTGCTCTTTCAGGTTTTGTTATGTTGGATTGAGTATTGGATTTGAGAACACTTGATGTATGTCTTGCGATGGGATATCGTGGTGACAATGGGATTTTCTATTGATTCACTTGATGTATGTTTTGGCACTCAATTCATGGATTCGAGATGACAATGGGGTAATCTATGCATAGGGATTGATGCGTTTTTAGATCCTCGTTCTCACGATAGAAACTTTGGAGTGATTCTTTGTTGCACGTTGAGGGATTGCCAAATGATCTAATTATGTTATAATTGTTGAGAGAACTTGCACTAGTGAAAGTATGAACCCTAGGCCTTATTTTCAAGAATTGCAATACCGTTTTCGCTCACTTTTACTACTTGCTACCTTGCTGTTTTTTATATTTTCAGATTACGAAAACCTATATCTACTATCCATATTGCACTTGTATCACCATCTCTTACATGAACTAGTGCACCTATACCATTTACCATAGTATTGGGAGTGTTGGGGACACAAGAGACTCTTTGTTATTTGGTTGCAGGGTTGTTTGAGAGAGACCATCTTCATCCTACGCCTCCCACGAATTGATAAACCTTAGGTCATCCACTGGAGGGAAATTTGCTACTGCCCTACAAAACTCTGTGCTTGGAGGCCCAACATGAGTCTACAAGAAGAAGGTTGCGTGGTAGACATCAAGCAATTGAATCTTTTCTGGCGCCGTTGTCGGGGAGGTAAGTGCTTGAAGGTATATCTTTAGATCTTGCAGTTGAATTTTTGGTTTCTTTTTTATCACTAGTTTAGTCCATAAAAGAAAACTACAAAAAAATGGAATTGAGGTTGCCTCATATGCTTCATCTTTTTAATGTCTTTCGTGAAAATGATGGAAAGGAAAATTGTGCTCAAGTGTTAGAAGAAGAAGTCTATAAAATGTTTGGCATACAATCTTTGAATGATGAGCATGATTGCAATGTTGTTAGTGTGAATTCTTTGAATATCCATGATGCTAATGATATGCAAAGCTACTGCAGCTTGGGGATGCTATGTTTGATGAAGATGATATTTTTAGTCCCCAAGTTTTGACGAGCAAATTTATTATGATGAAAGCATGCCTCCTATTTATGATGATTATATTGATGAACGTGGGTTTGAAAGAGTGTCAACTTTAGGAAGTAATGATCCCACTATTTTGGAGGGTGTTGAATCTTATTGTCATAATTATGAAAGTGGATTTGGAGAGGACGTGACTTTATTTAGTGATGAATCCACTATCTCGGAAGAGGTTCCAATTGATTATGAGAAGAAACTTGCTATCTATGATGATTATTATGGTGACATGTATGCTATAAAGAATAATGATAACCATGAAATTTGTCATCTTGATTTTAATTTTCAATTGGATTATGCCTCACATGATAGTTATTTTGTTGAGTTTGCTCCCACTACTATTCATGAGAAGAATTTTGCTTATGTGGAGAGTAGTAAAATTTCTATGGTTGTGCACCATGAAAATAATGCTTTATGTGATGGTTATATTGTTGAATTCATTCATAATGCTACTGAAAATTATTATGAGGGAGGAATATCTGTTTGTAGGAGTTGCAATAATATCAAGTTTCCTCTCTATATGATGAAAATCTTGAAGTTTTGCTTGTTTTACCTTCCTATGCTAGTTGATTCTTGTTCCCATAAGTTGTTTGCTCACAAAATCTCTATGAACAGGAAGTGGGTTAGACTTAAATGTGCTAGTCATATGCTTCATGATGCTCCCATCATGTTTCAATTCTTATCTTTTATGAGTGCACCATTGAAATCATCATGCCTAGCTAAAAAGGCATTAAAGAAAAAGCGCTTGTTGGGAGGCAACCCAATATTTACCCCTACTGTTTTTGTGTGTTAACATGATTAGGCTACTGTATTAATCATGTTTTATAGCTTTGGTTTCAATAAAGTGCCAAGTAATGCCTTTGGGATGGTCTATGGTGATAGTTAATTTGATCTTGCTGAAAAACAGAAACTTTTGCGCCGAGTAAAATAAATTTCAAAAATCACATAAGAGTGATTTTGATCTGAAGTTTTTACAAAAGATTGATATACAAATTGCCTAGGTTGTCCTAATTTTTCAGAAATTTTGGAGTTACAGAAGTATGGAAAGTATCCAGATTACTACAGACTGTTCTGTTTTTGACAGATTCTGTTTTGTATGTGTTGTTTGCTTATTTTGATGAATCTATGGGTAGTATCTGAGGGTATGAACCATGGAGAAGTTGGAATATAGTAGATATAACACTAATATAAAATTATAATGAGTTCATAACAGTACCTAAGTGGTGATTTGCTTTATTATACTAACGGAGCTTACGAGTGCTCTGTTGAGTTTTGTGTTGTGAAGTTTTCAAGTTTTGGGTGAAGTTTCGATGGACTATGGAATAAGGAGTGGAAATAGCCTAAGCTTGGGGATTCCCAAGGAACCCCAAGGTAATATTCAATGACACCCAAGAGCCTAAGCTTGTGGATGCCCCGGATGGCATCTACTCTTTCGTCTTCGTTCATCGGTAACCTTACTTGGAGCTATATTTTTATTCACCACATGATATGTTTTTGCTTGGAGTGTTATTTTATTTTATTTTGTTTTGCTTGTTTTTTGAATAATATCCCAAGATCTAAAATTCATATGTTAGAGTCTTCACATAGTTACATAATTATTCGACTACTCATTGATCTTCACTTATATCTTTTGGAGTAGTTTGTCATTTGCTCTAGTACTTCACTTATATCTTTTTAGAAACGCATGGCGGTGGTTTTATTTTGAAGAATTGATGAACTCTCATGCTTCACTTATATTATTTTGAGAGTCTTTAAACAACATGGTAATTTGCTTTGGTTATGAATTTAGTCCTAATATGATGGGCATCGAAGAGGGATATAATAAAAACTTTCATATAAAGTGCATCGAATACTGTGAGAAGTTTGATTCCTTATGATTGTTTTGAGATATAAAGAGGGTGATATTAGAGTCATGCTAGTGAGTAATTGTGGATTGTAGAAATACTTGTGTTAAAGTTTGTGATTCCCGTAGCATGCACGTATGGTGAACCGTTATGTGATGAAGTCGGAGCATGATTTATTTATTATTTGTCTTCCTTATGAGTGGCGGTCGGGGACGAGCGATGGTCTTTTCCTACCAATCTATCCCCTAGGAGCATGCGCATAGTACTTTGTTTCGATAACTAATAGATTTTGGCAATAAGTATGTGAGTTCTTTATGACTAATGTTGAGTCCATGGATCATACGCACTCTCACCCTTCCACCATTGCTAGCCTCTCTAGTACCGCGCAAATTTTGCCGGTACCATACACCCACCTTATACCTTCCTCAAAACAGCCACCATACCTACCTATTATGGCATTTCCATAGCCATTTCGAGATATATTGCCATGCAACTTTCCACCATTCCGTTTTTATGACACACTTCATCATTGTCATATTGCTTTGCATGATCATGTAGTTGACATCGTATTTGTGGCAAAGCCACCATTCAGCATTTTTCATACATGTCACTCTTGAGTCATTGCACATCCCGGTACACTGTCGGAGGCACTCATATAGAGCCATATATTTGTTCTAGTATCGAGTTGTAATTCTTGAGTTGTAAGTAAATAAAAGTGTGATGTTCATCATTATTAGAGCATTGTCCCAGTGAGGAAAGGATGATGGAGACTATGATTCCCCCACAAGTCGGGATGAGACTCCGGGCGAAAAAAAAGAGGCCAAAAATTAGAGAGAGCCAAAAAAACAAAAAAAACAAAAAATGAATGAGAGAAAAAGAGAGAAGGGGCAATGCTACTATCCTTTTACCACACTTGTGCTTCAAAGTAGCACCATGATCTTAATGATAGAGAGTCTCCTATGTTGTGAATTCCATATACTAGTGGGAATTTTTCATTATAGAACTTGGCTTGTATATTCCAATGATGGGCTTCCTCAATTTGCCGTAGGTCTTCGTGAGCAAGCGAGTTGGATGCACACCCCCTTAGCTTCTTTTTGAGCTTTCATAAACTTATAGCTCTAGTGCATCCGTTGCATGGCAATCCCTACTCACTCACATTGATATCTATTGATGGGCATCTCCATAGCCCGTTTGATACGCCTAGTTGATGTGATACTATCTCCTTCTTTTTGTCTTCTCCACAACCACCATATTCTATTCCACCTATAGTGCTATGTCCATGGCTCACGCTCATGTATTGTATGAAAGTTGAAAAGGTTTGAGAACATCAAAAGTATGAAACAATTGCTTGTCTTGTCATCGGGGTTGTGCATGATTTGAGTATTTTGTGTGATGAAGATGGAACATAGCCAGACTATATGATTTTGTAGGGGTAACTTTCTTTGGACATGTTATTTTGAGAAGACGTGATTGCTTTATTAGTATGCTTGAAGTATTATTATTTTTATGTCAATATTAAACTTTTGTTTTGAATCTTATGGATCTGAATATTCTTGCCACAATAGAGAAGATTACATTGATAAATATGTTAGGTAGCATTCCACATCAAAAATTATGTTTTTATCATTTACCTACTCGAGGACGAGCAGGAATTAAGCTTGGGGATGCTTGATACGTCTCCAACGTATCTATAATTTTTGTTGTTCCATGCTATTATATTATCCATCTTGGATGTTTTATATGCATTTATATGCTATTTTATATTATTTTTGGGACTAACCTATTAACCTAGAGCCCAGTGCCAGTTTCTATTTTCCCTTGTTTTTGAGTTTTGCAGAAAGGAATATCAAACGGAGTCCAAACGAGCTGAAAATTTACAGTGATTTTTTATGGACCAGAAGAAGCCCCCAAAGCAAAAGAGTTGGGTAAGAAGAGTCCCGAGTCAACGACAAGGGTAGAGGGCGCCCCACCCCCCTAGGGCGCGCCCCTACCTTGTCGCTGCCTCGTGGACCCCCCTGACTTGAAACCGACGCCAAAAATTCCACCATAAACCCCCAAAAAGAAACCTAGATCGGGAGTTCCACCGCTGCAAGCCTCTGTAGCCATGAAAAACCAATGGGAGCCCATTCCGGCACCCTGCCGGAGGGGGAAACCTTCACCGATGGTGTCGGATCACGGGTTCCGGCAAAACCCTTAAGGTTCGAACACTGGGGTGCGCGCGAAGTTCTTCCCCTACCGATCCACGTCCTAGCTTGCTAAGATCTCAAGAACGAACTCAACAAACTCACAACACAAGGGACACAAGATTTATACTGGTTCGGGCCACTGTTGTGGTGTAATACCCTACTCCAGTGTGGTGGTGGTGGATTGCCTCTTGGGCTGATGATGAACAGTACAAGCGGAAGAACAGCCTCCTGAGACGAGGTGTTCTTGTGCTCGGTGGACTTGTGTGGGTGAGGATTACTCAAGATGAGATCAGCTCAGGCTTGCTTCTCTTTTGTTCGTTCTCTTGTACTTTGGTGGCTAGTCCTATTTATAGAGGCCCTGGTCCTCTCCCCAAATATTGAGCGGGAAGGGAGCCAACAACGGCCAATTTGAAAGGGGACAACTAGTAGAGCTTATCCTGACAAAAGCGGTCTTCGCCTGCAAAAGGCTCTGGTGGTAACGCCACCTTGGGCTCCATGGTGACCTCCATCTTGCCGTCCTGCTGGTCTTGGACTCGTTGGTCCGATGTGGAAACCTTTGCTTGATGCCTCGGTACTCCGCGCCTGCGCTTGCCTCCTTAGCACCAAAGAGGAAACAAGGACGCTGTGCGCGCTGGCGCCCGCCTGGTCTCGATCGTCATGGCTCACGTCACGAGAACCTCGTGAGTTTGCCTTGCCTTGATCTCTCCGCCCCTCGCGAGCCTGCCTGGTGAGGCTGCTCCTGAGGAGGTCTTGCGTCGTCCGCCTCGCCAGGCTTGGCCCCTCGCGACGGTCTTGAGTGCCTTGTTGATGAAGATGGGCCGTGCAGGCCTGCTAGCACAGTCGCGCCATGGACCGCAGGGAGGCAAGTCTGGGGACCCCCGTTCCCAGGACGCCGACAGTAGCCCCCGGGCCTAAGGTGCGCTCGGGCTTGGCTTCAAGGCGAAGCCAAAGGTCAAGTACGGAGCGCCGCGGGCCCCAACAGCCTACGGCCTTGGTCGACACATGGCGGTTGATTGGACGTGGGCGTCTCCGCTTCCCCACACTGCCTCGACAACTGCCCGACTTGACAAGCCCCTGCGACTTGCAAGGAAAACCATCATTACCTGTGATCGTGGGGGGCGCTGGTTGGCCTTCTCCTGCTATAAATGAGGAGGGGAGCAGAACCCCCGTCGCCATTTCTCCCCATCCTGTTTGCTTCTTCCTCCTCGATTCTCTGCTAGTAGCTATGGCACCCATCCGAAGGTTTTCTGCTGCGGAGAAGGGAAAGACTCCCCTCGACGCGCGGCACCGCTCCTGCCGAAGAAGAGGTCGGTTCACCGCCGCGACACGGCGGCGATGCAGGTGGTGACGAGGCCTTGGTGCGAGCGGCCTCCTCCTGGGTATCCACTGCCCTTGTATGCCCAAGCCGGGGGCTCGGGAGGAAGGGGTGACGAGCGCCAGCGCGCGCGCCATGGCCAAGGTCGACGTGCCGCAGCGACGAGCGTTGTCGCTCCTGGAGTCCACGCCGTGGACTCCTCACGCGAGCTTGTGCTGTGGGCGGCGATGCCCCCGAGCTCCTGGATCCGCTTTCCGCGTTTCTTCTCCGACGTGATGCCACTGAGGGGACCCCTCGAGCTCTGGTTGTAGCATGCTGACTGCGACGCTCCGGCGACCGAAGCAGAGGTTAAAGCGGTCTCCCCCGGCAAGGTCTTCATGACCCGCGGCTGGGGCGAGGTCGCTGAGTTTCTTGCGGCGAGGGCGCCCTCGCGATCCACTTCGAGTATGACGGCGCTTCCATGTTGTTCTTCAAGGCCTTCGACGCGGAGGGATGCTGCTTGGAGTGTTGCCCTAGAAGGGAGCGCCAAGATGATGCGTGCTCCGCTCGCTGCTACTCCAGCAGCAGCGACTCTTGGGAGTTCAGTGGTTCTCCTGAGCTCTACGAGACTCGGAGGCAGCGGCGACATACGTGCCCTCGAGCTCTCATGGCGCCCGGGGTGGTCGTAACGTCCGGGCCGCCCGCCCGTGGCCCGTCCGGATGGGGTTGGCGCGGCCTCCCGGCCCACCTTGTTTATGATGGCGTCGGCCAGCGGGGGGCATGTAGATAGGATTCTCCTAGGTTCTCGTCTTTTGCTCCTGCGAGGAATCAAGAAGTACCCGTGGGGGCGCAGTAAAGGGTCCGTAATGTCTTTTGTTGATACTATCACGATTATGGAACCCTGTGAACGCAAGTCCTGTTTAGGTTCGGTCTCCCCTTTCCAACCTCGCGACGGCTTGTTGCTACGCTGACAGGTCCCGGTCCCCAGGCAAGCTACATCCGTCGCTGGTATGCCAGGTCGCATGCCATGGTCAAGGCCAGGAGGTGAGCGGCCCGAGGTCCAGTAAGAGCTCCTGAGGCGTGATGCTCACAGGGTCCCCTTTAGTGCTCAAGCAGCCATGGTAAGGTAAGAAAGGGAGGCCGCGTCGCCGTAACAGGATTGCAGCGAGCACGACTCCTAGGCTCCAACGATTAGCTGGTCTGAGTGCGGGACTTATCTTGGCGATTCGGGGTCGATTCCTCATGACGTTCTAGGTTTGTGCGCAGGTGTCCGCAACGTAGCTAGGTCGGGCCCATTCGAGTCTCCCCCTCTCCCACGCTCTCCTTTGTGCTCTACATCCTCAGGTCCCGGCCCTCGAGCGAGCTCAGCCACCGCTGGTATGCCATGTTGCGTGCCGTGGTCAAGGCCAGGGGGTGAGCGCTGGAGAGCCAGTAAGAGCTCCTGAGGCGCGACGCTCAGGAGCCCCCCTTTTAACGCGCAAGTGGATTACATGGAAGAAGTGGGAGTCATGGTGCCACTGTTGCTATCCTCATGAGATTCCTGCAATCCAACAAGAAGGAGGAACATTGTCTGCCGTTATGGTTGCCAGCCTGCCACTGGTTGCTCCGCAAGGAAATGAAGGCACTGAGGGCCTGGTGAGGTGACATGCGCGGGGCGTGCCGCGAGCCAGAGCTCGACCGCTCAGGTTTGTCGACGTGGCAGGGACGGACCCGTGCACCAGCGCCGTGCCGGCGTGCATAGGCCCCGTGGTGGGTGACGATCGAGGAAGTGTAATCATAGTCAGGTTAAGCATGGAAGCAGCAGGCTTAAGTAAATGCGGAAAAGGTACATGCCACTGGGTCAGGCCCGAGCGGCTTGGGGATGATGCAGCCCGAGGGGCGCCCCCAGCAAGGTAAGCTAAAGACATAAAAGGGATACATGCCACAGGGACGGACCCACGTGGCCTGGGAATGATGCAGCCCGAGGGGTGCTCCTAGCTAAATAAACTTGGAAAATGTCACCTGGTTTTGTTGACGAAGGAGAGTTGGGGCAGTTGAAGGTACGCGGCGAAGGGGTTGCTCCTCATGAGCCACCGGGGCCCTGAGCCTCGGGAGACTCTGGGTGTCCCGGTGGTTCCTTGAGGACCGTCTCCATCTCCGTCAGCACGGCGTGGTGCCTGGCCTCCTGAGCTGCCAGGATGCTCCGCAAGTTGCGCTGATAGGCGGTCGCCATGCTCGGCAGGCTAAAAGGCATGCGAACGTAGCTGTGAGATGGGCCCTCGTAGCGTCCCACGCGCGAAGGCCAGAGAAACTCCTGAGAGGCGGCCCCGTTGAGCCCTGGGACATTGATGCAGTCACGCAGCCCGTCATCCTCACCTGGATGGGGAGTTGTGCCTTGTGAGCGGCGGCCGCCGCGCATGGCCCTTGCATCTTGCAGTTCCTGAGTGGTCGTGGTGATGAACTCCTGAACAGTGGGCACTCCTTGCACTGTGTCCTCCTGAGGGAAACGTGCCGTGAAGCACGCCTCCAAGTGGTGCCCAGGTGCCTCCCTTGTGATGTTGGCAAAGTCTGAGGCCCTCCAGAAGAGAGCCCTCGAGCCCTGCCCGAGAGGGGCGCTGGGCGCGCTTTCCTATGCGATGGAGGGAGGTTCCCCCGGTGAGGGCGCCGAGCCTGATGAGGCACCGCTTGGCTGAGACCCAACATGGTGCTGCTGCTTCTTCTTCTTGGGGGTGGCCTCAGGAGGGTGCTCGCCCTTGCTGTCGGGGTCGTCGATTGCTGCGGCTTGGAAGGCACGCTCGAGGGAGCACACCACATCTCTTTCTTCGCTCGGGACTGTGATGATTCCGCCGCTTCCCGGCATCTTGAGGACATTGTAGCCGTGATGGATCACCGCCATGAACTTGGCCAGGGCTGGGTACCTGAGGATCGCATTATATGGCAGCGGATGTAGGCTGACGCCAAAGTCGATGAGCTTCGGTCGCGGTAGTTGTTGCGTTCTACGAAGGTGACAGGGAGGCGGACCTGCCCTATCGGTGTGGTGGAACCGTCGGTCACTCCTGAGAAAGGCTTGAAGCTGGTCATATGACACTTGGAGGTTGTCGAACGTGTCGACGGACGGAGACGATTGAGCCTGTGCGCCGTCCGATAAGGGTCTTGGTAACTTGCACGCGTTCTTGATGATCGTGAACAAAGCATTGGGAGGGCGCCAGCGGTAGCTGCGCACTTGAGCTGATCTACCGAACTGAAGGTGATGGCGCACTTGGACCACCTGAGCGGGCTGTGTGGCCTCGAGCTTGGGAGGACTGCATTCACTTCACGAGCAAATTGTTTGAAGATACGCTGCGAGGCTGGGGCCTGAGCTCCGCCAACATGCAGGCGATAGCACGCGGCTCCTGGAAGCCCCCAGCCCCCTCGTCTTGATGGTGGTCATCATTCCTTCTTGGCGGTGGCGGTAGTGGGGGAAGACCGGCGTTGCCCTTAGGACAATCCTCACGAGGCTGGTCCCTCCAGGCGCCCTCGCGAGGCTGATCTTGCCAGCGGTCCTCACGAGGCCGGTCGCCCCTCTCCTGGCGCGGGCCACGGTCGTCCCAGCGTCCGCCACCACCTCCTCCTCCTCGGCCGTAGCCCCGGTCGCTGCGCTTGGGGCGTCGACCGAAGCGTCCTTCTTGAATGGCTTTGAGCTCTTGACAGTCGCTGGTGTTGTTGGTATGCAGGTTATGGAAGGCGCAGAACGGTCGGCTGCTCTTGGATGACTCGGGCTGGTCTACGCCGCTTTGGTGTCCGGTTCCGCCGCGAGCACGGCTGCTCCCTTGCGCTTCACGTCCTTGGGCTTGGCTTTCTTCTCCTCCGGGTCCACAGCTGGGAGCTCGAGGAGGGAGAGGCGCCCCTCCTCAGCTCTTGCGTACTTGGTCGCCAGGTTGAACAACTCTAGAGACATGCACAACTCCTCATGGATAGCGAGCTCCTCCTTCATATCTTGACGTCATGGACGCCTAATGTGAGAACGCCGGAGATGATGGCCTAGTCCGTCACCTTGGGGATCTTGAGGTGGGCGTTGTTGAAGCGCTGGATGTACTTGGAGGGTCTCTCCTGGTTGTTGCTTGATCGCGGTGCAGGTCACCATGGCCGGGCGGCGGTCGCGAAAGTGCCACGGAAGTTGGCAACAAAACGGTTGCGCATCTCGTCCTAGGAGGAGATCGAGCTTGGGGGCAGCTTCAAGAGCCAGGAGCGGGCACCATCCTTGAGAGCCATGGGAAACCAGTTTGCCATGACTTTCTCGTCGCTGTTGGCCGCCTCGATGCTCAGCTCGTAGAGCTGCAAGAACTCCGCGGGGTCGGGGGTGCCGTCGTAGAGAGGAGGCAGATCTAGCTTGAACTTGCCCGACCAGGCGATGCTACGCAGCTCGGGGTGAAGGCGCGGCAGCCGGCCGTGGTCACCGGAGCCCGCCTTGGAGGTGGGGCTTGGTCTTGGCGCCCGCGCGCCGCTACGGCAAGCGGCGCGGGGCCTTGTAGCAGCAAACAATCCTGGTGCGGCGGTGCGAGGAGTGGCGGAGCATTCTCTTGCGGTCGAGGGACTTCTTGACAGATTCTTTCTTCACGCACGGGTGCCGGCCGCGGTGGAGTCGCGCGCCAGGAGCCACGCGCCTTGGCGCCCGGCGCCGTCTTGGGGCGAAGGTGGTGGAGGTGCTCCGTGAGCTACGTCGCTCAGCGTGGCGGAGGGCGAGGCGAGAGAGGGACGGCGTAGGGGAGCCCCCTGCGGTGCGGACAAGCTCGGCGATGTGATCGAGCCAGTCCTCGTAGAGGTCGTCGACTGGGCGGTAGCGCAGGAGCTCGTGCGCCATGAGGAGCGCGGCCCGCGTGTCCATGGGAGCGCGACGTGCATGGGACGAGGAACCGGCCGGGGTCAGCGATGGAGTGGCGGTGCGGCCGTCCCGCCGGACCAAGCGGTGCAGAGAGGATGCTTGCTGCTCGTTCCCCGTCGGGCCGGTGGCGGCGTTGGCGGCAGGCGACGGGGAATGACGAGGTGGCCCTCCGATGGGAGCCGTCTGAGCGACGCGGGTGGCATGGGCAGCCGGCGCTCCAAGACGTAGCATGGCGAAGGCCCGCCATGGAGACGACAGAGCAACCGGACGCGAGCAACGGAAAGGAAGCTTCGGCACACCCCTACTTGGCGCGCCAAATGTCGGATCACGGGTTCCGGCAAAACCCTTAAGGTTCGAACACTGGGGTGCGTGCGAAGTTCTTCCCCTACCGATCCACGTCCTAGCTTGCTAAGATCTCAAGATTGAACTCGACAAACTCACAACACAAGGGGCACAAGATTTATACTGATTCGGGCCACCGTTGTGGTGGAATGCCCTACTCCAGTGTGGTGGTGGTGGATTGCCTCTTGGGCTGATGATGAATAGTACAAGGGGAAGAACAGCCTCCTGAGGCGAGGTGTTCTTGTGCTCGATGGACTTGTGTGGGTGAGGATTACTCAAGATGAGATCAGCTCAGGCTTGCTTCTCTTTTGTTCGTTCTCTTCTCTTTGTGGTGGCTAGTCCTATTTATAGAGGCCCTGGTCCTCTCCCCAAATATTGAGCGGAAGGAGCCAACAACGGCCAATTTGAAAGGGGACAGCTAGTACAGTTTATCCCGACAAAAGTGGTCTTCGCCGCAAAGGCTCACGGTGGTGACGCCGCCTTTGGGCTCCATGGTGACCTCCGTCTTGCCGCCCTGCTGGTCTTGGACTCGTTGCACCGATGTGGAAACCTTTGCTTGATGCCTCGGTACTCCGCGCCTGCGCTTGCCTCCTTAGCACCAAAGAGGAAACAAGGACGCTGCGCGCGCTGGTGCCCGCTGGTCTCGATCGTCATTGCTCACGTCACGAGAACCTCGCGAGGTTTGCCTTGCCTTGATCTCTCCGCCCCTCGCGAGCCTGCCTGGCAAGGCTGCTCCTGAGGAGGTCTTGCGTCGTCCGCCTCGCGAGGCTTGGCCCCTCGAGAGGGTCTTGAGTGCCTTGTTGATGAAGATGGGCCGTGCAGGCCTGCTAGCACAGCCGCGCCGTGGGCCGCAGGCAGGCAAGTCTGGGGACCCCCATTCCTAGGACGCCGACAGATGGCCATCTTCATCATCCCGGCGGTCTCCATGACGAGGAGGGAGTAGTTCACCCTCAGGGCTGAGGGTATGTACTAGTAGCCTGTGTTTGATCTCTCTCTCTCTCGTGTTCTTGATTTGGCATGATCTTTATGTACCGCGAGCTTTGTTATTATAGTTGGATCATATGGTGTTTCTCCCCCTCTACCTTCTTGCGATGAATTGAGTCTTGCTCTTTCAGGTTTCGTTATGTTGGATTGAGTATTGGATTTGAGAACACTTGATGTATGTCTTGCGATGGGATATCTGTGGTGACAACGGGATGTTATATTGATTAACTTGATGTATGTTTTGGCACTCAAATCGAAGATTTCCGAGGTGACATTGGGGTAATCTATGCATAGGGGTTGATGCACGTTTTCGTCCTACGTTCTCCGATAGAAACTTTGGAGTGATTCTTTGTTGCATGTTGAGGGATTGCCATATGATCTAATTATGTTACCATTGTTGAGAGAACTTGCACTAGTGAAAGTATGAACCCTAGGCCTTATTTTCAAGCATTGCAATACCGTTTTCGCTCACTTTTACTACTTGCTACCTTTCTGTTTTTTATTTTTAGATTACAAAAACCTATATCTACTATCCATATTGCACTTGTATCACCATCTCTTCGCCGAACTAGTGCACCTATACAATTTACCATTGTATTGGGTGTGTTGAGGACACAAGATACTCTTTTTTATTTAGTTGCAGGGTTGTTTGAGAGAGACCATCTTCATCGTATGACTCCCACATATTGATAAACCTTAGGTCATCCACTTGAGGGAAATTTGCTACTACCCTACAAAACTCTGCGCTTGGAGGCCCAACACGAGTCTACAAGAAGAAGACTTTGGGATCATGTTGGGTTATAGTTGATTTGATCTTGTTGGAAAACAGAAACTCTTGTGTCCAGTAAAATAATTTTAATTAATCGTAGAAGCGACGAAAAATTCTGAATGTTTTACACATGATTGATATACAACTTGCCTACATCGTCCTAATTTTTTAGATTTTTGGAGTTACAGGAGTATACGAAATTTTCAGATTTCTACATACGGTTCTGTTTTTTGACAGATTCTATTTTCTTTGTGTTCTGTGATTATTTTGATGAATCTATGGTTTGTATCAGGGGGTATGAGCCATGGTAAAGTTAGAATACAATAGATATAATGAAAAAACAAATATGAATGGGTTTGCAACAGTACTTAGAGTGGTGATTTGCTTTCTTATACTAATGGATCTCACGAAGGTTTTGTGTGGTTGAAGTTTTCAAGTTTTGGGTGAGATCACGATGGATGAAGGAATAAGGAGTAAGAAGTGCCTAAGCTTGGGGATGCCCCATGGCACCCCAAGTTATTATCCAAAGAGAAACAATCAACTAAGCTTGGGGATGCCCCGGAAGGAATCCCCTCTTTCTTCTAACGACCATCGATATTTTACTTGGAGCTATATTTTTATTCGTCACATATCATGAGTTTTGCTTGGAGCGTCTTGTATTATATGAGTCTTTGCTTGTTTTGCTTTTTAGTTTTTGTCATCTATCCTTGCTGGACACACCTATTTGAGAGAGCCAAAATTATGCTATAATTTGTTAGAATTGCTCTCTATGCTTCACATAAAAAAATTAGCTATGGAATTGCTCTAGTGCTTCACTTATATCTTTTTTAGCACGTCATGCTTTAATATTTTTGAAGAAATGCTCTCATGCTTCACTTAGATTTATTTGAGAATTAGTAAATTTTTGAAGAAATTATCTCATGCTTCACTTATATTAATTTGAGAGATGAAAATTTTTATGCTCGTGTTCTTCACTTAGATTTGTGTGAGCTTATCAAAAAGCAACATATGAAATAAGTCCGAAAGTGATAGATATTCAAGAGGGATATAATAAAAAAAACTTTCATGAAGATCATTGGGCAAAATAAACTTGATTCCTTGTAATAGTTTTGCGATATGATGATAGTGATATGTGAGTCATGATGGTGAGTAATTATGCTTTAGTAAGAATATTGGTGTTAAGGTTTGTGATTCCCTATGCAAGCCCGAAAGTCAATAGTTATGCAATTAAATTACATCCTACTTGTGGTGTATTCTGCGGTATTAGTTATGCTTAATACTCGCTTATGTGATTTTTCGTTTCTTGGTTGGTTGCTTCTCAATCTATTTGCTAGCCTCCACTTGTACTAAGTAGAAATACTACTTGTGCATCCAAAATCCTTAAAACCATTTTTGCCATATGAGTCCACCATACCTACCTATATGTGGTATTCCCGTGCCATTCTAAGCAAATTTGTATGTGCCATCTCTAATTTTCAAAATAAATTTTCCTTTTTGTGTGCTCATACCTCTCATGAAGCGGCAGGGGGTGACCAATATTTTCCATCCTAGATTTTTTATTCTCAAGATGAGTGTTTATTCACTTGTCATTGCATGAGAGTACGGCGGTAATAGGGATGCTCAGTCCCGAAATGAAAAAGAAATTTACTTTATGTTGTCCAATAATAAATTCCTTGGAAAGTGTTGGTATGGACGGTACCCGTGGATATGGCTAGCCGTGGAATGTGAAAGTATGGTGGGAAAAGGAATAAACTTTATTTTCTGTTTGGGCACCGCCTATGATATATCATGCATGGAAAGTGTTGGGAATTACTCGATCATTTTTTTTGACAGGAAAAGTATGCCTCTCAAAAATTTTATCTCTCAATTTAAGCTTCAAGCTCCGGCACCTCTACAAATCCCTACTTCCCTATGCGAAGGGCCTTTCTATTTACTTTATGCAATTTTTACTTTTATTTGAGTCTCCATCTTCTCTTATAAAGCGCCAACTAAGGGGCACTATGATCATACTTGAGCACTATGTCAATAGGCTAGGGATAACTTGCTTTAGTGTTGATATTTTGAAAGACATGGTTGCTTGTTGATATGCTTGAGTGCCAGTGCCATAGTGCCCAGTGCCGGTTCCAGCTGCTGTTTTTTGCTTCGCAGAAAACCAATACCAAACGGAGTCCAAACGCAGCGAAACTTTTTGGAGAATTTTTCTGGACAAGAAGACACATGTTGGGCCAAGAAAGTACCAGAGGGGGGCTCCGAGGGGAGGACAACCCACCAGGGGGTGCCCAGGTGGGTTGTGCCCACCTCGGTGGCCTCCCGCACCGCCTCTTCGCCCTATAAATCCCCAAATATTCCGGAAACCCTAGGGAAGTTGACAAAACACAATTCCAGCCGCCGCAAGTTCCAGAACCACGAGATCCAATCTAAACACCATCATAGAGGGGTTCATCATCCTCATTGGTGCCTCTCCGATGATGCGTGAGCAGTTCATCAAAGACCTACGGGTTCGTAGGTAGTAGCTAGATGGCTTCCTTTCTCTCTTTTGATTCTCAATATAATGGCCTCTTGGAGATCTATTTGATGTAACTCTCTTTTGTAGTGTGTTTGTTGGGATCCGATGAACTTTGAGTTTATGATCAGATCTATATATCCATGAAAGTTATTTGAGTCTTCTTTGATCTCTTACATGCATGATTATTTATAGCCTCATATTTCTTCTTTGAATATTTCGTTTAGTTCGGCCAATTAGATCGATTTTTCTTGCCATGGGAAGAGGTGCTTTGTGATGGGTTCGATCGTGCAGTGTTCTTTCCGTGTGATAGAAGGGGTGGCAAGACACATATGTATCATTGCTATTAAGGATAACAAGATGGGGTATATTCCTACATGAATGGATCTTGTCTACCTCATGTCATCGTTCTTATTGCATTACTCTGTTTCTCCATGAACTTAATACACTAGATGCATGCTGGATAGCGGTCGATGTGTGGAGTAATAGTAGTAGATGCAGGCAGGAGTCGGTCTACTAATCTTGGACGTGATGCCTATATATTGATCATTACCTCAATAACATCATAATTATTTGAAGTTTTATCAATTGCCCAACAGTAATTTGTTTACCCACTGTGTGTTATTTTCTTGAGAGAAGCCACTAGTGAAATATACGGCCCCCAGGTCTATTCTTTATCATATTTGCTTTCCGATCTTTTATTTGCCACTTTTATTTTCAGATCTATTGTTCCAAAAACCCAAAAATACTTTGCTGCACTTTTTATTTGCATCTTTTATTTCTAGATCTATTTATCCAATTTATCACAATTTTATCCCGTCAACTTGACAATCTCTGACGCCGTTACCCAAAGAAGGGATTGACAACCCCTTATACGCGTCGGGTTGCAAGTATTTGTTCTTTGTGTGAAGGTACCATTTACATAATGTTGCTTGGTTCTCCTACTGGATTGATACCTTGGTTTCATAACTGAGGGAATACCTACCATAGTTGTGCTGCATCATCCCTTCCTCTTTGGGGAAATACCAACGTAGTTCAAGCGACATCACTAGGCAGGCAGCCTCTGGTTGCCTTTTCATAAACCTTCACCGAAGTGCGTATTTTCAAGATGGTTGCCGACCATATGCCCTTAAGAATTCCTACGGTTTAGACGGAAAAACAGTGATGAGCATGAATAGAGAGGCATATAGAAGAATGGTGATAAACACCGGCTCCCCTGTCTAACCTTTGGCGCACTTTTCGTACCTTAGCTCTCCCTTTTTGTTCTGCATTATTATGTCTTCTCAATGGTATTTTGCTTGGATTGGATGGTTTGACCCTCATTATGAGTACACAAGGAAACAATATTGTTCCTCTTCACTTTTTCGTTTCGAGCATAGTTCTTGACATATTACGACCTTTCTACATATCAAAAGAAAATTTAAAGGAGGTCCAGATTCAAATCTGACCTCCACTATCTGAGGTGTCTTAGGATGCTCTTGGCCCCAAGTTATCGATATTTTTGCATTATATGCATTGCTTTCGAGTTGTTTCTTTGGTCAATAGTTGGGTTGCCTGGCTCCTGTGCTTACCTCTTACATTCCCGCTTTGTTCGGCTAGGACATAAAGGGAGAACTAGTGTGATTGTTACTTCTGGTTCAACCAGTTAAGTACGTCAGTTGGATAAAGTCGGAAACCGACTGTCACGACAAGCGTAAATCGGTCAGCAAACTATATGCGCTATCAAACTAAATATAGTCGATAGAGGTTATTCAAGTAAAATGAAGGGCTACCTTCTTAGAAAAGGCCAACTAATGGGTGGTTTGACCTTGACCTACCAAGCAATCGACGTATAGCGGGGGCTATTAAGTTGGACCCACACACACGCTCCTATGATCAAGTGTAAATTATTAAGTCGTATCGTCTGATTGCCTTGTTTGTTCCAATAAAACCGCCTCTAGGCACCAAGATATCGGCTAAGGGTTATATATATACCGATAATAGACACATGTGGTATATTCCACTAAGGTGTAGAAGCCGACACTGGTAAACCACATCCTTGAAGAGTCATAGCAAGAGTCAAAATAAAGCGTCAAAGCTATCTTAAAGGAGGAAGCGACCAAGTAACATGAATTTAAAAATGTCTTACAACAAGAGCATATTTGCATACCGAGGAGAATTAATACATACGATCACGGGAGACCATCTAGGATCTTATCCATCGTACACTTTGCCTTGGTCACCCGTGCAGCCGACATCACCTTCTCATAGCCAGGGTGCAACCCGACATGAATTGTCATAAATGCCCTTCTCTGATTTGTCCGTTGTTAGGATAAGATCCACTCGACAGCTAGCACGCGGCGCATCAACAGTTAGCATTTGAACTCTCAAATTCATCGGGGCACTCAATTTCCTCACTTTTAGGTAGATCACACTGGCGAACTCCTAACTCCTCAGCGTGACCAAATCTGTCAGCGACTAGATGAACTTCGTCATTGTCGCTAGCAAATGCGTCGGTATCAGATCGAGATTTCCAAAGGCTTCACTCAAAGCATCTTTTGTGTATGGGTTTGAGTAAGTTTGAGCATAACTTTGGAAATGTGAAATATGTTTCACCTAGACCCCCCTTTAATAGTACGGTTTTTTCTATGACTCAAAGAAGAAGAAAAGAAACTATGAAAACAAAGTCTTCAAGCTTCAAAGTCTTCACATTAATTTCTTCAAAGGTCATATCAATTTCATCATAAAATTATCCACCTGAAGAAATCCATTTTTAGGGGTCAACTTCCATGTGTTAAACCAAATCTTCTGGGACTCTGTCTCTTGTGTATACTCACAAACACATTAGTTCCTCAACCTATTTGTCTTCAATACTCCAAAACCACTAAGGGGGCACTTGATGCACTTACAGTTTAGAACACCATCATTTGTTATGTTGTTGCTCTCCTTCCCAGGTAGAACTCAAATGACCACTCAAGCAATCACAGGGGTCTGTATGAAGCACCCAACCTATCTGTCAGGTGGCATCTGCGCGACCGCCCAAACGGGTGCGTGTCGTGGGAATGGATCTGACAGTAGAGATGGGGGGTACGTAAGAGGATGCACTGCCTAGCTATGGCGAGGTTGAACACTCGGATTTACGAGTTCAGACCCCTCTCGGAGGAGGTAACAACCCTATGTCTCGGTGCCGCGGAGGCTCTGTTGATTGGATTGTTGAGTTACAAGGGGTGCGAACCCTTATGCAAAAGGGGAGGGGTAGCTTATATAGAGTACGCCGACCCCTCGCAGCTCTAATTGAATGATGACGGTCGAGTGGAATTGGGGTATCCGAGTGGATTGCACTCTGAGGTGATTCCAGTCGGTATCTTCTTTCCGTCTTCATAGGACTTGGCCCCTTGTGTGGTGTCCTTGGATAGGGCATATAGGTCAGACCCAAGACCCTACCATAGGTACATGTCATCATAATTATCCCCTGAGTGGATCGAGGACCGAATGAAGAAGGATTGAAGTTGACTTTGACCGGATTCAATGTCTTGGAGAAACCTTCTTGGGGGTCTGAAAGTATGCTAGTAGTGTAACCCTTCATCAGTCGACTTGATCGATTCTGTCTTCTTGAACTTCCAAGTGAAATAAGTAACATAACATCGAGCAGATTGGATTTGGATACCCTTGACGCGATCGACTGATTTGCCGGACCATGATTTGATGGGATTTGAAATTTGGAGAAGCGCGCGGGCTGGGCGCAGTGTGGTAAGAGGGGCAAGTGGGGAGGGACTCCTCGATCATCACGCCACCTTTTTCGCCATGTATCGGGCTAGAGCCGGTTGCGAAATGTGCTGAGATTGCGCGGGCCCACGAGTTAGGCACTCGGACGCGCGGGCATATAAGGCGACACGCCTAATGCGTGCAACAGTGCCCAGCATTTTCCCCTTTCTCCCTCACCTCTCTGCCTCGCCCCCTCCAGTGCAGCGCAGCTCCACTCGTTCCCGTCGACCACTTCAGCAATGGCGAATGACAAGACGAGGGCTCTGGAGTGCGTGAAGAAGACAACCAAGGGCAAGAAGATGGCTAAGGGGTCGACCTCACGATCTACTCTGCTAGCGGGCTGGATCCAAGGGGATTGGATCCCCTCATCGGTCTTGGTGGAGGATCTGGAGGGGCTCGTCGCTAACGTCCTGATAGCGGATGGATCTTGGAGGCTGCCGGAAGGGGAGTCCAAGCCCGCGCCATGCAACGGCGAGCGGGTTCTCCTCACGACTCACGTGCAAAGAGGTTTCTCTCTGCCCCCGCATCCATTCTTCCATGGTTTCCTGAACTTTTTTGGCGCACAAATCCACCACTTTCCTCCAAATACCATATTGTATCTCGCTGCTTTTGTTTCGATGTGTGAGAACTTCCTGGATGCCACCCACATTGGGGGTTATTCAAACATATCTTAACTTGCCGATCTCAGTTGGTTAAGAAAGCCAATTCGACTGATGGGAGGACACACGTGATCCAAATGTGTGGAGGTTTGGGAGTCCAAATGAGGGGCAAGAGCTCTTTCCCTCCCATGGCTTTTCCTGAATCAGTTAGGGGGTGGCAGTCAACCTGGTTTTACTGCAAAGATGTCCCGACCCCAGGTGCGTCGACTAGCCTTCCCCCTTTCTCTGTGGAGAGACTCTGCACCCCTCGTTCATTAACTGTAGAAGAGGAGGAGAATGGTGTGGTGGCCATCCTGGTTGACGCAGTCGTTGCGCTAGTCCGGGGTGGAGTGACAGCCATGGATTTGTTGAAAGTGTTTCTCGGTCGACGTATCCAGCCCTTGCAAGCTCGCGACAACCCCATGTGGTTGTACTAGGTACAGAGGACACCTCCCAGATCCATCCGGATTCAAAGAGGAGACAGTGGCGCAGTGGCTTCAGAGCATTACTGGAAACAAGGACAATCCGCATGGAGCAAAACGGATCTTGCCATTCGACACTGAGCACCTTCAAGGAGAGGTCGGACATAAATTGTCGAGTGTTTTATCTTTTACTCTTCATTATGCAACTGTATTGGAATCTGACTGATCTTTATAATTTGTGTTTCGTAGGTATTCATGAAGATGTAATCGCCCGTGCCGAACTGGGAACAACCCATGGGAGGAGCAGAAAGTGAGGGTGGGAGCGCCGATATTGAGTATGCCGACGACAGTGAAGACGACAGCGACGACTCTGAAGACAGTGATGAAGTCGAGTCGCCTCCATGTTCCAAGCGCCGTTCTAAGCAGACCCAAGATCTAGCAGCTGGCCAGAGCAAGGTAGTGATGCCGAGTGTCAGGACCCAAAAGCGCACTCGAACACCAACTCCTGACCTAACTGAGAAAACTGCCAAGCAAGCCAAGGTTGCTCCGCCCAAGCCGTAGAAGGCCCTGCCCATGATAAAGGTCACCGTGCCTATTACTTTAATGTTAGTGTTGCAAATGTCTCTCTTTCTTTTCCTCCTTCATTGCTATTGCAAACCTTATTGTTTTATTTGACCGAGTGGAATCCTGAATCTCTGGGCTGCTACTTCCGGGACGTCGCATATGGAGATCGATGACGAGCAGGCTAACGCGGAGACCGCGGACGCAGCCACTTCTCGGGCAGGTATAATCAACTCTCGCCTTGCTAATTGTTCCGATGGTCGACTGAGATCTGACTTTTGAATGACTGCAGTGCCAACAGACATCATCCAACTTCTAGATGACGACGAGGAGGAACCTCCAAGAAGCTCAGGAGGATGGGGCAGGACTTCTACCACCTCACAAAGCCTCGCCAAGAGAGTGCCCTCAGGCCAGGCGTCTCATATGCCGCCTGAATCTGTTCCTCGTAGGACTGGTGTTTCTTTTTCTGTCCCACTGTCGACTGTTCACCTCCTGCGTCGACTATTCAAGCCTTAGGTCCAACTAGGCAAACGCAAGTGCAAATCCCTCCAGCTACATCACCAACTCCTGCGTCGAGTGTATTCACTATGCATCACGTCCCAGAGGACCAAACAGGAGCTGCCAAGGAAGCTATGATCCAGGCTGGCCTGATGATGTAGCGACTGAAGGAGGTGTATGACTCCAGCAAGTTAGCTTATGACGCCAGCACAGCTCTTCAAGACAATGTTCGAGTAACTGCGATAGTAAGTTGATTTCCGACTGGATTTTCTTCGTCTTGATTCTGTTGAATCTGTACACCCACTGGGTGTTTTCTTTTTACTCTGCATTCCATCCACTCGAAGCGGTCAGGCCGCACCGAGTGGGGAATCGATCCAGTGGGGGCACGTTGAGTGCACCCACTGGGTGTAGTCCCCGAGACCATCGTCGAATGTTTGATTCAGCGGGGGTCTGAGAACAAGTTGTTTTCTCTTTTTTTTAGCTCCTCCACTCGGGCCGGGCGGGCCGTACCAAGTGGGAAGTTGATCCAGTGGGGGCACACTGAGTGCACCCACTGGGTGTAGTCCCCGAGACCGCCGTCGAATGTTTGATTTGGCGGTGGTCTTAGAACACTTTTGAAAATAGCAATCTAGATTTGCTCTTCTCCACTCAAAAGTAGAGGAAAAACTTTTGAGATTCTCTCTCTTTGTTGACTGAATTGTCTTTTTGTTGATCTCGGAAATCTTGTGAACTGGTAACCCAGTATGTTGCCTTGGAAAAGGAGAAGATCCAACTCCAATTGGACTTAGAGCTGGCCAAGAAGAACCTGAAGCAGGCTCGGGAGGAAGTGAAGACCATGGGAGGTAACACTTCATTGACTGTATGCTTTGTCATTTCTTCTTTTCTATCCTTTGAACCGAGTGGTCCCACTCGAACAGATGTGCGTAGTAAAAATCGTCAACTCCAAGCACGACTGAAGAATGTTATTTCTTTAGACACCATGAAGCAAGCTTTGGAGAGGAGGGACGAGGAACTCGCGGGCACCCAGAAGGTGGCCAATGAGAAGACTGAAGTAGCTAAGAAAAAGCTGGCTTCAGTCGGCAAGCTCGAAGAGGAGAATGCAACCCTGAAGACCGTTGTCGAGGAAGTGAAGAAGGAAGCTGCTCAGCTTAAGGAGGAAAAAATTGTTCTGACTGACAAGGTGGACCAGCTCACTCGGAAGAGGGATGAGGTGGAGGAATACTTGGGGCGCCTAGCGAAGAAGATGTATATCATGCTTGAAGGTATCCTTTCTCACCCGAGTGAATTCTAAAGAGCTTCGCAGACAATGTTGTTGTCGACTCATTTTTTCCTCTTTGTGCAGAATTCAGCCAGAACTTCGAGCAAGAAACAGAACGGATTGAAACAGGTCTGGATCCCACCAAATCACTTGTCAAGGATGGTGCCATTATGAATGTACTGCGACTTGAAGCTCGCCTTCAAATCGTCCTGGGATATATCGCTCGATTGAAGGTTGCACTGACAAGGATAGACAAAGAGATGTGGCAGGAGGACACACTTCAGAACGGCCTCGAGTCACTGATGACTAGGCTCAATGACATCCCTGGTCGAGTGCAAGCATGGAAGAAATAGCTGCCCACTCTGGAGCCGACGTGGCGTTATCACTTGTTTGTGTCCACTGCAAGGAGGCTAGGGAGGACAAGCTGAAGGCTCTTCAGGTGGCAAACACGAAGAAGCACCAGTTCGAAGATTTTATGGAGACCTTCATTGATGCAGCCACTCGGATCGCAGATGGCATTGATTTGGACACCTTCATCAAGCCTGTGAGTCCTCCTGCCGAGTGAATTTTTTTTTAAGATCCAAACTTTATTTGCCCCGGAATGCCTAGTGATCATGTAACCGTAAAACTCATTCGGGCCTGACGCCTGAGTACTTTTGCTTGCGTTTCTGAACTTGATGGATTTATTTGAATATTTGCTTTCCTGTTTACTGCATGCTTCGAGTCAACGGACTTTTTAACTTAGGCAAACTGGTTCCCGGCTAAGCCCCCGAGTAAGAGGGACGGTCTCACTCGGAGTAGTTTTTTAACTTAGGCGAAACTGGTTCGCGGCTAAGCCCCCGAATGGGAGGGATGCTCTCCACTTGGAGTAGTTTTTTTTAACTTAGGCGAAACTGGTTCATGGCTAGGCCCCCGAGTGAGAGGGATGCTCTCCACTCGGAGTAGTTTTTTAACTTAGGCGAAACTAGTTCGTGGCTAAGCCCCGAGTGGGAGGGACGCTGTCACTCAGAGTAGTTTTTTAACTTACGCGAAACTGGTTCGCGGCTAAGCCCCCGAGTGGGAGGGATGCTCTCCACTCAGAGTAGTTTTTTAACTTAGGCAAAACTGGTTCGCGGCTAAGCCCCCGAGTTGGAGGGATGCTCTCCACTCGGAGTACTTTTTTAACTTAGGCAAAACAGGTTCGCGGCTAAGCCTCCGAGTAGGAGGGATGCTCTCCACTCGGAGTAGTTTTTAACTTAGGTGAAATTGGTTCACGGCTAAGCCCCCGAGTGGGAGGGATGCTCTCCACTCGGAGTAGTTTTTTTAACTTAGGCGAAACTGGTTCGCGGCAAAGACCCGAGTGGGAGGGATTCTCTCCACTCGGAGTTGTTTTTTTAACTTAGGCGAAACTGGTTTGCGGCTAAGCCTCTTAGTGGGAGGGATGCTCTCCACTCGGAGTAGATTTTTAACTTAGGCGAAACTGGTTCGCGGCTAAGCCCCCGAGTGGGAGGGATGCTTTCCACTCGGAGTAGTTTTTTAACTTACGTGAAAGCTGGTTCCCGGCTAAGCCCCCGAGTGGGAGGGATGCTCTCCACTCGGAGTAGTTTTTTAACTTAGGTGAAACGGGTTTCGCAGCTAAGCCACCCACTGGGGGGATATGAACACACGCTTATGAGAGAGAAATCATCATGGGATTGCAGGAGTCATGTCTTGATAAACAATATAAAATCACTCTTATTACATCTCGACAATTCGAGTGCTAGGTGTAAAAACGACGAAGGTGATCTGCATTCCATGAGTGTGGCTCGTATTTCTTTTGAGTTAATTTGTAAAGGTGATAGGCTCCAGTGTGAAGCACCTTGGTGATGACGAAAGGACCTTCCCACACCGGCGCGAGCTTATGCGGTCACTGCTGATCCACCCGGAGTACTAGGTCTCCTTCTTGAAATGCTCGACCTTTGACATTCCTAACATGGAATCGACAAAGATCTTGCTGATAAATAGTCCACTCGGGGTGCATTGTGAAACAGATTGCTAGGTAGCACGGCTTCAGCCCCATACACCATGAAGAAAGGGGTTCGGTTAGTGGATCGGTTAGGAGTCGTCCTCAATCCCCACAGAACAGATGGCAGTTCAGTCACCCAAGCTCGAATTGCGTGTTCAAGGTCGCGCATGAGTCAAGGTTTCAACCTTTGGAGAATCAGGCCATTTGCTCTTTCCGCTTGACCATTCGACTGCGGGTGCGCAACGGATGCGTAATCTACCCGAGTGCCCTGGGAAGCGTAGAATGCTCTGAATTCTTCCGAATCGAAGTTTGAGCCGTTGTATGTGATAATGTTGTGCGGAACTCCATATCAGAATATCAGCTCTTTTATAAACTTGGTGGTTGTGCTTGAGTCTAAGTTCTTGATAGGCTTGGCCTCAATCCACTTGGTGAACTTGTCGACTGCGACAACTAGATGAGTGAAGCCACTTCTTCCGGTCCTGAGTGGTCCAACCATGTCCAAACCCCACGCAGCAAACAGCCAGACGAGTGGAATGGTCTTCAGGGCAGATGCAGGTTTATGGGACATGTTTGCGCAGAACTGGCATCCTTCAGACCTCTGAATGATTTCCTTCACAACCTCATTGGCCTGCGGCCAGTACATTCTATCTCGGTATGCTTTGGCCATGATTGTCCGAGAAGACGCATGGTGACCACAGGTCCTCGAGTGGATCTGATCCAAAATCAATCAACCCACTTCTGGAGATATACATCGTTGACCTACGCCAGTAACACTCTCTCTGTAAAGCTACCCATTAATCACTGTGAAAGCCTTGGATCTGCGGACAATTTGTCGTGCTTCAACTTCATCTTCTGGAAGCTCCTACCTGAGCAAATATGCAATGTATGGCACTGTCCAGTCAGGGGTGATTACTAGGATCTCCATAACCAGATCAATAACTATTGGGACCTCGATTTTAGTCGGATTGGTAGGACTTATCGCTTGAGGAGGTTCTTCAGTGAAAGGATCTTCTTGCACTGATGGGGAATGGAGATGCTCAAGAAACACATTGCTGGGGATAGGCTTCCGAGTGGAACCAATTTTTTCCAGATCGTCGGCTGCTTGATTCTTGATTCTGGGAATGTGGTGAAGCTCCAATCCCTCAAACTTTTTCTCTAACTCCCTCACTGCATTGCAGTATCCAGTCATGGTAGGGTTCCTGATATCCCACTCCTTCATCACCTGCTTGACCACCAAATCTGAGTCACCATAGACCATCAGGCGACAGACACCGAGTGAGATAGCCATACGCAATCCGTATCGGAGTGCTTCATATTCAGCTTCGTTATTGGAGGAATCGAAGTGAATTTGGATGACATAACTGAGTTTATCACCTCTTGGGGACATCAGGACTCTGGCACCAGAACCATTCAACATCTCAGACCCATCGAAGAACATAGTCCAGTGTTTCAAGTGAACCTGGGTTGGCTGTTGCTGTTCAATCCACTCGGTCAAGAAATCTGCGAGCGCTTGTGATTTGATCGCCTTCTTCGCTTCAAACTTGATATCCATGGGAGAAGTTCAATTGCCCACTTAGACACACGACTAGTTGCATCTCGATTGTTCATGATCTCAGACAATGGAGCATCACCGACGACTGAAACCGAGTGATCTTGGAAATAATGTGCAACTTTCTTTGTAGTCAAGTAAATTCCATAAACAAGTTTCTGGTAATGTGGATACCTCTGCTTGGATGGAGGCAAGACTTAAGAGATATAGAACACTGGTCGTTGAACTTTATAGGCCTTGCCTTCTTCTTCTCGCTCCACTGTGAGCTCTGTGCTGACAACCTGACCAGTGGCTGCAATGTATAAGAGTAAAGGCTCTTTGCTGTTCGGAGCACCAAGCACCGACTAGGTGGAGAGCAGGGCTTTGATATCCACAAAATCTCCTTCGGCTTCGGGAGTCCACTCAAACGTATCAGACTTTTTCATCAGTCGGTAAAGAGGCATTGCCTTTTCACCGAGACGTGAAATGAACCGACTCAGTGCAGCGAGACAACCTGTGAGCTTCTGAATGTCATGCACACGCACAAGGCGTTTCATTCGGATTATTGCACCAATTTTCTCGAGATTGGCATCTATTGCTCATTCAGAAACAAGAAAACCGAGCAACTTTCCTCCGGGTACTCTGAATGTGCACTTGGACGGATTCAGCTTAATGTCATACCTTCTCAAATTGGCAAAGATTTCAGCAAGGTCAGTCAGCAGGTCAGAACATTTGCGTGACTTAACCACAGTATCATCCATATACGCCTCCACATTTTGACTGATCTGAGTGAACAAGCACTTCTGAATCATGCGCATGAATGTGGCGCCGGCATTTTTTAGACCAAATGGCATGGTGACATAGCAAAAACACCCAAATGGGGTGATGAAGGCCGTTTTTATTTCATCCGTCCCATACAGTCGGATCTGATGGTATCCGAAATACGCATCAAGAAAAGACAAACGCTCACACCCCGCAGTCGAGTCGACTATTTGATCGATGCAAGGGAGTGGAAAATGATCTTTCGGGCAGGACGATTGATATGCTTGAAGTCAATACACATGCGGAGTGAATTATCCTTCTTGGGGACCATGACGACGTTGGCGAGCCACTCGGAGTGGTATATTTCGCGGATGAACTCAGCTGCCAGGAGCTGAGCCACCTCCTCGCCAATCGCCTTTCTCTTCTTCGGCGTAAACGAGCGGAGATGTTTCTTGACAAGTTTAGCCTTGGAGTCGACACGCAAATGGTGCTCAGCCAACCCCCTGGGTACACCTAGCATGTCTGATGGTTTCCATGCGAAGATGTCCCAGTTCTCACGAAGGAACAGGATGAGCGTGGCTTCCTATTCGCTATCGAGTATTGTTGAGATGTGGGTCTGAGCAGTTGTGGGATCCTCCGGGTGGATGTGAACCAGTTTCGTCTCGCTAGCCGACTGAAATGCGGACTCAAAAGCAGGCTTCTTGGAACAGAGCAAATCACTCGAATCAACATTCTTCTTGTACTCTTCCAGTTCCACCACTACCATTTGCTCATCACCGATCTTGGAACCCTTCTGGAGGCACTCCTCTGCTCTCTGCCTATTCCCAGTGACCGTGATCACGCCTTTGGGCCTGGGCATCTTCAATTTGAGGTACACATAACATGGACGGGCCATGAAATGAGCATATGCCGGTCTGCCCAGAATATCATGATAGGCACTGTGAAAATCTACCACTTCAAACGTCAACTTTTCCTTACGAAAATTCTTTGAATCACCAAAGACCACATCCAAAGCAATCTGCCAGAGTGATTTTACCTTCTTCCCTGGGATGACTCCATGGAAATGCATGTTGCATTCACCTAGTCGGGGCATCAGAATGCCCATCCCCTAGGGGGTCTCCGCATACAGAATGTTCAAACCACTACCACCACCATAAGCACTTTGCATAACCAAGTGCCTTCGACGACTGGGTCGACCACCAAAGCCTGCCGCCCGGGGGTAGTAACGTGAGATGGGTGATCCGACTAGTCGAAGGTGATAGGAGTCTTTGACCACTTGAGGTACGTTGTAGTTGCCGGAGCAACCATATTCACCTCTCTGTTGATGACAATCGACTTTTGCTCTCAACATCAGCAAAAATCACCAGAGTTGCATTGACCTTTGGGTAATCATCTGACTTTTCTTCATCTTCATCCTTATTAGAGCCTTTCTCACTCTACTAACCCTCACTGAACTGCTGAATAAGGAATCTGCACTGTTGAGTGGTGTGTTCGGGAAAAATCAAGTTGCCTTCTTCATCTTTCTTCACGTCGATGGCACACGGTAAATCCAGGACATCCTGGCCCGACTGGTCCTACATCTCATTGGTACCCACGGCCCCTTGGGCTTTCCCTTGAGCTTTCCTTGTGTATTCACTACCGCGGCTTCAGCCTGACATGTGGCTTCAACTTTGTGTTTTTGCTTCCGAATGGGATTGGAGCCTCCAGTATCAGGTTATGTGGCCTTTCCTTTACCATTACGGAGTCGATCCTCCTCTTCACCATTTGCGTATCGAGTGGCTATCTCCATCATCCGGTTCAGAGTCATGGCCCCAGAACGAACAAATTTAAGTGTGAGATCTCTGTACCATACGCCTTCCTTGAAAGCGCAGACTGCTTGGTGCTCTGAAACATTCTCCACCAAATGGTGAAGTGTAGTCCAACGCTGGATGTAATCTCTCAAAGTTTCATTCGGCTTTTGGACACAGTGCTGCAACTCGGACAGACCAGCGGGTCGCTTGCAAGTGCTTTCAAATGTCCTGATAAACACTCAGGACAAGTCTTCCCAACAGTATATGCTAGTAGGAGCCAACTGATTCAACCAGGCCCTGGTCGAGCCTTCAAGCATCAATGGCAGGTGTTTCATGGCCACTTTGTCATTACCTCCACCAATCTGCATTGCCACTCGGTAATCCTCCAACCACGTGTCAGGTTTTGACTCGCCAGTAAACTTGCTCACTCCTGCAGCCAATCTGAAGTTGGGAGGAATCTCAGCAGCTCGAATGGCTCTGCTGAAACACTCGGGCCCGTAGACGAACGCTCTGCTCCCACTCAGGTGATCTCTGTCCAGACCTTCTCTGTTAACTCTGCCTCTGTCAACCAGGCCCTGTACGAGGACTGACCTTGCATCAAACCTGGGCTCTCGGGGGTCGACTGGAATCTCCCGCTCGTTGTCGTACGGGCGCCTATCATCATACCCGCCGGGGCGCGTACGAACCACCCCTCAGAGGGGGCGTGGGCACTCAACAGCGGTCATCACGGTGGTATCGAGGGTCAAACTGCTCGTGGCCTCGACCCAGGTACTGGTCCTAGCGATAACCACGATCCTCACGCCACGGAGGCGATCTTGGGCTGTGTGCCAACTGAACTGTGTCTGCCACGACGGACCTGCTATGAATCCTATTGCACAACTGGGAAACAGTCGAGTTCTATTCTCCGGCTGCCCTAAGCAGTGCCTAAATCTGCTGTAGGCCTCTACCAGCCTCGGAACAAGGCGACCTGATTGAATCTGCAATACACGCAGCCGCCGCAACATTTTGGATCGGTCTACGGTATACCTGACACTTGTCCCGAGGTCCAGTCAGGAACAATTGTCACTGCCGTCGACTGGTACTTGGGAGTTGCCTACGGGCGTGGTCGTTGAGTGCCTGCTGAAGATTCTCCAGGCATGCACGCTCAGCCAGAGTGGCTACACGCGCAGCCTCCAAGGTCCGCGCCTCGGGGGTCTCCCCAACGATGGGGATCTGGAGAGCCTGTTCATCCCTGTGACGCAGTTCTTCTCTTTGATCCGTGGTCAGAGCTCGCAGGTAGTACTCGTCTTCGCCACGCGACGGGCCATCGCTCCCGCCGCTGCCGCCGCCACGGGGAAATCCTGGTGGGCTACGCTAGGGGCCAACCATGAGGACCTCCACCGTGGGGTCATTTCTTTCGCACTCGAAAAGCGTATCCGAGCGACCAGTCGACAGATCGAACATGCCGTAAGGGGACTCGTCAGGCTCGATCGCCGCGATCTGAGGAGTGGATGACCGACGTGCCACCACGTGCTTCACCCACCATTGGAGCCGCGAGCGACCAGATCGCTTGCGACGGCGAACAGCGGGAAGGGAAGACACCATGGGAGCCGACTGATGCTGAGTCGACGGCTGCCGCAAGAGAATGCCGCAAGCACTCGCATGGAAGTGCGCCGCCCCACAAATGGGGAGTGCCTCGACTTCGAGGGGGGCTTCCTAGAGCCAGGCTGAATCTTCGGTGATGAAGGTGAGCGCGCCAAGACAGATCCCGCAGCCCAAGGACAATCCACCACCGAAAACCATGTCGATGGAGATCGAAGATCGCAACCTCACAGGAAGTTGCTTAGACGCCTGCCACACGGTGGGCGCCAACTGTCGTGGGAACGGATCTGATAGTAGAGATGGGGGTACGTAAGAGGAGGCAGTGCCTAGCTACAGCGAGGCTGTACACTCGAATTTAAGAGATCAGGCCCCTCTCGGAGGAGGTAACAGCCCTATGTCTCGGTGCCGCGGAGGCTCTGTTGATTGGAGTGTTGAGTTACAGGGGGTGCGAACCCTTGTGCAAGAGGGGAGGGGTATCTTATATATAGTACACCGACCCCTCACAACTATCAGTTACACAAGGGTTCAATGAGAGAATAAAGTCACGTACGTTACTAGTAGCCCCCACGTTTAATGATCTTTAAGGTGACAGAGTGAATGCCCGACCGTTGCCATCCAGGAGTGGCTCAAAGTCTTCTGTCCTTCGAGTGGATTCGTGTCTTCCGAGTGAATGATGACAGTCGAGTGGAATTGGGGTATCCGAGTGGATCTTCTGTCGAGTGGATTGCACTCTGAGGTGATTCCATTCGGTATCTTCTTTCAGTCTTCATAGGACTTGGCTCCTTGTGTAGTGTCCTTGGGTAGGGCATATAGGTCAGACCCAAGACCCTACCCTAGGTACATGTCATTGTCAGCGTGTCATGTCGTTTGAAACATCGTCTTTCCCCTTGTTGGCTGCTGCGTCAATTTCTTCTTAGAGATTTTTATCTCTCTGACAATTCGTGACAAAGCCTCAAGCTATAGATGAGAATTCCAACAACTCAGGTTTAAGATTAACAGGTCCAACAAAACAAATATATAATTTCTACTCTTATATTTACATCCACTTTACAAAAATGATATTTCATACCTTCTATTCTTTCCGGTGGCCTACTCTATCGTGGGAAAACTTACCTCCTCTACTTCCCGTTCTTCCTTTTGCTCATTTGCGAGTTATGGCTTCAAGCGTTGCCCGTTCACAATACAGGGTCCATCTTTCCCTCCTTTTAACCGGACAACCTCGGAGTTATACACTTCTTCTATCTCATGCGGCCCTTCCCAGTGGGACCTGAGTTTCCTTGGAAACAACTTGAGACAAGAATTAATTAGGAGGACCTTGTCCCCTGTGGTGAAAGTTCATTTTCATATCTTACGATCATGCCACATCTTAACCTTTTCTTTAAATAACCTGGCACTCTCATAATAACTGTTGCAAAGTTCTCCTAGAGCATGTATATTTGTAACCTCTTCTCTCATGCTTCTACAAAATTGAAATTGATATTCTTGATTGCCCAATAAGCCTTATGTTCTATCTCTAAAGGTAAATGACAAGCCACACCATATACCATTTTCTATGGTGACATTCACATGGGATTCTTCTAGGAGGTGCGGTAGGCCCATAATGTTTCATTTAGCTTCCCTGCCCAGTCCTTTTTGGACTTCTACACCGTCTTCTACAATATAGTCTTTATCTCCCACTTTGAGAGTTCCACTTGACCACTAGTCTGGGGGTGATACGGAAAAGCTATTCAGTGAGTTACTCCATACTTACAGAGTACTCTTCCAAAAATTCCCTGTATAAAATGAGATCTCCGTCAGTAATAAGAACTTTATGAACTCCAAACCTAGGTAATATTATGTCCTTTATCATATTCAATGAAGTAGCGGTATTTGCATGTTTGGTTGGTAAGGCTTCAACCCACTTGGTAACATAATCTACAGCCACAAGAATATGAGTATATCCATCTGAAACCAGGAAAGGTCCCAAATAGTCCAATCCTCAAACATCAAAAGGTTCACAGACTATACTATAATTCATGGGCATTTCCTGTCTACCTATGTTACCTGTGCATTGACACGCATCACAATTTTGAACAAACTTGTGCGCATATCTGAAGAGGGTAGGCCAGTAGAATCTTGATTGAAGCGCCTTGGCAGCGGTTCCGTCACCCGCACGATGTCCTGCATAAGAGCTGCTATGACAGCCTTCGAGTATAGCATTCATCTCATGTTCTAGAACACAGTGCCTAATCATGTGATCCGGCCCATGTCGATAAAGAAAAGGATCATGTCGTGGGTGGACATGATCACCTATGGGGCCATCGGCCCCTTATGGTTCGGCAAGGGGGAAGATCGCGTTGCACAAAGAGCGGAGGCCATATGAGACAACACGACGGCGATGACACTGGCGGTTTTTACCCAGGTCCAGGCCGCTGTGAAGCGTAAAACCCTACTCCTGCTTTTGGTGGATTGGATGATGGAATCACAACAACATGCAATGCCCAAGCCCGGCAAGGTTTCCTCGGGGGAGCATCTACGCGCGTACAAGTATGAGGGGGTCCGAATCCCTCTCTAGTTTGCCTTGGACCTACTTTTATAGCTCAAGGGGTAACCATAGTGGCAAAACAGTCCTTATCTAGTGATTAGATAGCTAACAGTGCTATCATACCTAACTCTGGCAGTTAGGACAAAGTGCATTAAATGCACTGCTAGGTGTCATGCTGAGGGTGAAGCCCGGAAAGCCTGCCGTGCCACTTAGTCATCTTTTGATTATCTGCTTGACACGCCTCTGGACGGTTGTCATGTGAGGATAATCTGTCTTCCCATGGTACGCCACGTGCTTAGTGGAGGCTACTTAATCATCTGGGGGCTCGACACCGCATCGACAAGTGATTTGTGTTGTTGTGCGGCGAAGCGGTGGAGCGCTGGTGCCTTTGCGGGATTCCCTACCCTTGGCAGCCTCGGCAAGCCTGCCGAGGCAATCTTGGACTTGTACTTGGGGCGGCCTCGGTCCGGCCAGGCTCTCCTGCCCGACAAGGGAGGCCTTCCCAAGTTGATGCTCTGTTGTCTTCTTGATCCGCTCCTTGATCTCACGAAGAGCGGTTCCTCTGGTTTTCTCTTGCTTTGTATGTTGGCGCCGGGAATATGAGGTTAGCGCGCCTGTGTATAAGTCCGGGCAACAAACGCGAATGTTTGTTGCACCGACAGGAGCCCCCAGGCCTGGCCCATACGTGTCGGCTGGCATCGTTGGTGTAGGCCCTAACAAATACACAGGTTCTTGCTTTGGCCAAACCGCAATGGGATTCTTGTCTTTCTTGATATCTTCCTTGATTCTTCAATAACCAGTGATTGAATCAGTTTCCGGTTTTCCCGTGCGTCGTGCAGGACGATGTGGGGTAATTTACGTCATGGCCGGCGGGCTGCCCATGCCTCGCATTCACGGGGAGGTAGCCACCATTTTACTCATCCCACTATCTCTGCTTATGCTGCATGCATTGCACAAGGTTGGTGGCGGACGCGTAGGGCGTGGGAATGAGTACCATGGTGGAAAGCTTAGCACCGTGGATTGGCGCGGGAGGGCAGTTGTCGATTCTGGATGCTGTCAGCAGCGCAGGGGAACTGGATTGGCAGAGTGGGGTGGTTGCCTCCAGGGTGGTGAGGAGCCAGCCCCCAGCCACACTCCCTTATAAAAGGACGCGCGGGCGAAGGGCTCACCCACACACACATATCCTCCTTCTCCTTCTTGCATCCTCGCCTGCCGTGGTGAGGGGAAGAGGACGCGGTCGAGCTCAGTGGTGGCGACAAGGGTCTCTTCTCGATAAGCGCCTTCCTGCCCAGCCTAGGGATGCAAGGGCAAGATCCAAAGACACAAGGTGGTTCTGCAGGGACGTGGGCGGCCGTCGTGGCGCTTCGGGGCCGAGGAGGCGTGGTGGCACTCGGTGGCTCGCCATGGTTCCCGGCCTCGATGGAAGGCCATGCCGAGACCGGCCGTTGGAGTTTGCCGTGAAGCTCGCGGGCCTCCGTGCACCGCCTTGACTTCCTACCCCTTTTGCAAGGGTGATGGAGGAAGAACAGCCGCCAGGATTGAAACTCCATATGAGGGGCTACTGTAATGGTAGCATGCGGGCAAACGTGGAGTTCCCTGCACCTCATGTCATGCTTCTCCGGCACGGCAGGAAAACCTTCGCTCGTGCCCATAGCTTGGCAGTGGGGCGTGTTCTCCATTTCAAATTAATGTAGGCTAACCTGCACTCCATCAAGGTCTTGGGGCATTCGGGTTCTCGCTTAGGGTGCTGCGCAGAGAGCCCGACCGACGATGAAAGCTCCTCCTCGAGCGACAACGACGAAGAGGACAGTGACGGCGACGACGATGGTGCCGAGAGGGAGGACAGCGGCTCAGACTCCAGCTGAGTGTTGCTACAAGCTTGCGTTGGTTTTTCCCATGAAGAGGAAAGGGTCATGCAGCAGAGTAGAGTAAGTATTTTCCTCAGCTTTTGAGAACCAAGGTATCAATCCAGTAGGAGACAACGCAACAAGCCACCGAATACCTGCACAAACAAACACCAACTTGCAACCAACGCGATAAAGGGGTTGTCAATCCCTTCACGGTTATTTGCAAAGTGAGATCTGATATAGATGGAGAAACGGCAAAGTAATATTTTTCATATTTTTAGTTTATGGAACGGGAAGTAAAAGTTTGCAAAGAAAGTAAATAGGAAACTAAAATTGTACATCGGAAACTTATATGATGGAAAATAGACCCGGGGGCCATAGGTTTCACTAGAGGCTTCTCCCAAGATAGAAATTATTACAATTGGGTGAACAAATTACTCACGACCAATTGATAGAAAAGCGCAATGTTATGACGATATCTAAGGCAATGATCATGAATATAGGCATCACGTCCGTGTCAAGTAGACCAAAATGATTCTGCATCTACTACTATTACTCCATACATCGACCGACTCGCTCCATCTACGAGATTAAGTTCATAAGAACAGAGTAACGCATTAAGTAAGATGACATGATGTAGCGGGATTAATCAAGCAATATGATGAAAACCCCACCATGTTATCCTCGATGGCAACAATACAATATGTGTCGTGCTGCCCTCATCACATTGGGAAAGGACACCGCAAGATTGAACCCAAAGCTAAGCACTTCTCCCATTGCAAGAGAAACAAATCTAGTTGGCCAAACCAAATCAATAGTTTGAAGAGACTTGCAAAGATATCAAATCATGCATATAAGAATTCAGAGAAGATTCAAATAATATTCATAGATAAGCTGATCATAAATCCACAATTCATCGGATCTCGGCAAACACACCGCAAAAGAGTACTACATCTAATAGATCTCCAAGAATATCGAGGAGAACTTTGTATTGAGAATCAAAGAGAGAGAAGAAGCCATCTAGCTACTAGCTATGGATCCATAGGTCTGTGGTAAACTACTCACACTTCATCAGACAGGCAATGGTGTTGATGTACAAGCCCTCCGTGATCGAATCCCCCTCCGGCAGGATGCCGGAAAAGGCCCCTAGATGGGATCTCATGGGTACACAAGGTTGCGGCGGTGCAAAAGTGGTTTCGTGGCTCCCCTGGAAGTTTTTGCGACATTTGAGAATACATAGGAGGAAGATCTAGGTCAGGGGGTCACTAAGGGGCCCACAAGGTCGGGGGGCGCGCCCTACCCCCCTGGGCGCGCCCTCCACCCTTGTGGCCGCCTCATGGCTCTTCAGACTTGCACTCCAAGTCTCCTAGGTGTCTTCTAGTCCAAGATAAATCATCGCGAAAGTTTTATTCTGTTTGGAGTCTGTTTGGTATTCCTTTTCTGTGAAGCTCTAAAACAAGGAAAAAACAGGAACTGGCACTGGGCTCTAGGTTAATAGGTTAGTCCCAAAAATCATATAAAACAGCGGTATTAATGCATATAAAACATCCAAAACAGATATTACAATAGCATGGAACAATCAAAAATTATAGATACGTTGGAGACGATCGTATCCCTAAGCTTAATTCTCGCCGTCCTCGAGTAGGTAAATGATAAAAACAGAATTTTTGATGTGGAATGCTACCTAACATATTTATCCATGTAATTCTCTCTATTTGTGGCATGAATGTTCAGATCCATATAATTCAAAAAAAAAGTTTAATATTGACATAAAAACAATAATACTTCAAGCATAGTAACAAAATAATTATGTCTTCTTAAAATAACATGGCCAAAGAAAGCTTATCCCTACAAAATCATATAGTCTCGCTATGCTCCATCTTCATCACACAAAATATTAAAATCATGCAAAACCCCGATGACAAGCCAAGCAACTGTTTCATACTTTTGATGTTCTCAAAAAATTTCAACTTTCACGCAATACATGAGCGTGGGCCATGGACATAGCACTATAGTTGGAATAGACGGTGGTTGTGGAGAAGACAAAAAGCAGATAGTCTCACATCAACTAGGCGTATCAACGGGCTATGGAGATGCCCATTAATAGATATCAATGTGAGTGAGTAGGGATTGCCATGCAACGGATGCAGTAGAGCTACAAGTTTATGAAAGTTCAAAAAGGAAACTAAGTGGGTGCGCATCCAACTCGTTTGCTCGCGAAGACCTAGGGCATTTTGAGGAAGCCCATCATTGGAATATACAAGCCCAGTTCTATAATGAAAATTCCCACTAGTATATGAAAGTGATATCATAGGAGACTCTCTATCATGAAGATCATGGTGCTACTTTGAAGCACAAGTGTGGTAAAAGGATAGTGGCATTGCCCCTTCTCTCTTTTCTCTCATTTTTTTATTTGGGCCTTCTCTCATTTTTTTTGCCACTTTTTTTCGTCCGGAGTCTCATCCCGACTTGTGGGGGAATCATAGTCTCCATTATCCTTTCCTCACATGGGACAATGCTCTAATAATGAAGATCATCACACTTTTATTTACTTACAAATCAAAAATTACAACTCGATACTTAGAACAACATATGACTCTATGTGAATGCCTCCGGCAGTGTACCGGGATGTGCAATGAATCAAGAGCGACCTGTATGAAAAAGGATGAACGGTGGCTTTGCCACTAATACGATGTCAACTACATGATCATGCAAAGCAATATGACAATGATGATGCGTGTCATAATGAAAACGGTGGCAAGTTGCATGGCAATATATCTTGGAATGGCTGTGGAAATGCCATAATAGGTAGGTATGGTGGTTGTTTTGAGGAAGCTATATGGTGGGTTTATGGTACCGTAAAAGTTGTGCAAGATTAGAGAGGCTAGCAATGGCGGAAAGGTGAGAGTGCTTATAATCCATGGACTCAACGTTAGTCATAAAGAACTCACATACTTATTGCAAAAATCTCGTAGTCATCGAAAAAAGTACTACGTGCATGCTCCTAGGGGGTAGATTGGTAGGAAAAGACCATCGCCGCCCTCGACCGCCACTCATAATGAAGACAATCAAAAAATAAATCATGCTCCGACTTCATCACATAACGGTTCACCATACGTGCATGCTACGGGACTCACAAACTTTAACACAAGTATTTCTCAAATTCACAACTACTTACTAGCATGACTCTAATATCACCATCTTCATATCTCAAAAAAAATCATAAGGAATCAAACTTCTCATAGTATTCAATGCACTTTATATGGAAGTTTTTATTATATCCCTCTTGGATGACCATCATATTAGGAATAATTTTATAACCAAAGCTAATTACCATACTGTTTTAAAGACTCTCAAAATAATGTAAGTGAACTACGAGAGTTCACAATTTCTATAAAATAAAACCACCGCCATTCTCTAAAAAGATATAAGTGAAGCACTAGAGCAAATTTTCCTAGCTCAAAAGATATAAGTGAAGCACATAGAGCATTCTAATAAATCACGATTCATGTGTGTCTCTCTCAAAAGGTGTGTACAATAAGGATGATTGTGGCAAACTAAAAATCAAAGACTCAAATCATACAAGACGCTCCAAGCAAAACACATATCATGTGGTGAATAAAAATATAGTATCAAGTAAAGTTACCGATAGACGAAGACGAAAGAGGGGATGCCTTCCCGGGGCATCCCCAAGCTTAGGCTCTTGGTGTCCTTGAATATTACCTTGGGGTTCCTTGGGCATCCCCAAGCTTAGGCTCTTGCCACTCCTTATTCCATAGTCCATCAAATCCTTACCCAAAACTTGAAAACTTCACAACACAAAAGTTCAACAGAAAATCTCGTAAGCTTCATTAGTATAAGAAAATAAATCACCACTTTTGGTACTGTTGTGAACTCATTCTTTATTTATATTGGTGTAATATCTACCATATTCCAACTTTTCCATGGTTAATACCCCCCCCCCCCATACTAGCCATAGATTCATTAAAATAAGCAAACAACATGCGAAAACATAATCTGTCAAAAACAGAACAGTTTGTAGCAATCTGGGTATTTCGAATACTTCTGTAACTCTAACAATCTCGAGAAATTAGGAAGTCCTAGACAATTTATCTATTAATTTCTGCAAAGAGAATCAACTAAAAAACACTCTTCAGCTAAAAATGAGAATTGTTTTTGTGAGCGCAAAAGTTTCTATTTTCAGCAAGATCAAATCAACTATTACCGTAGGCTATCCCAAAGGTCTTACTTGGCACAAACACTAATTAAAACACAAAACCACATCTAACCAGAGACTAGATGAAATATTTATTGCAAAAGAGAACCTAAAAAGCAAAAATAAAAATAACATTGGATGGCCTCCCAACAAGCGCTATTGTTTAACGCCCTTAGCCAGGCATAAAACACGAATAGATCTAAGTGTAATTGTCTTTGGCATGTAAATATTTAATCACACAATTATGACTTTTAGGAGATTCTTTGGTTTTACAAATGATCAAACTCCTAGGCAAGAAATCAAGAGATTCATTCGTGACAATAGGTTCCTTAATAATATTGAGAAAATTGGGGTGAATACTAATTGATTTGAGATCTTCATTGTCTTTACTAGAAGATTCACCCTTATTCTTAGGAACATAAGTAAACTTGGCAATCTTGGTAGGAGGAATATTTTGAGTAGTTTTAACGGAGGAAAAAGCGGAACCCAAGTTGGTAATAATATCTTCTAGCTTGCCAATTCTAGTAGAATCTTGATCTATCTTTTCATTAACTATTGGTTCCTTTTCCCTAAGATTCTTTAAGGTAACTCCTACTTTAGATCCATATTGAGTAATTTGATTATGAATCTTTTATCCAAATTTTCAATCAACTCAACGGTAGCAATTTTATTCTAAATAATATCAAGTGTTTGCATCACATGCTCCAAAGTTAAAGCAGTACCGTTAACCAAAAGAGGTGGGGGACCTAACAAATCTATCATAGCATTATAAGAATCAAAAGTATGGCTCCCCAAGAAATTTCCTCCTGTAATGGTAGCTAGAACATATCTATTCCAAGGAGTAACGCCTACATAAAAATTACGAAGAAGCACAACATTAGATTGTTTTCGAGTAGATCTGTTTTGAGCATTGCAAATTCTATACCAAGCATCTTTCAAATTTTCTCCTTCCCTTTGTTTAAAGTAGAGGACTTCATTATCGTGGGTGCTCACGATAACGGGAGGACTAGCCATGAGGGCTAAGCGACAATTAAACACACAGGCACTGTGACGCCCCCGATTTAATCGTACACTAATCATGCACGCAAATGTGTACGATCAAGATCTGGGACTCACGGGAAGATATCACAACACAACTCTACAAATAAAATAAGGCATACAAGCATCATAATACAAGCCAGGGGCCTCGAGGGCTCGAATACAAGTGCTCGATCATAGACGAGTCAGCGGAAGCAACAATATCTGAGTACGCATATAAGTTAAACAAGTTTGCCTTAAGAAGGCTAGCACAAACCGGGATACAGATCGAAGAGGCGCAGGCCTCCTGCACAGGATCCTCCTAGGTTACTTCCCGGTCGTCGTCGCCGGGCTGCACGTAGTAGTAGGCACCTGCAGTAGTAATCGCCATAGGCGGTGGCGATGCCCCGGGCTCCATCGTGCAGTTGCTGCAGCAATCGAGTAGAGGTAGGGAAAAGGGGAACAAGGAAACCGTGAGTACTCATCCAAAGTACTGCAAGCAAGGAGCTACACTACATATGCATGGATATATGTGTAAAGGGCCATATCATGGACCGAACTGCAGTAATGCCGTAATAAGAGGGGGATAGCTAGTCTTAACGAAGACTACGCTCGGACACCTGCCTTGCAACAGTAGGAGGGGCAATCGAAGTCCTCCAAGTAACATCACATAGCAATAATCCTACCCTACATCCCCGCTCATATCCCCTCGAGCGAGAGCGACCACCGTTGTATCCGGCACTTGGAAGGGTGTGTTTTATCAAGTATCCGATTCTAGTTGTCATAAGCTCAAGGTACAACTCCAAGTCGTCCTGCTATCAAGATCACGGCTATCCGAATAGATTAATCACTGCAGGGTGCACCATCTACCCAAAGACGCTGATCCCATTTGGCCGACACACTTTCCTCGGTCATGCCCGGCCATGAAGATCAACACGCCGCAGCCCCACCTAGGAACAACAGAGAGGCCAACACGCCGGTCTAAACCTAAGCGCCAGGGTCCGGGCCCATCGCCTCGAAAGCACACCTCAAGATGTTATGACGCGGCCGGAAGGCACTCTAGCCCATCAGCGCGTTCCACCCAATCCGGTCAAGGCCGCCCGCCGACGTCTCAAGTATTTCGGCCGATACCACGACGCCGGATACCCATAACTACTCCCGCAGTAGATGGTTAGTGCGATAAGCTCATAGCCAACTCAGATCAAATACCAAGACCTCGTTAAGCGTGTTAAGTATCCGCTGAACGCCGAACAGGCTGTGCCCACCTCTCTCCTAGGCGGTCACAACCTGCCCTGCCGCCTCCGCCTCAAGATCCACTCATGGGTGCTCCATCACCGACCCGACTTTATTCTCACATGTATCATTTATAATTATATAGTATATACGTGATCAACTCCCGAGTGATCACTACCGATAGTATAGCACGGCACGGCGGACAAGGATGTAGGGCCATCGATGAAAGGTACTAGCATCCTATACTAAGCATATAGGATTGCGTAAGGTAACAAATGTGGTTACAAGGACAAAGCTATGCAACAAAGATAGGAGTATCTCGAAACAAAGTAATATGCTATACTACTCTAATGCAAGCAGATAGAGAAGAGTAGGCTATATCTCGTGATCAAGGGGGGCTTGCCCGGTTGCTCGCAAGAGAGAGGGTCACAACACCGTAGTCGAACCGGGCAAGCAGCAGGCCTCATAGTCTACCGGAGAGAAGAGGGTTAAGAAACAATGAATACCAAGTAAACAGATGCATAACGATGCATGACATGCCATGACGGGCTGCTTGGCGTGCCCTAAGGTGGTTTGGGGGGGGGTACTGGTTAAGGGGGAAACATCCGTGAACGTATTCCCGGTGTTTTTGGGTTTTCGGGCAGAGGAGCCGGAGGGGAAAAGTCGCAGGTTCGATAGGTTAGGGGTGTGTGCCGGACGAACGGACTGCGTATCCAGATTCGTCACGTCGTTCTGAGCAACTTTCATGTTGAAAATATTTTAACCGAAAGTTACGGATTAAAAGATATGATTTTTAAAAGATTTTAATAATTTCTAGAATTTAATTAATTAATTAATTAATTCGAAAAATGTATTTATGACGCCAAGATGATGTCATGCGTCGACGTCAAGTAGGGTCAATGTGGTTGACTAAGTCAACCCCGACATGTGGGACCTGCTCATTATACACTGCTAACTAATTAACTTAATTAAGTTTAATTAACAGTAGTTAATTAGGTTAATTAGTCATTAGGTTTAATTAATCAGGATTAATTAAATTAATTAATTAATTAGTTTTATTCATTTTTATTTATTATTTATTTAAATTTCCATTATCCTTTTCTTTTTATTTTTAAAAACGTCCAGAGGGGTGGGGCCCCCATGTCATAGGCCCCGAGGCCAGCGGGTGTCTTGGGCGTGCGGGCGTGGCTCGTTGGCGCAAGAATCTGTGGGGACGCTGGCGTGGGCGCCTGCCCGATCCCACGGCTGGCGTGGTGGAGGGGCGGCCGAGGCCGTGGGCTCGACGAGGAGCCGGGCGAGGCGGTCCCCGTGGGGGCTTTGGCGGTGGCGGGCCGGACGGGCGATGGCCGCCGGAGGCGACGAGGTAGGCGTGGAGGATGCGGACACGGCCAAGCAAGGCCTTAAGATCAAGGCGGGCGGGCGCTGACGGGAGGCCAGTGGGGTTCGATGGCTGGGGCGAGGGCGCCACGACGGGAGAGAGAGGGGGGAGACCACGGTGAGACCAAGGTGAGCACGGCGAGGGGAAGAGGCCACGCAGAGGAGGAAAGGAGGTGGGGGATTTGTGGTCATGCTGGCGGGCGTGGTCATGCGCGACCGCGAGGGGCAGCGGAGCCGGGCGACGGGGCTCGGGCGACGGGGCGCCTTGGAGGGGGGACGAGGGAGCGACGGGGAAAGGGGAGCGCCACTGGGGTCGAGGGTCTACGAGATGGCTGGGAGCTCGGTGGCGATCAAGCAGGAGGGGTCGGGAGGCGCCAAGGCCGGGGAGGAACCGTGAGGCGGGGGGGTTTGGGACGACTCACATGAGAGTGCCTCGCAAGGGTGGGCGGTGGTGGAGGCAGGAGGATCAAGGGCGAGGGCTAGGGGAGAGGTGGCGACGCGGTCTAGGCAAGGGGGGTCGCCAAGCGATGAGTGAGCGATTTGAGGTTCTGCCCCGATCTAGATCGGGCGAGAGGGGAAAGGGATCGGGGAGGGGCGAATGGGGCTAGGGTTCCACCGGGGAGGGGGTGGATAAGGTGTTGGCCGGTTGGGTAGCATTAGAGTAACTGTGGGCCCGGGCCCGGTGGGGAGGGGTTTGGCCCAGTTGGCCTGTTGGGTCTTCCCCCCCACTCTTTTTGTTTTAAATTTTCCTTTTCTTATTTCCTGTTTTCTTTTAACTTTCAATTTATTTTAGTTTTATTAAAATACACACTTAGCATCTAATTTAGTATTTCAACTTAGTCCATAGTCACAAAAAGTCTAATCCTCAAATAAATTAGTTTGACATTTTATTAATTACAAAAGGTATTTAAACAATTGTTTTCACTATTGTTTTAATTGTTTTAGGGCCTTTATACATTTTATCAAAGTTTGGTTTCTCCACCATAATTTCCTATGTATTATTTGGTTCACTCTGAACATTTAAATCTTAATATTTGAAAACTTTTATTGTTTGCTCGATTTTGAATTTGAAATTCGAACTAGGTTCCGAACTAACGCGAGTTTATCCACAAAGAATCGAGGTGACGTGGCATCATTAGTGGGGATTATCGTAGCTTAATTACTCCAAGGCCACAATTCTCCTCTGATTACAAGAAATCTCGTCCCAGATTTAAGAGGGGAGTAAAGGGAAAGTTCTGGTTACGATATTCTAACGGATCTTCTCATCCTGGCTTGCTCTTCCCGAAGAGGTCAATCCAATATATTGATGTCTTCATACTTCTGCTTCAGGTCAAAATGATGAAGTCGTCATCCTTTCTTCGGGATTTACATCGTACTTACGAAAAGGATTATGGTGAAAGACTACGGGAAGGGCGGCCTTACCAAAGTTGACTATCCCGGGTACATAACCTGTGGAATGGGGTAGGAAGTAACTCTCGAATTGAACTTAAGAAAATATCGAGAGCAAAGTAAGAAAGTACCACGAGAAGTTCCAATCGGGTAGGCATTCGTTCGATGCCTGTTACAAGGCGTGAAAGGGGTTCAGAGCAACGGGAATAAGCATTGCGTCGATACCGTAATAGATCACTAGGAAGGTGGCTCGTGATCTTTCATACGGCCAAGCGTGAGGATCAGCCTTTTAGGAATGTGGGTGTACAGGAGAGTCAGTTTAGATCCTGTGGAACTGTGGGTTATGGGCCCACCATGGGTGATGACGTCTTGCACGATCATGTAGTAAGGCACGTCAGAGAGTACCATGTCAGTTATGTCGGCATCAACGTTGGTACCAAGGACGAGGGACGAAGAGAACCACTTTCCTGCTCGTTGAACGAGAGGACCAATAGGCAAGGTTCTCGCCCGCCGGTGGCTACCCTAATGTCATCACAATAGTAACAAGGTCTTACCGATGAGTTGTACATCGAGGTGTTTGCACAAGCGGTGGATTATTACCGCTTATATCATATAGATCATAGAAAAGGTTTAAACAAACCAATGGATGGAAAATATGATCATCGATTAAAAGCAGAACAATGGAAAGGAAAATATGTTTAAACACATATTTCAAGGGCATATCCTTCCCAAGGACAAGCAGAGCATGATATCCACGATAGTATATAACGTAGAAAATCCTCTAGGTGAGGGGAGAGAATTTCATGATGTTACCCATACCACGGTGTTTGGATAATTGAGCAAGAAACATTTAGTATTGGGCTTCGAATGTTCTTGTTGAAAATCAGAGTACCACAGACATGCTTTGAGATAGCATTGACATGGTCTTCAGGTGAAGATCAGACTTTGGAATCATGAAGGATCCATCAGGAATAACTTGTAGTAACAGTATTACAATTCCCTCATGGACGAATGGATAACCCTGCTGAAAAGGAATCTATAATGATAGGTCCTCCAGCCGGGGGGGGTGCTAGGCATGACATCATGTTACCGGGTCATCAAAGGATCAACATCATAACTCTTGGAAAGTTGTCCCAACCATCATATCTGACCGAGATTCAGATCCGATTGGTGTCGTGGATAACCTTCAGACTTAGGATACACGAGAAGAAAAGGTGTAACGCAAATTGACGAAATGACATTGTAAGATTCTCGGGAAATGAACTATGTAGTGATTTCCGTTATCAAGAGTCCATCATTAACCCAAGGAGAGGACAAGGAGGTGTACGGTGAACTCAACGGCAATTCACCGAGATCCCCAAAAGATGGATTTCACAATTAAGTGAACAAGGAGATAACATTTGTCGACTCAAATGATATAAGGAAGTATGCTCGAGCAAAAACATACACAATTAAACATTGGTTGAAAGGTGCTCAAATATGGGTTGGGTTGCACGACCAATGTCGAAGGGTGATTCAATAATCAATAGCCTAAGAATGAACTTTCGATCGTTAACTTCAAAGCAATAGGGTTGCTAGAAGTCCGTAACTCAAACAACACTGCTTCACTTGTTGGTTCCCCGGTTGGAATCAACACGAGGACCAAGAAAAGAATGGTGATGGTGAGAAGTTTCACCATACCAAGAATTCTTAAGAGGTGGTGAAATTCTCACGACATTCTTGACATAAAAGATGGTAATACCCCAAGGTAAAGGAGAACAATTGCTGGATAGCAAGGAACTCAAGGTATAACACCAAACATGAACAAGCTTGTGTTGGTGGGCAGGCAATAACGTGGTCGATGATAATACAATTCATCGAGGGCAAGGATGGTATTTCTCATCATGAATTCAATTGATATCCTGGATGAGCTCAGAATGTTGATGATCACGACACCTTTGTCACGAGAGTTCATGAAGATGTAATCGATCGGCATTTACATCAAGTCGAAGTAATGATGAAGTGAAAGGTTATTGGAACCAAGGGTACGACACAAACTCGAAACCAAGCTTGTTGTTCAAGGCGAAATGATATGACGATGAGGATCGACGTAAGGTTAGTTCATCGTCAAAAATTGTGCTCCGAGAAGAAGGACCAGGTAGCATGCTTAAAATTCCAGACGACAAGGATATAGCCAAACAGGCTAGGAATGGCGTGATCGGTTACAAACTCGTACTTATAGAAGCTTACTGAAGAGTTGTTGAACCGTAGTGCGGACTCGGTTCAGTTATTGGTGTCTTTGAGTGTTTAATAACTCAGAGCCCATGAGAAATTGGAATCAGTGGGAAGGTAGTACTTGATGAACTCATAAAAAGTTATGCAGTTCCATGATAATCTCGAGATACCAGGGGGGTAATACTCGATGTAAGATCAAAGTAAAGGTTGGACTGGTGTATTGATCCATAGAAGACAATTGTTTAACTTGTCCGAGAAATGGAATCAAAGAAGAACAAACATGGTCGGAACCACGGTTGCAAAAGGCCATCCCTGATATAAGAAAAAATTATACCAAGGGAATAATTAATTTAAGAGAAGCTCTAATGATAAGATCTACATCGTGTCCATGGGCATGAACACAAAGTTCAAGGTCGACTCCCACTTCTTCAATGTATAACCTTCCATTCACTTCTCGCTTTGATAAAGGCATTAGTGTTGAAAGTTTTACCCGGTGAAATACCGATGAGTATGACTCGTGAAAACTTCCGAGTTCACACATATAAAGGAAGGCATAGGTTCAACCCGCCCTGGGTATCATGGAAACATATACCACAAGCTTCAAGAGTAAATGCCACCACTTTCGAAAAGCGAGTATGGTTGACAAAAGGAAAGGATACAATTTACCAAAGGCATTATGTATCGGAGAAAGAACTCACAAAGCGACTAATTATGAAGGACATCATCGGATAATAATCCAACAAAGGGATATGGCGATCCACAATGGGGCCGATATGAGTATCGATACCCAATCGGAGGAAGAAAGATTGCAAATGCATCGATTTATAGAACAGCTGAATAGTTCAACGCTTAATTAGCAAAGTAATTATGATTAAATCAAGGGATCAGGAGCAAATGCTACGATCAAGAATGGATAAGCTGAATAGAATTAGGGATACAATCAACGACAATTGGACCGGTCGAGAACCAATTCAGTTAAAAGAATGGCAGCTCAAATTGAAAGGTAATTTATAAGGATCAATGATGATTGCGCCAGATTCGCAAAAAACATATTGAGTCAATAGACCCAAAATGATAATGACAAGGAATGTCGATAAGACTACAAGACTTATGGAATTAACCATAATGCGAGCAAGCAAGAATTTCAAGAGCCAAAGGCTCCAGAGGATTTTTGGAAGATCGAATAGTATTTTGAAGACTTTTGTGAAACTCATGAACAACTGGGGATGAGCGGATACTCGACAAGTGCGAGGATTTATTTGAAGGGGTATTCATGTGGCAAAGAACTGCTAGGCGGTAGGCACGAAAGTATTCTCTAACAATAGAGAAAACTTCGGTATCTTGTAATAACAAGATCAATGGGGATGATCGTAAGAATGGCAAGTGTAAGTAGTTATCCATAAGGATTTATCGGTGGTCGGGAATAGCAAAAGTGATGGGCACAAAGTCTCGAGAGAACATCGGATAGTATCTTGGAATCTTACGATTAGCGTGGCGATCATCTCGGAGTGAGGGCTCTCCGGGAGAAAGTACTTGCGAGAACCTAAAGTTAGTTTTGTTTTGGCAAATTCATTTAACCCGAATAGAAGAGAGTTCGTAATCCCGCAGTAAAGATCGAGGAGTAAAAAGATCCTAATACCACCCAATAGCGACGGGGGCGTAAGGCACACAGCCAAGTTAGTAAAAGTTTTGCAATGTCTAGACTCGATTTCGCCAAGGGGTGTGGAAGGGGATTCCACAGGCAATCGGCTCGATACCAATCTCAGGACGCTTCGATTTAATCAGACACTAATCATGCACGCAAATGTGTACGATCAAGATCCGGGACTCACGGAAGATATCACAACACAACTCTACAAATAAAATAAGGCATACAAGCATCATAATACAAGCCGTGGGCCTCGAGGGCTCGAATACAAGTGCTCGATCATAGACGAAGTCGCCGGAAGCAACAATATCTCGAGTACGCATATAAGTTAAACAAGTTTGCCTTTAAGAAGGCTAGCACAACCGGGATACAGATCGAAAGAGGCGCAGCCTCCCGCCTGGGATCCTCCTAGGTTACTCTCGGTCGCCGCCATCGGGCTGCATGCGTAGTAGTAGGCACCTCCGCAGTAGTAGTCGCCATAGGCGGTGGCGTCTGCTCCTGGGCTCTATCGTCTGCAGTTCTTGACAATCGAGTAGAGGTAGGGGAATAAGGGGAACAAGGCAACCGTGAGTACTCATCCAAAGTACTGCAAGCAAGGAGCTACACTACATATGCATGGATATATGTGTAAAGGGCCATATCGGTGGGTGAACTGAGAATGCCGAATAAGAGGGGATAGCTAGTCTTAACGAAGACTACGCTCGGACACCCGCTCTTGCAACAGGTAGGGAGGGGGCAATCTGAAGTCCTCCAAGTAACATCACATAGCAATAATCCTACCCGGCGATCCTCGCTTCATATCCTCGAGCGAGAGCGACCACCGTTGTATCTGGCACTTGGAAGGGTGTGTTTTATCAAGTATCCGGTTCTAGTTGTCATAAGGTCAAGGTACTACTCCAAGTCGCCCTGTTACCGAAGATCACGGCTATCCGAATAGATTAACTTCCCTGCAGGGGTGCACCATCTTACCCAAAGACGCTTGATCCCATTTGGCCGGACACACTTTCCTCGGTCATGCCCGGCCGCGAAGATCAACACGCCGCAGCCCCACCTAGGAACAACAGAGAGGCCAACACGCCAGTGTAAACCTAAGCCAGCAGGGTTCCGGGCCCATTGCCCCGAAAGCACACCTGCACGCTGGCGTGACGCTGCCGGAAGCGCACCTAGCCCATCAGCGTTCCGGGCCCAATCCGGTAGCCCGCCATCCGTCAGCCGACGTCTGAAGTACTTCTTCGATACCACGACGCCGGGATACCCATAACTACTCCCGTGTAGATGGTTAGTGCGTATAAGCTCAGAGCCAACTCAGATCAAATACCAAGACCTCGTTAAGCGTGTTAAGCATCCGCTGAACGCCGAACAGGCCAGCCCACCTCTCTCCTAGGCGGTCACAACTCGCCTGTCGCCTCCGCCTCAAGATCCACTCATGGGTGCTCCATCAGCCGACCCGACTTTAGTCTCACATGTATCATGTATAAGTATATAGTATATACCCGTGATCAACTCCCGAGTGATCACGGCCCGATAGTATAGCACGACAGACGGACAAGGATGTAGGGCCACCGATGAAGGTACTAGCATCCTATACTAAGCATATAGGATTGCAGGTAACAATGAAGTTACAAGGACAAAGTATGCAACAAAGATAGGAGTATCTGAAAACAGTAACATGCTATACTACTCTAATGCAAGCAAGATAGAGAAGAGTAGGCGATATCTGGTGATCAAGGGGGCTTGCCCGGTTGCTCTGCAAGAGAGAGGGTCGCCAACACCGTAGTCGAATCTGGCAACAGCAGGGCTTACCGTAGGTCTAGGAGAGAAGAGGGGAAGAAACAATGAATACCAAGTAAACAGATGCATAACGATGCATGACATGCCAAGAAGCGATGCTAGGGCGTGCCCTAACGTGGTATGAGGGGGTACTGTTATGGGGAAAACATCCGGAAAGTATTCTTGTTTTGGGTTTTCAGCAGGAGCCGGAGGGGAAAAGTTGCAGGTTCGATAGGTTAGGGGTGTGTGGCGGACGAACGGACTGCGTATCCGGATTCGTCTCATCGTTCTGAGCAACTTTCATGTTGAAAATATTTTAATCCAAGTTACGGATTAAAAGATATGATTTTTAAAAGATTTTAATAATTTCTGGAATTTAATTAATTAATTAATTAATTCGAAAAATGTATTTATGATGTCAAGATGATGTCATGCCGACGTCAAGAGTCAACGTGGTTGACTAAGTCAACCTCGACATGTGGGACCCTGCTCATTACACATCGTTAACTAATTAACTTAATTAAGTTTAATCAACGTAGTTAATTAGGTTAATTAGTCATTAGGTTTAATTAATCAGATTAATTAAATTAATTAATTAATTAATTAATTGCTTTTATTCATTTTTATTTTTTATTTATTTAAATTTCCATTATCCTTTTCTTTTTTTTTATAAAAACGTCCAGAGGGGTGGGGCCCCCATGTCATAGGCCCTGTGGGGCCAAGCTGGTGCAGGCAGGGCGTATTCTGCTCGGGCAAGAATCTGTGGGGCGCGTGGGCGCCCGCCCGATCCGCCACGGCGTGGTGGAGGGGCCGGCCGAGGCCGTGGGCTCGACGAGGAGCCGTGAGGGCGGTCCCTGGGGCTTTGGCGGTGGCGGGTCGATTTGGGCCCCATTGCCTGGAGGCGACGGAGGTAGGCTGGGGATGCGGACACGGCCATGCGGCCTAAGATCGGCGGGCGTCACTGGGCGCAAGGACGGGAGGCCAGGGGGTTGGTGGCAAGGGGCGAGGGCGCTGGCCGACGGGGGAGAGGGGAGACCACGGTGGAGACCGGGCGGTGAGCACGGCGAGGGGAACAGCGCCACGGGCGAGGAGGAGGAAAGGGAGGCTGGGATTGGCGTGGCTGCAGTGACGCGATCATGAGGGGGCCGAGCCGGGCGACGGGGCCTTGGGCGACGGTGGCGCTTTGGGAGGGGACGAGGAGCGACGGGGAAAGGGAGCGCCACTGGGGTCGAGGGTTCACGAGGCGGGCTCGGGGAGCCTGGTGGCGGCCGGCGAGGAGGGTCGGGAGGCGGCACTGCCGCCGGGAGGAACCGAGGCGGGGGGTTTGGGACGACCCAGCGGCAGTGCCTCAGCGTGGGGCGACGGTGGGAGGGGGGATCCAAGGCCATGAGGGGCGCAGGGGAGAGGTGGCGACGCGGTCGGGCGGGCGGGGTCGCCATGATGAGGGAGCGACAGGGGTGGCTCGGCCCCGATCTAGATCGGGCGGGAGGGGAAAGGGATCGGGGAGGCGAATGGGGGCTAGGGTTCCACCGACAGGGGGAGGGGGTGGATACGGTGGCCGGCCGGTTGGGCCGGGCCGTGGGGTGGCCGACTGGGCCAGGTGGGGGAGGGGTTTGGCCCAGTTGGCCTGTTGGGTCTTCCCCCCCACTCTTTTTGTTTTAAATTTTCCTTTTCTTATTTCCTGTTTTCTTTTAACTTTCAATTTATTTTAGTTTTATTAAATACACACTTGGCATCTAATTTAGTATTTCAACTTAGTCCATAGTCACAAAAATTCTAATCCTCAAATAAATTAGTTTGACATTTTATTAATTACAAAAGGTATTTAAACAATTGTTTTCACTATTGTTTTAATTGTTTTAGGCCTTTATACATTTTATCAAAGTTTGGTTTCTCCACCATAATTACCTATGTATTATTTGGTTCACTCTGAACATTTAAATCTTAATATTCGAAAACTTTTATTGTTTGCTCGATTTTGAATTTGAAATTCGAACTAGGTTCCGAACTAACGCGAGTTTATCCACAGTAACCGAGGTGACGTGGCATTATTAGTGGGGATTACTGTAGCTTAATTACCCGGGCGTCACAGGCACACAAAAAGCAAACGAAGAAGATGAATGGAAGGAGGGTAAAGAAAAGGTGAATCTTTTAAAAAATCGTTTTAGAAGTGGGGGAGAGGAAAACGAGAGGAGAATGGCGAATATTGTAATGCGAGGGATGAGAGTTTATGATGGGTACTTGGTATGTCTCGGCTTGGCGTAGATCTCCCCGGCAATGGCGCCAGAAATTCTTCGTGCTACCTCTTGAGCTTGTGTTGGTTTTTTCCTTTAAAGAGGAAATGGTGATGCAGCAAAATAGAGTAAGTATTTCCCTCAGCTTTTGAGAACTAAGGTATAAATCCAGTAGGAGACAACACAACAAGCCACCGAATACCTGCACAAACAAACACCAACTTGCACCCCACGTGATAAAGGGGTTGTCAATCCCTTCACGGTTATTTGCAAAGTGATATCTGATATAGATGGATAAACGGCAAAGTAATATTTTTGGTTTATGGAACGGGAAGTAAAAGATTGCGAAGAAAGTAAATAGGAAACTAAAATTGTAGATCGGAAACTTATATGATGGAAAATAGACCCGGGACCATAGGTTTCACTAGAGGCTTCTCTCAAGATAGAAATTATTACGGTGGGTGAACAAATTACTGCCGAGCAATTGATAGAAAAGCGCAAATTTATGACAATATCTAAGGCAATGATCATGAATATAGGCATCACGTCCGTGTCAAGTATACTGAAACGATTCTGCATCTACTACTGTTACTCCACACATCGACCGACTCCTGCCTGCATCTAGAGTATTAAGTTCATAAGAACATAGTAACGCATTATGTAAGATGACATGATGTAGCGGGATTAACTCAAGCAATATGATGAAAACCCCATGTTGTTATCCTCGATGGCAACAATACAATACGTGCCTTGCTGCCCCTACTGTCACTGGGAAAGGACACCGCAAGATTGAACCCAAAGGTAAGCACTTCTCCCATTGCAAGAAAAACCAATCGAGTTGGCCAAACCAAATTGATAGTTCGAAGAGACTTGCAAATATATCAAATCATGCATATAAGAATTCAGAGAAGATTCAAATAATATTCATAGATAAGCTGATCATAAATCCACAATTCACCGGCTCTCGGCAAACACACTGCAAAAGAGTATTACATCGAATAGATCTCCAAGAACATCGAGGAGGACTTTGTATTGAGAATCAAAGAGAGAGAAGAAGCCATCTAGCCACTAGCTATGGACCCGTAGGTCTGTTGTAAACTACTCGCGCTTCATCGGAGAGGCAATGGTGTTGATGTAGAAGCCCTCCGTGATCGAATCCCCCTCCGGCAGGATACCGAAAAAGGCCCCTATATGGGATCTCATGGGTACAGAAGGTTGTGGTGGTGGAAAAGTGGTTTCGTGGCTCCCCTAGAAGTTTTTGGGATATTTGAGAATATATAGGAGGAAGATCTAGGTCAGGGGTCACCGAGGGGCCCACAAGATCGGGGGCGCCTCTGCACCCTTGTGGTCATTGCGTGGCTCTTCCGACTTGCACACCAAGTCTCCTGGGTGTCTTCTCGTCCAAGAAAAATCATCGCGAAAGTTTTATTCCGTTTGGACACCGTTTGGTATTCCTTTTCTGTGAAACTCTAAAACAAGGGAAAAACAGGAACTGGCACTAGGCTCTAGGTTAATAGGTTAGTCCCAAAAATCATATAAAATAGCATATTAATGCATATAAAACATCCAAAACAGATAATACAATAGCATGGAACAATCAAAAATTATAGATACGTTGAAGACGTATCAAGCGTCAGCCACACCGTCACTGTCAGCTAGGCGCGGGCAACACCATCATCTGCACCTGGTCTTCTCCCCGGCAGAGCGATTTGCTGGGGTGTTGGGTGTTTATGTCTCCACCTCCTCAGGCTGGACTCCAGCAGGCTTCCTCATGGACTCTGGCTTCGTCTTCCCTGCCACGTTCCGCTGGTCCTGGCGGTGGTGACTAGCGCATCGCCTAGCTGCTCTCTCCGTCTGTCGCCTTTGTCCGCGCCTTTCCAATCTTGTCAGGCTGCGTCCCGCATGCCCTTACGGGGTCAGGCTGGGCTTCTGCCCATGCACTCCTTTTGCCCTCTTCACCTCCCACTGTAGGTCCTAGGAGGAGAGGGACAAGAAAGGCATTACAAGGCACTTTTTTTTAATTCAAAAGATGTAGGCACTTGCCAAACTTTAGTCTTAATTATGTAATCTTTTTCATCCATATTTGTACCTTGTAATGTTCGTACTTGTTTATTCGCATAATAATGAAAAAACATATGCTTGTCGGGCACTTGTGCATGTATTATACCCATGCAGAGGAACTACTCCTCTATACTCTCAAGTAAACAAGGTTTTCCGGCAAGACATCTTGCCAGTCCCTTCCATTGCTACTGCGAGGCTCGGCCTAGCAGGTTTAGAAGCATGGAAGAGAACTAGCCCCTTGTCAACACTTTTTTTTCCAAATTCCACTGCAACCATCCTGACCAACGTGATCTTTGGATCAAAATATGGAAGCACAAATGTTGGAGGGTGACAAGGTTTTTCTACGCACAAGATTTTCATACACAGGTACACTATGCATGGCTAAAGGAACTTATCTGCTTTGTGTTGCCGGGGTTGATATGCAGGCTTCTTCTCTCTTCCTCCCCTTGGGTGTTTATCTGCGGCAGGGATCTTGTACTTAGTACAGGGGAGAAACAGCAGCATATGACCTTTCTAAATGACCATGGCAGGATCATACTTAAATAAACATGCATGCAAGTTTTTGGGCGCCAGCGCTTTGGTTTATTATCTTTGCACAGGGTCTGCGCCTGGCTTTGTACAAATGGTTACATGCACATCGGCAAGGGTTGTACAAAAGGTGGTTCTCGGGGCTGAGCCCGGCAACCGCGCCTAACAGGTAGAACTTATGAAGATGCCCAATATTCCATGAGTTTTGCACTTTAATGCCATCTTCGGTATGGACTGCGCCAGGTCTGGTGACTCGTACTACCCGGTAAGGGCCTTCCCACTTTGGTGTCAACTTGTTGGAACCTGTTCACACATGAACACGTCACCGTGTACCCTCGACGCCGGGGGTGATGCACCGCAGCTCACGTCGAAGGAGACCCGGCCGGAAGCGCGGTACGCAGGCAATCCGGCGGGCGCTTTTGAGGACCCGAAACCCCACACACCTGGGAGGGACCCCGTCAGGGCGTGCGGCGGCTATGGGCTGCCCTAGGTTGACCTGATCGCCCCTAGGGCCTCGAGGTTTGCCGCCCTGCAACAATAAGAACAGACGAAGAACGAGAAAGAAGAAGAACCAGGGTTAAGGAGAAAACATAAAACATAAAAAGTGGTAGATGATTTGATCGGTTGTGTGTTGTTCAATCGGCCGTCACCCCTTAGGTATATAAGAGGGGGCTGGACTTCCCGTGCTAGGAAAAGGCTTGGATTCACGTCCAAAACCCTAGTCAAATTCGGATTGGTTTTGTCCGAACTTTCCAAAACTGTTCGGTCTTAAACTGGCTGCACATTGTGGGTCTTTTTTGAGGCGGTAAACGACCTTGGATGGAAACGAGCCCAAAATCAATATTGACAGTTTCGACGAGACGAACAACTTTCATGTTGAACGGTTTTTCATCAGACGTCAGGTCAAGGGTCAAATCGCTCGCGCAAATCAGCTAATTATTTACGCAGCTCATCAGACATACCCACATATGTGTCTGGTTCCGGGCGTCATATTTTGCTCACTGGAGGGTCGCGCTGTGAGGGCTCTAACTTTTGCATACGACCTCAGATTGGGATGATCTTTATATCAACATCGATTGTTTCAATGAGAAGCACAACTTTCATGTTGAAACTTTCTTAATTTGAAGCAATCTTAATGGGGTTTCTATCCATTCTTTAATCTGGTGTCGACATGAGCATCTCTGAACTTGTCATAACTTTTGCATCCGAGCTCCGTTTTAGACCATCTTCATATTCATCTGGATCTTCTTGAAGAGAGCCATCTCATGGTGACTTTCAATAGTAAGTTTGAATTAATCTTGACACAACTTCAAGCCACTCTTTATAATCGTGCCACTTTTGAGCGTCAACACATGCTCTCTCGCTTTTCTCAAAGCTAGCGTGCCGAAAAATAACTTGTACCAAGTTTGTTCTAAGGACGATGTCAACACTCCATCGGCCATTTATATGTTCTTAGGACAATAAGTATATATCAGCCATGTCTTGTGTGAACTTCTTGATGCGAACTTGGGTGAAGACTTCTCAACTTCCATAACAATCCGGTGATAAGGTTCCATAGATCAAAACCATCGTCCGAATCATATTGTTCACCCTTTCGCTAGGATTTTGCAGATAATCAAGAATGAACTCCTCTAATCCTTACTTCGCCTGCATAAAAGTTCCATTAGTGGCCGAGTTGGTGAGCTCCAATTCGGCCTTATCTATGTTGGCAAGAATAAGCATCGGCTATTGATAGATGTGCAATACACCATGACCGACGTGGTAGCCGGATGCTTACTAAGCCAACTCTCTCCAATTATCATGTCTAGATATATGAGCAATGCTAAAATAATCTAAAGTAGAAATTATATCTAGCCATTTATCAAGATAAACATGAAGTGATTCGTCAAAACATAGAAAGACTTTGGGTATTAGTTGCACTACTAATAACGGATCACCAAAAGCCTCAATATGTGTAGTACCTATGGCAAACAACATCTGATCTAAACCGAATAACAATGCTTCATATTCGGCCTGATTATTTGTGCCGAAATACTCTGAACGACACGAGGCTTCAAAAACAGCACCATGAGGAGATATATAAACAACACCAACACCTTGGCCATTGCTACAAATTTAACCATCAATATATAATCTCCACGATTACTAGAAAGACAAGGCAAATATCAACATTATGCATGTCATTAATCCGATGTTCAAGAATAAAATCAGCTATGATTTGGCCTCTTATAGATCTCAAAGATGCATAAGCCAAATCATATCCAAACAAAGTATAAGCCCACTAACCAATTATGCAACTATGAATTGGCCTATGCAGCATATATGGCATCGGTCATGAAGTCTCAACTCCATTCAATCATAATATAGGCATACATATAGATTTCCATGAGCACGTACCTTGTCTCGCTCTCCAATCGAACTAAGGATGATGTTAGAATACTACACCGGCCATGCATTGACATACTCTTAGGACGATAGAAAAATATCGGCCATTACCATGTAAACTTCATTCAAAGCACATATAGCCGAAATAAACAAATGAAATGATAAATCAAGTATTTCGGCCCTTTGGATCAGCAACAAACTTGTAGCTAATCAAATGTACAGTGACTTGGTAATACCCTTTCATGACATAAGAAATTATATTGCATCCATGGATTAAAATAATCCCATTGAGGGTTACCAATCATACACGATGACGAATTCCATGGCATAGGCGTTAATGGCATAGTTGAAGAATATGGATAATGTGTAGACCAAAGGTGTTGAAACCTTCGGCTTGGTCCTTCATAGTTTTCACTCTTTTCCTTCTTCACCTTTGCTGCACTTCTTGTAATGGAAGCTTGCACATAATTCTTATTTTGAGCACTTCCTTTGGGAACCCATGCCATGTTCCTTTCTTCAAGTTCTTGTGCACTAAGTTTTTGTAATTTCTTCTTTTTGCCAATACTTGAAGCCGAGCAGTATCTCGGCTGTGATTCTGTTTTGACCAATGTCAATTCCTTTTTGGCCTTGTGCACTCTCAACTTCTTTTCTTCAGATTTGGCACTTCGACTCTTAATAATTGGTTGCTTTGTCTCATTGTCTTTAGTAGCCAATGTCAACACATTAATTGGCTCTTTTTCATTTGAGATCAAATCTGAAGTTGGACTCTTACGACCATCCCTTTTAACACGGTAAACTTTCTTGACCACCTCTTTCTTCTTCCTTGAGCTCTGGACCGATTCCTTATGATTGAAACGGTCTTTAACATGTGATTGTTCAAATGTTGATCTTCCTGAGCTGCATAATATTGGTGAGATGGTCTAAAATAAGATGGAGAATGTGCCCTTGTATCATACATGTCCCATGATGGATATGGATCTATATGAGCATAGGGAGGCATCCGCGGCATTGGCATTGGCGGCCAAAATAAGGATATGAATATGCTACATTAAAATTCTCACTTTGCCAATACCAATCCTCATATTTGCGCCTTGGGGGTGATCTTGGTTTCTTTGCATGATTTGGCCGATAAGTATTCTTCTCTTCACTCTTCTTTTGATATTTATCCAATAGTTCAGCGAAGGTGATTTTTGATCTCTTACACTTGCGCTTATTTCGGCCTTTGTTTTCTTTTGGTTTGCTTTCGTCGATCATTGGATTTGCTTGCTGCCCCCTAGTCCTTGGCATCTCCATTGTAGCTTCGATGGAACTCTTGCCCTGAAGATTATGTTCATTATGCTCTTCAACAACTTCTTTACTTGAAAGCTTGGTCTCATCACCTGCAGTTTTTACCTTCTCTTTAAGTGGATCGGCTTGAAGCAGCTGATGCAAAAACTTTCTGCCATCGGGACCAATCAGAATAGACTGGTCATCTCTTGGTGTCTCAACAAATTTCAATCATCCTTTATCAATGGCCGATTTAATTATTTGACGAAACATGTTGCAATCCTCAAAATTATGCTTGGACGAATCATGCAACTTACAATACATTCGCCCTCGGACAGATGGCTCAACATGGTGATCAAGAATTCTAATATAACTATTTTTCAACAATAAATCAAATATTTGGTCACACATGCTTGAATTCAAGGTAAACTTCTTGTTTTCTAGCCGATCTTGTTGTGTGAACGGCTTTGGAGATAAGCAAACGAATGATTCATATTTGGAATCTCCCCATTCAGCTATGCATTGTGTTTTCCACTCTATCTCTGATGTCTTTGGATAAGATATTATATTAGCATCGGATTTCTCAAAAGAATTTAACCTTGGCTTTAAACTTCTAAAACGAAAATATTTAGAACACACATGTCTCAATTGAGACCAAGTGCAAGCCAAGTACGAAATAAGCAAAGCTACCCAACCAGATATGAACATTAAATAAAGCAATGAGGAAAGCCTTGATTGCAACAGTAAGTTAGTATCGGTCTTTATAAATAGTGCAATGGGTTGACCAATATGTTCTATAACAATTTTATTGCTAACAAGTAAATTACCCTTCTTCATTGGCCTTTCAAAATTACTTATGAGGATTTTTCTAATAGATGCATCAACAACTAAGTTATGACCAAATCTAAAAACAGGTAAATTAATTGCTAGACATACCTCTTCAAATATGTTGGGAAAGCATGATGGTGGTGTGACTTCAAGAATATCTTGCTCCGCCTTCGGATAGCTCCCCAACGCCTTGTCATCATATTTTTCTTGATTTCGTGCATCATTAGTTTGAAGATCTTTGTCCACCAAACTTTCTTCGGATACTTGTTCTTGTTCTTGAAGCTCGTCAATTTCTATGGCACGAAACTCATAGGGCAGGAAGTAGGTTCCATTAACTTCAGAAAAATCAAGTATGGTTGTCTTGCTGTACTTTCCATGCCCTTTCTCAACAATGTTTGCCTCTTCGGATTTGATGGATTCGGAATATATACTACTTGATTCGGCTTTTTGAACCGAAGCACTTTTATTTTGCGAATCATCATTCTTTTCACCGGTTATATCAATTGGTAAGGCTTCTTTTCTTTGAGCTAATTCCCTATCAATTCTCTCTTGGCGAAGTACTTGCACCCTATCGCGCAAAGCTTTAACTTCCCTCTCAATTTCAGCCTGCTCTAGATTAGTTTGCCCTCAATGCTTTTTAGGATCTTTTCGGCAATGAAGTGTTAGTGTTGCCGAAATTTTGCAATTGTGTAGGGGGTGTATAATATGCTACGGTACTAGGTGGAGGTATATGCACTACTGTATAACCATATGCTCTCTCACAAATAATATCAATTGATGAAGTTTCATTTTCCTGTAGAACTCTGGCCTTTATTGCAGCATAATCAGGAAACAACCCCTTTTCATATTGTTCAAGGCAAAGAGCACTAATTCTCTTGTTTTGTGCCAAGCTCTTTTTTATTGCAGCCACAACAGCTCGAAGGGATTGCTCGCAATACTTTTCAGATTCTTTCGCAATGATTCGTGAGTGTTGCGAAATTCTTGAATTATGAGAGTATGCATTGTATGCTACAGTATTTGATGACGGCACATGTGTTCCTGTAAAATTTTCACTTATTCGGCTATGACCATGAAGATGCGGGGCCGAATTATGAACATCTACAGTTGCATACATTATTGTTTTGCATGAAGATTGTTTTGCATCGCCCTTGCGCATAATTAGATGCATGATTGATAAAACTAGGGCTAGCCGATACATTATGCTCATTAGGTGATCCAGCAACTACATATGGATTATTTGTATATACAAAGGGGAATTGGGTATTCATATTACCTTTGTAGATTGCAGCAACTTGATGACGATCTCTTCGTAGCAAAAACGAACTGGAGACCGTTCAAAGCTTCGTCCCCAGCGGAGTCACCAAAAAGTGTATTCACACACGAACACATCACCGTGTACCCTCAACGCCGGCGGTGATGCACCGCAGCTCACGTCGAAGGAGACCCGGCCAAAGCGCGGTACGCAGGCAATCCGGCGGGTGCTTTTGAGGACCCGAAACCCCACACACCCGGGAGGGACCCCGTCAGGGTGCGCGGCGGCTATGGTCTGCCCTAGGTCGACCTGATGGCCCCTAGGGCCTCGAGGTTCTCCGCCCTGCAACAAGAAGAACAGACGAAGAACGAGAAAGAAGAAGAACCGGCGCTAAGGGGAAAACATAAAAGATCAAAAGTGGTAGATGATTTGATCGACTGTGTGTTGTTCAATTGGCCGTCACCCCTTAGGTATATAAGAGGGGGCTGGACTTCCCGTGCTTGGAAAACACTTAGATTCACGTCCAAAACCCTAGTCAAATTCGGATTGGTTTTGTCCGAACTTTCCAAAACTGTTCGGTCTAAAACTGGCTGCACATTGTGGGTCTTTTTTGAGGCGGTAAACGACCTCGGATGGAAACGAGCCCGAAATCAATATTGACTATTTCGACGAGACGAACAACTTTCATGTTGAAAGTTTTTTCATCAGAGGTCATGTCGAGGGTCAAATCGCTAGCACAAAACAGCTAATTATTTACGCAGCTCATCAAACATACCTACATATGTGTCTGGTTCCGGGCGTCATATTTTTCTCAGTGGAGGGTCGCGCTGTGCGCGCTCTAAATTTTGCATACGACCTTTGGGACGATCTTTATATCAAAATCAATCATTTCGACGAGACGCGCAACTTTTGTGTTGAAACTTTATCAATTTGAAGCCATCTAAATGGGTTTTCTATCCATTCTTTAATCCGGTGTCCACATGAGCATCTCTGAACTTGTCATAACTTTTGCATCCGAGATTTGTTTTAGACCATCTTCATATTCATCTTAATCTTTTTGAAGAGAGCCATCTCATGGTGACTTTCAATAGTAAGTTTGAATTAATCTTGACACAGCTTCAAGCCACTCTTTATAATCGTGCCACTTTTGAGCGTCAACAGAACCCTTGGCGGACTGAACACACCTAAGGACAAGGTCGCCTTCCTCAAGACTCCGGGCATGAATCCAGCAGCTATGATAGCGGCGCAGGGCTTGCTGGTAGTGTGCAGCACGCACAATGTCCTGGAGACGATCGTCCTCGAGGAGCACGGCATCGTCATGTCGAAGCTGCTCTTGCTCTACTTCATCATAGGAAAGTACTCGAGGTGACCCGTATATGAGTTCCATGGGGAGCACTGCTTCTGCCCCATACACTAGGGAGAAGGGAGTCTTGCCAGTTGCTTGATTTGGTGTCGTACGGAGGGACCAAAGAACCATCGGCAGCTCGTCAATCCAGCGTCTGTCGCATTTCTTCAACTTATCAAAAGTCATTGTCTTGAGCCCACGCGGCACTTCAGCGTTCATCCTCTCAGCTTGCCCATTGTCCCGGGGATGAGCAACAGAAGCAAAAGAGACCTTGCTCCCAAGGTTTTGGACGTATTGCATGAAGGCAAGGCTCGTGAATTGGGTGCCATTATCGGTGTTTACTCTTGCGGGCACTCTACCTTTCAAGAACTTCATAGTTGACTGTGCGGTCACCTTCCTCGCTGGCTCCACTTCCGGCCACTTTGTAAACTTGTCGATCGCAACATACAAGAATTCAGAGCCCCCGGTAGCACGGAGGAAGGGGCCCAAGATGTCGAGCCCCTAGACCAAAAATGGCCAGGATGAAGGGATCTTCTAGAGAGCTTGAGCTGGTTGATGGATGTTCTTGGAGTGGAACTGGTAGGCTTCACATTTGGTGGCTAGCTCAGTTGCATCCTGGAGGGCTATGGGCCAGTAGAAACCCTGCCGGAAAGCTTTTCCAACCAGGGACCTTGAACCAATGTGAGAGTGATGTCTACTACACAACTTTATTCTTGTAGACTCGTGTTGGGCCTCCAAGCGCAGAGTTTTGTAGGACATTAGCAATTTTCCCTCAAGTGGATGACCTAAGGTTTATCAAGCCGTGGGAGGTATAGGATGAAGATGGTCTCTCCCAAGCAATCCTGCAACCAAATAATAAAAAGTCTCTTGTGTCCCCAACACACCGAATACAATGGTAATTTGTATAGGTGCACTAGTTCGGCGAAGAGATGGTGATACAAGTGTAATATGGATAGCAGATATTGGTTTTGTAATAAGAACAATAAAAAAACAGCAAGGTAGCAATTGATAAAACGGAGCACAAACGATATTGCAATGCTAGAAAATGAGGCCTAGGGTCTGTACTTTCACTAGTGCAATCTCTCAACAATGCTAATATAATTGGATCATATAACCATCCCTCAATGTGCGATGAAGAATCACTCCAAAGTGCCTATCTAGTGGAGAACATAAGAAGAAATCGTTTTTAGGGTACAGAACCACCTCGAAGCTATTCTTTTCGATCGATCTATCCAAGAGTTCATACTAAAATAACACCAAATAATTTCATATTCATAATACTCAATCCAACACAAAGAACCTCAAAGAGTGCCCCAAGATTCCTACTGGAGAAACAAAGACAAGAACATGCATCAATCCCTATGCGTAGATTACCCCAATGTCACCTCGAGAATCCGCAAGTTGAGTGCCAAAACATATATCGAGTGAATCAAAAGAATACCCCATTTTCACCACGGGTATTCGTATGCAAGACATATATCAAGTGCTCTCCAATCCATAAAAGTATTCAATCCAATAAAACAAAATCTCAACGGGAAAACTCAATTCACAACAAGATAGAGAGGGGAAAACACCATATGATCCAACTATGTTAACAAATCTCGCGATACATCAAGATCGTGCCATCTCAAGAACACGAGAGAGAGAGAGAGAGAGAGAGAGAGAGAGAGGTTAAACACATAGCTACTGATGCAAATCCTTAGCCCCGATGGTGGACTACTCCCTCCTCATCATGGTGGTCGTCGGGATGATGAAGATGGCCACCGGTGATGATTCCCCCACCCGACAGAGTGCCGGAATGGGGTCTAGATTGTTTTCTCATGGCTATAGAGGCTTGCGGCAGTGGAACTTCTGATCTAGGGTTACCCACAGGGTTTTTGGAATATTTGACAATTTATAGGGCGAAAAGGGGGTGCGGAAGGCCACCGAGGTGGGCACAACCCACCTGGGCGCGCCTGGGCCCCCAGGCACGCCCTGGTGGGTTGTGCCCCCTCGAGGCACCCCCAGGTGCTTCTCTTGCCCAATGGATGTCTTCTGGTCCCAAAAAATCCACAAAAAGTTTCGCAGTGTTTGGACTCCGTTTGATATTGATTCCTGCAATGTAAAAAAGCAAAACAAAGAATCGGCACTTAGCAATTACGGGTCAATAGGTTAGTCCCAAAATGATATAAAGTTTCTATAAAATGATTGTAAAACATCCAAGAATGATAATATAACAACATGAATACTTCATAAATTATAGATACGTTGGAGACGTATCAAAGCATCTAACTTAATTCCTACTCGCCCTCGAGTAGGTAAATGATAAAAGAAATAATTTATGAAGTGTGAATGCTAGCAAAGTGCATAAGTTTGATCAATGATAATCTGAATCACTTTCCCTAGCATCATAATAGCAACTCTTTCTCATAAAACTCATCATGACAAAGTAGCAACAAATTCACATGTTAAAGTTCAAACAATGAATTATCTTGAAACTCAAAACCTATGTTCCCAGTCACCAAACAATTGTAATTCAACTTATTCAACAGAGTTTAAGTAAGAGCTCCACATACTCAACCATCATATAGACTTCTATGATTGCTAACACTCACCGCATACACATGAGCAAAATGTTTCAACCAGACACATAGAAAGATAGGGGCTTATAATTTCTCCTCCCAACGTATTCACCTCAAGGGTGATGTCAACAATAATTAATCATGCTACCCATATCCAACTCGATATATGTGCCTAGATCTTTCCTCACCACATGATGCTTGCCAAAAGAGAAAAATAAAAAGGAATAGAGAGAAAAACTTTGACCCTTGCATGAACGTAAATACATAAAAGTAAAAGGTAGGCCCTTCGCAGAGGGAAGCAGAGGTTGCCATGCACTTCTTGTTTGTATGCTCAATCCCTTAGTGCAAAAGAACGTCATATTATATTGCCCCTTATGATAGCAACCTTTATTATGCAGTTTGTCGCTTTTATTCTTTGCCATCACAAGTTCGTACAATGCTCAATTTTCTCTTACACTAAATGATCTAACACTTTTAGAAGCGATTTTTATTGCCTTATTGCACCGATGACAACTTACTTGAAGGATCTTGCTCAATCCTTAGGTAGGTATGGTGGACTCTTGAAAATAAGATTCGGATTTAAGGGTTTTTGGATGCACAAGTAGTATCTCTACTTGGTGCGGAATTTTGGCTAGCAAAGATGGGGGGCAAGCACCACATGTTGAAGGATCTATGACAATACAACTTCTATGTGAATATGAACAAACATAAACCATTATGTTGTCTTCCTTGTCCAATGTCAACAATTTTGGCATATAATATTTTGATGGGGGTCACAATCACAAAAGATTTCCAAGATAGTGTATTTGCGTGTGAAAGTTCTCTTCCTTATAGTAATCATTCAGGAATTGCTTATATGACCAATATTGTGATTGTCAAGCTTCAAAAGATTTCACTTTCTAAACCCTATGTGAAGCTACTACTAGGCATGATATGAACATATAATTTCTACTTCATGATATTCAATTCATTCAACAATTTACTATTAGGATAAAAGTGAAGCACAAGAGTAAATGACAAGCTACTCCAAAAAGATATAAGTGAAGATCAAATGAGTAGTTAAGTAAATGGGTAGCTAATTGAGGACTCTCTCTTAATTAAAAGCTTTCTGATATAAGTATTTTATTAAAACAACAAGCAAAACAAAACAAAATGACATTCCAAGAATAGCACAACTCATGTGAAGAAGCAAAAACTTAGGCTCAACCGATACTAACCGATAAATGTTGATGAAGAAAGGTGGGATGCCTATCGGGGCATCCCCAAGCTTAGATGCTTGAGACTTCTTGAAATATTATCTTGGGATGCCTTGGGCATCCCCAAGCTTGGGCTTTTGTGTCTCCTTAATTCCTTTTATATCACGGTTTCCCTAAATCTCAAAAGCTTCATCCAAACAAAACTCAACAAGAACTTGTGAGATAAGTTAGTATAAATCAATGCAAAACCTTATCATTCTCTACTGTATAAAATCACTAAAATTATTATTCAACATTGCATACTAAATGCCTCTGCATATTTAATACTCCTATCCTCAAATAGAATCATTAAACAAGCAAACATATGCAAACAATGCAAACATAATAGCAATCTGCCAAAACAGTACAGTTTGTAAAGAATGCAAGAGTACCAATACTTATTTAACTCCAAAAATTATGAAAATTTACCACACTGTAGAAAATTTATCATAGCTTATTGTGCAAAAAGTTTCAACATTTTATCACATTCTGACCTTTCTTGGGAATTTTTGCAACATCGATAAACTTTCTGTTTTGAGACAGCAACTCATATACTTGCAAGATAAGCATGGAAAAGGCATTCCTTGCCACTTTTATTGAAATAAAAGATGAAAAACATTATTCTAAATAAAAGAAATCAAATCCTAATAAAATAAAATGATGCTCCAAGCAAAACTTATACCATGTGACGAATGAAAATATGGCTCCAAGTAAGGTTACCGATAATGTTGGGGACGAAAGAGGGGATGCCTTCTGGGGCATTGTAACATCCCAAATTTTCAATTTCGAATGTTATACATAGATCATCATTGCATATCATATTTTTGTTGCATTGTTGGCTCGATCCTAGAAATTCTACGCAACTCAAGGACCCACGGAGGGAGTTGGGAATTTCGTTACTTTCATATTTGAGTTTTCTCAAATTTTGAAAATAGGATCATTTGATTTTATTTATTTTATATTCAATTATTTCTACTACCAAAATATGAGAGAGGGAATAAAATGACTTTCCCAAAATAAAGAAATAATGAAGATTTAATAATAAAATCAAATAAGATTTTATTTTGGAGTTTTTCGCTTTTTATTTGGATTTAGGAAAAATGCTGCTTCCAAAATTGCATTTAGGCCCCAAAATAAATGTTCATCTTGTCCGGCTTGATTTTAGAAGCCGGGAAATTTTATTTCGGGATTTTGGAGTCCGTTTGTATTTCTTTTCGCTTGATTTTTCACAGAATTATTTAAAAAAACGAATCGACCTACGGGCCGTGTCCGGCTAGGACTCTACCACAGGGCTTTATAAGGCGGGGAGCCAGCCAAGGCCCACCACCGCTTCAAACCCTAGCCTCACTTCGCCGCCACCACGCGCCGCCGACTCACCGAACGCCCGCTGGCCGATCCCGCCTGTGTTCGCTACTGCTTTTCCGTGCTGTTTTTTTGGAAACGGATCGGTTTTCCGTCGATTTTTTTCGGTTTTTTTTCAGTTTCGGTTTTTTTATTAGATCGGTTTTATTTTTTCGGTTTAGTTTAATTAGCGAGCGTTCGCTCGTTCATTCGTTTTAACGAACGTGTTCGTCAGATTAGATCTAGTTAACGAACGTTCGTTCGTTAACCTGTTCGTCGTTTTTCTTTTTCTTGGATTTAATCCGCGATTTTTCTGATCGTGATTTCTGATCAGATTTTCGTTTTAGTATAACTTTTCGCTCATTTATCGGAATCAGGCGATTCAAGCGCTCGGAGTTTAAATCTCGAAACCCTCTTTCCGAATAACCAACTTAAACAAGTTTTTGCTTCTGTAAAATTTGACTTAGATTCAGATTTGTAAAACGAAGCTGTTTTCTTACGCCGCTTGACTTCCGTTGTTTCGCTTTGTTCGATTCTTTTGCAAACCGGGGTTCTTAAGTTGAACTTCCTGGTTAGATCTTTTATTTGAGTTTTACCTGTGCATTAGATGAGTACTTATTGTATGCTTGTTTGTTTGTCCGCGATAGAATACCCGGAGTGCGCTACCGTTATTTCGAGTCTCTAGGTTTTATGGGTCATCAACAAGGCAAGTAACACTTTGATCATATCTTTTCTCATACCCAGCTTTTTATGCATTAGATCAATCCTCAAACCTTGCATTGATTAGGATCTAATTAAATTGTGGGATGGGAAGTAGTTGAGGTAGTACCTATTACCGCTTTTACTATCAAACCCTTGGGAGTTACTTCTACGCTTGCTTATTATGCCATGCTATGCTAGTAGACGTGGATTGGGTGAGTGTATCCATGACAGATGTGAGATTGTTAATTAATGGTTTATCTAAGGTGGCAACTTAAACACACATCCGGGTGGATTGAGGTACCGGTTTCTGTGGATTTGCCTGCTTTTCTTCGGACCGCCACCTGTGCTCAAAGGGATCATGAGATTATTCATGCTAGAAACTTCCGTGTGCAGCCACAAGCCATTATGGGCTCTGGCATAGTTGATTAAGTCGAGCGAACTCTTACGGGTAGACTAGCAGATGTAGGGGAAAGTAGGTGTACCGGTCTACCCATACGTAAGGTGCTAGCGCTTCTGAAAGACTATGTCTCGGTCATCCGTTTCTCAAACATCATGTAGTGCGAGAAATCCAACAGAGGTGATCGAGTCTTGTGGGGAAAAGTGCGCAAACCTCTGCAAAGTGTAACAAACTAATCATGGTTAGCCGTGTCCCCGGTTATGGACATCTTGAGTATCTAGTACTTGGATATCATGTGAATCTCATCATGTTACTTCTAATTAATATTGTTGGGATGTCAATGAGTACTTTTAATTGGGATTGAGAATGCTGTCAACCATTCTCAATGTTTAACAACCACCATGATAGTTAAATAAATTTATTCCCTTGCAGTAGGGAAAAATTGGCTTTACGCAAAACTGTAACCATAGAGCTTTCCACTAGCCAAATATGCATGTAGTATAACTTACTCTTTCATTACTCTGTATGTGTTACATTGCCAGCATATTCCATGTGCTGACCCATTTTCGGGCTGCAACGTTTCTTGTTGCAGACTTTTCAGACGCATTTAGTAAGGTGCTTAGGTCGTGGTTCTATACTCAGTGATGCCGTTAGAGTTGATGGACTCGCTTATTCTTCCAAGCCTTCCGCTGTTATCGTATTTAGATGGCCTTAAGCCATATTTATTTTATTAAGTTCTCTCTTGAGGCTTTTGATGTAATAAGTGTGTGATTGCTACTCTGTTATAAATCCTCCAAGCACTGTGTGGTGTCAAAGACATGATCCGTGGATGACACTTGAGCACGTAGATCGGATCGTTTGAGGTCTAGTCGCTACAAAGATGGTATCAGAGCACACGCTGACTGTAGGACACGGCCACTAAGCTAAAGCCCTAGATCACTACTCTTTCTTCTCATTTCTGACTCCTCATGTTTTCCATTCTTTAGGATGGCGGATGCAAGGAACAAGTTCACACAACCGGATGAAGACTCACCTTTTGGATATCACTTGAAAGAAGTCACTAGATACCTGAATATAGGAGTACCAAGCTTCACTGGGACCTTCAACGCCACTTTACCCGAGGAGGAGCGCTGGATGATTCAAGTCCACATTCCAGGAAGAACATTCGCACCAGTCACGGAGCCCATAGAGTTTTCCTTTGATGCCCCCACATGGAGCCTAGGAAAGAGCACGGCAGCTCACATCGCCATGGGACGAATTGGAGAAGTTTACCACAATGATCTCAAGAACACTATCTTCCAGTTTTGTGGGCGCCGAGATGAGCATTGGGTGATGATCGGCACAGGAGGGATGATCAATCGCAGCCTTATATTCAGAATTAAATCAAGACATTCGGACGCCAGAGAACGGGGACAAAGCGCAGTATGGAGGATCTACGTAAGGCTATGACCAAGATCAAGGAGCTAGAAGAAGAACTCAAGGCTACGCGTGAAGACTACATGGAAGAGATCGTCGCTCCAGTAAGGCAGAACGGCGACCTAAAGGAGAAGATTGGAGTATTCATGGGAGGTTCAGCACCCAAGCGAGAAGATGATGATTCCACTTGCCCGAATAATTATATTATCATCGACGATACCGACTCGGACCCCGACGAGAGCGATGATGACTTTATTGATGAAGCTAGAGCAGATATCATGGAATCTTCATCGGAGCAGTTTTTCTAGTTGACCACCATAACAGTAGTAGAAATTCCCCCATTAAAAGATTAGTTTTAGTCCAAGCACTTTTGTAACGATAGTTAGATCGTTGTATGCCCTTGTTGAATTGATTGGAGTGATATTGTGTGCTTTTTGTCTCATGTGCATATGGGTAGTGTTTTCTCACTAGACCTCATTCTATTCTTAACTCTCATCTTTTCTATAAACCCCTCAGATGCCTCCGAGACGCGAATTCGGATTTGTTTTCCCGCCAGAGATCACTCAGTTGATTCAGCAGCGAGAATACCACTGATTCAAACATTGAGTACAGTAACCAAGGCAACAACAACAACAACAACAACAACAACAACAACAACAACAACAACCCACCACCACCACCACTGTTGACCATTTGACTCGTTTCTTAAGGCTGAATCACGGTGTTTTCCAAAGAGCACCGAGCCGATAGTAGCAGTATGATTGGCTCCGTAAGATAGGGAGGGAGTTGACCACCGCAGGATGTACGTAAGGGAAAAGGTGAAATTTGCTGCACATCAGCTTGAAGGACCCGCAGCAAAGATGGTGGGAGAATTTTACAGCCCACTTACCTCAGAGACACTTTCACATGGGACTGGCCAAGAAGCTTTCCAGACGCCCATGTTTCAGCAGGAGCTATGGCCATGAAGAAGCGTGAGCCGCAACTTACGCCAAGGAGGACAGCATAGTTGGCACAAGTATGTGGATGACTTCAAGAAGCTAGCACGTTATGCCCAGATGACGTTGCTACATGACGCAGCCTAAGGTGAGAAGTTTGGAAGGACCGAATGATGAGCTGAGCATGCAGTTGATGGTAGCCACTTTCAATAACTACCAGGAGTTAGTAGATCGTGCTCTTATGATTGAAGGGAAGCAGCAGCAGATTGACAATCGTAAGAGGAAGTATGGACAGGGGAAGTACAATTCTGGAGCTCAGCAGAAACTACGCTTTACCCCAAAGACAGGAGGTCAATTTCAGCATACTCACAGAGGGGGTAGCTCGCACAATCATAATGGCACAAAGAATGGAAAGGGGAGTGGAGGAAGCAATGGACAAAACCGCACCAACTCAACACCATCCAAGGTGAACTGAGCCATATCACTTGTTTTAAGTGCCGTAAGACTGGGCATTATGCAAATGAATGTCCAGAAGCCCAAAATGGTAACGGCAATGGAAGCTCAGGAAAGAAGCCGAACCCTTTCAACAGAGGACAGGTGAACCACGTTAGCGTGGAGGAGGTTGAAGCTCAGCCAGATGCAGTAATAGGTAAGTTTTTGGTTAAGTCATTTACTGCAGTTGTTCTTTTTGATACTGGTGCATCGCATTCATACATATCAAGGGGATTTGTGGATAAGTTTAGCCTGCCCACTAGGACTCTTAAGACGCCCATGCTAGTAAGCTCACCAGAAGCGAGTATATGGCCGCCAAGGATGTTTTCAAGTGCCATTAAGTATAGGAAGGCATGTTTTCCCAACGGATTTAATTATATTGGAATCCCAAGGTTTGGATGTAATTCTTGGTATGGATTGGTGTCGATGTATGGAGGAAACATCGATTGCGCTTAGTAAGACAATTTTGCTTACGACACCGGAAGGAAGGAGAATCAAGTATGTATCACGGCATGAGCCGAGGAGGGCACATGTAAATTCCTTATCGGGAGTTGTGCGGGAGGAAGTACCAGTGGTAAGGGATTACGGACGTGTTTCCTAAGAGTTACTGTGCATGCCGCCGCACGTAGATATTGAGTTTCTGATTGAACTACTGCCAGGCACTGGGCCCATATCTAAGAGACCGTATAGGATGCCAGCCCAAGATTTGGAGGAAATTGAGAAACAGATTAAGGAGTTGCTGGACAAAGCTTTTATTCGCCCAAGTTCTTCGCCTTGGGGATCGCCAGTACTTCTAGTGGAGAAGAAGGATGGATCATTAAGAATGGTTGTTGATTATCGAGGATTGATTAAAGTGACCATTAAGAACAAATACCCGTTGTCGATGATCAACGACTTGTTTGACCAATTGCAAGGAGCTAAAGTATTTTCCAAGATCGATTTGCGATCAGGATACCATCAGTTGAAGATTCGGGAGCAAGATATACCCAAGACAGCTTTTACCACCAGGTACGGGCTGTATGAGTATACTGTTATGTCATTTGGTCTGACTAACGCCCCAGCCTATTTTATGAACATGATGAACAAGGTGTTTATGGAGTTTTTGGATAAGTTCGTGGTGTTCATTGATGATATTTTGGTCTACTCAAAGAATGAAGAAGAACATAAGGAGCACTTGCGTTTGGTACTCGAGAAGCTTCGAGAGAACCTCGGTTGTATGCCAAGTTTAGCAAGTGTGAGTTTTGGTTGAAGGAAGTTGGATTTCTCCGACATGTTATATCCGGAGAAGGTATAGCAGTGGACCCCACTAAAGTGGCCACTGTGACAAACTGGGAAGCACCAACAACAGTTGGAGAGATCCGGAGTTTCCTTGGACTCGCAGGATACTACCGGAGATTCATTGAGAATTTCTGAAGGATTGCGAAGCCCATGACAGAATTGTTGAAGAAGGATACCAAGTTCATATGGACTGAGGAGTGTGAGGCTAGTTTCCAGGAGTTGAAGAAACGTTTGGTTACCTCACCAGTGTTAATTCTGCCAGATCAGACCAAGGATTATGAGGTGTATTGCGACGCTTCACGTCGAGGACTTGGAGCAGTGCTCATGCAGGAGGGAAGAGTTGTTTCGTATGCTTCACGACAACTGAAACCTCGCGAATTGAATTATGCCACGCATGATTTGGAGTTAGCAGCCGTAGTGCATGCTTTGAAAACATGGAGACATTTTCTCATTGGAAATCATTGTGAGGTGTATACGGATCACAAGAGTTTGAAGTACATTTTCACGTTAAAAGGAATTGAATCTCGTGCAAAGGAGATGGTTGTAGCTCATCAAGGATTACGATATGAGGTTGCATTACCATCCCGGAAAGGCTAATGTAGTAGCTGACGCATTAAGCCGTAAGAGCCATGTCAACACACTAATGACGGGAGAAATACCAAAGGAGTTAGCCAAGGATCTTCATGAGCTATGTTTGGAAATAGTTCCGAGAGGCTATGTAGCAGCCTTGGAAATTCAGTCTACTTTGATGGATAAAATCAGAGAAGCTCAAAAGACAGATAAGGAAGTTGCTTCTATTAAGGAGAAAATGAGCAAGGGAAAAGCTAAGGGATTTCGTGAGGATGAGCACGATACCTTATGGTTTGAGGACCGTGTTTATGTGCCCAATGACCCGGAGATCAGGAAGTTGATTACGCAAGAGGCACATGATTCACCATATTCGATTCACCCAGGAAATACCAAGATGTATTTGGATTTGAAGAATACTTTGGTGGACCGGAATGAAGAAGGATATTGCGAGAATATGTAGCAGTTTGTGATGTATGTCAGAGAGTAAAGGCAGAGCATCAGAAGCCAGCAGGATTGTTACAGCCATTGCCGATACCTGAATGGAGGTGGGATAAACTAGGCATGGATTTTATCACAGGATTACCCAGGACTCGTTCCGGCTACGACTCGATTTGGGTTGTAGTGGATCGGTTGACGAAGGTAGCACACTTCATTCCAGTAAAGACTACCTACAGCAGTGCCAAATTGGCTAAGATATACATGACCAGGATTGTATGTTTGCATGGAGTTCCGAGGAGTATCAGATTCCGATAGAGGAACCCAATTCACCTCAAAGTTCGGAAGCGATTGCATGAAACTTTGGGTACCAGCTGGAGTTTAGCACAGCTTTTCATCCACGTAATCGATGGACAAACCGAGAGAGTCAACCAGATTTTGGAAGATATGCTTAGAGCTTGTGCTTTGGAGTATGGATCCAGTTGGGATGACAACTTGCCATATGCGGAGTTTTCTTACAATAACAGTTATCAATCTAGTTTGAAAATGGCCCCTTTCGGAGCCTTGTACGGAAGGAGGTGCAGGACCCCTGTTGTGGGACGAAGTTGGAGACCGCCAGTTGTTTGGACCGGATTTGATTAAGGAGTCTGAACGGAAAGTGAAGTTAATTCGCGATAGGCTCAAGGTAGCCCAGACCAGGCAGAAGAGCTATGCGGATTCAAACCGCAAGGAGACAGTTTACGGAGTCGGAGACAGAGTTTACCTTCGAGTATCTCCGCTTCGAGGAGTTAAGCGATTTGGAGTTAAAGGAAAGTTAGCGCCCCGATTTGTAGGACCATATCGTGTTTTGGAACGTATGGGAGAAGTTGCTTACAAGTTGGAATTACCCGAGGGATTGTCAGGTGTTCACGATGTGTTCCATGTTTCTCAGTTGAAGAAGTGCCACGCAGAGATGGCTGATATACCACTGAGAGATACAGTACACCGGAAGTGATTCAAGAGAATGACGATTTGACCTATGAGGAGAAACCGCTTAAGATTTTGGAGTTTGCCACGAGTCACCCGCAAAGAAGGTCATCAAGTTTTGCAAAGTTCAGTGGAGCCACCACACCGAGGAAGAAGCCACCGGGAGCGAGAGGAAGATCTCGCTCAAGGCCCACCCTCACCTATTTGTTAGTTAACCCGAATCTCGAGGGCTAGATTCATCTTAAGGGGGGTAGGTTTGTAACATCCCAAATTTTCAATTTGGAATGTTATACATAGATCATCATTGCATATCATATTTTTGTTGCATTGTTGGCTCGATCCTACAAATTCTACGCAACTCAAGGACCCACGGAGAGAGTTGGGAATTTCGTTATTTTCATATTTGAGTTTTCTCAAATTTTGAAAATAGGATCATTCAATTTTATTTATTTTATCTTCAATTATTTCTACTATCAAAATATGAGAGAGGGAATAAAATGACTTTCCCAAAATAAAGAAATAATGAAGATTTAATAATAAAATCAAATAAGATTTTATTTTGGAGTTTTTCGCCTTTTTATTTGGATTTAGGAAAATTGCGTTTTCAAAATTGCATTTAGGCCCCAAATAAATGTTCATCTTGTCCGCTTGATTTTAGAAGCGGGGAAAATTTATTTCGGATTTTTGGAGTCCGTTTAGTATTTCTTTCGCTTTGATTTTTCTGCGTAATTATTTTTAAAAAACGAACCGACCTACGGGTCAGTGTCCGGCTAGGGACTCTGAGAGGGGGCTTTATATAAGGGAGCCAAGACGAAGGCCCACCACGCCCCAAACCCTACCCCAGCTCAGGCCGACCGCTGGCCGACCCGCCGCCACGGCCGCCGCCCGCCACCACGGACGCCGCCGTCGATCCCGCCGCCTGAGGTTCGCCGCGGCTCATTTTCCGCGCCAGTTTTTTTTAGAAAACCGATCGGTTTTCCGTCGGTTTTTTTTTGGTTTTTTTAGTTTCGGTTTTTTTTATTAGATCGGTTTTATTTTTTTCGATTCAGTTTAATTAGCGAGCGTTCGCTCGTTCGTTCGTTTTAACGAACGTGTTCGTCAGATTAGATCTAGTTAACGAACATTCGTTCGTTAACCTGTTCGTCGTTTTTTTTTATCGTATTTAATCCGCGATTTTTATGATCGCGATTTCTGATCCGATTTTCGGTTTTGTATAACTTTTCGCTCGTTTATCGGAATCAGGCGATTCAAGCGCTGGAGTTTCGCCTCGAAACCCTCTTTCCGAATAACCAACTTAAACAAGTTTTTGCTTCGTAAAATTTGACTTAGATTCAGATTTGTAAAACGAAGCTGTTTTCACGCCGCTTGACTTCCGTTGTTTCGCTTTGTTACGATTCTTTTGCAAACCGGGTTCTTAAGTTGAACTTCCTGGTTAGATCTTTTATTTGAGTTTTACCTGTGCATTAGATGAGTACTTATTGTATGCTTGTTTGTTTGTCTGCGATAGAATACCCGGAGTGCGCCTTTGTTATTTCGAGTCTCTAGGTTTTGCGGGTCATCCGCAAGGCAAGTAACACTTTGATCATATCTTTTCTCATACCCAGTTATTATGCATTAGATCAATCCTCAAACCTTGCATTGATTAGGATCTAATTAAATTGTGGGATGGGAAGTAGATGAGGTAGCACCTATTACCTGCTTTTACTATCAAACCCTTGGGAGTTACTTCTACGTTTGCTTATTATGCCATGCTATGCTAGTAGACGTGGATTGGGTGAGTGTATCCATGACAGATGTGAGATTGTTAATTAATGGTTTATCATGTGAATCTCATCATGTTACTTCTAATTAATATTGTTGGGATGTCAATGAGTACTTTTAATTGGGATTGAGAATGCTGTCAACCATTCTCAATGTTTAACAACCACCATGATAGTTAAATAAATTTATTCCTTTGTAGTAGGGAAAAATTGGCTTTACGAAAAACTGTAACCATAGAGCTTTCCACCAGCCAAATATGCATGTAGTATAGCTTACTCTTTCATTACTCTTAATGTGTTACATTGCCACCATATTCCATGTGCTGACCCGTTTTCGGGCTGCAATGTTTCATGTTGCAGACTTTTCAGACGACGAGTAAGGTGCTTAGGTCGTGATTCTATACTCAGTGATGCCGTTGGAGTTGATGGACTCGCTTATTCTTCCAAGCCTTTATTTGTTATCGTATTTAGATGGCTTTAAGCCATATTTATTTTATTAAGTTCTCTCTTGAGACTTTCGATGTAATAAGTGTGTGATTGCTACTCTGTTATAAATCCGCCAAGTACTGTGTGGTGTCAAGACATTCTTGATCCGTGGATGACACTTGAGCACGTAGATCGAATCGCTTGAGGTCTCGGTCACATAGGCATCCCCAAGCTTAGTTGCTTGGATCTTCCTTGAATATTACCTTGGGGTGCCTTGGGAATCCCCAATCTTAGGGTCTTCTCACTCATTATTATCCTCATATTGACATCTCACCCAAAACTTGAAAACTTCAGTCACACAAAACTTAACAGAACTTCGTGAGATAGGTTAGTATGATAAAGAGCAAACCATTTCACTTCGGTACTGTCAAAGACAAGATTCACAATTGTTCTCACACAATTCCTACTGTATCATATCATTTCCACAATTTACATTGAGCAATATAAACCATAGAAACTAGAAAACAAGCAAACTATGCATTGAAACATAATCTATCAAAAATAGAACAGTCTGTAGTAATCTGTACTCCAACCATACTTCTGCTACTCCAAAAATTCTGAAATATTAGGACAACCTGGGAAATTTGTTTATTAATCTTATGCAAAAAGAATCAGTATTTTATCACACTTATGTTAAAAATGAGAATTATTTTCCTGAGCACAAAAGTTCCTGTTTTTCAGCAAGATCAAATCAACTATCACCATAGACCATCCCAAAGGTCTTACTTGGAACTTTATTGAAATGAAAGCAATAAAACATGATTACTACAGTAGCATAAACATGTGAACACACAAAAATAGTAGGTAAAAGTGTTGGGTTGTCTCCCAACAAGCGCTTTTCTTTAATGCCTTTTAGCTAGGCATGGTGAGTTCAATGATGCTCGCACAAAAGATAAGATTGAAACATAACAAGAGCATCATGGATCATAAGTTCCTCTCTCATAATAATTTTCAGTAGCATCATGAATAGATTCATCAGTATTACTATCACAGAAAATACTCCTTTCATGATCCATAAGCATAATATTTTTATTACTCTCCACATAGGCAATTTTATTCTCATTCATAATAGTGGGAGTATCATAGGAAACTCGAATACTATAAATTGTTTCCACATTAAAATAGTAATGTTCAGAAAAAGGATATTCAAAATTATGACCATAATTATCACTACTTTTTATAACATAAGTATCTTCACAATATTCATCATAAGTAGGAGGCATGCAATCATCGTAGCAAATTTGATCATTCAAAGTAAGGGGACTAAAAAGATCATCTTCATTAAGCATAGCATCCCCAAGCTTGGGACAAACATTAATTGCAGCAAATAAATTCTCAAACATGTCATTCTCATCACATAGCATCCCCAAGCTTGTGGCTTGGCATATCATAAGCATAATCACTCTTATCATTAATAGTATGAATAGCATCAATAGTATAACGATTGCTATCATCATGATTTCCCAAGTTGGTGCCAAAAAGATTTCCAAGATTATAAGAAGTATCATTGTCATACCAATCATAATCATCACAAGAAATAATAGGCATAACAAATTCATCATCAATAGTGTTCTCGGACATTGTGCCATAAGATAAAGAAGCAATATCATCATCAAGTGCATCATCTTCCACAATTATTTTTGATTCATTTTCATGAGGCACAACAACAATAGGAGCAACATTATTTGGGAGAGATACCTTTTTACCTATATTATTTCTTCTTTTGTTCTTCTTCTTCACCACATCATGTGTGGGTTTAATTAATTCTTTCGAGCTTATTATTGATGAGATTGGTTGAATAGGGAGCTCCTCCTCGTCACCAATGTCATCATGAGAGACAATAGGAGGGAAAGTTGAAATCTTTACCCTTTCATTAGTATTCATTTTATATTTTATTGTTTTTCCCATCTTTTTATAGTTGGCAATATAAGCATTATCATTGCAATTTACCATGCAAAACATATAGATCTTTTTTTAGATTAGTTTCAATGTCATCCGTGAGAATGAATACTTCAAACCAACTATTTTCATGTGTCAATTGTTCACTCCACAAAAATAGACAAAGCTCATTATAAAGTTCAAGGGTGATCGAATCATTACAATATTTGGCCATGATTCGATCATGAAAAAGTTTGCATTGGAAATTAAGATGACCAACCTTATGGCAAAGCTCACAAGTAATAGGACAAAGAGAACATAATTTTGTAGCAAATTCATCTATCACTTTGAGAAAAGAATTGGTTCTATCATGTTTATGCTTCTTGCAAAATCTATCTTCCCTATAAGGCACGTCTTCACAAAGTCTCACTCCACAAAAATTGACATGCTTATAAGAAACATTTTTATTATGACTAGTGCAATCATCATTAGTATTTTGGATATTCATAGAATTCATACTAACAACATTGCAATCATGCTCACAATTCAAATATTTTGTGCCAAACATTTTATTGACTTCTTCTTCTAACAATTGAGCACAATTTTCCTTTCTATCATATTCAAGAAAGACATGATAAAGATGAACAATATGATGCAACCTCAATTCCATTTTTTTCTTTTATAAACCAAACTAGTGATAAAACAAGAAACTAAAAGATTCAATTGCAAGATCTAAAGATATACCTTCATGCACTCACCTCCCGCAAGAATGGCGCCCAGAAAAGAGCTTGATGTCTACTACGGAACTTTATTCTTGTAGACTCGTGTTGGGCCTCCAAGCGCAGAGTTTTGTAGGACAGTAGCAATTTTCCCTCAACTGGATGACCTAAGGCTTATCAACCTGTGGGAGGTGTAGGATGAAGATGGTCCCTCTCAAGAAACCCTGCAACCAAATAATAAAATGTCTCTTGTGTCCCCAACACACCGAATACAATGGAAATTTCTCTAGGTGCACTAGTTCGGCGAAGAGATGGTGATACAAGTGTAATATGGATAGTAAATATGGTTTGTGTAATAAGAACAATAAAAAATAGCAAGGTAGAAATTGATGAAACGGAGCACAGACGATATTACAATGCTTGAAAATGAGGCCTAGGGTCCGTACTTTCACAAGTGCAATCTCATAACAATGCTAATATAATTGGATCATATAACCATCCCTCAACGTGTGATGAAGAATCACTCCAAAGTTCCTATCTAGCGGAGAACATAAGAAGAAATCGTTTGTAGGGTACGAAACCACCTCGAAGGTATTCTTTCCGATCGATCTATCCAAGAGTTCGTACTAAAATAACACCAAATAATTTCAGATTTATAATACTCAATCCAACACAAAGGACCTCAAAGAGTGCCCCGAGATTTCTACCATAGAAACAAAGACAAGAACGTGCATCAACCCCTATGCATAGATTACCCCAATGTCACCTCGGGAATCCGCGAGTTGAGTGCCAAAACATATATCAAGTGAATCAAAATGATACCCCATTGTCACCATGAGTATTCATATGAAGGACATATATCAAGTGCTCTCAAATCTATAAAAGTATTCTATCCGATAAAACGAAATATCAAAGGGAAAACTCAATTCACAACAAGTTAGAGAGGGGAAACACCATATGATCCAACTGTATTAACAAAGCCTGTGATACATCAAGATCATGCCATCTCAAGAACACGGGAGAGGGAGATATTAAACACATAGCTACTGGTACAAACCCTCAGCCCCGAGGGTGGGCTACTCCCTCCTCATCATGGTGGCCACTGGTGTAGGTGCATCTAGTGCCCCTTAGTGATTTTGGTGCATTGAAGACTTATAGGTTAAGGGACTAATGTGTTTGTGAGTGTACACAGGTCTATAAGTCTATGAGGAGTTTGATATCTACAGAGAAAGTCGACCCCTAAAAATGAATGTCTTCAACTGAAGACTTTGGTTTCTGAAGACTTTGAAAGCGAAGAAATTTGCGTGACCTTGAAGACTTGATATTCATGTGAGGAATATGAAGCGTGAAGACTTTTGTTTTCATAGTTTCGTTTTCTCTTTCTTCAGTCATAGGAAACACCGTACTGTTAAAGGGGGTCGAGGTAAAACTAAGGAAAAGTTTCCAAGTGATGCTCATCTCAAAATCCTACACCTACCAATCCTTTCGAGTGAAGTCATTGGAAATCTCATACTGATTCGACCAATTTCTTCAAAGGATGAGGCTAAGTTCTCCCGGTCTCCGAGGAATTTGTTCGATCAAGAGTTAGGAATTCGCTAGTGCGGATTGCCGACAAGTGAGGAACATGATAGCCCCGAGGAATTTGATAGCTCAAATATCCTAATCGCTGTCTTTATGCTACGCATGACCGTCCCAAAATATCTACCCACCTAACGGTCATATCATTGAAGGGCATTTATGTCTTATCATGTCGGGCTGCTCCCTAGTCTATAAACAGCCGCCCCCTACAACCACTAGTTGGTTGGCTGCTCCGCGAGAAACTAACACTTGTCATTGAGAGCATCCCATCCTCCGAGGACTTTGAACGAAAATCATCAAGTGAGGAAAACCCAAACACCTACAAACCCAAAGTGATTGAGCATCACTGAAGAGATTTTTCCTGTTTGGAACCGATGCTTGTTACCTTTGAGGACTGTGCATCCTCCAGACGGTTAGGCGTCATGGTCTAGAGCATCCAAGAGGAAATTGTGGATCGCCGAGTGACCGAGTCTGTGAAGGTTTGGAAGTCACTTGAAGACTTACCACGAGTGATTGGGCGAGGTGCATGTGACCTTAGCTCAAGGAGAATCTGATGAGGACTATGTGTTCGTGGATCGTGTGTCCTCGTGTTTAAATACCTAGCCGCTCCAACCATACATGCATAACCTGTCACAAAGAAGCTTGAACCGGGTCTACCAAATCACCGTCTTCACCGAGCTATCTCGGTTCTATTTCCTCAACCCTTTCATTACCTCATTACGAAGTTGATGTACTTGATCGTTATCTTGTTTGAAGACTTTGATCAAGACTTTCTCGTTTCCTTAGTTCATTTTCTTGATCGCTTTGTCTTGACCGCTTATCTGTGGTTTACACTACTTATACTCTATGCATGTTTTCATTTCATCATGATAACTGTGCTACTACTCTGTTATGTTTGCATCTGAGTACTTATTCTGCTGCTAAGTAGTTCGTTGCTTAGGAATTTCCTCACCACAGAAATTCCTCGGATTTAATTTGTAAAAATGCCTATTCACCCCCCTCTAGTCGATATAACGCACTTTCAACTGGGATGATGAAGATGGCCACCGGTGATGATTCCCCCCTTCGGCGGAGTGCCAGAACAGGGTCTAGATTGGTATATCATGGCCACAGAGGCTTGCAGTGGCGGAACTTCTGATCCAGGGCTACCCACAGGGTTTTTGGAATATTTGACCATTTATAGGGCGAATAGGGGGTGCGGGAGGCCACCGAGGTGGGCACAACCCACCTGGGCGCACCTAGGCCCCCATGCACGCCCTGGTGGGTTGTGCCCCCCTTGGGGCACCCACTAGGTGCTTCTCTTGCCCACTGGATGTCTTCTGGTTCAAAAAATCCACAAAAAGTTTCACGGTGCTTAGACTCCGTTTGATATTGATTTCCTGCGATGTAAAAAACAAGCAAAAAAACAGCAACTGGCACTGGGCACTGGGTTAATAGGTTAGTCCCAAAAAATGATATAAATTTTCTATAAAATGATTGTAAAACATCCAAGAATGATAATATAACAGCATGAATACTTCATAAATTATAGATACGTTGGAGACATATCAGAGAGCCACACACGCCTCCATGTATTTCTGCCAGCAGCTTACGTCCATCTTCCCGGCAAATGCACTTCAATTTCACACCATTTGTCCTCTTTCTGTATAGAGTGTCATCGACAAACTGATACATACTGGACTGTCGGGCTACTCTTTCAGCTTCTTGCTCTTCGGGAAGTTCTCCTGTTTGAAGGAAATGGACTATTTGTTGCGGCCAAGTTGGAGCCTGCGGCTCGACAACGAGGACTAGAGGCACATCCTCGTTCATGGGAGTGCTTTCCTCGACCGCAAGAACTTGCGGTTCCGTGGGAGGATGCTGCTCACTGACCGAAATGTAGTTGTTTCCAGCAGCCTCTCTACCAACGGCCTCAGGAAGTCCTGTCGGGAGATACTTGCCGGAATCCAACTTTCTCCTTTTTCTGGCCATCATTGAAGGTGACACTGACTGTTGAGTTAGGTGGAGGACAAAAGTTCCTGGTTCCACAGGGATCTTTTGTGTGTCACACTTTGATAAGTGATCGGCAATGTTGTTCTCCACATGCGGCACGTGCTCTGCTTGCAACCCATCAAAGTGTTTTTTCAGCTTTCTCACCTCCTCTACGTATGCCTCCATCAATGGGCTCTGGTAATCCTTATTGACTTGTCTCACCACGAGGTGCGAGTCTCCGCGAATGATTAACTTCTTGATTCCCAACTCCAAATAAGAATTCTAAGTTCGGCAAGGAGCCCCTCATACTCAAGCGGTGTTGTTGGTGGCCCTCTCCCGGGGAAAGTGCATTTGAACCACATACTAGAGGTGCTCTCCGGTGGGTGCAACAAGAAGCACGCTAGCCCCAGCGCCCTGCAACGAGAAAGCACCATCGAAATACATGATCCACTCCTGAGGCGCCTCCTTGTCGGGGATAATTATCTCTGGTATTTCTTCATCTGGAGTGGGCGTCCATTCTGCAATGAACTTCACCAACGCTCTTCTCTAAATGGTTGAGGTACTTTCGTACTTCAGGCCACAGCTTGATAGCTCTAGTGCCCATTCAACTATCCTGCCAGTAGCTTCATGGTTCCTTGGTATGCGTTGCAGTGGGAAACGGGTGACAACTATGATCTCATGGGCTTGGAAGTAGTGGCGTTGTTTCCCCGAGGCCATGATGAGGCTGAAGATCAGCTTTTGCACCCCAGAGTACCTTGATCTAGCTTCTTGTAGTAAGGAGCTAACAAAGTAAACTGGTCACTGTACCACTTTCTTCTTTGCCGCGATTTTGGGACTGCCTTTGCTAACTTTTGCTCTGCTTCTCTTTGACCTGTGTCTAACCTTGCCATGACTGGTTCCATTTCATCTCCGAATGGGATAGTCGCTGCAGCTGCTTCCTCATCCACTTCCCGCTGCGCCACCAGTGCTGCACTAACCACTTGATTCGTTGCCACTAAATATAGCTGCAACGGCTCTTGCGGTCTAGGAGCGACTAAGGTGGGAGCAGATGGTAGGTAGGCTTTTAGGTCTTGCAAAGACTGCTTCGATTCCGGGTCCACTTATCGGGCATGCTTTCTTCAAAATTTTGAAGAAAGACAAGGCACGCCTAGCGATTTTGGAAATGAAGCTACTTAGCGCGGCAACGCATCTAGTCAAACACCTCACGTCTTTCATAGTCTTAGGTGCTTGAATTTGCTCGATTGCCCTAATCTTATCGGGGTTGGCTTGTATCGCTCGGTGAGACACAAAGAAACCAAGGAGCTTGCCGGAGGGAACACTAAACACACACTTCTCGTGGTTTAGCTTCAAATTGATCTTGCTTAAGTTTGCAAAGGCTTCTTCCAAATCTTGGATAAATTTTGATTTCTCCTTGGTCTTGACCACTATATCATCAATATAAGTTTCTATGTTTACGTAGATGTGGTTCGAAACCAATCTGGACTGCTCTTGTGAAAGTGGACCCAGCGGTCTTTAACCCGAAAGGTATCCGTACAAAGCAGTAAATGCCACATGGAGTTATGAACGCGGTCTTCTCTTCATCTTCCTTGGACATGAATATCTGATGGTACCCAGGGTATGCATCCAAAAAGGAAAGCAGATCGCACCCAGTAGTGGAGTCTACAATCTAATCGATGTGCGGCAGGGGGAACGGGTCCTTCGGGTAGGCCTTGTTCAGGTCTGTGAAGTCAATGCAGAGCCTCCATTTCCCATTTGCCTTGTGCACTACCACTGGGTTTGCTAACCACGTTGGATGCAGTACACCTATGACCAATCCGGCGGCTTCAAGTTTCTTGATTTCCTCGGCAATAAATTGTTGTCGTTCCAAAGCTTGTTTTCTGATCTTCTGTTTGACGGGCCGAGCATGAGGAGTTGAGGACATACAACAAGGTGGTGCTCGATTACCTCCCTGGGAACGCCGGGGTTGTCAGATGGTTGCCAAGCAAACACATCGACATTCGCCCGCAGGAAGGCAACGAGCGCGCTTTCCTATTTGTCGTCAAGCGTGGCGCTGATGGTGAACATACCATCAATGCCATCCTACCTTGTCGGGACCTTCTTCATAGCAGGTGAAGTAACTTTAGGTTTCTTGCTAGTGGAACTCTCTGGCAGGTTCTCAATAGGTGCAGCGCACTCCGGAGAGGCGCGCTTCCTGGAGTCCTTGTCGGTGTCTCGACTAGCCTTCTTCCCCTTCTTTGATTCTTTAGCGGGAGATGATGCTTGAGCTGCCTCAGGTGCTATCGCGTCTCAATACATCTGGTCTACACATATGATTGCATCTTTCTTGTCTGATGGGACAGAAATGACGCCCATCGGCCCTGCATCTTCAAGGTGTTGTAGGCATAGTGGGATGCTTCCATGAACTTTGCCAGGGCTGGACGGCCAAGAATCCCATTATAAGGCAGAGGAAGATCAACAACATCAAACATGACTCTCTCGGTCCGGAAGTTCAATTCCCCGCAAAACATTACCGGGATGGGGGAGATCGATTCAGCCCAAATTTCACCGTCCAACTAGCATCTTTGGGACTTTAAGGTTGCGGATTGTGGGTAAAACCAATCACGTCAAACACCCTACCGCGGTAGTGCGGTCAGGGTGATCCTCTTCATCAAAGATGATAGGCGTGCGGGACCACTTGAGCGGCTTCCGGAAATCTGCAACTGGCTCTACGGCATTGACCTCACATGCCCACTGCTTGAGCTGGCAGTGAGAGGAGTGCAGGGACACACCCCCGTCAATGCACATGGCTTCGGTTGCCTTCTGAAATTCTTGCTCGCTGGTTTCTTCTTCATCACTCTCCATCTCCTTCTTTCTTCTCATGGCCTCTAGCAGGTTTCTCCTTTTGCTGCAGGGCCTTGCTGCGGCGGCTCCCTCTTGCTCCACGACCTTTTATACAAGTACCCCCTTGGTCCTTCTCTCTGGCGCGCTTCTCATACTCAGCCTTCTGTTTCTTAACAAGCTGCTCGACTTGGTGGCACTCTTGGAGATCGTGGCCCTTGGTGCAGTGGATCTTGCAGTATGGCCCATCGGACTTCCCAGCTTTCTCTGCCACCGCGGCCTCCCGGCAATCAGCGCACGCGGCAGCTTCCTTGCTGGGAGCTTCGGTTTTGGCCTTCTTGCTGGGACCGAGATCGCCAGAACTCTCAACGGCCAATACTGACTTATCTTTTCGCTTCTTGTTGCGTCTCCAGCTTGTCCCCTTTGGGTTAGTGGTCCCGTATTCGTCCTCCCAATCAACCTCGACGCCATCCTCCTCCCCGGGAGTCGCCTTCCTTCCTCAGCCCGAGCACACTTATCCGCCAAGGTGTACAACTCATTGACGGTCTTGGGCAGACGGACGTTCATTTTGGAACGTATCCTCCTATTGCGCATGTTTGAATGGAACGCGACAATCACATCTGTTGGATGTATCTCTAGGATGTTACGGTGCACTCTACTGAACCTCTGCATGTACTCCGTCAGCTTTCCCCTTACTTCTATGGAAGGACTTGCAAGTCACTGGGCCGCCCGGGCTCTTGATGGCCACCCGTGAAGGCACCAACAAATTCATTGCACAAGTCAGCCCATGACAAAATGGAGTTCTCTGGCAGGTACATCAGCCATGACCTCGCATTTGGCTTGAGTGCCAAAGGGAAGTAGTTGGCGAACACCTTCTCATCCCTGCCCCCGGCAGCCTGAACGGCGATCATGTAAATGCTCAGGAACTCTGCCAGGTTTAGTTTTCCATCATACTTTTCTAGTAGTTCATGCTTGAAGACGCGGGCAGATGGCCAGCGGACTTGCACAAGTGAAGGCAGGGCACCCAACCTCGAAAGGTAGGTACCCGCCAACACTGAGCGCGGGTTCATCACGTCTGGGCCATTGTGCCTGTCAGATTGACGGCGGGTCTCCCGACGCCGTTCTATAGTGGCGCGCGCATCTTCCCTCCGCCGATCCTCCAGGACCTACTGCTGATCTTGGTGGGGCCGTGGATCAGAAGAGGCCATCGATGCTTCGTCGGGTTTGTGGACATGTTGTTATTGCTGTTGCCTCTGGGTTTGCTGCCGCGGAGGGGACTACACCATCCGTGTGGCCACCTCAACACGGCCAGCAGTCCGGGCTGCTGTTGTTGTTCACGGGTTCCGCGATTGCTCTGTCTGCTGAAGTTTTCCAGCCTCAGCGAAGCCGATCAAATTCTAGATGGTGGCCCTCCACTCATCCATTTGATCAGCTGCTGGCGCGAAACTCAGCAGGAGTTGGGCCCGTGACATGGCTTCCGTAGCCGTGCTCGGCATAGCTAACAAGGTAGGCAGCGACGTCGCTCGACTCCTGGTAGTTCCAGCAGGAGCGTCGCGCGTTCTTGCTGCTGCGACCCGGTTGCCAAGGCAGTTGGGTGACAAGGAGGCTGCACTTCGGAGCCGACGACCTTGTCCGGCGCCTCGTCTTGCCTATCTTGTTCTGGGCAAGGAATGCGTCTGGTGGTCGCGCCTGCGGTGGGCGGAACTGGAGGGACGTGGCTTGCGCCGGAGCGGGTGTCAATCCAACGACTACGCTCGCTGGTGCGGCAGGGAGGTGGAGACTGGTTGTTCTCTTCCCCCGCAGCTTCCAAGTCCAGCTCGCCTGGATGCTATTGATGAGGCCCGTCTCCGGCGTCTCCGGTCCCAGCTTCGACCCCGGGGGACACAACGACGATGGCGCCTGCGCTGGTCGCGTCGCCCGCAGTACCCGCCTCACCCAACGCCGCCGTGGTGCCTACGGCGTCCGCAGCTGCGTGCCAGGGGGCCTTCGAAGTGGAAGGATGTGATGTCGTGCCGGATTTCTTCTTAGGCGCCATGGATGAAGAGAATGATGATGATGAAGATGATGATGAAGATCGACGCGCTGCTCACAGCCTGGGGTTCGCGCAAGTGCTTCCCCCTACCTGGCACGCAAAAGATGTCGTGGGTGGACACGATCACCTATGGGGCCATCGACCCCTTGTGGTTCGGCAAGGGGGAAGATCACGTTGCACAAAGAGCGGAGGCCATGAGACAACACGGCGGCGATGACACTGGTGGTTTTTACCCAGGTTCGGGCCGCTGTGAAGCGTAAAACCCTACTCCTGCTTTTGGTGGATTGGATGATGGAATCATAACAACACATAGCGCCCGAGCCCGGCAAGGTTGCCTCGGCGGAGCAGCTATGCGTGTACAAGTGTGAGGGGGTCTGGATCCCTCTCTAGTTTGCATTGGACCTCCTTTTATAGCTCAAGGGGTAACTGCAGTGGCAAAACAGGCATTACCTAGTGATTAGATAGCTAACGGTGCTATCATACCTAACTCTGGCAGTTAGGACAACAAACAACAACAACAACAACAACAACAAAGCCTTTAGTCCCAAACAAGTTGGGGTAGGCTAGAGGTGAAACCCATAAGATCTCGCAACCAACTCATGGCTCTGGCACATGGATAGCAAGCTTCCACGCACTTCGCCCATAGCTAGCTCTTTGTTGATACTCCAATCCTTCGTGTCTCTCTTAACGGACTCCTCCCATGTCACATTCGTCGACCCCGCCTCTCTTGACATTCTCCGCACGCTTTAGCCGCTCGCTATGCATCGGAGCTTCGGAGGCCTCGCGCTGAATATGCCCAAACCATCTCAAACGATGTTGGACAAGCTTCTCCTCAATTGGTGCTACCCCAACTCTATCTCAGATATCATCATTCGGACTCGATCCTTCCTCGTGTGGCCACACATCCATCTCAACATACGCATCTCCGCCACACCTAACTGTTGAACATGTCGCCTTTTAGTCGGCCAACACTCCGCGCCATACAACATTGCGGGTCGAACCGCCGTCCTGTAGAACTTGCCTTTTAGCTTTTGTGGCACTCTCTTGTCACAGAGAATGCCAGAAGCTTGGCGCCACTTCATCCATCCGGCTTTGATTCGATGGTTCACATCTTCATCAATACCCCCATCCTCCTGCAACATTGACCCCAAATACCGAAAGGTGTCCTTCCGAGGTACCACCCGGCCATCAAGGCTAACCTCCTCCTCCTCACACCTAGTAGTCTTGAAACCGCACATCATGTACTCGGTTTTAGTTCTACTAAGCCTAAACCCTTTCGATTCCAAGGTTTGTCTCCATAACTCTAACTTCCTATTTACCCCTGTCCGACTATCATCAACTAGCACCACATCATCCGCAAAGAGCATACACCATGGGATATCTCCTTGTATACCCCTTTGTGACCTCATCCATCACCAATGCAAAAAGATAAGGGCTCAAAGCTGACCCCCGATGCAGTCCTATCTTAATCGGGAAGTCATCGGTGTCGACATCACTTGTTCAACACTTGTCACAACATTATTGTACATGTCCTTGATGAGGGTAATGTACTTTCTTTGGGACTTTGTGTTTCTCCAAGGCCCACCACATGACATTCCGCATGTATCTTATCATAGGCCTTCTCCAAGTCGGTGAACACCATATGCAAGTCCTTCTTTTCTCCCTATATCTCTCCATAAGTTGTCGTACCAAGAAAATGGCTTCCATGGTCGACCTCCTGTGCATGAAACCAAACTGATTTTGGTCACGCTTGTCATTCTTCTTAAGCGGTGCTCAATGACTCTCTCCCATAGCTTCATTGTATGGCTCATCGCCTTAATTCCACGGTAATTAGTACAACTCAACAACATCCCCTTGTTCTCAAGATTGGTACTAATATACTCCCTCTCCATTCTTCGGCATCTTGTTTGCTCAAAAATGAGGTTGAAAAGCTTGGTTAGCCATACTATCGCTATGTCCCCGAGACCTTTCCACACCTCAATGGGGATACAATCAGGCCCATCGCCTTGCCTCCTTTCATCCTTTTAAAGCCTCCTTCACCTTAGACTCTCGGATGCGCCAAGACAAAACGCATGTCGGTCTCATCAAAGGAGTCGCCCGGTTCAATGGTAGAACTCTCATTCTCCCCATTGAACAGCTTGTCGAAGTACTCCCGCATTCTATGCTTAATCTCTTCGTCCTTCACCAAGAGTTGGCCTGCTCCGTCCTTGATGCATTTGACTTGGCCAATATCCCTCATCTTCCTCTCCCAGATCTTAGCCATCTTATAGATGTCCCTTTCACCTTCCTTCGTGCTTCAACCGCTGGTAGAGGTCCTCATATGCCGACCCCTTGCTTCACCAACAGCTCGCTTTGCAGCCTTCTTCACCATCTTGTACTTCTCTATGTTGTCTGCACTCCTATCCATGTATAGGCGTCTGAAGCAATCTTTCTTCTCTTTAATCGCCTTATGGACATCATCATTCCACCACCAGGCAGTTAGGACAAAGTGCATTAAATGCACTTCTAGGTGTCATGCTCAGGGTGAAGCTCGGCAAGCCTGCCGTGCCGCTTAGTCATATTCTGCTTATCTACTAAACACGCCTCTGGACGGGTGTCATGTGAGGATAATCTGTCTTCCAACGGGATGCCACGTGCTTAGTGGAGGCCACTTAATCATCTGGGGGCTCGATACCGCATCGACAAGTGATTTGCGTTGTTGTGCGGTGGAGCGGTGGTGCCTTGGCAAGATTCCTCGCTTGGCGGCCCCGGCAAGCCTGCCGGGGCAATCTTGGACTTGTCCCTGGGACGGCCTCGACTCGGCCAGGCTCTCCTGCCCGGCAAGGGAGGCCTTCCCAAGGTGATGCTCTGTTGTCTTGCATGATTTGGTCTTCTTGATCTGCTCCTTGATCTCACGAAGAGTGGTTCCTCTGGTTTGGTCTCGCTTTGTATGTTGGCGTCGGACATACGATGCCAACGCGCCTGTGTATAAGTCCGGGCAACAGACACAAATGTTTGTTGCACTGATAGATCATCCCATAAATAATACTTCAGGACACTAAAGATTTTTTTTCTTTGATGGTAATTCATATCATGTGGTGTCGGTGTCAAAACCAGCAGACCTTGGGGTAGGGCGTCCCGAGCTGTGGATCTCGGACAGATGGTAACATGAACAGAGAGACGATATTTTACCCAGGTTCGGGCCCTCTTGATGGAGGTAAAACCCTATGTCCTGCTCTTGTTTATATTAGTGGAGATGTTTCGAGTAAAGAGTTGATCTACCTTGAGAACTTAAGATGTGGTCTAACGCTAGGGCTAGGTGAATGATATTGCATTAATGTCCCCTCCACGGGTTAAACCGCACGGCTTATATATACGCCAGGCAGGGTATCTAGGGTTACAAGGTCGGTAACTAGGCACAAAGGCGGTAGGGAGAAATCTTGGAGTACATGACAAGTCTATGGTGGGGGTAGTCTCGATCATGCCTCCTGTGTACTGCCTCTAGATTCCATCTTGAGTACAAATGAAGGCCCATCAGCCTAACCCAAGGAGCATGGGCCGACTAGATTAGCACCCCCTAATCCGGGACACCGTTAGTATTGCCCGAACTAGTCTTCTACGCCAAGGACGACCCTCTTGATGAAAGAAACCTCGGATCCGAAGTCCTTGGCTCGACACATGAATTCCCTTTTATAATTCTCGAACCACTCCTTCAAAGGAGCGATGCCAACCGAGGCTCAACCGAGCTCGTACCCTGCCCGAAGAGATCGGTAACTTAGCCTCGAATGCCAACCATCTAGGTATGAACAGTTCCACCCAGTCTGACAACTTTATCGAAGCGGCTCACCCCATGGCGGGTCGGGCAGTTACTGCTTCCCTTAAATGATGGCTCAGGTGGCCTTTTTGCTGGCACGTCCCACCGAGGGGGGATCGTGCCTGTTTTCGCAGGGATATCATCAAGATTTTGTTTCCCCCCATATGCTTAATGGCATCTTTCATGGGAGTGGTGTTTCCATCGGCGCAGCAAGGGGGACTCTTGTCCTTTCACCAGCCTATAAGGGCGAAAGAGAGGACAGCACAATCGAGCATGCTCTAATTTCCCCTGCCTGCTGCTTCGTCTAGCTCCAGCACCCGGATCCAATCTTGCACCCCCACTCCCTTAGCGAATCCCAAGTCCCACATCCGGCCATGGCCGGCACCCTCAAAGGGCAATCGGGCGGTTCCACCATTACGGATGGCACTATCCTAGAGTTGCGCCAAGCAGATATCTTCCCCGCCAAAGATTGTCGCCTCAAGGCCCAGCGCAGATCAACAAGTGCTTGCTCCCAGTGGAGGGGAGAGGGTAGTATTCGTCCCCCACCTCTTCCGAGGCATGGGGTTCCCGTTGCACCCATTCGTGCATGGGGTTATGTTCTACTACGGGCTTGACTTCCACCACATGGCCCCAAACTCCATCCTCCACCTCGCCTCCTTCATCACAGTCCATGTGCCTTCCTCCGTGCGAACCGCACTTGGCCTATGGCTGAAGACTTTCGGGGTCAAGCCGATGTCTAGCGGCTCCGATCTGACGGAGTGTGGAGGGGCCATGGCCAGCATGAACCAGAGCGCCGAATGGTTCAAGGGCACCTTCATTGAAACAGTGAAGGAGTGGCAACAGGGGTGGTTCTACATCACCTTGCCGCTCGCCCCTAGCCAGGCCGAGGTGCCAGCCATTTTGGCCAGGCCTCTGTAGAAGCTCATGTCCTGGAGGGAAAAAGCGTAATCTAGGGAAACCCGGAGGAGGTGAAGGTCATGATCAAGAGTATCAAGTGGTGGCCCACCACGGGGAACCTCCAACTCGCTGACATCATCAATGTCATGCTCAACCGATGCATCCTCTCACTCCAACTTCGGCCCACCCTGATGTGGGAGCAGAAACCCAAGAATGCGGGCCCCATCTTCGCCTTCTTCCGCTCCTCCTTAGCTGGCATGTGGACGTGGCTCCTCAACCTGGCCAAGGACTAGATCCCCAAGGAGGGGGAAGACCGCGGCTTCGAGATGGCTACGAAGCTCCCCGATAAGTGTTCTAACACACAAATCTAAGTCTTTGTTTTTAGTATTGAGGGGTAGATTCTAACGAATCGTAATGCTTGGTGTTTGCAGAAGTGGCTGACCTGGGTGCAGAAAGTGCGATGCCCAATCCCACTACCAGAGGAGCTAAGAACTCCCCTGCTCACCATGCTCCTAGTCGAACCGCATGTGGTGGCCCCCAAACGGACGAAGTCCATAAAGGGAAAGGAGAGTACTTGGGCCCGGGAGACCCACACCTCCTCCGCCCATGAGGACAATGCGGAGGAGGGTGAGGAGAAAGAGAACCCTCCCCCTAAAGGGAAGAGGGCGGCATCGGAGGACGAGAAGCCGGCATGCAGCCCAAGGGCTCGAAGAGGCCGAGGAGGACCTCGACCAGGTTGCTGGCAAGTCGTCAAAGAGAGCCGATCTCTCCGATGAATCAGAGGAAGATCCCCTTGCTATGGCGAGGAAGAAACTAGCACCCCGAGGGTAAGCCATATCTTTTGTAGCCCATATTTTTGATAAGTCATTTTAGTAACAGCAATCTCATAGGGCGTCATTTTACGCAGTCCATCAAAGGTACTCCCCGGCGACTCCTCGAGTGGGATGCCATCCGCCAGCGGGACCCGAAGCCCGCTGCACCTCCACCAGCTCACGATGGGCTGGGGGAGGCGACATCCACTCTGGCCCCTCAAATCAGTATGGCGGGGGCTGAGGAGTCGGTCCTCATGGACGAGCTCGAAGCCTCGGCCCAACAGGACCTGGGGGAGGAGATCCCCAAGGTCATCAAGGAAGGGTTGGGCCAGCCATCGGCCCACCCAATGTCTGCTCCAGCTCCACCGTCGCAGCTGGAGGCCACTCGACCCAGCCCCCGGCGCTTTGGTCCGAGGTCGTCCCGCCACCTCCACCTCCTGCCCAAGGGCAGCTTAGCGCAGGGTGGACAAAAGACGTGGAAGATGCCTTAAAGGGATCCTCCCTCAAGGAAGAGCCTTGTGCCTTAATAGGCACGGCGCTGCAAGGCTTTCGGACCGTGGGGACTGGCCTGCGCGACGTTTTCAAGAACCTCGTCACGAGCTTCGAGGTATGCCTCTACCCTCATATCAAATTAACTTATTTATTTGAGCTTATCGATTTATGTACCTGTCCGAGAACATAATATCACGGCCTTCTAAATGGAATAGTGCGTGAGTAGCCCCCGAGCCCAAAGCTGGTTTCAAGAAACTGGCGTTGGGGTCGTGTATTTAGAAGGAGCTTGTCGTGCAGCCCTCGGTACGCTGCGTAAGGCAATCGTCCTAGAGTTCCAATATTTTGATTGTGGGATTTGTGTAAAAAAATCTTGTTGGCAGGTTTCGACCTGGGCTTCGGGCTCCATCTCCGAGGAGATTGTGGAGATAAAATAGAAGACCGAGAGGTCCGAGGAGGTCCTCAACCTTATGAACCAGAGGTTCGAGAAGTCTCAAGGTAAGAGACCCGGACATGCGATTGATAAGTATTGTATTGAACAAAAAATTTGTGATGTTTTTGTGTTGTGTGGGGGACTGTGGCTGAACTGTTGAATTACAATAGCATTGTCCAAGCTTGAGGCGCTCAAGGCCGAGCTCAAGAAAGCTTGGCATGAGATGGAGCAGCATAAGGTTGTGGTCGTGAAGGCGGAGGAGGCTCGAGCTGTCAAGAAGGTGGTTGGGGAGAAGGACCCGGCGCAGGTCCAGGAGACCTAGGAGATCTTGAAGGGCATGTTCGAGGCACGTGTCAAGCTTCAGATGGAGGGGAAGCAAGCGAAGGAGGATCTCGAGAAGCTCCGTAGCCCGGGCTGACCGCGACGTGCTCCAACAAGTGGAGCAAATCGCCTCGGGTAAGCTATATTTATTGTATGTGTTTGGCAGCAAGGGTGCGTCGAGCTCACCCAGCTGTGGCATTCCGCACAGATCTTCGCGGATCTTCCGAATAGCGTTGTTGATGCCATCGAGCACTTTGACCAGCTGAATGGTCATGAGGTGGACAATGCATTCTGGGGGCAGTTCCTGGGGTCTCCATCATCACAGCTTCTGAATCATCGAGTGAAGCAGTTGGCGGAGTTATTCCGCATAGTGAGACAAGCGCTTCAAGACCTCTGCGTCAGCATGTGGCCCACTGAAGCCCTTACAACCAGCTTCTTCGGTCTCTTGGCTCGCCTGCGAGACGTTGTCCCATGCGTTGATAGCTGGAGGAGGTCCGCGTGCTTTGAAGGAGCGTGAAGGGCGTATGCCTGTGTGAAGATGCACTACCGAAAGGTGGATGCAGTGACGGTTGGCACGGGCCCCCTACAGATAAGTTGCGCACCGCAGAGCAGTTCTTTGCCGGGGTGGAGGAGGGAGCCCGGATTACCAAGGCCATCTGTCCAAAGGACACTTTGTGTTTTTAGGTAGCACTTCAGGATGCCGAAGTTTTGAAATGTACAAAACTTATCGTTTAATGGAATGAGTATGGCTTTAAATTCCTTCATATATGTGTGCTTTTTAATTATTTTACCTCCCGTATGCACTGCTTTTAAATCAAGGTGGCGATGGCCGTCGACTTCTGCCCTAGTGTAGAATATACAAAGGGTGTTCCTGGAGACATCTTTGACCCTTGGTCGACGTCTCAGTACCCAGAGGTGGTCTGTGCTCGTAGGAACTAGGCAATCAGACTATAACTGCTTGATAGCTTTCACTTAGTCATAGAAGTTTGACTGTGGGGGGCTAATGTGGGAAACGACCTCGGCACAAGAGGGAGTGTTGGTGCCGATGGAGGTCGTGCCGCACCGGAGCGAGCTGCTCAACCGCTTGGTGGATCGGGTCGACCGAGGGCTCGAGGTGGAAGGCGGTAGCGGCGTCATGGACCTCGTTGACGCTGCCGATGGTGTCAACTCAGGTCGAGCACTCCGTCGAACGGTGTGCAGCCACCATCGTGATGCACACTGGGGCTGCATCATGGGCGCACCGTGGGAATCTCCCCGGCCTTGGTGGTGGAGCCGAGAGGCGTTGGGCGGACGCCGACGCGTTGATTGTGCTCTCCGGCGAAGTTGTCGCTGATGGTGGGTTGTGGACGACGGCGGGTGAACTGGTGGCCCAACTGACGTCAAGGGTGTTCAGTTTCTTGGCGAGGGACCTGGTGGCGTTGGTGTAGGCGTCGAGCCTGGCGCCGAACCACTCGAGATACTCCTGGAGGAATGGATCCATGGTCGATTCCGTCGGATGGTGGTGATGGAAAAAAAATATTGGGGAAGGGTGGTTCCTGGCTCTGTATACCAGATGTAAGAGTAGCAATCTCCCTCTAGATTAATATCACTCCAACACAGGGTTCAGTACATGATGGTGATTACAGAGGAATGGTTAGACTAATGGAGGAAGAACAGATGAACTGGAGGAAAGGGAAAGGAAGGAGATAGGGGAGAGAGGTAGCCACCGCGCCAGTTCGTTGATCCACTGGATGGCCTTCTTAAATGCCCGCTCCTCTCGCGTACTTGTAGGTTTGGGGTTCTCAAGCGGCCAGGCCCATGAGCTGGACGGGGCAAGCCCATATAGGCAAGGTGGGCTCCTAACATCCAAGTCCATGGCTGTTTCCTGTACAGAGAGAGAGGGAGAAGTACCGGGCATGAGAGAGAGGAGAGGCCGAGGAGGAAAGGAAGGAGGGAAGGGAAGAAGGAGCAGGGGAGGTTGGTGTTGCTGCTGTCGCCGGCGGTGGCAAGCTCCAACGTGGGCGGAGGGGAGTAGCTCGGGGCCGTGCTCGTGGAGGGCTCGATCGGATCTTGATCTAGTGGCTCCAGATCAAAGGTGGAAGGTGGCTTGCTAGATGAGGCTGTGTGTGTGCAGGCGAATGCGAGGTGGAGAGCAGCTGCTGGATCGCTGGTGATCCCGAGGTGGAGCGACCAGGCGGCAGCGGCGGCCGGAATGGATGGGACAACTAAGGGCTAGGGTTAGGCTATTATTTATAGCAAGTGGGTCTAAATGCAGACTAATGGAAGCTTTTAGATCTAAATCGTACGCATGAGAAAAATAGGCTAGAGTAGTCCAACAGAACCGAAGATATTTTAGGGATGTTTGGGGATGATCCGGACCCATTGGTCATGACTGGTCGGTTCGGGTTCGGGGAAGTTTTCGGACACGCACGCGAGGGGGTCTGAGAGAGGTCGACAAAGACATGGGGGCCTGACAAAAGGTCAACGGAGACAAAGCGAGAAGCGGCAACTACAGATGCAAGTTTTATGAAAAGCATGCGATGCAATGCCCATGATGCCATGATGAATGTGACAAACAAATAAATCACACGCCGAAACTCGAAATACATGGAAGGCATCTGGAGCGTCGGCCTCGGGGTGTTACATGCTTCCTCTCCCTTTTGGGATGTGAGTAACATAGATCATATTGACCTCTGTTACTTCATTGGGGAACTTGTTTTGGCCTCCATTATTGGGTCGTCGAGGTTCATGCTTGTCTTCGTTGCGATTTTGGGTTTTACTTTGACCCTCCATCGCTACCTTGCCAGCCTGTTTAAAGACCCAACAATTCCTATTGGTGTGGGTTGCTGGTTTATCCTGGGTGATGTGGATTTGGCATGGCTGGTCCAAGATCATATCGAGCTGCCTAGGTCCGTCTTTGTTCCCTTTAAAGGGCTTCCTTTTCTGTCCGGATCTAGGTCCGGCGAACCCTGCATTGATTGTCACGCCCTCTGTGTCGCTCCCACCATTTTTAGGCCTGCGCTTGTTCTTATTACGCTTAGGCTTTCCATTGGCGTTGCGTGTTTCCGAGGTGACCGCCTCGCCATTATGGGTACTTTGGGCGAGCTAGCTATCTTCTCTTGTGCAAAAGCGGGTCATGAGTGAAGTGAGGGCTGCCATGGTCCTCGGCTTGTCTTGGCCAAGCTGGCGGGCAAGCCACTCTTCTTGGATGTTATTTTTTAATGTCGCGTTGGCTTCAGCATCGGAACAGTCAATGATCTAGTTCTTTTTAGTGAGGAACCTGTCCAGAACTTTCGAGCTGATTTTCCTAGCTGCTACGTGACACGGCTAAGGTCATCAACGTCCGGAGGTCGGACGTAGGTCCCTGGAAGTTTGCCCGAAAAGCATCTTCAACGGCTTCCTAGATACCAGTAGAATGAGGAGGTAGGCCTTTAAGCCAATGCCTAGTGGGCCCCTTTAGCTTGTGTGGCAAATATTTAATGGCGTGGAGGTCGTCTCCGTTGGCCATTTGTATGTGGATAAGGAAATCTTCAATCCATACTGCGGGGTCTGTAGTTCCATCATATGACTCTACGTTGATGGGCTTAAACCCATCTGGAAACTGGTGTTCCATGACCCTATCTGTGAAACAGATGGGGTGCCTTGGAAGTTTGCCCAAAAAGTGTCTTCAAGGGCTTCCTAGCTACCAATAGAATGAGGATGTAGGCTGTTAAGCCAATGCCTAGTCGGCCCCTTTAGCTTGAGTGGTAAGTATTTAATGGTGTGCGGGTCGTCTTCGTTGGCCATATGTATGTGGAGAAGGAAATCTTCAATCCATATTGTGGGGTCTGTAATTCCATCATATGACTCTATGTTGATGGGCTTGAACTCGTCTGGAAACTGGTGTTCCATGACCCTGTTTGTGAAAAAGATGGGGTGGGCTGGACCTCATAATCGAGTGGTGTACGTCGGTGTTAGCTTGCAGCAGCTGCTGCTTGCCTTTCATGCTCCTAGCCGCGGAAATGAGGCGCCGCTAGAAGCGCTCTTGTTCGAAAGGGTCTTCGTGGACGACGTAGTCCTCGGTACCAAGGCTTTTGCCTTCCTCGGATTCCGGCATATAGTTGTCTGCTACCTCTTGAGCACTGCATTGGATTTCTCCGAAGAGGAGAGGATGATGCAGCAAAGTAGCGTAAGTATTTCCCTCAGTTTTTGAGAACCAAGGTATCAATCCAGTAGGAGGCCACACGCGAGTCCCTCGTACCTACCCAAAACAAATAGCTCAACTCAACCAACGCGATTAGGGGTTGTCAATCCCTTCACGGTCACTTACGAGAGTGAGATCTGGTAGAGATGATAGATAATATTTTTGGTATTTTTGATATAAAGATACAAGATAAAATAAAAAGCAAAAGTGAAAAGTAAAGCAATAATAAAGTGATGGAAGATTGATATGATGAGAATAGACCCGGGGGCCATAGGTTTCACTAGTGGCTTCTCTCAAGAGCATAAGTATTCTACGGTGGGTGAGCAAATTCATCGTTGAGCAATTGATGAATTGAGCATAGTTATGAGAATATCTAGGTATGATCATGTATATAGGCATCATGTCCGAGACAAGTAGACCGACTCCTCCTGCATCTACTACTATTACTCCACTCATCGACCGCTATCCAAAGATGCATCTAGAGTATTAAGTTAATGAAAGCAGAGTAACGCCTGTAAGCAAGATGACATGATGTAGAGGGATAAATTCATGCAATATGATAAAAACCCCATCTTGTTATCCTCGATGGCAACAATACAATACGTGCCTTTGCTGCCCCTTCTCACATCCGGGAAAGGACACTGCAAGATTGAACCCAAAGCTAAGCACTTCTCCTATTGCAAGAAAAACCAATCTAGTAGGCCAAACCAAACTGATAATTCGAAGAGACTTGCAAAGATAACCAGTCATACATAAAATAATTCAGAGAAGATTCAAATATTGTTCATAGATAATCTTGATCATAAACCCACAATTCATCGGTCTCAACAAACACACCGCAAAAAGAAGATTACATCGAATAGATCTCCACGAGAGGGGGAGAACATTGTATTGAGATCCAAAAGAGAGAAGAAGCCATCTAGCTACTAACTATGGACTGAAGGTCTGAGGTAAACTACTCACACTTCATCGGAGGGGCTATGGTGATGATGTAGAAGCCCTCCATGGTGGATTCTCCCTTCCGGCGGAGCTTGAACAGTCCCAAGATGGGATCTCGTGGGTACAAAGGTTGCGGCGGTGGAATTAGGTTTTGGCTCCAGATGTCATCGCTCGGGGTACGAGAGGTATATATAGGAGGAAGGAGTACGTCGGTGGAGCAAAGGGGGGCCACGAGGCGGGGCGCCCTCCACCGCCGTGGCCACCTCCCTCCTTTCTTGACGGTGGGTCCAATTCTCCTGGATCATATCTGCTGAGAAATTCACGTTCCCAAAGGTTTCATTACGTTAGGACTCCGTTTGATATTCCGTTTCTTGAAACAACTGAAATAGGCAAAAAACAAGAATTTTGGGCCTACGGTTAATAGTTAGTCCCAAAAGTAATATAAAAGTGGAAAATAAAGCCCAATATGGTCCAAAACAGTAGATAATATAGCATGGAGCAATCAAAAATTATAGATACGTTGGAGACGTATCAGGCATCCCCAAGCTTAATTCCTGCTCATCCTCGAGTAGGTAAATGATAAAAAAGAATTTTCTATGCGGTGTGCTACTTGGCATAATTTCAATGTAAATCTTCTTAATTGTGGCATGAATATTCATATCCGAAAGATTCAATATAAAAGTTCATATTGACACAAAAATAATAATACTTCAAGCATACTAACTAAGCAATTATGTCTTCTCAAAATAACATGGCCAAAGAAAGTTCATCCCTACAAAATCATATAGTTTAGTCATGCTCCATTTTTGTCACACAAGAATGCTCTCATCATGCACAACCCCGATGACAAGCCAAGCAATTGTTTCATACTTTAATAATCTCAAACTTTATAAACCTTCACGCAATACATGAGCGTGAGCCATGGATATAGCACTATGGGTGGAATAGAATATGATGATGGGGGTTATGTGGAGAAGACAAAAAAGGAGAAGATCTCACATCAACGAGGCTAATCAATGGGCTATGGAGATTCCCAACGATTGATGTTAATGCAAGGAGTAGGGATTGCCATGCAACGGATGCACTAGAGCTATAAATGTATGAAAGCTCAACAAAAGAAACTAAGTGGGTGTGCATCCAACTTGCTTGCTCACGAAGACCTAGGGCATTTGAGGAAGCCCATCGTTGGAATATACAAGCCAAGTTCTATAATGAAAATTCCCACTAGTATATAAAAATGACAAAACAAGAAACTTTCTATCATGAAAATTATGGTGCTACTTTGAAGCACAAGTGTGGAAAAAAAGGATAGTAGCATTGCCCCTTTTTATTCATATATTTATTTTATTTTATTTTTGCCTTCTTTTTTTGGCCTTTCTTTTTCTTTCTTGGGACAATGCTCTATTAAATGATGATCATAACACTTCTATCTATTTCAACTCAATGATTACAACTCGATACTAGAACAAAGTATGACTCTATATGAATGCCTCCGGCGGTGTACCGGGATATGCAATGAATCAAGAGTGACATGTATGAAATAATTATAAACGGTGGCTTTGCCACGAATACTATGTCAACTACATGATCATGCTAGCAATGACAATGATGGACGTGTCATGATGAACGGAATGGTGGAAAGTTGCATGGCAATATATCTCGGAATGGCTATGGAAATGCCATAATAGGTAGATATGGTGGCTGTTTTGAGGAAGATATAAGGAGGTTTATGTGTGAAAGAGCGTATCATATCACGGTGTTTGGATGCACCAGCGAAGTTTGCACCAACTCTCAATGAGAGAAAGGGCAATGCACGGTACCGAAGAGGCTAGCAATGATGGAAGGGTGAGAGTGCGTATAATCCATGGACTCAACATTAGTCATAAAGAACTCATATACTTATTGCAAAAATCTACAAGTCATCAAAAACCAATCACTACGCGCATGCTCCTAGGGGGATAGATTGGTAGGAAAAGACCATCGCTCGTCCCCGACCGCCACTAATAAGGAGGACAATCAAATAACACCTCATGTTTCAAATTTGTTACATAACGTTTACCATACGTGCATGCTACGGGACTTGCAAACTTCAACACAAGCATTTCTCAAATTCACAACTACTCAACTAGCACGACTTTGATATTATCACCTTCATATCTCAAAACAATTATCAAGCATCGAACTTTTCTTAGTATTCAACGCACTCAAAAGAAAGTTTTACAAATCTTGAATACCAAGCATATTAAGATTTTTAAGCAAATTACCATGATATTTAAGATTCTCAAAATAATCTAAGTGAAGCATGAGAGATCAATAGTTTCTATAAAACAAATCCACCACGTTTCTAAAATATATAAGTGAAGCACTAGAGCAAAACTATAAAGCTCAAAAGGTATAAGTGAAGCACATAGAGTATTCTAACAAATTCCAATTCATGTATGGCTCTCTCAAAAGGTGTGTACAGCAAGTATGATTGTGGTAAACTAAAAAGCAAAGACTCAAATCATACAAGACGCTCCAAGCAAAACACATATCATGAGGTGAATAAAATATAGCTCCAAGTAAAGTTACCGATGGAAGTAGATTAAAGAGGGATGCCTTCCGGGCATCCCCAAGCTTTGACTTTTGGTGTCCATGGATTATCTTGGGGTGCCATGTGCATCCCCAAGCTTAGGCTCTGCCACTCCTTGTTCCATAATCCATCAAAAGATTTCACCCAAAACTTGAAAACTTCACAACACAAAACTCAACAGAAATCTCGTAAGTCTCCGTTAGCGAAAGAAAACAAAAGACCACTTCAAGGTACTGTAATGAACTCATTCTTTATTTATATTGGTGTTAAACCTACTGTATTCCAACTTCTCTATGGTTTATAAACTATTTTACTAGCCATAGATTCATCAAAATAAGCAAACAACACACACACCAAAAACAGAATCTGTCAAAAACAGAACAGTCTGTAGTAATCTGTAACTAACGCAAACATATGGAACTCCAAAAGTTCTACCAAAATAGGAAGACCTAGACAATTTGTTTATTGATCAGCAGCAATTGGAATCAGTATTTTATCACGTTCTGGTGATTTTTAACAATTCGGGCACTAAGCGCAAAGTTTCTGGAAATTACAGCAAGATCAAATAACTATCATCCAAGAAGATCCTATAGGTTTAACTTGGCACAAACACTAACTAAAAGATAAAACCACATCTAAACAGAAGGTAGATGGATTATTTATTCCTAAACAGAAACAAGAAGCAAAAAACTAAAATAAAATTGGGTTGCCTCCCAACAAGCGCTATCGTTTAGCGCCCCTAGTTAGGCATAAAAGCAAGGATAGATCTAGGTATTGCCATCTTTGGTAGGCAATCCATAAGTGGCTCTCATGATAGATTCATATGGTAGTTTTATTTTCTTCCTAGCGAAGTGTTCCATGCCTTTATTTAATGGAAATTGGAATCTAATATTCCCTTCCTTCATATCAATAATTGCACCAATCATTCTGAGGAAAGGTCTACCAAGAATAATAGGACAAGAAGGATTGCAATCTATATCAAGAACGATGAAATCTCACGGTACATAATTCCTATTTGCAACAATAAGAACATCGTTAATTCTTCCCATAGGTTTCTTAATAGTGGAATCCGCAAGGTGCAAGTTTAGAGAGCAATCATCAAAATCACGGAAATCTAGCAAATCACACAAAGTTTTGGGAATAGTGGAGATACTAGCACCCAAATCACATAAAGCATAAAATTCATGATCCTTAATCTTAATTTTAATAGTTGGTTCCCACTCATCAAGGCATCAACGATATGTTTAGTAAACGCTTTATTTTGACTATAAGCATGAGGAGAATTTAGCACGGATTGCAACAAGGAAATACAATCAATTAAAGAGCAACTTTCATAATTAAATTCCTTGAAATCCAATATAGTGGGTTTAGCAAAATCTAGGGTTTTATTCTTTTCAATCCCACTTTTATCAATTACATCATCAAGATCTAAAAACCCCGAATTTTTGGGACGCCTTCTAGGTAAAGGTGGATCATATTTAGTCTCATCAAGATTCATATTGCAAAACAAAGATTTAATAGGGGACACATCAATAACTTTTAGATCTTCATCTTGATTTTCATAGGAATTGGAAGAACACACTTTAATAAAGGCATCTTTCGTAGCACGCATCCTAGCGGTTCTTTCCTTGCACTCATCAATGGAAATTCTCATGGCTTTGAGAGACTCATTGATATCATGCTTAGGAGGAATAGATCTAAGCTTTAAAGAATCAACATCAAGAGAAATTCTATCAACATTCCTAGCCAATTCATCAACTTTAAGCAATTTCTCTTCAAGCAAAGCATTAAATTCTTTTGTGAGTTCATAAACTCTTTAACACTAGTCTCAAATTCAGAGGGCATCTTATTAAAATTTCCATAAGAATTGTTGTAGGAATTTCCATAATTATTAGAAGAATTACTAGGATAAGGCCTAGCATTAAAGTTCCCTCTATACGCGTTGTTACCAAAATTATTCCTACCAACAAAATTCACATCCATAGATTCATTATTATTCTCAATCAAAGTAGACAAAGGCATATCATTAGGATCAGAAGGAACACTCTTAGTAGCAAATAATTTCATAAGTTCATCCATCTTTCCACTCAAAACATTAATTTCTTCTATCGCATGCACTTTTTATTAGTAGATCTTTCAAGGTGTGCCATTGAGAATAATTAACCATAATATTATCTAGGAGTTTAGTAGCATCTCCTAAAGTGATTTCCGTAAAAGTACCTCCCGCGGCCGAATCTAAAAGATTTCTAGAAGCAAAATTCAAGCCGGCATAAAATTTTTGTATAATCATCACAAATTCAAACCATGAGTAGGACAATTACGTATCATTAATTTCATTCTCTCCCAAGCTTGTGCAACATGTTCATGATCAAGTTGCTTAAAATTCATAATATCGTTTCTAAGAGAGATGATCTTAGCGGAGGAAAATACTTAGAGATAAAAGCATCTTTGCACTTGTTCCAAGAATCAATACTATTTTTAGGCAAAGACGAAAACCAAGCTTTAGCACGATCTCTAAGCGAAAAAGGAAATAGCTTCAATTTAACAATATCATTATCGACATCTTTCTTCTTTTGCATATCAGATAAATCAACGAAGCTATTTAGATGAGTAGCGGCATCTTCACTAGGAAGGCCGGCGAATTGATCTTTCATAACAAGATTCAACAAAGCAGTATTGATTTCACAAGATTCAAGATTGGTAAGAGGAGCAATCGGAGTGCTAAGGAAATCATTATTGTTGGTATTGGTAAAGTCACACAATTTGGTATTATCTTGAGCCATCGTGACAAGCAAGCAATCCAACACACGAGCAAACAAAAAGCAAACGAGAAAAAGGCAAACGGAAAAGAGAGGGCGAATAAAACGGCAAGGGTGAAGTGGGGGAGAGGAAAACGAGAGGCAAATGGCAAATAATGTAATGCGAGAGATAAAGAATTGTGATGGGTACTTGGTATGTTGACTTTTATGTGAGACTTCAAGAACGGGCGCCAAATTCTTCTTGCTACCTCTTGAGCACTGCGTTGGATTTCCCGAAGAGGAGAGGATGATGCAAGAAAGTAGCGTAAAGTATTTCCCTCAGTTTTTGAGAACCAAGGTATCAATCCAAAGTAGGAGGCCACGCGAGTCCCTCGTACCTACACAAAACAAATAGCTCAACGCAAACAACGCGATTAGGGGTTGTCAATCCCTTCGCGGTCACTTACGAGAGTGAGATCTGATAGAGATGATAGATAATATTTTTGGTATTTTTGATATAAAGATGCAAGATAAAATAAAAGGCAAAAGTGAAAAGTAAAGCAAGAATAAAGTAATGGAAGATTGATATGATGAAAATAGACCCGGGGGCCATAGGTTTCACTAGTGGCTTCTCTCAAGAGCATAAGTATTCTACGGTGGGTGAACAAATTATTGTTGAGCAATTGACAGAATTGAGCATAGTTATGAGAATATCTAGGTATGATCATGTATATAGGCATCACGTCCGAGACAAGTAGACCGACTCCTGCATCTACTACTATTACTCCACTCATCGACCGCTATCCGGCATGCATCTAGAGTATTAAGTTAATGAAAACAGAGTAACGCCTTAAGCAAGATGACATGATGTAGAGGATAAATTCATGCAATATGATAAAAACCCCATCTTGTTATCCTCAATGGCAACAATACAATACGTGCCTTGCTGCCCCTTCTGTCACTGGGAAAGGACACCGCAAGATTGAACCCAAAGCTAAGCACTTATCCTATTGCAAGAAAAACCAATCTAGTAGGCAAAGCCAAACTGATAATTCGAAGAGACTTGCAAAGATAACCAATCATACATAAAAGAATTCAGAGAAGATTCAAATATTGTTCATAGATAATCTTGATCATAAACCCACAATTCATCGGTCTCAACGAACACACCACAAAAATAAGATTACATCGAATAGATCTCCACGAGAGAGGGGGAGAACATTGTATTGAGATCCAAAAATAGAGAAGAAGCCATCTAGCTACTAACTATGGACCAAGGTCTGAGCTAAACTACTCACACTTCACCGGAGGGGCTATGCTGATGATGTAGAAGCCCTCCGTGGTGGATTCCCTTGGCGGAGCTCCTAACAGGCCCCAAGATGGGATCTCGTGGAGTACAGAAGGTTGCGGTGGTGGAATTAGGTTTTGGCTCCGTGATTCGATCGCTCGAGGGCGTGAGGTATATATAGGAGGAAGGAGTACGTAGGTGGAGCAAAGGGGCCCACGAGGTAGGGGGGCGCCCTCCACCCTCGTGGCCATCTCCCTCCTTTCTTGACGGAGGGTCCAAGTCTCCTGGATCATATCTGTTGAGAAAATCGCGTTCCCGAAGGTTTCATTCCGTTTGGACTCCGTTTGATATTCCGTTTCTTCGAAACACTGAAATAGGCAAAAAAACAGCAATTCTGGGCTGGGCCTCCGGTTAATAGGTTAGTCCCAAAAGTAATATAAAAGTGGAAAATAAAGCCCAATATGGTCCAAAACAGTAGATAATATAGCATGGAGCAATCAAAAATTATAGATACGTTGGAGACGTATCATTGTCACCGGCCCCTTCAAAGAGGTCGTCGGGATCTAAGTCCTCGAGATGTTCTTCAGGTGTGCCATTCCGTAGGGGAGGCTTGAAGGTCCTCCTCAGGGTTGTCGGCGTCACTGCCATCGTGGTCGCCATTATCGGCGGTAGCATTGTTACCGCTAGGTTCCCCATTGTTGTCCCTTTTGCATCTACACCGACGTCTTGGAGGGGAATTGGGGGTGTCAACCATGTAGACATCATAAGTGGATGTTGCAATCCACCTGCTAGTGTCTACCTGAGGCGAGGTGTTTTCTGTAGGGCCATCAGCATCTTCATCCATGTCTCTGGCCTCGCCGTAGTCTAACACGTACGTTAAATCATCAACCGTGGTGACTAGGTGGGTGGTGGGTGGGATGTAAATTTCCTGATCGTTGGATTTAAGTCGGATCTAATCATAAACCGAAGTCTTGCCGTATGAAATAGACATGCTCTAGATACGGTCAAGAATCTCATTGAGGTGACACAGCTCTTCGGAATTTATTGCTTGGCTATAAGCGGGGCTGACTCGAAGCATGTCTGGCGTATAACTTGACATGCTTTCGGTGCAAGGGGAATCCGAAGGCGATTATAGATCCTGCGTGGGGGTCGTCTCTAAGCCTAAAGCAACTTCAGAGGTGAGATCCGGATCTATGTTCGGACTAGAGATCGAAAGGGGGCCGTCCGGAGTTGTTACGCCAGGGGTCTCCGGCGATGCCATGGGTCCTGGCCCAACGTCCTCGGAAGAGATCGGCTCTGGGGTCAATCCTCTGGAGCCAGGTTGGTCCTCAATCCGGTCGGGCGTCCAGCCTGACAGGATGAGTTTGTTGCGGGAATCAGTGGTGTATTCAAGGCCACCGAAGGTCACGATCCGACCTGGGGCGTAGTTTTTGACAGAGGCCAGGTGGCCCATAGAGTCGGCGCAAAAGATCATGCTGCCGAACACAAAAGGCTGTCTAGGAACATGAAGGCTCCCGCGGCCATTGCCGTAGTTGATCTGCGAGCAAGCCATCGATCCTTGTGTTGATCCCACAACAAAACTCTCACTTAAGGCACCAGTGTTGGTGTCAAACCGGCAGGCCTCGGGGTAGGGGTCCCGAGCTGTGGATCTCGGACAGATGGTAACAGGAACAGAGAGACGATGTTTTACCCAGGTTCGGGCCCTCTTGATGGAGGTAAACCCCTACATCATGCTCATGTTTATATTAGTGGAGATGTATCGAGTATAGAGTTGATCTACCTCGAGATCGTAAGATGTGGTCTAACTCTAGGGCTAGGTGAATGATATTAGTAATGTCCCCTCCACGGGCTAAACCCCACGGGTTATATATATGCCAGGTAGGGTATCTAGGGTTACAAGGTCGGTATCTAGGCACAAGGCGGCAGGAGAAATCTTGGAGTATACGACAAGGCTTCGGTGGGGGTAGTCTCGATCACGCCTCTACTTCCTCTGGAGTCCATCTTGAGTATAAATTAAGGCCCATCTGCCCAACCCAAGGAGCATGGGCCGACTAGGTTAGCACCCCCTAATCCAGGACACTGTCATGTGGCATGTACTTCCCTACGAAAGTTAGCATAATCTGCAAACCCCCACCTAGAAAGGATTCATTTATAGGCACTGGATCATAAGGTATCCTTTCCATGCGTGACGGCTGGTCTGCTACTGTAACATCCCAAATTTTCAATTTGGTGTGTTATACATAGGTCATCATATGCATGTCATATTTTATTTGCATGTTGTTTGCGATCCTAGAAAATCCTAAGCAACTCAAGGACCCACAGAGAGAGTTGGGGATTTCATTATTTTCATATTTGAATCTTTCTCAAATTTGAAAAGAGGATCATTTTGGTTTTAATATTTTTCTCTCCGAAATATTTCCAATATTAAAAATAAAAGAGAGGAGATAAAATGACTTCTCCAAAATAAAAGAAATATTGGAGGAAAATTGTTGAAAATCAAATAATTATTTGATTTGGATTTTTTTGCTATTTTATTTGAATTAGAAAAAATATGCATTTTTCAAAATTGCATTTTAGGCCAGAAAAATGTTCATTTCGTTCTAAATATTTTATTTAGACGGTGAAAATTGTTTTTGGCATTTTTAGAGTTTTTCTTTATATTTATTTCGGATTTTCTTCGGCGGAATTATTTTACTTAAAACATTTACGCAGACCAGGCCAATGGTTTAGCCGAGCCGTGAGCCAAGCCCAACAGTACCGCCACCTCCATGATCGTCTGGCCGGAGTCCGGTCGGCCTCGGTGTCGTGCCCTCGCAAGCTGCCCCTCCCCGAGGGCCTTTAAAAAGCCGCGCCGCCTCTCCACCTCGGCCAAATCCGAGCCCCGAGCCACCGCGTGCCATCGGCTGCGCCACGCTCAATCTGTTGTCGTTGCCGCCTCGCCGCCCGCCTCGCCGGAGCTGGCCCGTTCGGATCCGTCGCCGCCTGTTTTTTTCTCCGGTTCTCGTCGGTTTATTTCGGTTAACCCTAGATCTAGATCGGTTTTTTTTATAAATCGGTTTTCTCGGTTTAGATCTATTCTGCTAACATTCGTTCGTTTAGTTCTTATAACGAACGAATTCGTTCGTTTGTCTCTGTCAGCGAACGTTCGCACCGTAATCTTTTTATTTTTATTTTCGCCAGGGACCTATTCACGATTATTTTTATCGCAGATTAGCCCCTGATCTTCAAACCCTTGCAACTTTTTAACCGTTTGTCCAAATCCAGGGAAACCAATGCCAAAATTTTCGTCTCGAACCCCTCTTTCCAGTTAACCAACTTGAACATGGTTTTGACAATTTAAAATTTGGTTTCAAGCAGATTTGAATTCGAATTTCTTTTGATCGTAGTTTGAGTTTCGTAGCTCCGATTTGGTTGATTCTTTTTGCAATTCGAAGCTCTTCAGTTGAGCTTTCAGATTGGACTTTCTCATCTGAGTTTTACCATTGCATCTATGCTTGAGTGCTTATGTATGCTATTGTTTGTTTGCGATAGAATTCCTAGAGTGCGAAGCGTGCTACTACGAGTCTCTAGGGTTTGCAGATCGTCAGAAGGCAAGTAACACTTTGATCATATCCCTTTCATACCCAGTTTTTATTCATTAGTTTCAACCCTCAAACATTGCATGAGTAGGATCTGATTAACATGTGGGTTGGGAAGTAGATGATGAGGTAGAACCTATTGTCCCTTTTATTATCAAACCCTGGGAGTTACTTCTACGTTATGCTTATACCGCTATGGTATGCTAGTAGACGTGGTTTGGGTTTGAGTGTATCCATGACAGATGTGAGATTGTTAATTAATGGTTAACTTAAGGTGGCTACATAAATACACATCTGGGTGGATTGGTTGAGCACTGGAGAATCGATGTTGTCCTAGGATATCCGGAGTACCCATGTGATCATCCTACAGCTCGCCACCCAGCTCAAAGGGATCATAAGATCATTCATTCTAGAAACTTCGTAATGCAGCCACAAGCCATTATGGGCTCTGGCATAGTTGAGTATGTTAAGTGACCTCGATACGTCTCCAACGTATCTATAATTTTGATTGCTCCATGCTATTATATATTCTGTTTTGGATGTTTAATGGGCTTTATTATACACTTTTATATTATTTTTGGGACTAACCTATTAACCCAAGCCCCAGTGCAAATTGCTGTTTTTTTTTTGCCTATTTCAGTGTTCCACAGAAAAAGAACATCAAACAGAGTCCAAACGGAATGAAACCTTCGGGAGCGTGATTTTTGGAACAAACATGATCCAGAGGACTTGGAGTGGACGTCAAGCAATCAACAAGGAGGCCACGAGGCAGGGGGCACGCCTACCACCCTGGGCACGCCCTCCACCCTCGTGGGCCCCTCATGGCTCCACCGACCTACTTCTTCCTCCTATATATACCTACGTACCCCGAAACCATCCAAGAGCAACACGAAAACCTAATTCCACTGCTGCAACCTTCTGTACCCGTGAGATCCCATCTTGGGGCCTTTTCCAGCGCTCCCCCGGAGGGGAAATTGATCATGGAGGGCTTCTACATCAACACCATAGCCTCTCCGATGATGTGTGAGTAGTTTACCACAGACCTTCGGGTCCATAGTTATTAGCTGCAAGCAGGAGTCGGTCTACTTGTCACGGACGTGATGCCTATATACATGATCATTCCTAGATATTCTCATAATTATGCACTTTTCTATCAATTTCTCGACAGTAATTTGTTCACCCACCGTAATACTTATGCTATCTTGAGAGAAGCCACTAGTGAAACCTATGGCCCCCGGGTCTATTCTCCATCATATTAATCTCCCGTCAACGAGCTATCTCTGTCACCGTTTATTTTGCTTTCTCTACTTTTAATCTTTATCATAAAAATACCAAAAATATTATCTTATCAGATCTCACTTTTGCAAGTGGCCGTGAAGGGATTGACAACCCCTTTATCACGTTGGTTGCAAGGTTCTATTTGTTTGTGTAGGTACGAGGGACTTGCGTGTGGCCTGCTACTAGATTGATACCTTGGTTCTCCAAAACTGAGGGAAATACTTACGCTACTTTGCTGCATCACCCTTTCCTCTTCAAGGGAAAACCAACGCATGCTCAAGAGGTAGCAAAGAAGGATTTCTGGCGCCGTTGCCAGGGAGTCTACGCAAAAGTCAAGACATACAAAGTACCCATCACAAACTCTTATCCGTCACATTACATTATTTGCCATTTGCCTCTCGTTTTCCTCTCCCCCACTTCACCCTTGCCGTTTTATTCGCCCTCTCTTTCCGTTCGCCTCTTTTTCACTTGCTTCTTATTTGCTTGTGTGTTGGATTGTTTGCTTGTCACGATGGCTCAAGATAATACTAAATTGTGTGACTTTGCCAATACCAACAACAATGATTTTCTTAGCACTCTGATTGCTCCTCTTACTGATGCTGAATCTTGTGAAATTAGTGCTGCTTTGCTGAATCTTGTCATGAAAGATCAATTTGCCGACCTTCATAGTGAAGAGTACCGCTACCCATCTAAATAGCTTTGTTGATTTGTGTGATATGCAAAATAGGAAAGATGTGGACAATGATATTGTCAAATTGAAGCTATTTCCTTTCTCGCTTAGAGATCGTGCTAAAACTTGGTTTTCGTCTTTGCCTAAAAATAGTATTGATTCTTGGAATAAGTGCAAAGATGCTTTTTTGTCTAAGTATTTTCCTCCCGCTAAAATCATCTCTCTTAGAAACGATATTATTAATTTTAAGCAACTTGATCATGAACATGTTGCACAAGCTTGGGAGAGAATGAAATTAATGATACGTAATTGCCCTACACATGGTTTGAACTTATGGATGATTATACAAAAAAATTATGCCGGATTGAATTTTGCTTCTAGAAATCTTTTAGATTCGGCTGGGGGAGGCACTTGTATGGAAATCACTTTAGGAGAAACTACTAAACTCCTAGATAATATTATGGTTAATTATTCTCAATGGCACACTTAAAGATCTACTAGTAAAAAGGTGCATGCAATTGAAGAAATTAATGTTTTGAGTGGAAAGATGGATGAACTTATCAAATTTTTTGCTAATAAGAGTGTTTCTTCTGATCCCAATGATATGCCTTTGTCTACTTTGATTGAGAATAATAATGAATCTATGGATGTGAATTTTGTTGGTAGGAACAATTTTGGTAACAACGCTATAGAGGAAACTTTAATCCTAGACCGTATCCTAGTAATTCCTCTAATAATTATGGTAATTCCTACAACAACTCTTATGGGAATTTTAATAAGATGCCCTCTGATTTTGAGACTAGTGTTAAAGAATTTATGATTTCTCAAAAGAATTTCAATGCCTTGCTTGAAGAAAAATTGCCTAAGATTGATGAATTGGCTAGGAACGTGGATAGAATTTCTCTTGATGTTGATTACTTGAAACTTAGATCTATTCCACCTAAGCATGATATCAATGAGTCTCTCAAAGCCATGAGAATTTCCATTGATGAGTGCAAAGAAAGAACCGCTAGGATGCGTGCTAAGAAAGATTGCTTTATGAAAGCGTGTTCTTCTAGTTTTCACGATAATAAGGATGAAGATCTAAAAGTAATTGATGTGTCTCCTATTAAATCTTTGTTTTGCAATATGAATCTTGATAATGATGGGACTGGAGATGAGTCAACTTTAGTTAAAAGGTGTCCCAATGATTCGGAGTTTTTAGATCTTGATGCAAAATTTGGTAAAAGTGGGATGGAAGAGGTCAAAACTTTAGATAGCAATGAACCCACTATTTTGGATTTCAAGGAATTTAATTATGATAATTGTTCTTTAATAGATTGTATTTCCTTGTTGCAATCTGTGCTAAATTCTCCGCATGCTTGTAGTAAGAATAAGGCTTTTAGTAAATATATAGTTGATGCTTTAATGCAATCTTATGAAGAAAAGCTTGAATTGGAAGTTTCTATCCCTAGAAAACTTTATGATGAGTGGGAAACTACTATTAAAATTAAAATTAAAGATCATGAATTCTATGCTTTGTGTGATTTGGGTGCTAGTGTTTCCACGATTCCAAAAACTTTGTGTGATTTGCTAGGTTTCCGTGAATTCGTTGATTGTTCTTTAAACTTGCACCTTGCGAATTCCACCATTAAGAAACCTATGGGAAGAATTAATGATGTTCTTATTGTTTCAAATAGGAATTATGTGCCCGTAGATTTCATTGTTCTTGATATAGATTGCAATCCTTCATGTCCTATTATTCTTGGTAGACCTTTCCTTAGAACGGTTGGTGCAATTATTGATATGAAGGAAGGGAATATTAGATTCCAATTTCCGTTAAGGAAAGGCATGAAACACTTTCCTAGAAATAAAATCAAATTACCTTATAAATCTATTATGAGAGCTACTTATGGATTGCATGCCAAAGATGGCAATACCTAGATCTACCCTTGCCTTTATGCCTAGCTAGGGGCGTTAAACGATAGCGCTTGTTGGGAGGAAACCCAATTTTATTTTAGTTTTTTGCTTTTTGGTTCTGTTTAGGAATACATAATCCATATAGCTTATGTTTAGATGTGTATTTGTGTTTTAATTAGTGTTTGTGCCAAGTAGAACTTTTGGGAAGACTTGGGGAAAGTCTTTGCGATCTTGCTGTAAAAAACAGAAACTTTAGCGCTCACGAGATTAGCTACAACTTTTTACTGGAGAGTGCTATTTAGTTTATTCTTTCTGCAGATGATTAATATATAAATTCCTCACGTCCAGAAATTTATTTTATAATTTTTGGAGTTCCAGAAGTTTGTGTTAGTTACAGATTACTACAGACTGTTCTCTTTTTGACAGATTCTGTTTTTTGTGTGTTGTTTGCTTATTTTGATGAATCTATGGCTAGTAATGGAGCTTATGAACCATAGAGAAGTTGGAATACAGTAGGTTTAACACCAATATAAATAAATAATGAGTTCATTACAGTACCTTGAAGTGGTGTTTTGTTTTCTTTCGCTAACGGGGCTCACGAGATTTTCTGTTAAGTTTTGTGTTGTGAAGTTTTTAAGTTTTGGATAAAGATTTGATGGATTATGGAACAAGGAGTGGCAAGAGCCTAAGCTTGGGGATTCCCAAGGCACCCCAAGGTAAAATCTAAGTACAACCCAAAAGTCTAAGCTTGGGGATGCCCCGGAAGGAATCCCCTCTTTTGTCTTCGTCCATCGGTAACTTTACTTGGAGCTATATTTTTATTCACCACATGATATGTGTTTTGCTTGGAGCGTCTTGTATGATTTGAGTCTTTGCTTTTTAGTTCACCACAGTCATCCTTTCTGTACACACCTATTGAGAGAGACACACATTATTCGGAATTTATTAGAATACTCTATGTGCTTCACTTATAGCTTTTGAGTTAGACAATTTTGCTCTAGTGCTTCACTTATATCTTTTAGAGCATGGTGGTGGTTATATTTTATATAAATAATTGATCTCTCATGCTTCGCTTATATTATTTTGAGAGTCCTTTAGAACAGCATGGTAATTTGCTTTGGTTATAAATTTAGTCCTAATATGATAGGCATCCAAGATAAAAACTTCCATATAAGTGCATTGAATACTAAGAGAAGTTTGATACTTGATAGTTGTTTTGAGATATGGAGATAGTGATATTAAAGTTGTGCTAGTTGAGTAGTTGTGAATTTGAGAAATACTTGTGTTGAAGTTTGCAAGTCCTGTAGCATGCACGTATGGTAAACGTTATGTAACAAATTTGAAACATGAGGTGTTCTTTGATTGTCATCCTTATGAGTGGCGGTCAGGGACGAGCAATGGTCTTTCCCTACCAATCTATCCCCCTAGGAGCATGCGCGTAGTGCTTGGTTTTTGATGGCTTGTAGATTTTTCAAATAAGTATGTGAGTTCTTTATGACTAATGTTGAGTCCATGGATTATACGCACTCTCAACCTTCCATCATTGCTAGCCTCTTCGGTACCGTGCATTGCCCTTTCTCACCTTGAGAGTTGGTGCAAACTTCGCCAGTGCAACCAAACCCCAAGATACGATGCGCTCTATCACACATAAACCTCCTTATATCTTCCTCAAAACATCCACCATACCTACCTATTATGGCATTTCCATAGCCATTCTGAGATATATTGCCATGCAACTTTCCACCGTTCCGTTTATTATGACACACTTCATCATTGTCATATTGCCTTGCATGATCATGTAGTTGACATCGTATTTGTGGCAAAGCCACCAAGCATATTATTTCATACATGTCACTCTTGATTCATTGCCCATCCTGCACATCACGGGAGGCATTCATGTAGAGTCATACTTTGTTCTAGTATTGAGTTGTAATCATTGAGTTGTAAATAAATAGAAGTGTGATGATCATCATTAATAGAGCATTTTCCCAAAAAAAAGAGAAAGGCCAAATAAAAAAAGGGAGGCCCAAAAAATAGATAAAAAGGGACAATGCTATTATCCTTTTTCCACACTTGTGCTTCAAAGTAGCACCATGATCTTTATGATAGAGAGTCTCTTGTTTTGTCACTTTCATATACTAGTGGGAATTTTTCGTAGAGAACTTGGCTTGTATATTCCAACAATGGGCTTCCTCAAATGCCCTAGGTCTTCATGAGCAAGCGAGTTGGATGCACACCCACTTTGTTTATTTTGTTGAGCTTTCATACATTTATAGCTCTAGTGCATCTGTTGCATGGCAATTCCTACTCCTTGCATTGACATCAATTGATGGGCATCTCCCTAGCCCATTGATTAGCCGCGTCAATGTGAGACTTTCTCCTTTTTGTCTTCTCCACACAACCCCTATCATTATATTCTATTCCACCCATAGTGATATATCCATGGCTCACGCTCATGTATTGCGTGAAAGTTGAAAAAAGTTTGAGATTATTAAAGTATGAAACAATTGCTTGGCTTGTCATCGGGGTTGTGCAAGATGAGAGCATTCTTGCGTGACAAAAATGAAGCATGGCCAAACTATATGATTTTATAGGGATGAGCTTTATTTGGCTATGTTATTTTGAGAAGACATAATTGCTTGGTTAGTATGCTTGAAGTATTATTATTTTTATGTCAATATTAAACTTTTATCTTGAATCTTTCAGATCTGAACATTCATGCCACAATAAAGAAAATTACATTGAAGAATTATGCTAGGTAGCATTCCACATCAAAAATTCTTTTTTTTATCATTTACCTACTCGAGGACGAGCAGGAACTAAGCTTGGGGATGCTTGATACGTCTCCAACGTATCTATAATTTTTGATTGCTCCATGCTATTATATATTCTGTTTTGGATGTTTAATGGGCTTTATTATACACTTCTATATTATTTTTGGGACTAACCTATTTACCCAAGGCCCAGTGCAAATTGCGTTTTTTTTTTGCCTATTTCAGTGTTTCGTAGAAAAAGAATATCAAACGGAGTCCAAACGGAATGAAACCGTCGGGAGCGTGATTTTTGGAACATACGTGATCCAGAGGACTTGGAGTGGACGTGAAGCAATCAACGAGGAGGCCACGAGGTAGGGACATGCCTACCCCCCGCCAGCGCCCTCCACCCTCATGGGCCCCTCGTGGCTCCACCGACCTACTTCTTCCTCCTATATATACCTACGTACCCCGAAACCATCCAAGAGCACCATGAAAACCTAATTCCACCGCCGCAACCTTCTGTTCCCGTGAGATCCCATCTTGGGGCCTTTTCCGACGCTCCGCCGGAGGGGGCATCGATCATGGAGGGCTTCTACATCAACACCACAGCCTCTCGGATGATGTGTGAGTAGTTTACCACAGACCTTCGGGTCCATAGTTATTAGCTAGATGGCTTCTTCTCTCTCTTTGGATCTCAATACAAAGTTCTGCGTGGTCTTCTTAGAGATCTATTCGATGTAACTCTTTTTGCGATGTGTTTGTCGAGATCCGATAAACTGTGGGTTTATGATCAAGATTATCTATGAACAATATTTGAATCTTCTCTGAATTCTTTTATATATGATTGGTTATCTTTGCAAGTCTCTCCGAATTATCAGTTTGATTTGGCCTACTAGATTGATCTTTCTTGCAATGGGAGAAGTGCTTAGCTTTGGCTTCAATCATGCGGTGCTCAATCCCAGTGATAGTAGGGGAAACGACACGTATTGTATTGTTTCCATCGAGGATAAAAAGATGGGGTTTATATCATATTGCTTGAGTTTATCCCTCTACATCATGTCATCTTAACTAATGCGTTACTCTGTTCTTATGAACTTAATACTCTAGATGCATGCTGGATAGCGGTCGATGTGTGGAGTAATAGTAGTAGATGCAGACAGGAGCCGGTCTACTTGTCACGGATGTGATGCCTATATACATGATCATGCCTAGATATTCTCATAATTATGCAGTTTTCTATCAATTGCTCGACAGTAATTTGTTCACCCACAGTAATACTTACGCTATCTTGAGAGAAGCCACTAGTGAAACCTATGGCCCCCGGGTCTATCCTCCATCATATTAATCTCCCGCCAACGAGTTATTTCTGTCGCCGTTTATTTTGCTTTCTTTACTTTTAATCTTTATCATAAAAATACCAAAAAATTTATCTTATCATCTCTATCAGATCTCACTTTTGCAAGTGACCGTGAAGGGATTGACAACCCCTTTATCGCGTTGGTTGCAAGGTTCTTATTTGTTTGTGTAGGTACGAGGGACTTGCGTGTGGCCTCCTCTTTGGATTGATACCTTGGTTCTCAAAAACTGAGGGAAATACTTATGCTACTTTGTTGCATCACCCTTTCCTCTTCAAGGGAAAACCAACGCATGCTCAAGAGGTAGCAACCTCTTTCAGTGGTAGGCTAGCAGATGTAGGGGATGTAGGTGGTACTGTCTACCCAGAGTAAAGAGTTAATGCTTCTGAAAGACTGTGGTCTCGGCCATCCGCTTTCTCAAACACCATGTAGTGCGAGAAATCCAACGGGGGAGATCGAGTCTTGTGGGGAAAAGTACGCAAACCTCTGCAGAGTGTACAAACTAATCATGGTTAGCCGTGTCCCCAGTTATGGACATCTTGAGTATCTGGTTCTTGAATTGTCATGTTGATCTCATCACTCTAAATTAATTTGTTGGTTTATTAATACTGTTTAATTGGGATTGAGTTGGAGGAACCTTCTCAATGTTTATCAACTACCATGATAGTTAAAAAAAATTATTTCTTTGTTGTAGGGAAAAATTGGCTTTTCGCAAAAACATGATAACCCTCCACCAGCCATATATGCATGTAGTGATAGCATTTACCTGTTCATTGCTCTACTGTGTTATTTTGCCAGCATATTCCATGTGCTGACCCATTTCGAGCTGCAATGTATTATGTTGCAGACTTTTCAGACGAAGAGTAAGGTGCGCTAGGTCGTTGTCGTGCACTTAGCTATGCCGTTGGAGTTGATGGACTCATTTACCTTCGATGCTTCCGCAGTTATCTTATTTAGTTGGCCTTAAGCCATATTATTGTAATAAATTCTCTGAGACATTCGATGTAATAAGTGTGTGATTGCACTCTATTATAAATCCTTCAAGTACTGTGTGTGTCAGCGTTACCGATCCAGGGATGACACTTATGCACAGAGATCTGACCGTCTGAGGTCGGATCGCTACAAGATGGTATCAGAGCCCACGCTGATTGTAGGACACGACCACTAAGGTAAGCCATAGGTCACTCTTCTCTACTCATTTCTGACTCCTCTCCATTTTCCACTCTATAGATGGCGGACTCAAGGAACAAGTTTGCTCAACCAGATGAAGACACACCTTTTGGACGACACTTGAAGGAAGTCACTATGTACCTGAACATAGGAATACCAAGCTTCACCAGGACCTACACCGCCACTTTACCAGAAGAGGAGCGTTGGATGATTCGAGTTCAAGTTCCAGGAAGGACATTCACGCCAACATCGAGCCATAGAGTTTTCCTTTGATGCACCAACTCGAGTCTAGGAAAGAGCATGATGCTCACATCACCATGGGACGATCGGTGAAGTTTATCACAAGGATCTTAAGGACACCATCTACCAGATATGTGGGCGCCGAGATGAGCAATGGGAGATGATCAGCACCAGGAGGGGCAGGTCCATTGCAGCTTTCATCCAGGAGTTAAACCAGCACATTCGCCGCCAGGAGAACTAAATGTGCGCAAGCATGATAGATCTGAAGAAGGTGATGACTAGGAACATGGAGCTTGAAGAGGAACTCAAGTCTACACGCGGCGGATATGAGGAGGAAATCGCAATACTAGTAGAAAAATATGACGACCTGACGAGGAAGCTAGGTGTATTCATGGGAGACCCCGCGCCAGGAGGAGATGACGACCATCCCGAGGACTACATCATCATCGACGACACCGACTCTGGCCCCGACAATAGTGATGATGATTACGAATACGAAGCTGGAGCAGATATCATGGAGTCTTCCATCGATCAAAAATTTTAGTTGACCACCATATTGTCAGTAGTATTTCCCCCATGTATATAATAGTAGTCCAAGTATTTTGTAATGACAATTAGATCGATTGTATGCCCTTGTTTGAATTGAGTGGTGTGATATGAATGTGTTTGTCTCATGTGCATATGGGTAGTGCTATTCTCTTTAGACCTCTTTCTATTCTAAACTCTCCCCTCTAAACCCATCTGATGCCTCCGAGAAGTGACCCCGGATTTGTCTTCCCACCGAGCTCACCTGGGTTGATCCAACAAAGAAATGCCTTGATGCAGCTACTAGTCCAGAACCAAGGCAAACAACAACAACAACAACAACAACAACAACAACAACAACAACAACAACAACAACAACAACAACAACAACAACAACAACAACAACAACAACAACCCACCGCCACCACCTCCAGTTGATAACTTAGCCCGTTTTCTGAGGTTGAATCCGCCGTTGTTTTCCAGTAGCACTGAGCCGATTGTTGCTGATGACTGGCTACGCAGGATTGGAAGGGAGTTGACCACCGCAGGTTGCACAGATGCTGAGAAGGTGCGTTTTTCCGCACATCAATTGGATTGACCCGCAGCCTCATGGTGGGAGAATTACACAACCACTTTCCCCATAGCCAATGTCACTTGGGATCAATTTCAACAAGCTGCCCGCAGACCGCACATGTCTCAACCGGAGCTATGAGCATGAAGAAGCGTGAGTTTCACAACTTACGCCAGGGAAATCGTACTGTGGGGCAGTACGTGGATGAGTTCAGTAAGTTAGCTCGCTATGCCCCGGATGATGTGGCCACATATGCCGCGAAGTAGGAGAAGTTTATGGAAGGGCTGAATGATGAACTGAGTATGCAGTTGATGGTAGCAACATTTGCTAACTACCAGGAGTTGGTAGAAAGGGCTCTTATGATTGAAGGGAAGCAGCAGCAGATAGAGAGCCGCAAGAGGAAGTATGGACAAGGGAAGTACAATTCAGGAGCTTAGCAGAGACCTCGTTTTACCCCGAACTCGGGAGGACACACCCACCACAACCATGGAGGCCACACTCACAATGGAGGAAGTTCACATAATCATAGTGGCCCCAAGAATGGGAATGGAAATGGAGGAAGCGACCAGAGCCGCTTCAACCCAAAGAACGCCCGCCAAGAAGGACCTAAGTCACATTACTTTTTTCAAGTGCGGGAAGACTGGACACTACGCCACTAAGTGTTCTGAAGCCAAGAATGGAAATGGCAATGGAAGTTCTGGGAAGAAGCCCAATCCTTTCAACAGAGTTCAGGTGAACCACGTCAACATGGAGGAGGTTGAGAAGCAGCCAGATGCAGTTATCGGTAAGTTTTTGGTTAAGACATTTACCGCTTTCGTTCTCTTTGATACTGGTGCATCACATTCATACATATCAAGGGGATTTGTGGACAAGTTTAAGTTACCCACTTTAGCCCTTAGGTCACCCATGTTAGTAAGCTCACCAAGAGCAGAGTATATGGCCAGCCGATGGTGTGATCGGTTACCCTTAACCATTGGTAGCCATGTTTCCCCCTCTGACCTAATAATTTTGGACTCACAAGGATTGGATATAATACTAGGCATGGATTGGCTATCGAAGTATGGAGGAAACATTGACTGTGCTAGTAAGTCAATTCTGCTCACCACCCCGGAGGGAAAAAGGATTAAGTATGTATCCAGGCATGCGCCAAGGAAAACCCAAGTAAATTCCCTCTCAGGAGTTGTTCAAGAGGAAGTACCTGTAGTGAAGGATTACCCAGACGTATTTCCAAAGGAACTACCAGGCATGCCGCCGGATCAAGACATTGAATTTTTTATAGAGTTGTTGCCTGGCACCGGACCGATATTGAAGAAACCATACCGGATGCCCGCAAATGATCTGAAGGAGATTAAGAGCAGATTAAGGAGTTATTGGAGAAGGGTTACATTCAACGAAGTTCGTCACCGTGGGGAGCCCCGGTGCTTTTGGTTGAGAAGAAGGATGGATCCTTGAGAATGGTTGTTGATTATCGTGCATTAAATGAAGTGACGATCAAGAACAAGTACCCATTACCGATAATCAATGATTTGCTTGACCAGCTGCAAGGAGCTAAAGTATTCTCCAAGATCGATCTGCGATCAGGATACCACCAGCTGAAGATTCGAGAACAGGATATACCTAAGACAGCCTTTACCACAAGGTACGGGCTATGAGCATAATTGGTTTGATGCCAAAAGTTGGCATGCCAAATTTTGGCAACTGCCAAATATTGCCTAGAGATTGGTTGCTTGCCAATTCTTGTTGCCAATCTCACAAAAAGTTGCCAAATGTTGGCAACTTTTATTTTTGCCAAATGTTGGCTTGCCAAATATTGGCAATGCCAAATGTTGGTAGCAAACCAATTATGCTCCATATGAGTATCCGGTTATGTCATTTGGATTGACTAATGCCCCTGCCTATTTCATGAGTATGATGAACAAGGTGTTCATGGAGTTCTTGGATAAGTTTATTGTGGTGTTCATTGATGATATTTTGGTATACTCGAAGAATGAAGAGGAACACAAGGAGCATTTGCGTTTAGTTCTCGAGAAGCTCAGGGAACATCAGTTATATGCCAAGTTCAGCAAATGTGAGTTTTGGTTGAAATAAGTTGGATTTCTTGGACATGTTATATCCGGAGAAGGTATAACAGTAGACCCTACCAAGGTTCAGTCAGTCACTGATTGGCTAGCCCCCACCTCAGTAGGAGAGATCCGCAGTTTTCTTGGACTCGCGGGATACTACCAGAGATTCATTGAGAATTTCTCCAAGATTGCGAAACCTATGACGGAGTTGTTGAAGAAGGACACTAAGTTCAAATGGACAGATGAATGTGAGGCAAGTTTCCAGGAGTTGAAGAAACGTTTGGTTACAACCCCAGTGCTGATTCTGCCGGATATACGCAAGGATTTCCAAGTGTATTGCGATGCTTCTCACTTAGGACTTGGAGGTGTACTTATGCAAGATAGAAGAGTTGTTTCATATGCCTCACAACAGCTTCGACCGCTTGAATTTAATTGTGCCACGCATGATTTGGAGTTAGCAGCTGTAGTTCATACACTCAAGACCTGAAGTACATTTTCACGCAGAAGGAGTTGAATCTCAGGCAGAGGAGATGATTGGAGGTTATAAAGGATTATGATACGAAGCTACACTATCATCCAGGCAAGGCCTATGTCATAGCAGACGCTTTGAGCCGGAAGAGTTATGTCAATACCCTCATAAGCGGAGGATTACCAAAGGAGTTAGCCGAACATCTCAGGGAGCTTCGTTTGGAGATAGTTCCTAGAGGTTTTGTTGCAGCAATGGAGATTGATCAACACTATTGGGAAAGATTCGAGAAGCTCGGAAAAGGATGATAAGGAGATTGTCGAGGTAAAGGAGAAATGAGCGAAGGAAAAGCTAAAGGTTTTCGTGAGGATGAGTACGAAACTTTATGGTTTGAGGACCATGTTTATGTACCCAATAATGTAGAGATCAGGAAGTTAATACTTCAGGAGGCCCATAACTCGCCATACTCGATTCACCCAAGAAACACCAAAATGTATTTGGATTTGAAGGAGCGTTTCTGGTGGACTGGTATGAAGAAGGATATTGCCGAGTATGTAGCCGTATGTGATGTATGTCAGAGAGTGAAGGCAGAACATCAGAAGCTAGCAGGATTACTGCAACCTATGCCGATACCCGAATGGAAGTGGGACAAGCTTGGCATGGATTTCATCACCGGATTACCAAGGACCCGGTCAGGATATGATTCTATCTGGGTAGTAGTGGATCGTTTGACCAAAGTGGCTCACTTTATCCCAGTGAAAACCACCTATACGAAAAGCGGTTGGCCAAGATATATGACCAGGATCGTATGTCTGCACGGAGTTCCGAGGACCATCGTATCATATAGAGGGACTCAATTTACTTCGAAGTTTTGGCATCAGCTGCACCAGACTTTGGGTACTAGGCTAGAGTTCAAGATGACCTTTCATCCGCAGCAGATGGGACGTAATCGAGAGAGTCAATCAGATTCTGGAGGACATGTTGAGAGCCTGTGCATTAGATTATGGATCCAGTTGGGATGATAATTTGTCGTACGCAGAGTTCTCATACAACAACAGTTATCAAGCTAGTCTGAAGATGGCCCCTTTCGAAGCCTTGTATGGAAGGAGGTGCAGGACATCGTTGATGTGGGATGAAGTTGGAGACTGTCAGTTGTTTGGACCAGATTTGATCAAGGAGTCTGAAGAGAAGGTTAAGTTGATTCGAGATAGACTGAAGGTAGCTCAGTCCAGGCAGAAGAGTTATGCAGACTCAAAACGCAAGGAGGTAGTCTATGAAATCAGAGACAGAGCATATCTTCGTGTGTCACCTCTGCGAGGAGTAAAACGATTTGGAGTTAAGGGAAAGTTAGCCCCGAGGTTTGTAGGACCATACTGAGTTGGAGCGTATGGGAGAAGTGGCCTACAAGTTGGAGTTACCCGAAGATCTATCAGGAGTTCATGATGTGTTTCTCGTTTCCCAGTTGAAGAAGTGCCATTCTGAGATGGCCGATATTACTCTTGAGAGATACAGTGCCCCTGGAAGCAATTCAGTTGGATAGTGACTTGACCTAAGAGGAGAAACCCGTCAAGATTCTCAAGTTTGCCAGCCAAGTTACACGCAGCAAGATTATCAAGTTTTGCAAAGTTCAGTGGAGCCACCATGCCGAGGATGAAGCCACCTGGGAACAAGAGGAAGACCTACGGAAAGACCACCCACACCTATTTTCTAGCCAACCTAAATCTCGAGGGCGAGATTCATCTTAAGGGGGTAGGTTTGTAACATCCAAAATTTTCAATTTGGAATGTTATACATAGGTCATCATATGCATATCATATTTTATTTTCATCTCGTTTGCGATCCTAGAAAATCCTAAGCAGCTCAAGGACCCACGGAGAGAGTTGGGGATTTCATTATTTTCATATTTGAATCTTTCTCAAATTTGAAAAGAGGATCATTTTGGTTTTAATATTTTTCTCTCTCAAATATTTCCAATATTAAAAATAAAAGAGATGAGATAAAATGACTTCTAAAAAATAAAAGAAATATTGGAGGAAAAATGTTGAAAATCAAATAATTCTTTTATTTGGATTTTTTAGGTATTTTATTTGAATTAGAAAAAATATGCATTTTCCAAAATTGCATTTTTAGGCCAGAAAAATGTTCACTACGTTCTAAATATTTTATTTAGACGGTGAAAATTGTTTTTGGCATTTTTAGAGTTTTTTATATTTATTTAGGATTTTCTTTGGCGGAACTATATTATTTAAAAACGTTTAGCCTCGATCGGGCCAACGGCTACCAAATGAGCCAAGCCCAACCAGCCGCCGCCTCGCTTGATCGAAGGCCAGACTCCCGCCGGAATCCGGGTCGGCCTCGGCGTCTGTTGGGGATATTACTACTGGGTGTAAACCGGCCAGGACAGGCCGGGTTAACTTCGTCAGCAGTTGAGTATGTTAAAGCCCATGTAGGCAGATAAGGGCTCGAGGCCCATAGTCGGTTCAAGGCCTGTAGCCGTAAACCGGCGTCGATATGTAACTTGTATTATAAGTTAGGAATAGTGGAGACCGAGCCGGATACATCTATGAACCGGCGTCGGGACTCTGTAAACCGATGGGCGCCACCCATGTATATAAGGGGACGACCCGGCGGCGGTTCAGGACAACAGACAACAACTCGAGACTTAGGGGAAGCTTGTTTGCTCCCTAGTCATCGAAACCCCATCAATTCCATCACAACTAGACGTAGGCTTTTTACCTTCATCGAAGGGGCCGAACTAGTATAAACTCTCTTGCGTCCTGTGTCCGCTTTAACCCCTTCAAGCTAACCCGTGGCGATGGCTCCACGACTAAGTCCTTTCATGAGGACATCCGCCGTGACAAAACCACGACGATTGGCGCCCACCGTGGGGCTATCGCGATGGTTTCAAGTTCTTGGAGGGCAACTTCGAAGGACTAAAGGGCTACGCTGTGGGCCGCATGACCAAGAGTCGCCGCGGCAAGCTCTACATCGACGATGCAGGGTGGGGCCCCGAGGCCGGCTTGATTGAGTACGGGTACCGGGTCCCCTTTGGTGGCATACACGTCTTCATCGGCAAGATCGGTGAACCGGGCCCTGAGCCGGACATCTGCACCGACCTCGTCGAAACGGCTCAAAGATGCGCGATCTGCCCGAGCTAAACCGGGCCGTGAAGCATGCCATCGTGGGAGTCATCCACGAGGAGAATATGAGGATGGCTCGAATGCGGTGGCGAGACCGTCGTTTATTCGGGCGACGAGTCCTCAACCGGAGAAACCGAATCGTTGTATCAGCTACAAGACGGCCGATTGGGGGCTGTTCCGATGGCGGCGGTATTCGGACCCTCTCGATCTGCCCAACCGGTTGGAATATTCATGGCGGTACACGCGGCGATCCACTCTTCGACCGCAGCAGCAATGATCTCCGGGTCGAGCGGCGACGCACGCCGGGCAGGAGGCCACAATGCACCCGCCGGCTCAAGTTTTATCTGATCTGTTTGATGCGTTGGCTGCGCTTATGGCAGAGGCTAATCCGGCGGATCAGGACGCTCACAACGCAGAAATTGCGAAGGTGAGGGAACAGATCACTCGAGCCAAGGCCGACCTAGCAGCCGAACGGCGGGATGGTCGCAAACGGGCCACTTTGGATGCGTGAGCCTATCACGCTTATGCTTTGGATCGCATCGCGTCGCATGAAGTCCTTAAGAGGAAGCATCGATCTCGCTTGCCTCCGGTTTTCAAAGCCGAAGTCTCTTTAACACCCCAGGAGCAGGAACTAGCAACCCGCCGGTGGTAAACCGGGCGGAAGCACCTGGGACGGGCGCGCCGGTTCAGCCTTGCCCGATGGATCCACCTTGACAGAACAACATCGTGCCTCAGCCTGTCCCGACACCTCCGGGTCATTATTCCAATCCAATGGACAATCTTGTCGCCGCCGCTTCACGACTGGAAGCTATTACGATTGAAGGTGATTCTCCGCAGCCGGTGGAGACGCGCCGGGTTAAGGAGCTTCTTCGGACAGCTTTGATTCAACAGGAAGCATATTCATACAGCCGTGACCGGATTCACTCCACCCCCCGTCCAAGCCGGAGCTACATCAGGCGTATGGATGAACCGGCCGTATCAAGTAATGCACAAAACCGTGAAGCGCCCCGTGGCAATAACGGCAGGTGGTATTGGTGATGCCTCAGGAAGTGGTGGACCGGCCCGGCGCATGAGAGGCCGAGTTAAGCGGCGCAGATGAGGCTTCCGGCTAACTTACGCCGGTTCGGTCAACCACCTCGGTCGAGCCGAGGGTTACTTCTAGTTCTTTGGGGGTGCCTTGTCTTGTACCCGCTTTACGTAATGTGCGCCTGCCCAAGGATTTCAAGGGCCAGCAAGGTGCCAAATTACACCGCCGATTTGTCTCCGAAACATGGGTGGAGAGCTATGAGATGGCCATGGAGATGCTTGATGTGGATGATGCGGCGTGTGAAGTATTTCACCATGATGCTTGAAGGGACTGCCTGCATTTGGTTAAAAAGCTTACCGCCAACTCTATCGGTTCATGGGCCCGATTCTGCGAGCCGGTTTATCCAGAATTTCAAGGATGCATGTTAGCAGCTCATGTCGATAGTGGACTTAGCGGCCTGTGTCCAGGAGGAAGGAGAGTCAACAACCCGTTGGGTACGGCGGGTCTCGGAAATTTTGCATTCATCAGACCGTATCAACGCTGATACCACGGTTATAACCTTAGAAGGCAACTGCCGGTTTGAGCCTCTGAAGTTGAAATTGGGACGGATGAAGCGCCATTGCAATGATATGGGGACCCTCATGGCTGCGTTAGTGAAGTATGCTGATTCTGATGGTACCAAGGATCCCGAGTCTGATGATGACAAGACAGGGAAGGGAAAGAAGAGCAAGCAACTCAAAGGGCGACAACACAACACGGCAGGTCATGGAAGCGGAGGCAAGCGTAAAGCGGATAGTAGCATGGACTTTGTGGCTAATACCATATACAAGCAGGCGAGGGCCAGCCGAAAAAGGGTAAACCGCCGAATCGCAGCGGAGCGCCAAATCCTAATCCGGGACCGCCTCACCTATTCATTAAACCAGCCTGTCCAAAGCACGGGACGAACAAGATGCCACCAACCACCTTTGGAAGGATTGCTACATTATGCAGGAGTTCAAGAATTCTAATGCTTTCCGATATGATCACGGATCAGGTGGTGGCTCAGGACCCGGATCCCATGGGCCGGGCCACGGTGGAGGAAATTCCGGTTCAGGCTTCAATAGTAATCAGGGCGGACATAACAATGAAAGTAATCAGAATAGCTGTGGGGTTACAACTAGCGAGAAGTAATGGGTTATCGAGCAACCCGGGCGGTTGAATAGCGGGCAATATCATGTCTTCACCACTAGCTTGGACAAGCGAGACCGGAAGCTTCTGGCGGCGGTGAATTACATTGAACGGCCGTACCTCGTTATTTACGCTGGTCTAAACAGCCAATCGTATGGAGCAGAGAGGATCACCCTCCGGTTGACAATCCGGTCGAAGCTAAGCGTTGGTGGTGGCACCTCGGTGGGAGGTTATAAATTCACCAAGGTGCTCATGGATGGAGGGAGCAGCATTAATATCCTATACTATGAGACCTTCCGCCGTATGGGGCTAATGAGACAAAAATCTTAAACCGTCTAATACGGTATTCCATGGTGTGGTACACGGTAAGTCAGCGTATCCTATTGGTAAGATAGCTCGAGGTGGCCTTTGGAGCGATCATGATTCGGTCGAGACATTGACTTTTGAGGTGGTGAAGATCCAGAGCCCATATCACGCCCTATTTGGGTGGCGACTACGCCAAATTTATGGCACGGCCTTGTTATGTTTATTTGCAGCTCAAGATGCCGGGTCACAAGGGAGCAATAACTGTTCATGGAAGTCGCAAGATTGCCTTGGAGTGTGAAGAAGGTGATGCGGCCTATGCGGAGTCGGTTTGTGCCATGGAGGAGTTGAAATACTACAAGGATAATGTTGATCCGACGGACATGACTCCGTTGAAGAAGCCAACTACAGAGCATGATCCGGCCCTAAAGTTCAAATCGGCAGCTGAGACTAAGCTTGTTGACTTCGTGCGGCGATTCGTCCAAGCAGTTCGATGTCGGTACCAACTTGGATCCGAAACAGAAAGCGGCGCTCATCGAAGTTCATCCATGAGAATCGGGACATTTTTGCATGGAAGCCTTCTGACATGCCAGGTGTACCGAGGCAACTCGCTGAGCACACTCTTAATGTCGATCCTAAGTACAAAGCGGTGAAATGGTTTCTCCGCCGGTTTAACGAAGAAAGGCGCAAAGCTATTGGAGAGGAGGTGGCCAGGCTCTTAGCGGCTGGTTTTATTGTTGAAGTTTTCCATCCTGACTGGCTGGCTAATCCGGTGCTGGTCCTTAAGAAAACGGCACTGGCGCATGTGTGGATTACGAGACCTTAACAAGGCTTGTCCAAGAGATCCTTTGCCCTCCCGCATAGATCAGATTATTGATGCTACGGCGGGTTGTGAGCGCTTGAGTTTTCTGGATGCATATTCTGGTTATCATCAGATCAAGATGGCAGTTAAGGACCAGGAGAAGACGGCGTTCATAACTCCCTTTGGAGCCTTCTGCTATGTATCTATGCCCTTTGGGCTCAAGAGTGCCCAGGCAACTTATCAACGATGTGTACAGAATTGCCTTCATAAGCAAATCGGCCGTAATGTACATGCCTATGTGGATGATATTGTGGTTAAGTCAAGGGAGAAGGAGACTCTGGTTGACGATTTGAAGGAAACCTTTGATAACCTGCGGACATACAAGATGATGCTCAACCCGCCAAGTGTGTTTTTTGGTGTACCGCAGGCAAGTTATTGGGTTTTGGTATCCAACAGGGAATTGAGGCTAATCGGAGAAGATCACAGCTATCACCTCCACTGGCTAAACGAAGTGTATCAATGACGTCAGTAACTTGGCAGGCGGATTGCCGCTTTGAGCCGGTTTATCATCCGCCTTGGGAGAAGGCGATCCCTTTGTATCGAGATCTTTGAAAAGCGGATCAATTAAATTCGAGTTAAATTACCGATAAAGCGTTGAGGATTTAAGCGGCAGCTAATAATCCGCTTTGTTCTTGCCGCTCCGATTGACAAGGAACCATTGCATCAGTATGTGGCAGCTAATGCTCGTCAAATCGGCACGTAGCTATTGTGGTGGAGCGCAAAGAGGCGGGCTAGGAATATCCGGTTCGGCGTCCGGTTTACTATATCAATGAGGTGCTTATTGAGTCCAAGCAAAGGTACCGCATTGGCGTAAGCTGGTGTATGGAGTTTTCATGGCAAGCGGAAGCTTAAGCAATACTTCGAGGACATCCCATCACGATTGGTCGGCTTTCTGCTCCTTTGGGAGATATAATTGAGCAGGGAGGCAATCGGCGGATTGCCAAGTGGGCTATAGAGCTTGGGCCGCACGGACTGAAATACGTGCCTCGAACGGCGGTCAAATCTCAAGCACTTGTAGATTTCATCAATGATTGGACGGAACTACAAGCACCTGAAGAAAAGCCGGATCACACTTATTGGACTATTCATTTTGATGGGTCCGAGGGCAATTGGAGGCTCGAGAATTTGGAGTGGTGTTAACTTCCCCACGAGGTGATAAGTTCTATTACGTTCTCCGCTTAATGTTCCCTTGTACTAACAATGCAGAACGAGTCTGACTTTACTCCATGGTCTCCGGATGGCTAAGGAGATGAATCTCAGCCGAGTTAAGTGCTTGTGACTTCCGGACTGGTGGCCCAACAAGTGTACGGCACTTGGGATTCCAAGGATCCGCTCATGGCGAGGATCTGGTCGTGAGGTGGATATTGTTGCGAGTCACTTCAAAGGATATCGTGGATCACGTGGGACGAGCGGAAGAACGAAGCGGCGGATGCTTTAAGCGGTTGGGCTCTCAACGTAAACCGGTCCCGCTAATTTCTTCTTGGATGTTACGCATAACCCGTCTGTCCAGCTCCACGGTGAAGAGGATTTGGCTATTCTGATCCGGCGGCTCAATTGGTGGCGGCTCTTCATGTCATTCGGATTGACGGTTCCTTATCTTGCATGACATGAACCGGGCGAGTTACGAGAGGATGACACTGCGGCGAGCAGATAATCCGGCGATCCAAGTCCATGACTATTGTCAATGGCGAGTTGCATCATTGCAAAGGTGTCGTGGGCGTTTCAACGTTGTGTGTCTCTGAGGAAGGCTGTGAAATCTTGCGTGAAATCCACGAAGGGGATTGTGGTCACCACGTCGGTTCAAAGTCTTTGGTGGCTAAAGCGTTTAAATCCACGGCTTCTATTGGTTGACTGCTCATCTTGATCTGAGAGGACCTGGTTAGGGCGATGTGATGGCTATCGGAAGTTCTCAAGACGCGCTCATGTCTTTGGCTCAAGAATTGAGGATGATTCCAATTACTTGGCCATTTGCGACTTGGCGGCTGGATATGGTTGGGCCTTTCAAAAAGTCCAAGGACAAGAAGACCCACCTTTTGGTGGCGGTTGACAAGTTTACAAAGTGGGTGGAGGCGGAGCTCGTTAGTAAGTGTGATGTAGCCACGACGGTTCAATTCATTAAAAAGGTGATTTTCCGGTTTGGCTTTCCGCACAGCATCATTACTGATAATGGTACCAACCTGTCCAAGGGTGCTATGAAGGAGTTATGTGAACGTGAGCACATCCGGCTTGACGTTTCATCAGTGGCTCACCCACAGTCCAATGGCCAAGCAGAGAGGGCTAACCAAGAGATCTTACGCGGCATCAAACCCCGGCTTATGGTTCCTTTTGCAGCGGACGCCGGGTTGTTGGGTTGAGGAGTTACCATACGTATTATGGAGCATCAATACTACACCCAACAGATCGACAGGATACACACCGTTCTTCATGGTCTATGGAGTGGAGGCGGTTCTCCCCAGTGACATCCGTCATGATTCACCTCGTGTAGCAGCTTATGTCGAAGCAGACAACGAGGTAGCACGGCAAGATGCTTTGGACCGGTTAGACGAGGAGCGTGACACCGCAGTTGCCCGTTCGGTGATTTACTAGCAGGATCTTCGTCGCTATCACAGTCGCCGAGTTAGAACCAGAACCTTTCAAGAAGGAGATTTGGTGCTTCGGCTCATCCAAGACCGGACTAATATGCACAAGCTATCCCCACCTTGGGAGGGACCTTTCGTGGTCAGCAAGAATCTACACAACGGGTCATACTATCTAATCGATATTCGAGAGCATAAAGACTCACGTACATCAGAGGAGGAGACCAACAGGCCGTGGAACATAGCTCATCTTTGGCCTTACTATACTTGAGCCATAGGCTCTACTTATGTACATATTATGACAAGTGTATATGTTACGATCAATACAATAAACCGGAGCCTTAGCTAAAGCGGGGTCTCTGTTATTTTTACATCATGTGTGGTTACACGGAGTTTTTGTCTTAAAGCGGCCTCCGGTTTACCCTTTGAGTTAGCTTTTTCAAAAAGCTTTATATCATATCACTTGGGGGCTTGGTCGTGTCCTAACCGATGCAACACCTTTTGATAGGCGAAAGCCACAAAATCACTTGGGGACTTGATCACGTCTGAACCAGTCACGCCTCTTGATCGGCCTAAGGCCACAGAATCACTTGGGGGCTTTGGTGAACCCGAACCATCGCTACACCTCTTGATCGGCGTAATGCCTTTGCATCATTTGGGGACTGGCTGACTTGAACCATAGCTACGCCTATTGGGGGCTTGGTCGTGTCCAACCATGGTAATGCCACTTGATCGGCTCAACAGCCTCTTTTTGCAAATGATTTTATCTTTGTCTTTGTTTGAATTTTGTCTCTCTTTTGATCATATCCCTTTCATACCCAGTTTTTATGCATTAGTTAAAACCCTCAAACATTGCATGAGTAGGATCTGATTAACATGTGGGTTGGGAAGTAGATGATGAGGTAGAACCTATTGTCCTTTTTATTATAAAACCCTGGGAGTTACTTCTACGTTTTGCTTATACCACTATGCTATGCTAGTAGACGTGGTTTGGGTTTGAGTGTATCCATGACAGATGTGAGATTATTAATTAATGGTTAACTTAAGGTGGCTACTTAAATACACATGTGGGTGGATTGGTTGCGGGCACCTGGAGAATCTAGTGTTGTCCTAGGATATCCGTAGCGACCAAACCTCAAACAGTCTGATCTCTGTGCATCAGTGTCATCCCTGGATCGGTAATGCTGACACGCACAATACTTGAAGGATTTATAAGAGAGTAGCAATCACACACTTATTACATAGAATGTCTCAGAAGAGAACTTATTACAATAAATATGGCTTAAGGCCATCTAATAGGATAACAACGGAAGGGTTGGAAGATAAAGTGAGTCCATCAACTCCAACGGCATCACCGAAAGTGAAAGACCACGACCTAAGGCTCCTTACTCGTAAATGCGAAAAGTCTGCAACATGATACGTTGCAGCCCGAAAACGGTCACACATGGAATATCTTGGCAATGTTAACACAAGAGAGTAATGAACAGAATAAAGCTATCACTATATGCATGTATGGCTGGTGGAGGTCAGTATGGTTAATATGTTTTATAAAAGCCAATTTTCCCTACAACAAAGGAATAAATTTTATTTAACTATCATGGTAGTTGTTAAACATTGAGAATGGTAAACCCCATCTCAATCCCAATTAAAATAATTAATAACCCAACAAAATTAATTTAGAGTGATGAGATCCACATGATAATCCAAGAAGTAGATACTCAAGATGTCCATAACCGGGGACACGGCTAACCATGATTAGCTTGTACACTCTGCAGAGATTTGTGCACTTTTCCCCACAAGACTCGATCTCCTCCATTTGATTTTTCGCACTACATGATGTTTGAGAAACGGATGGCCGAGACACAGTCTTTCCGAAGAGGTCCCCTTAACCGATAGATAGACCTATACACCTACAATCCCCTACATCTGCTAGCCCACCAAGGAAAGGTTTCCCACAACTTACTCAACTATGCCAGAGCCCATAATGGCATGTGGCTGCACACGGAAGTTTCTAGCATGAATAATCTTATGATCCCTTTGAGCACAGGTGGCAGTCCATAGGAGAATCACACGGTACCCGGGATTTCCAAAAATCTGAGACAACACTTTGGGTTCCCCAGGTGCCTCAATCCACCCAGATGTGTATTAAAGTTGCCACCTTAAGTTGAACCATTAATTAACAATCTCACATCTATCATGAATACACTCAAACCCAATCCACGTCTACGAGCATAGCATAGCAATATAAGCAACGTAGAAGTAACTCCCATAGGTTTGATAATAAACAGGCGAATAGGTACTACCTCATCTACTTCCCAATACCCACAATTTAATCGGATCCTAAACATGCAATTGTTTGAGGATTGATCTAATGCAATAAAACTGGGTAGTAAAGAGGTATGATCAAAGTGTTACTTGCCTTGCTGATGATTCGTGAAACCTAGAGACTCGTAGTACGCTTACGCACTCCGGGTACTCTATCGCAAACAAACAAGCATACAATAAGCAACCAAGCAAAGATGCACGGGTAAAACTCAAATAAGCAGATCTAACCAGACAGTTCAACTTAAGAACTCCGGTTTGCAAAAAGAATCAAATCAAACGAAGCAACAAAACTCAAACTGCGACAGAAACAAGCTTCGTTTACTAATCTCGACTAAAGTCAAATTTTACAGTAGCAAAAACTTGTTTAAGTTGATTAAACAGAAAGAGGGCTTCAAGACGAAAACTCTAGGCGCTGAATCGCTTGATTCCGATAAAGGAAGCGAAAAAGATAAACTAAAACGAAAATCGGATCGTAAATCGCAATCGAAAATAATCGTGGAAAACCCGAGAAAAGAAAAGCAGCGAGCATTTAACGAATTAAGCGTTAAACGTGTGCGGCTAAACGATGAAAACCATTCATTAAAACGGACTAACAAGCGATGCGTCGCTAAATAACTAAACCGAAAAACCGATCTAATATAAAAACGCATCTAGGGTTTCGAAAAAACCGAGGCGGCCGGCCTCAAGGGATCCGGCGAGGCGGCAATGGGCGGCAGCTCCGGCGGGTCAACGGGTAATGGGCGGCAAGGGCCATGACGGCTGGCCAATGGCAATGGCAGCAGTTAGCCAATGTGTAATGGATCGGTGGCAATGAGGGCTAGGGTTTGGGGTGGCGTGGGTTTGAAGCGGCTCCTCGGGCTTTAAAGGCCGGTCGGGTTGGAGTCCCAGGCGGACACGGCCCGGTTAGGTCGGTTGACTTTTTTGAAAATATTCCGCGCAGAAAAACGAATAAAAGAAATACTAAACGGACTCCGAAAATCCTGAAATAAATTTTCCCCGTCCTCTAAAAATCTACCGGACAAGGTGAACATTTATTTGGGACTCTAATGCAATTTTGAAAAATGCATATTTTTCCTAATTCAGATAAAATAGCAATAAAACTCCGAATAAAATTCTTATTTGATTTTAATATTAAATATCCAATATTTCTTTATTTTGAGGAAGTCATTTTATCCTCTCTCTTTTATTTTCATAAAAGAAATATTCGAAGAGAAAATAATTAAAATCAAACGATCCTCTTTTCAAAATTCGAGAAAACTCAAATATGAAAATAACGAAATTCCCAACTCTCTCCGTGGGTCCTTGAGTTGCGTAGAATTTCTAGGATCAAGCCAAAATGCAATAAAATATGATATGCAATGATGATCTAATGCGTAACATTCCAAATTGAAAATTTGGGTTTTTACAAACCTACCCCCCTTAAGATGAATCTTGCCCTCGAGATTCGGGTTGTCTAGAAAATAGGTGAGGGTGATCCTTCCGTAGGTCTTCCTCTCGTTCCCAGGTGGCTTCATCGTCGGTATGGTGGCTCACTGAACTTTGCAGAACTTGATAACCTTACTGCGTGTAACTCGGCTGGCAAACTCGAGAATCTTGACTAGCTTCTCCTGGTAGGTCAAATCGCTATCCAACTGTACCGCTTCGAGCGACACTGTATCTCTCAGAGGAATATCAGCCATCTCTGCGTGGCACTTATTCAACTAAGAAATTTGGAACACATCGTGAACTCCAGACAATCCTTCGGGCAATTCCTACTTGTAAGCAACTTCTCCCATATGTTCCAAAACTTTGTATGGTCCCACAAAATGTGGTGCTAACTTTCCCTTAACTCCAAAGCGCTTCACTCCTCGAAGTGGGGATACACGAAGATACACTCTGTCTCCGACTTTGTAAACTGTCTCCTTGCGTTTAGAATCCTCATAGCTCTTACACTCGATCGGGCTACCTTGAGTCTATCGCGAATCAGCTTAACCTTCTCTTGAGACTCTTTAATCAAATCTGGTCCAAACAACTGCTGGGTCTCCAACTTCATCCCACAACAACGGTGTTGCAGACCTCCTTCCGCATACAATGCTTCGGAAGGGCCATCTTCAAACCGGCTTGATAGGCTGTTGTTGTAAGAGAACTCTGCAAGAAGGCAACTTGTCGTCCCAACTAGATCCATAGTCTAGCGCACAAGCTCTCAACTTGTCCTCCAAAATCCGATTGACTCTCTAAGTTTGTCCATCTGTCTGCGGGTGAAAAGTTGTACTGAACTCTAGCCTAGTTCCCAAAGTCTCATGCAACTAATTCCAAAACTTTGAGGTAAACTGGGTTCCTCTATCTGATACAATGGTCCTCGTAACTCCATGCAAACATAATGATCCTCGGTCATATATATCTTGGCCAACTTAGCACTGGTGTAAGTGGTCTTCACTAGGATGAAATGAGCCTACTTTCGTCAGACGATCGACTAAAACCCATATCGAATCATAGCCTGAACGAGTCCTGGGAAATCCCGTGATAAAATCCATGCCTAGCTTATACCAATTCCATTCGGGTATCGCTAATGGCTGTAGCAATCCTGTTGGCTTCTGATGCTCTGCCTTCACTCTCTAACATACATCACAAACTGCTACATACTCCGCAATATCCTTCTTCATTCCGGTCCACCAGAAACTATCCTTCAAATCCAGATACATCTTGGTATTTCCTGGGTGAATCGTATATGGCGAATCATGGGCCTCTTGCAGAATCAACTTCCCGATCTCCGGATCATTTTAGCGCACGTATCTGCCGGTCTTCAAACCATAAGGTATTGTGCTAGTCCTCACGAAATCCTTTAGCCTTTCCTTTGCTCATCCTTTCCTTTATCTCGGCAATCTCCTTGTCCGTCTTCTGAGCTTCTTTGATCTTATCCATCAAAGTAGATTGAATCTCCAAAGCTACTACATAACCTCTCGGAACTATTTCTAAACATAGCCCGCGAAGATCCTCTGCTAACTCCTTGGGTAACTCTCCAGTCATGAGTGTATTGACATGACTCTTGCGGCTCAACGCATCAGCTACTACGTTAGCCTTCTGGGATGATAATGCAATCTCATATCATAATCCTTAATGAGTTACAACCATCTCCTCTGCCTGAGATTCAACTCCTTCTATGTGAAGATATACTTCAAACTCTTGTGATCCGTGTATACCTCACAATGGTTTCCGATGAGAAAATGTCTCCAAGTCTTCAACGCATGTACTACGGCTGCTAACTCCAAATCATGCGTAGCATAATTTAACTCATGGGGTTTAAGCTGTCGTGAGGCATATGAAACAACTCTTCCTTCCTGCATAAGCATGACTCCAAGTCCTCGACATGAAGTGTCGCAATACACTTCATAATCCTTGCGTTGATCTGGCAGAATCAACACTGGTGATGTAACCAAGCGTTTCTTCAACTCCTGAAAACTAGCCTCACATTCCTCAGTCCATTTGAACTTGGTGTCCTTCTTCAACAACTCCGTCATAGGCTTTGCAATCTTGAGAAATTCTCAATGAACCTCGGTAGTACCTGCGAGTCCAAGAAAACTCGGATCTCTCCAAGCGGCGTTGGTGCTTCCCAATTTCTCACAGTGACAACTTTGGTGGGGTCTCTGCTATTCCTTCTCCGGATATAACATGTCCAAGGAATCCAACTTCTTCAACCAAAACTCACACTTGCTAAACTTGGCTTATAGCCGATGTTCTCTCGAGCTTCCCAAGTACCAAGCATAAATGCTCTTTATGCTCCTCTTCATTCTTCGAGTAGACCAGAATATCATCAATGAACACCACGACGAATTTATCCAAAAACTCCATAAACACCTTGTTCATCATGTTCATAAAATAAGCGGGTGTGTTAGTTAGGCCAAATGACATAACGGTATATTCATATAGCCCGTACCTCGTGGTAAAAGTTGTCTTAGGTATATCCTGCTCTCGAATCTTCAGCTGGTGGTACCCTGATCACAGATCGATCTTGGAAAACACCTTAGCTCCTTGTAGCTGGTCGAACAAATCATTGATCATTGGTAGTGGGTACTTGTTCTTGATCGTCACCTCATTCAATCCTCGATAATCAACAACCATCCTCAATGATCCATCCTTCTTCTCCACTAGAAGTACTGGGGATCCCCAAGGTGACGAACTTGGGTGAATATAACCTTTATCCAGTAACTCCTTAATCTGCTTCTTAATTTCCTCCAAATCCTTTATGCATTCCAGACGGTCTCTTAGATATTGGCCTGCGTGCTCGCAAAAAGCTCAATAAAAACTCAATGTCTCTATCCGGTGGCATGCTGGCAACTCTTCCGGAAATACATCCGGAAATCCTTCACCACCGGTACTTCCTCCTGCATAACTCCCCGATAAGGAATTTACTTGCTTCCTATTCTAAGCACATGTCGAGATACATACTTGATCCTTCTTCCTTCCGGGTGGTGAGCAAAATCGACTTCTTGGGCGCAATCGATGTTTCCTCCATACATCGATAGCCAATCCATACCCGTAATCACATCCAAACCTTGCGATTCCAAAATTATCGTGTCTAAGGGGAAAACATGCCTACCTATGGTCAATGGCATCCGAAAACATCCTTGGCTTGCCATATACCGCCTCCTCAAGTGAGCTCACTAACATAGGTGTACTAAGAACTTTGGTGGGCAGTTTATAATTATCCACAAATCCCCTTGATATGTATGAATGCGATGCACCAAAGTATAAAAAGAACGGCGCAATAAATGACTTAACCAAAACTTACCTATTATCGCATCCGGCCGGGCTTCAACCACCTCCACGTTAATGTGGTTCACTTGTCCCCCGTTGAAAGGGTTGGGCTTCTTCCCGTGAGCTTCCATTACCGTTTCCATTCTTAGCTTCAGGACATTCATTGGCGTAATGTCTGGTCTTCTGGCACTTGTAGCAAGTAACGTGGCTTAGGTCTTTCTTGGCGGGCGTTGCTGGGTTGGAATGGTTATGTCCGTTGCTTCCTCCATTACCATTCCCGTTCTTGGGGCCACTATGGTTGTGCGAACTTCCTCCAATGTGATTGTGACCTCCATGGTTATGCTGAAGGGGTCCTCTCGAGTTCGGCGTAAAACGGGGTCTCTGCTGAGCTCCAGAATTATACTTCCCTTGTCCATACTTCCTCTTGCGGTTGTCAATCTGCTGCTGCTTCCCTTCAATCATGAGATCTCTATCTACCAACTCCTGGTAGTTATTGAAATTTGCCACCATCAACTGTGATGCTCAGCTCATCATTCGCCCTTCGAAACTTCTCCCCGCTTAAGCTGCATCTGTAGCGACGTCATCTGGGGCATAACGTGCTAGCTTACTAAAGTCATCCACATACTAGCCAACGGTGCGCCCTCCTTGGCGTAAGTTGCGAAACTCACACTTCTTCATGGCCATAGCTCCTGTTGATACATGGGCAGTGCGAAAAGCCTGTTGGAACTGGTCCCATGTAACAGTGTCGATGGGGTAAGTGGCTGTGAAATTCTCCCACCATGATGCTGCGGGTCCATCAAGCAGATGTGCGGCGAAACTCACTCTCTCCCCAAGATTCAGGCATCCCGCAGTGGTCAACTCCCTTTTAGTCTTGTGAGCCAATCATCCGCAACTATCGGCCGGTGCTCGGAGAACACCAAGGGATTCAAATTTTAGAAAACGGGCTAAGTGATCAACAGTGTGGTGGTGGTGGTCGGTTTTTGTTGTTGTTGTTCTGATTACGATTCTCCGGACTAGTATCTGCATTAATGCATTCTGCTGCTGGATCAACTGAGTGAGCTCCGGTGGAAAGCAAATCAATTGTCGCGTCTCGGAGGCATCTGTTGGGTTTAGAAAAGGTGAGAAAACAGAATAGAATGAGGTCTAGGGGGAAAACACTACCCATATGCACATGAGACAAACACAAACATATCACTCAATCAATCAAACAAGGGCAAACAATCGGTCTAGAACTATCGTTACAAAAGTGCTCAGACTATACTATATACATGGGGGAATACTACTACTGATATGGTGGTCAACTAGAAAAATTGATCGGTCGAAGACTCCATGATATCCGCTCCAGCTTCATCAACATAGTCATCATCGCTATCGTCTGTGGTCCGAAATCGGGTGTAAATGCGATGATGATGTAGTTCTCCGGGCAAGTGGAACCGTCATCTTCTCCTCCTGGCGCGGGATCTCCCATGAATACTCCGATCTTCCTTCTCAGGTCGTCATTCTTCTCCACTAGTACGACGATTTCCTCCTCATAATCTTCGTGTGTAGCCTTGAGTTCTTCCTCCAGCTCTGTGATCCTTGTCATTGCCTTCTTCAAATCTGTCATGCCTACGCACATCCGGGTTCCCTCCATACGAATGTGCTGGTTTAAACTCCTGGATGAAAGCTGCAATTGATCTATCCTTCCCGGTGCTGATCATCTCCCATTGCTCATCTCGGCGCCCACAAATCTGGTAGATAGTATCCTTGAGATCCTTGTGGTAAACTTCTCCAATGTGTCCCATGGTGATGTGGTCTGCCATGCTCTTTCCTAGACTCCAGGTTGGTGCATCAAAGAAAACTCTATGGGCTCAGTGACTGGCGTGAATGTCCTTCCTGGAACTTGAACTTGAATCATCCAAAGGGCCCTCTTCTTACGGTAAAGTGGCATTGTAAGTCCGGTGAAACTTGGTATTCCGATGTTCACGTACTTAGTGACTTCCTTCAAGTGGCGCCCAAAAGGGGTGTCTTCATCCGGCGTGAACTTGATCCTTGCATCCCGCCATCCTAAAGAGTAGAAAATGGAGAGGAGTTAGAAATGAGAAGAGAGTAGTGATCTAGGGCTTTAGCTTAGTGGTCGTGTCTACATACATGATGCTCTCATACCATCTTGTAGCGACCAGGACCTCAAGCAGTCGATCTCTATGCATTAGTGTCATCCACTGGATCGGTAATCTTGACACATATAGTACTTGAAGGATTTATAATGTAGTAGCAATCACACACTTATTACATCGAATGTCTCAAAAGAGAACTTACTACAATAAATATGGCTTAAGGCCATCTAATACGATAACAAATGAAGGCTTGGAAGATAAAGTGAGTCCATCAACTCCAACGGCATCACTTGAGTGAAAGACCACGACCTAAGGCTCCTTACTGGTCGTGCGAAAAAGTCCGCAACATGATACGTTGCAGCCCGAAATGGGTCAAAGACACATGGAATATCTTGCAATGTAACACAAGAGAGTAATGAATGTAATAAAGCTATCACTATATGCATGTATGGTGGTGGATGACTTTATATGCTTAATATGTTTTGCGAAAAGCCAATTTTTCCCTACAACAAAGGAATAAATTTTATTTAACTATCATGGTAGTTGTTAAACATTGAGAATGGTAAACCCCATCTCAATCCCAATTAAAAATAATTAATAACCCAACAATTTTAATTTAGAGTGATGAGATCCACATGATAATCCAAGAACTAGATACTCAAGATGTCCATAACCGGGGACACGGCTAACCATGATTAGTTTGTACACTCTGCAGAGATTTGTGCACTTTTCCCCACAAGACTCGATCTCCTCTATTTGATTTCTCGCACTACATGATGTTTGAGAAACGGATGACCGAGACATAGTCTTTCCGAAGAGGTCCCCTTAACCGATAGAGAGGCTTATACACCTACAATCGCCTACATCTGCTAGCCCACCAAGGAAAGGTTTCCCACAACTTACTCAACTATGCCAGAGCCCATATTGGCATGCGGCTGCACACGGAAGTTTCTAGCATGAATAATCTTATGATCCCTTTGAGCCTGGGTGGCAGTCCATAGGAGAACCACACGGTACCCCGGGATTTCCAAAAATACACACAACACTGGGTTCCCTAGGTGCCTCAATCCACCCAGATGTGTATTAAAGTTGTCACCTTAAGTTGAACCATTAATTAGCAATCTCACATCTGTCATGAATACACTATAATCCAATCCACGTCTACGAGCATAGCATAGCAATATAAGCAACGTAGAAGTAACTCCCATAGGTTTGATAATAAACAGGTGAATAGGTACTACCTCATCTACTTCCCAATACCCACAATTTAATTAGATCCTAAGTATGCAATTGTTTGAGGATTGATCTAATGCAATAAAACTGGGTAGTAAAGAGGTATGATCAAAGTGTTACTTGCCTTGCTGATGATTCGTGAAACCTAGAGAGACTCAGAGTAGCACGCTTTTGACTGGGTACTCTATCGCAAACAAACAAGCATACAATAAGCAATCAAGCAAAGATGCACGGGTAAAACTCAAATAAGAAGATCTAACCAAAAAGTTCAACTTAAGAACACCGGTTTGCAAAAAGAATCAAATCAAACAAAGCAAGAAAACTCAAACTGCGAAAGAAACAAGCTTCATTTACTAAACAGGACTAAAGTCAAATTTTACAGTAGCAAAAACTTGTTTAAGTTGATTAAACAGAAAGAGGGCTTCGAGACGAAACTCTAGGCGCTTGAATCGCCTGATTGCGGTAAACGAGCGAAAAGATAAACTAAAACGAAAATCGGTTCAGAAATCACGGTCGAAAATAATCGCGGAAAATCCGAGAAAAAGAGAAGCCCGGCATTTAACAGGCTAAAGAAGAACGAGCGTCATGTCTGCGGCTAAACGGTGAAAATTGTTAGTTAAAACGAACTAACGAACGGGCGTTCGCTAAATAACTAAACCGAAAAAAAACGATCTAATATAAAAAACGCATCTAGGGTTTCGAAAAAAAACCGATCGGTTTTCTCACGAAAACTGAGGCGGCGTGCTACCTTCAAGTGGTCCCATGAGGGCGCGGCTATTGGCTCTCGACAGAAGCTTTTGGTCACGGCGGCAGTCTTAATGCTGCAAGGCTCCGGCCAATGACATGGCAAGACCAAAGTAATGACAAGAAGCTATGGCCGGTCACAAGGATCGGCTGGCAAGTATGGGCTAGGTTTAAGGGCTATCGGGGCGGCGGGTCACTTCCTCTGGGCTTTAAAGGCTGGCCGGGTCAGAGTCCCAGGCGGACACGACCCGGTTAGGTCGGTTGAGTTTTTTTTAATATTCCGCGCAGAAAAACAAATAAAAGAAATACTAAACGGACTCCACAAATCCTGAAATAAATTTTCCCCATCCTCTAAAAATCTACCGGACAAGGTGAACATTTATTTGGGACTCTAATGCAATTTTGAGAAACGCATATTTTTCCTAATTCAAATAAAATAGCGATAAAACTCCGAATACAATTTTATTTGATTTTAATATTAAATCTCCAATATTTCTTTATTTTGAGGAAGTCATTTTATCCTCTCTCTTTTAGTTTTCATAAAAGAAATATTCGAAGAGAAAATAATTAAAATCAAACGATCCTCTTTTCAAAATTCGAGAAAACTCAAATATGTAAATAACGAAATTCCCAACTCTCTCCGTGGGTCCTTGAGTTGCGTAGAATTTCTAGGATCAAGCCAAAATGCAATAAAATATGATATGCAATGATGATCTAATGCATAACATTCCAAATTGAAAATTTGGGATGTTACAATATCCCGGAGTACCCGTGTGATCATCCTACGGTTCACCACCCAGGCTCAAAGGGATCATAAGATCATTCATGCTATAAAATTTCGTGTGCAGCCACAAGCCATTATGGGCTCTCGCATAGTTGGGTATGTTGTGTGACCTCTTTCAGTGGTAGGCTAGCAGATGTAGGGGATGTAGGTGGAATCTGCTCTACCCGAGGTAAAGAGTTAATGATTACGAAGGCATGCGTCTCGGCCATCCGCTCTCAAACACCATGTAGTCTTGAGAAATCCAACAGGAGGAGATCGAGTCTTGTGGGGAAAAGTGTGCAAACCTCTGCAGAGTGTACAAACTAATCATGGTTAGCCGTGACCCCGGTTATGGACATCTTGAGTATCTGGTTCTTGAATTGTCATGTTGATCTCATCACTCTAAATTAATTTGTTGGGTTATTAATACTGTTTAAAAGGGATTGAGTTGGAAGAACCTTCTCAATGTTTATCAACTACCTTGATAGTTAAACAAAATTTATTCCTTTGTTGTAGGAAAAAATTGGCTTCTCGTAAAAACATGATAACCCTCCACCAGCCATATATGCATGTAGTGATAGCATTTACCTGTTCATTGCTCATCAGGTTATTTTGCGACATATTCCATGTGTCGACCGTTTTTTAGGCTGCAACGTATTATGTTGCGCACTTCTCGAACGAAGAGTAAGGTGCGCTTAGGTCGTTGTCGCACTCGGCTATGCCGTTGGAGTTGATGGACTCATTTACCTTCGATGCTTACAGGTTATCTTATTTAGTTGGCCTTAAGCCATATTATTGGAATAAGTTCTCTTTTGAGACATTCGATGTAATAAGTGTGTGATTGCACTCTGTTATAAATCCTTCAAGTACTGTGTGTGTCAGCATTACCCATCCAAGGATGACGCTTATGCACAGAGATCTTGAGGTCGGATCGCTACTGCTACTGGACTGTCTTCTCCTTTGTCATCTACTATCTGCAAATCAAATTCCTAAAGTAGTAATATCCATCGAATCAATCAGGGCTTAGTGTCCTTATTTTCAAGAAGATAACGTAAGGCATGATGATCCATACAAATGATCACTTTTGAATTAATAATATAAGGTCCGAATTTATCACAAGAAAAGACAATAGCAAGTAATTCTGTCTCAATGGTAGCTAAATGTAGTTGATCTTCATCCAAGCTCCTGCTAGCATAAAATACCACATTAAGTTTTTTATCATCTCACTGTTCTAAGATGGCTCCGACAACATAATTGCTAGCGTCACACATAATCTCACAGGGTTCTTCCCACTTTGGAGGTTGGATGATACGAGCTGTGATTATAGCATCCCTCGATTTCTCATAGGCCTGCATACAATTTTTGTTAAAAGAATGGGGCACATCTTTATGCAAAAAGTCAATCAGAGGCTTTGATATTTTGGAGAAATCTTTAATAAACCTTCTATAGAAACTAGCATGTCCCATAAAAGTTCGCATACCTTTTACATCTTGGTGTTAAGGTAAATTTTCTATTATATCAATTCTTGATCTGTATATCTCGATGCTTATTCCTGAGACTATGTGCCCCAACACTACCCCTTATGTGACCATGAAATGGCTCTTTTCATAATTTAGCATGAAACCTGTGTCTCCACATCTATACAAAACCTTCCTAAGATTATAGAGACAATTGTCAAAGGAGGTACCCTGGACAGAGAAGTTGTCCATAAACACCTCGACAATTTTCTCAACAAAGTCTGGGAAAATTTTAGAAATGCATTTTTGAAAGGAGGGTGGTCCATTACATATACCAAATGGCATCCTACGGTATGCATATGTACCATACTGGTAGGTGAAGGTAGTCTTTTCTTGGTCCTCGGGTCGGATAGGTATTTGTGAGAATCCAGAATATCCATAGAGATAGCAAAAATAAGAGTTGTTGGCTAATCTCTCCAATACTTTGTTAATGAACGGTAATGGGTAACGATCATTTTTAGTCCACTTATTTAGTTTCCTGAAATCAACACAAATTCCATATCCAACAACAGCCCTAGTAGAGACTAGGTCATTATTTTCATTACTCACTAAGGAAACTCCTCCTTTCTTTGGAATACAATGTAGCGGGCTTAACCATTTACTATCAGAAATAGGGTAAATTACCCCGACATCAAGGAGGTGTATTATCTTTTTCCTTACCACATTCTTGGAGGTGGGAAGTAGCCTTCGTTAACTTTCAATCACTGGTTTCGCCCCTTCTTCAATGGGAATAGCATGAGAATAAATAGATGGATGTATCCCCTTTACATCTTTCATTGAGTATCCTAAAGCCTTAAGATGTTTACGTAGCACCACCTATAGTTTCTCCTTTTCCTTTCTTAAAAGGTCAGCATTAACAATAATAGAAAATCTTTTTGTATTATCCATAAATTCATACCTCAGCCCTTTGGGTAATGGTTTCAAAGTAGGAGGAGGTAGTTCCTCGTCTCCATTCCTTTCAAGTGCCTCATAAACTTTATTCAAACATGGGCAGACTATGGGAGTAGCATCCATTATCATTCCAATCTCCTCTTTTTCTTCATCTTCAAATAAGGATTTGGGTCTTACCAGTACTCGTTCAACTTCGTCTCTCGGTGTTTGGTGATGAACTTCAGCTAATAAATTCAATTTCTGCTCTTCATCATCTTGAGCTTCCTCCTTATATGGCATGCTTAAGATTGAAAAAAATGGGAACTTAATCATTTCATCTCCCCACTTCATGGAGATAGACTTCTTCTTGATGTATGATCCTGCAACATTCAGAAAAGAGGTTCCAAAAATAATGGGGCAATCTTTATCCTCAAAGATCATTAGCACATAAATATGGATGGGATAAATGAGTGACCCTGTTATAATATTGACATCCTTAAGGATGCCACATGGTTTCCTAACGGTTTTATCTGCAAGCTTAATGAAAACATCAGTGGGCTCAAGATTACAAAGAGAAATCTCCTCATAGATTTTTGCATAAAGAATGTAAGGAAAAATATTGACCGGAGAGCGAGGGTCACATAACCCAAAATAAGAATTGCACCCGAAGGAACATGATAAAATTTGTTTACCTTCGTCTTTACCTTTAGTACACCCTTTAAGATAGGAAGTGGTGTCTTTATCTAGGTAGACTTTCTTGTTCACCACTGATATAGGGGTAGCAAGTTCTTTCATGATATCAAAATAAGGTGGAGTCCAGCATTGTTCCACCTTAATGTTCTTCTTCCCCTTAGCTAAGAGTGCTCCCTCTGGCTTTTTGCCACTTGGTTTATAATAAGCTTCCTTTCGATTCTCAGGCAGAGTAGTCTTCTTCACTATTGCTTCTACCATGCGGATGGCTTTAGACTCCGTGCTGTGTTTCAAGTACTTTTCCTCTAGAAAATTCAAGAAATTAGAAAAGCCTTCTGAAACATGCAACATGGGGTCAGTTCCAATATTTAGCTCATGATGTAAGTCTTTTACCTTTGTAGTTCTAAGGAAAGATTTAATGTTATCATAAAGGGGGTCAACCTTACTCTTTTCCTTTGGACAAACGTACCAATTTTTACCATTATACCACATCCTATGAAGTAAACTTCAGGCCTCTGATGTCTTGATTCCCAGAAAAGAACCTTTTGAAGTAAGATCTAAAGCTTGTTTACTTTGTGAGTCAAGTCCACCATAAAATAAATTAACTATTAAATTATCAGGATAATGGTGTTTAGGACATGCAAAGAGTATTTCATGATAGCTTATATATGCATCTACCAATTTCTCACCTTGTCGCTGCTCAAAGCTGCTAATCTTCCTTATTATCGTATACAATTTCCCTTGAGGATAATAATAAGCATAGAATGCGGCTAATAATTCTGGCCAGTTACTCAAGATGTTCACGGGCTGGCGTTCTAACCATTTGGCAGCTCCTCCATCTAATGAGTATGGAAATATTTTTGCCTTTATTTCTTCATTAGTCAAGTCCTGCAACTGTAAAGTTCCATACGCAATGTCAAAAAATTTAAGATGCATATACGGCATTCAGTTACATCACCTAGGAATATATTCTCTTTCACCATATTAATTAACTGAGGGTTTATCTCATATCCTATGATAGGTAGGTCAGGACCAACTGATATAACATTCTCTCCTCGAGACGGTCCTGCCACCAATTCCGCTCTTACCTGACAAATTTGTTCTTGAAGGACCATGGCTACTTTTTATCTGCAAAAATCGTTGGGACACAGTATAATTCAAAACTTAAGGTAGGCCCAAAAGCGCTCAGCTCCCTAGCAACAGTGCCAAAAAAAGCTTGATACCTGGAAGTGCATAGGGTTTAGTTGTAGCCTTTTCGAAGTAAGAGTATCAATCCCACAGGGAGCGTAGGAATCAGACTTTTGCCTCTCATAGAGAGTTATGTATTTTTGTGCCTGCAGATAATTGTAGACTTAAAGCAGAATGAGGGCGGATATAAATGATAATTGAGCAATGTAGTGACTTGTAACAAAGTAACATAAAAGTAAATAAAAAGCAAAGATTGTAGTGACGGATGAAACAGTAAAGTGAAAATGCGTTCTCACGGAGTCCGGAATCCCCATTGGTATGTTTCTAGCGCAGCTATGCATAAGCATAGTATGGAATGGATACTTGATCCACTATTGACAATTATGTTGGGCAAAGCTGGGCACAGTACACGTTCAACTCATGGTACATTTCGTGACACGCACACCACCATCATAGTCTCCCCGAGGGTTACAAGTCATGATAATTAAGGGTTACCCCATGGACGTGGCCTCTCTAAGGGTTCTCCGTAATTCCCTAGTCAATTGCAAAGGTTAGGAGCATTAGGCTTTTACTGTCACCTCGAATTACCTCCACAACCTAGCTGTTTACAACGACAGTGATATACTTCATGGCCATAAGGTAAAAATGCCGAGTAGGGGCCCTTCACAACATTCACGAAGTTATTAAACTAATCATTCAACAGAGGATTTCATATCCACAATAACATTTAATGTCCTACACATACCAAGGTTCATCCATATCCCCGAGAACTGGGTGTTTACTCACGCATGGGAACAACAAACATCATGGCAATGGTAATGGCGTACATGGATGAATGGTTCAAATGATACACCAAAGGATCCGCTAGGGTTCTTGATGTTGCAGATGATAAGGATGTGGATGATGAAGATGATGATGGAGTGGATGACTATGATGATTATGGTGGCGATGATGTTGCCCCCCTTCTCGCGATGGGAAGGATCCCCTCCTTCTCGTTGCCAATCTCTCCTTCGAATGAACTCCAAAGGCTAGGGTTCTGCCTTCTAGATGATTTCTTGGTGTCTCTGGGCATCTCCTCCATGATCCGATTCGACGGGGTGGAAATAGTTGTTCTGGCGGCAGCAGCGTGTCATACGACCGCTCATACAGGCATGTGCGGTCGTATGCAATAGCGTCTTTTGCGCTGGATGCGCGGTGATTCCTGTTTCTTTGATCTTCTTGCTTGATCCTTTTATGGTAGGTGAGTATCACTTTAAATACACTACTGTAGGATGCTGCTAACGCGACACTACGATCGAGATCCTTCGATTTAAACCGTATGCGATGCAATAATCGCAAGCGGTGGTGTAAAAACCTGTCAAAAAAGGTGCAAAACGTTTGCGATGGAGGATGCATCAAACACGGTTCAGATTTTAGTTGCGCAGCGATGCGGGGCATACAGTTCCAGTTCAATTAAGTATTTGCGATGAGGAGGAACAAAAGAAACGGGCAGCCAGATGAAGGTGTGTGTGATATACAACATAAAGTTCACTCGGATGAACTGTTTGTGATTAGGAAACACAAAAGAAACAGTCAGCCAGATCAAGGTGTGTGCAATATACTGCATGCGGTTCAATCAGATGAACTGTTTGCGTTGAGACAAGAGAACAGAAACGGTTCAATATATCAAGATGTGTGTGATACGCGACAAACAGGTTTGTAATCAGAAATGTGTGCGAAGACCGATAATAACATAGACGATTGCTTCTAATAAGACATATGTGATATGATCTGGCTACACAACATCTATTGGCCATTGGGGGACGAGCGGTCATCCAGATACGCCATAAGGATGCGAAGAGGCATCCTATATCAGCAAGGACTAGCTGTTCCACCAGTAGCTCATGTAAGAGAACTCTCAAGTTAAGTGTGCTCAGGCTGGAGCAGCCATCAGATAGGTGACTGTATGGGAAGTTGTGTTGATGTTAAATTAACAGATAGGATGGGTCATATATGTCAAATTAAATGACTGATATGACCCATCCCGTGAGTTAATTTAACCTTGAGGTCCTTGTTTTTTTAACGCGTGTTAAAGAAGGTCTACCGCATTACTTTTTGACAATGTGCAATACGTGGCATACAGTTGATCCATCCGACCTGTTTGTGATGGAATAAGTCGTGTGTGTTGTGGGCAAACGCTTGCTAGTATTCAACCGTTTGCGATTGATCAATTCATCACCGACGGGTTCCCTAGTGTGGTCCGTGTTCATCTGATCATCATCTACTTCTTGTGCTAGCTCAATGTTCCTTCTATGCTAAGTTTCCATTAATTGATGGCGTTTTATGAACACGCCACCGTTTCCCGCCATTTCCTCACCTGTTTCCCGCCACCCAGCGATATTGCACATAAACCAAGGCAGCACGCGACGCACAGAGGCGACAAGCGCAGCCTGTAGCACATCCACCTTTTCCAAGCATGCCAACCTACCAAAGTGTCGCCTCTGCCATCAACCTCGTCGATGAGGAAACGAGCAGGTGCCACGGCCCGTCGAGGCCGAGGCGCTCTCCGGCAACGCGATGGACGACACCGTGATGCGCGATTGCCAAGGTAGAGCAGAGCTTTGGCGCATGGTGCTTGAGCGCCGCGGATCAAGATAGGCATGCCAGCGCCGATAGGCTGCAGCTCACCGCACAACATGGTCGATGGCGCGCCGCAGAGCAAGCTAGGCAAGTCCGCGTCGATAGACAGCGGCTCGCTGCACGGCAGGACCGTTGGAGCGCCGCGGAGCGAGAGGCGCGGTGCGCCGCACAGAAAGAGCGGATGCATCGGCGCTTGCCAGCTGTCGACACGACGTCGCAGCAAGGTACATGTCCCGTCAATACCCCCATTCCTTGCCAAGAGTGGGCAGAGGCCCTCTGCGTCGTACTTGCACCAGAGGCCGGTCACGCCGTACTTGCACCGGACGCCCGCCGCGCAGTTCGCATGGTTCGCGTCGTTTGCCTTGTCCGTGGCCCGCTCGATGCCAATGCGCTGGTCGGTAGGCTGGACCGCCTCCTTGGCCTAGATGTCTACCAAGGCGCGGTAGAGGAACATGGCCGTCGCATCCTCGAGCTGGTGATCTCCGATGAAATAGCCAACTTGGATCTTGAGATCGCGCTCCAGATATACCGCGAGTGTGTCGACATCTTAGACGAATGCCTACACGAGTTCAGGCAGAGCCAAGAGCTACCGTATGCAAGGGTTGTTGGTCATGGTCTCATGGACACATTTTATTTTGTTGAGTCGTTTCGACGTGGATAGCTATGTATTCACAGCAATCATAATATTACTCTTTCAATGTGTGTACTATTTTTTCCATTCTAATATGTTCTATTTCACTGTGTGTATATACGCTTTCCATTCTGTATATGTGGATGATAACAGCTAGATTCAAATTAGTATACAAAAAACAGATAGAAAATGGAATTCATAATATATATATATATATATATATTAATTGTTCATTAGTTCATCATAGAATATATATATATATAGGGCTGGACTATTCTGTTACCGGTAACAGAATATTATTTTGTTACCCCTCGGCCCTATAAGGGCATGACGCGTAGGCCATAGTAGAAACTCCCCGACCCGACCCCAACCTAACCCGCCTCCTACCGCCAGAGGCAGCCATCGCATGAGCGGCCCGGCGGCAATGATGAGCCGAGCGAGGAGCCATGGCGCCTTGACACGCGACGACCATCCCGATTCGGGCGTAGTAAGTACCTCAAGACGAGTTAAAAAGCGATGGTCGATTCGAGAATAAAAAGAAATGGCAGAAATTCAAAAATTGTAAAAGTTCAAGCAAAAAAAACCCCATGAAAATCCTGCTTAGTAAGTACCTCAGTACAAGTCGTAAAATGAGAGAAGTTCGGAACATCATTGTCAAAAAAATGTTGAGTTCAAAAAAAGAAACAAAACAAAACATTTTATTTTTGAATAAAATATCATTCGGTTCGATGATACAAACCATGCAAGTACATGGGCGACGATACAGTAACGGTTTAAACTTACGAGCAAAAAGAATTACCCAAAAACAGAGCAAAGTCTAGTTAGTGAAAACACGCTTAGTACAAACCCATGCAAACATCAGTACAAGTACTCTTTTTTCAGAACAATTCAAAATTACTCTGCAAAAAATAGCTCAGTACAAACACACATATATCAGTACGGGTACTCGGTTTTTCAGACGGGAAAACAGCAGGATCCGTCTTGCCGTATTCAAAATTACTCTTAATCAATTTTGAATTTGATAAAATGTTCAACATGACTAAGTTTCGCATTTTCGGTAGCTTTCCAATGATATATTATTTGCCCTCAATAAACTTTTTAACAAAATCACGTTACAAACCAACTTTAACCGTATTTGAATTCGTATTTAAACCGTCAGGAATTAGAAAAAACTTTCTATATGCAAAAGTTGCGAACTTTCCATAGCTTTCCAACGCCGTATCATTTGCTTCAATCCAACAAAATGTTTGCAAAAAAAGCGAAAATACGTTTCACCCACAATTTCACCATTTTTCAAATTACTTTTAAATCATATAGAATTTGAAAAAATAGTAGATATATGGAAGAAGTGGATTTTCACAAGCTTTCCAAGGCCATCTCATTTGCTCAATTCTGAAAAACCGTTTGAAAATTAAGTCCAAAATACGATTTGCATTTTCGGTTTTGAAAAAAACGTTTTTTTCAAAACTGCTCTTAAACCATAATTTTTTTGCAAAAACAAATTACAAAATTGTAATGTAGATGTCAAGATCTTTCCAACGATATATTACACGCCCCGTTTCGACAAATAAAATTGCAAAAGAAAATTGAACTAAAGAAGATGATTTTTTAATGTAAGCAGAAGCATTGTCAGTTCAAGCTTTCAATTTCATCAGTTCACCCGCTTGAATCATTCATGTAGGGTATCAGAATAATATTCTGCTACAGCTGTAATGCACAGCCTGATGTGTGTGTGTGTGTGTGTGTGTGTGTGTGTGTATCATCACATATCCGTGATGATACTTAACTACTAGGTACAATGCATAAAATTGAAAACAAACAATACTAAAACTAATAATCCCTCCCTGGGCCAGATTTCGGCAGCCCTCGCCAAAGCAGCCTCCACAGTGCGCGGTGTCTTCCAAAGTGCGGAGGCAGTACTCCACCTCCTCCGCCTCGCAGCTTGACATACCGATCTGCCTCCTGGCGTGAATGGCCATGAACTATCTTGCCATTTCGTTGGGCGCCCACCGGAGCTCCTCGTCGGTGTATATTTGGGCTTATCGGCCCACCTCCATGCAGCGACGAGGCGCCCAGCGCCTTTGACCTTCCTCGTGAAGTACCTGTCTTCGTACACCTCCTCCGCACGACGACGCGCCCTTCCCCAAAGCTCCGTCGCCTCCTTTTTGCAGGCGGCATCACGGGCTTCACAGGCCGCCTGGTACCTGGCTTCCTCCTCCGCCATCTCCTTCTTGAATGCCACTTGCCTGGCTTTCTCGGCAATGACAGCGACTTCCATGCATAAAGATTGTACTAGCCCAAAAACCAATCCAAAGTTGGGGGGTCCGCAAGAACCTCGCCTGGGGCAATCGGCCAGAGGGGTCCCTCGTCACGCTGCTATTCGAAAGTGAGCTGCCTCGAAGGCGCGACTGTCGGGCGTGGGCTGGATGACGGGCGCCATGGCAGAGATTTGAGAGAGAGGGGGGGGGCGAGCAAGGGGAGGATGTAGATGAGAATGCAGGCGGGACGACGTGAGCAAGGTATTATTTATTGACGGCCAAAATCTAGATCGACGGGAACAGTACACACGCCGGTCGCCGGATTTACAAGTATTGTAGTTTGAATTACACACGATTCCCGCAGCAAAGTCCGTGTGTGAACATAATAGCTGACGGTTTCAAATACAGAACCGTGTCTGATTAATAATCCCCACCACTAACCTACCAAACCTCGAGCCGCGAGATAGAGTGCCAATCGTGTGGGGGCGGTTGTCTTGCCAGATCTTTACATTTTCTTTTTTGAACACCAGATATTTACATCATCTGATGATTTTTTAACTCACACACAAGTACACAAAAATATGATTTTTCAAACCGTTACAGTTAGCCGTTGCATGTAGATGTAGTTCAAATTTGAATTACGGTCATTAAATAGCTAGAAAATTACTTAAATGTCTTTAAAAGGTCAAATGACACCTGAAATTTTCCAAATTTTCACATGACAGTTGTATTAGTGCACGTTAAACGTAGAAAAAATTGAAGGCCGTAAGAGGAAGCTATCTCCCGTTCGTCATCAAACATGCATTGTTCCCTCTCGGAACCACGAACCTTCTAGTGAGTTGCTCCCGTTTGTGAGGGAGGGGGTGTCCAAAATTTCGTCAAACAGGCCAAGTTTTTTTACCACATCATCTTGGTGGCATGATACAAGCAAGGTTTCATGTTTTTCTGATCATTATTTTATTTTTTTGGGTTTAAAATGCCATGGCACTCCATGCATGTGCCCATGCCGTGAGACCAATATGTTTGAAAATTCCTTCTATTTTACAGCACATGGAATTAACTCGCACGCAAGTACACAAATATGATTTTTCAAACCGTTATGGTTAGCCGTTGCATGTAGATGTAGTTCATATTTGAATTACAGTCATTAAATGGCTAGAAAATCACTTAAATGTCTTTAACAGGTCAAATGACCGCTAGAATTTTCCAAATTTTCACATTACAGTTGTAGTAGTGCACATTAAACATAGAAAAAATTAGAAGGCCATAAGAGGAAGCTATCTCATGTTCATCACCAAACATGCATTGTTCCCTCTCGGAACCACGAGCCTTCTAGTGAGTTGCTCCGGTTTGTGAGGGGTGTGTGTCCAAACTTTTGTCAAACATGCCAATTTTTTAAACACATCATCTTGGTGGCATGACATTACATCAAGCAAGGTTTCATGTTTTTCTGATCATTTTTTAATTTTTTTGGAATTATAATGCCATGGCACTCCATGCATACATATGCATGTGTCCATGTCGTGAGACCAATATGTTTGAAAATTCCTTCTAATTTACTGCACATGAAATTAACTCGCACACAAGTACATAAATATGATTTTTCAAACCATTATGGTTAAGTGTTGCATGTAGATGTAGTTGAAATTTGAATTACGGTCATTAAATGGCTAAAAAATCACTTAAATGTCTTTAAAAGGTCAAATGTGTAACGCCCACGATGCGGCTATATCTCCCACGTGTCGAGGCACGACTTGGAGACATAACCGCATGGTGGTTTTGTCGCAAGAAGGGTCATCTTCACACAATCCCATGTAATGAAGAAGAATGGGATAAAGAGTTGGCTTACAATCACCTCTTCAGACAATACATAGATTAAACATACATCATTCAGAGTACAATCAAGGTCCGACTACGGAACCAAAACAAAAGAAGACAACCCCAAATGCTAGATCCCCGATCATCCCAACTGGGCTCCACTACTGATCATCAGGAAACAAAACGTAGTAACGACCAAGTTCCTCGTCGAACTCCCACTTGAGTTCGGTAGCATCACCTGCACTGGTATCATCGGCACCTGCAACTGTTGTGATAGAATCTGTGAGTCACGAGGACTCAACAATCTCGCACCCGCGAGATCAAGACTATTTAAGCTTATGGGTAGGAAAGGGGAAAATGGTGGGGCTACAGCAAGCACTAAGCATATATGGTGGATAACATACGCAAATAAGAGCGAGAAGAGAAGCAACGCAACGGTCGAGAAGCTAGAAGTGATCAAGAAGTGATCATGAAACTACTTACGCACAACCATAACACAAGAACCGTGTTCACTTCCGGACTACCGCGAAAAGAGACCATCACGGCTACACACGCCGTTGATGCATTTTAATTAAGTCAAGTGTCAAGTTCTCTACAACCGGATATTAACAAATTCCCATCTGCCACATAACAATCATGGCACGGCTCTCGAAAGTTTATACCCTGCAGGAGTGTCCCAACTTAGCCCATCACAAGCTCTCACGGTCAACGAAGGACATTCCTTCTCCCGGGAAGACCCGATTAGTCTCGGAATCCCGGTTACAAGACATTTCGACAATGGTAAAACAAGACCAGCAAAGCCGCCCGATGTGCCGACAAATCCCGATAGGAGTCGCATGTATCTCGTTCTCAAGGCACACCGGATGGGCCAGACGTCGGGTTGGCATAGACCCTAGTTGCCCAGGGGGGCGCCGGACATCGCTCGGTTTGGATCAGCACTCAGAGGAACACTGGCCCGGGGGTTTAAAATAAAGATGACCTGATGCAGAGCATCCCACGATCATCCCCACGGACCTACAACCGCCTCATCAAGAGCCAAGAGGACCCATGACACGAGCTAGAGCTAGAGCTCTCGAGAACGAGGTGACCTCTTTCCTTTTTGATATCACATATGATCCACTCGAGACATGGCTACTACCTAAGTCCGATATGCTATGCATGATTATGTGTCAAGGGGAACCTCCCGAGGATGCACGGGAAGATGGACAAACCGCCAAGTCCACGGATGAAGAGAACCAACGGAGAAGGCCGAGAACACCTTCCAGGCCCCGGACATCCAGCCATGGCCCCGACATCCGCCCTCGAGCTGCTACGCGCCCTCAGCCAAAATGCCCAAGTCCCAGGTGGCGGACATCCGCCCCCAGCCCGGACATCCGCTGACCGGATATCCGGCCGGGCTTGAAATCCGGCGACCTCTCCCGAATAGGCTGAACGGTCGCCCAGCCGGACATCCGGGCTGATAGCCCGACATCCGGCGCCTCGAAGGCCCTGGACATCCGGCCCTGACGCCTGACGTCCGGCCTCCCCACTGCCTTGATGCTTCCGGACTGGGCCCCTTGTACCCCTTCGCCCGAGACTATATATACTAGATCCTTTCCTCTTTCTAGGGTCAAGAAGGATTAGCTCATATTTGTGTGAGAGCTTTGCTTTCGTCCACTTGGTTACTTTCTCCTCGGGAGCTCAGGACCTCTTCGGAGAAGATCCCCCAAGCGGATTCAAGACCCCCTTCTAGGGTGGACCCCCTCAAGACCTCCTCACGGAGAAGAACGGCTACTCGTGTATCCTTACCTTTGTTGATTTTGAATCTTGTACCACTTTATGTGATCGGTGATCTAGCACTTGTGTGATTGATCTCTTGTCGGTTTAGTGATTTCTCTCTCGCTTCCTCCGTGTTTCCCTCTTGTTCCTCCGCTGCTTCTTCGTGATTCCCGTAGGATCCGCTCCAACGTGAAAGATCGTCCATGTAGGGTTCCGCCTCACATCATCAATGGTATCATGAGCCACGTTGATCACGTTCTTTTGGAGCCCCTACCCTCTTTTTCTAGCTTGATTTTGTTGTTTTGTCCTAATTCGAAAATTCCCCACAAAAATAGCCCCAAAAATTTTTTTTGTGATTTGTTCGTGTGATGAAGTTTTGTTGATTTGATCCGTGGATTTCATTCGTGTGTTGCAAGTAGATCTAGCTTTCCCCACCATTTCCACAATTTCCATCCACAAAATCCCTAATTTTGCCCTCTGACTCCACCTCTCCCCGCTGTAGTTCTTCGTGTCTTGACATCCGCTTCAAGACAGCCCGGACATCCCAAGACCCCTGACATCCGGCTGACCAGCCCGACATCCGGCTTCCTGCTCAAAATCCGCCCCGCCAGCATCAATCCCATCCACCACCCTGTTCCACCGCCTAACTTTCGCCAAATTTTGTCCCGTGCCCACATACACTCCCATATACCTCCACCGCTTCCGCATAACGCCACCATAGCCTTTCGCACTACCAATTCCAACAATGTTGCCAACTTTTGCCTTGAGAACTTGAGTTGGGGTTTCCGTATCCTTTGTGTTTCTGGCTATTCAGGTACGGTTCAACATCAACATCACCACCGCTCATCTTCGCCAAAGGACGTAACATCGCCGACATCTTTGTCATTACTTGCAATTGCATTGATAACCATCATAGCCCATCTTTTATGCGTTGCTTACCCATCGAGACTAGCCATTGAGTATTGCCTGCAACATGACTTGTGCACATTAGTGATCATACTTCATAGCATACATACCATACCAAAGTGGTGCATATCTTAGCATCAACTTGTGTGTCACAAAGTTGTCATCGCATACACAATCGCTATCTTGGTTCGTGAAGTTTTGCATGAGAAAAAGAGCTCAAAAGAGAAAGAGCCAATCAAGCTTTTAAGCAAAGAGAGAAAGATAAGCAAAAGGGCTTATGAGCAAGAACCATAGCATCATAAAACATTAAGATTGTCATACTTGATCATCTTGGATCAACGCATCGAAACACCATACATATAGCATACTTGGGATAGAAGTCGTTGCATTTTTGCTTAGTAGGTTGTGCACAAGTTCAGATTCCGCCTATATAGTGCAATCGTGCATAGCATCTCTCTAGTGTTGTGCAACAAGAGCATCTTGGTGACTTCCACATTTTGGCTCATCCTTGGTTGCATAACCCCATATTATCTTTTTATGCCTCTGTGTTTCCGGTACCTTATCTTGCTATTGGTCTACTTGTTGCATTTGCAAATTTGTGAATCATTTCCAACATTATTGAGTCTCACTTACAATTGCATCAAATTTTGTGCCACCATCCTAACCGAGCTCCACCATAAGCTTTTATTTGTGTAGATGTGAGAACTGACAAGAATCGGTACCAAGAGTGCTATTTCATTGTCCGCATTTGAGTGAACTTGATTCATCTTCAACATCGGTCAAAGGTACATTGGTATAAGTTCTTTCCGTTCTACCACTCACATTTTGCTTGGAATGATGGATAGGCCAAGTACCTCTACCAACCCACTCTTCATCGAAAGCAAGACGACGACATGTCATCATACGTCACCAAGAGCCACCTCTTTGGTGCACAACAAAGCGTTGCACCAAGAACAACAAGCAATGAGCGAATCGTGATCGACAACCTCGCCACCGACTTTGCGACTCTCCGAGCAACGCATACAAGAGACTACTTCGACAAAAAGTTCGACGCTCACAAGCAAGAGAATGATGCAAGAATGGACCGAGATACGCACCTTGATGAGGAACCTGCATCATTCCACTTCTTCATCCTCAAGAAGGAGCCGCTCGAGCCGACACTCCGACGACTCCTTCTACGACTCAAGTACACCGTCATCGAACACTCTTCGCCGAGGCCAAGCGTCAAGACCGCCATGCATCTCGCAACCCGCTACATGACAAGCATTCGCAAGAACAAGTTGATGACCAAGTCCCTCGACCTCAATCAAACCAAGTCCCTTTCGCCCAAGCTCAAGAACGACAAAGACTACAGCGCCAAGAGGAAGAACGAGCCCGTCTACACCAAGAGCAACAAGACGCCGAGGCTCAACGCCTTCAACAACAACAACGAAGCGCAAGCTCTTGAGGCTTAACGTGCCCTTCAAGAATAAAGTAGAGCCTTCGCCAATCGCAATCGCGAACGGCGCAATCAAGAGGAAGCCCTTCGAGAAGAAATACAAGAGAGGAACTACCAATCTCAAGTACAACGACAAGTTCCTCAAGCCCCTCCACAAACTCGGCCAAGTTCCACCCCACCCTCAAGTACAAAAGGGCAAGTTGATCATGGTCTTCCTCCACGCCAAGAGCAACATGACGACGATTACAATCCACGGCTAGGACGTCATCATCAACATCGCATACAACACAATGAAGAGCAACGCTACGGCAAGCTAAAATTCACCATGCCCAAGTTCAATGGAAGCAATGACCTCAAGAGTACCTCTCATGGGCATTGAAGGTTGACAAAATCTTCCGTTGCACAACTACGATGAAGCGAAGAAAATCGCTATGGCATCACTTGAGTTCCAAGACTATGTGCTCATATGGTGGGAACAAATCATTGAGTGACGACAAGCAAGAGGTGAACCTCCAATCACCACTTGGACTCAAATGAAGGATGTCATGCGAGCACGCTTTTGTGCCAACCTACTACAACCGCGACCTCTTCAAGAAACTCCAACTACTCAAGCAAGGAACAAAGAGTGTTGAAGAATACTACAAGGAAACGGAGATAGCCATGATTCGAGCCAATGTCAAAGAAGATGATGAGCAAACTATGGCTCGTTTCTTGAATGGACTCAATCATCCCATCAAGAAGATCGCCGACTTCCAACCATACTCAACCCTCATTGAGCTCGTGCATCAAGCTACAAAGGCGAACGCCAAGTGCAAGATGACTTGGCACGCCAAGTACTCATCCAAGACCCACGGCTTCTCCAACAACCAAGCTTCAACGACTCCTCCAACAACTACATCAACCAAACTTTCTTCAAGAAACGCATTTACAAGCCAAGTTACAAGAAGACTTCGGCAAGTTCAAGTCGTCCTCCTCCTACTACAAGCAACCTCAAGCCGTGTGCTTCATCCTCTACTCCGACCGATGAGACCATCAAGACAAGCTCTTTCAAGTGTTTCACGTGCGGCGGCCGAGGCCACAAGTCATACGAATGCACCAACAAGCGCACCATGATCCTCAACGACGATGGCACATATGACTCCATGAGTGAAGAGGAGATGGAAGCTCTTGAGCAAGTGGCCATGCACCCATGAAAGTGAACGAAGATGAAGATGACCAAGTCTTTTGTGATGAGGATTCGAGCCCCGCTCTCGTTGTCTCCAAGGTCTTGACTCTCCAACATCAACAAGAAGAAGACCAACGATGCCACATCTTCCACACAAAGGCCGCATCAATGGAAGGTCCGTCCAAGGTCATCATCGATGGAGGTAGTTGCCACAACTTGGCAAGTGAAGAACTATGCTTCAAGCTCCAATTGGTAAAGAGGAAGCACCCGCACCCTACAAGGTTCAATGGCTAAGTGACTCGATTACCATACGAGTCGAGCATCTGGTCGAAGTCTCCTTCAAAATTGGTGCTTATGACGACACGTTGGAATGTGATGTGGTCCCAATGACCGCTTGCCACCTACTTCTAGGTCGACCTTGGCAATTCGACCGTGGTGTCATCCACAATGGGCGCACCAATCACTATAGCTTCAAGATGAAAGGGAAGGAATATGTGCTACGACCTATGTCTCCTACCCAAGTGATAGCCGACAAGCAAGCCACACATCATAGAGAAAAGAGTGAGAAAGTGATCCACCCAAAAGTGAGTGAGAGCCACAAGCCAAATTTGAGCGACTCTTCGCCTAGAAAGAAAAAACCTCATTCTATTAGCCACCAAAAGTGAGATGAGAGAAGTGTGCAAACCCATCGAGTGTGATGCACTTTGTCCTTGTGTGCAAGGATGGACAACCAAAACTAACACCATTCACGAGCTACCTTTGGTGTTTCAATCTCTTTGCAGGAATTTCCACGATGTTTTCCCCGATGAGCTACCTCCGGTTCACCTCCTCTTCGAGGCATTGAGCATCGAATCGACCTCATACCCGGAGCGCCGCTACCAAACAAAGCTCCATACCGCTGGCCAATCCGGAAAAAACCAAGGAGATTCAACGGCAAGTACAACAACTAATCGACAACGGTCATGTACGTGAAAGCTTAAGCCCTTGTGCCGCTCCTGCTATTCTTGTTCCTAAGCCCGATGGAAGTTTCCGCTTGTGTTCGATTGTAGACCTATCAATGCTATTACTGCTCGATATAGGCATCCCATTCCTCGCTTAGATGACATGCTTGATGAACTTTGTGGAGCCAACTTTTTCTCAAAAATTGACCTTAAAAGTGGCTATTATCAAATCCGCATACAAGAGGGTGATGAATGGAAAACTGCTTTCAAAACCAAATTTGGTTTATATGAGTGGTTAGTGATGCCTATGGGTCTTTCTAAGCTCCTGGTACTTTTGTGCGCCTTTATGCATCATGTGCTTCGTCCTTATATTGGAGTCTTTGTTGTGGTTTACTTTGATGATATTCTTGTGTTTAGCAAAACCATGAAAGAGCACATCAATCATGTAAAATCTGTGTTGCAAACTCTTCGCAAGGAAAGCCTTTATGCAAACTTGAAAAATGCACTTTTGGAGTTGACAAAGTGGTTTTCTTGGGTTTTGTGGTTTCCTCAAAGGGTGTCCATGTTGATGAATCTAAAATTGAAGCAATTAAAACTTGGCCCCAACCCACCAATTTGCAACAAGTGCGAAGTTTTTCTCGGTCTTGCGGGTTTCTATCGTCGCTTTGTGAAAGATTTTAGCACAATTGTCAGCTCCTTTGCATGCTTTGAGCAAGAAGAATACTCCCTTTGTTTGGGGAACTTTGCAATCAACCGCTTTTGATGAGCTCAAGTCTTTGCTTACACATGCCCCGATTCTTGCTTTGCCCAATTTTGACAAAACTTTTGAGGTTCATTGTGATGCAAGTGGTACCGGAATTGGCGGAGTTTTGATGCGAGAAAACGAGCCATTGCTTATTTTAGTGAAAACTATCCTAAGGTGCTCAACTTAATTATCCCATCTACGACAAAGAATTGTATGCTTTAGTGCGTGTGCTACATGTTTGGGAAAATTACCTTAGACCGCATGAGTTTGTCATCCATACCGATCATGAAACACTTAAGTACCTCAAAGGTCAAACTAAATTAAACAAGCGTCATGCCAAATGGAGTGAATTCATTGAATCTTTTCCTTATGTGATCAAGTACATTAAGGGTAAAGAAAATGTAGTTGCCGACGCCGCTTTCACGCATATGCATGCTTGTCACTCAACTTGAGTTGAATGTCATTGGTTTTGAGCATATAAAAGACTTGTATGAGCATGATCCATCTTTTGCTTCTCCTTACGCTAAGTGTTTGACGCATACGTCTTGGGAACAATATTACATCAAGGATGGTTATCTTTATGAGAGCTAACAAACTTTGCATTCACGAAGTCTTCTCTTCGTTTGCTCCTTTTGCAAGAGGCTCATGGAGGCGGACTCATGGGACACTTTGGACGCGACAAGACATTCGCCACGCTCTCCACCAACTACTTTTGGCCCAAGATGTTCATGACGTCTCACGCTTCACCAACCGATGCTATACATGTCGCAAAGCTAAGTCTAAAGCTCAATCTCATGGTCTTTACATGCCTCTTCCTATTCCATATCAACCATGGAAAGACATTAGTATGGATTTTGTACTTGGTTTGCCTAGGACTCAAAATGGCAAGGATTCCGTCTTTGTTGTTGTGGATAGATTTTCTAAGATGGCACATTTCATACCTTGCAACAAGATAGAGCGATGCTTCACATGTTGCCAATCTCTTTTGTAGGAAATCTTGCGACTCCATGGCGTACCAAAGACAATCGCTCTCCGACCGATCGTGACGTCAAGTTCTTGAGTTACTTTTGGAAGACCCTATGCGCCAAGCTCGAATCAAGCTCTTTTCTCCTCGGCATACCATCCTCAAACCGACGGCCAAACGGAGGTGACGAACCGCACACTATCCACTCTACTTCGTGGTCTTGATCAAGAAGAACATCAAGGAATGGGAAGCATGTCTACCCATCGCCGAAAGTACGCCTACAACCGTGCAAGACATTCAACTACCGGCAAGTCCCCTTGAGGTCGCTTCACGGTTTCAACCCGTTGTCCCCATTGGACATCCTACCACTTCCTCTCCAAGAGCGCACCAACATGGATGCAAGTGCACGAGCAAGCTACATCAAGAAGATGCATGAAGACACAAGGCACACCATTGAGCGACAAGTACAACGTCAAGCAAACAAGCTCAACGCCAACAAGCAAAACCATCGCCTTCAACATTGGTGATCTAGTGTGGCTACACCTTCGCAAGGACCGCTTCCCCAAAGAACGCAAGTCCAAGCTTCTCCCTCGAGCCGCCGGACCTTTCAAGGTGCTAGCACGCTACAACGACAACGCCTACAAGATCGACATACCTCGAGACAAATACAACGTGAGCGACATCTTCAACGTCAAGGACCTCGCACCATTCCATGGAGATGAAGCTTTTGATCCGAGGTCGGATCTCTCCCAAGGGGGAGATGATGCGGAGCATCCCACGATCATCCCCACGGACCTACAACCGCCTCATCAAGAGCCAAGAGGACCCATGACACGAAGCTAGAGCTAGAGCTCGAGAACGCAGGCGACCTCTTTCCTTTTGATATCACATATGATCCACTCGAGACATGGCTACTACCTAAGTCCGATATGCTATGCATGATTAGGTGTCAAGGGAACCTCCCGAGGATGCACGTGAAGATGGACAAACCGCCAAGTCCACGGATGAAGAGAACCAACGGAGAAGGCCGAGAACACCTTCCGTGCCCCGGACATCCGCCATGGCCCCGGACATCCGGCCCTGGAGCTGCTTCTGCGCCCTCACCAAAATGCCCAAGTCCCAGGGCCGGACATCCGCCCCCCAGCCCGGACATCCGCCTGACCAATATCCGGCCGAAGTCTGAAATCGGCGCACCTCTCCCGAATAGGGCCGAAGCAGTCGCCTTGACCCGAACATCCGGCTGATAGCTCGACATCCGGCGCCTCAAGGCCCGGACATCCGCCCGACGCCAGACGTCCGGCCTCCCCACACAAGAAGTGTGATGCTAGGACTCGCCCTTGTACCCTTCGCCCGAGACTATATATACTAGATCCCTTTCCTCTTTCTAGGGTCAGCAAAGGATTAGCTCATATTTGTGTGAGAGCTTTGCTCGTCCACTTGGTTACTTCTCCTCGGAGCTCAGGACCTCTTCGGAGAAGATCCCCCAAGCGGATTCAAGACCCCCTTCTAGGGTGGACCCCATCAAGACCTCCTCACGGAGAAGAACGGCTACTCGTGTATCCTTACCTTTGTTGATTTTGAATCTTGTACCACTTTATGTGATCGGTGATCTAGCACTTGTGTGATTGATCTCTTGTCGGTTTAGGTATTTCTCTCTCGTTTCCTCCGTGTTTCCCTCTTGTTCCTCCGCGTGTTCTTCGTGATTCCCCGTAGGATCCGCTCCAACGTGAAAGATCGTCCATGTAGGGTTCCGCCCTACATCATGACCCTTGAGTCTGCAGAACCCAAGGGAAAAAAGGCTTAGGTGGCAAATGGTAAAACCAAGGTTGGGCCTTGCTGGAGGAGTTTTATTCAAAGCAAACTGTCAAGGGGTCCCATAAATCCCCAACCAGCGTAAGGAACGCAAAATCAAGGAACATAACACCGGTATGACGGAAACTAGGGCGGCAAGAGTGGAACAAAACACCAGGCAAAAGGCCGAGCCTTCCACCCTTACCAAGTATATAGATGCATTAATTAAATAATAGATATTGTGATATCCCATCATGATAACCATGTTCAAACATGGAACAACTTCATCTTCACCTGCAACTAGCAACGCTATAAGAAGGGCTGAGCAAAAGCTTAACTTAGCCAAACAACGGCTTGCTAGGAAAGGATGGTTAGAGGCTTGACATGGCAATATGGGAGGCATGATATAGCAAGTGGTAGGTAGCGCGGCATAGCAATAGAGCGAACAACTAGCAAGCAAAGATAGAAGTGATTTCGAGGGTATGGTCATCTTGCCTGAGATCCTGCAAGGAAGAAGAACGGATCCATGAAGAAGGCAAACGGACATAGTCGAACGAATCCTCACAACTCCGGAACGAAACCAAAGCTAACGAGAGAAGCAAACCAGAAAGAAGCAAACAACATGGTGAACAACCATCACCTAAACATGGCATGATGGACAAGCAAGGATGATGCATGTCCGGTTTAAAGAGGCATGGCATGGCAAAGTGCACAAACAATACTACAAGTTAAGTGGAGCTCAATATGCAACAAGTTGCATATTGATGAAACACCACATTTCAAACATTTAGTTCACTCTCGTTTATGTACCCAACAATATTAAATGTTGTTAAACATGGCAAGAGGTGAAGAATAATTAAACTAACTATTTAGGCAAGTTTAAATGAGGCCGGAAATAATGAACAACCAATTCCGGAAAATCCCCATATGCAAATTTAGCAATTTAATGGAAACAACAAACATAAACATTTTAAATGTTGTTATTATGATGCGGATGACATATGCAAGTTTTAAGCAATTTTATGAAAATTTTGACATGAGCAAGATACGAGGCATTTGTTACCGTGGCGGAAAGAAAGGGTGTCACGGCGACGAATCCGAAAATGATGTCACGCCAACATATCGGTTCCGGTAGCTCATGGAGATACCGGTGCAAAAGGAAGCGTGCGGATGTGCGAAACATGCTAGAGATGGTGGGGTGCTCCCGAGTACCGGGTTCCCACGGGTTAGTGGCATGGAAACGAGTGACAATTCGGACACGGTGCAAACGGTGCATCTCATACAACACATGCATTCGGTCCACGGCGGTCGTCTCGGCGGTTATACCTTCGAAGCGCGCATTTTAAGGCGGTTCAAAAACGTCGAGGGAAGTAGTCGTTCTTGCGACGGTAGTGGAAGTAGTGGTACACGTTTCGTAGATGTTTAGGGTCACGGCGAGGAACTTGACGTCCACGGGTCTCCGAGGTCGACGGTAGTAGTACACTTGGTCTTGTCGGATCCGCGGCGATGGTAGTTGTACATGGCCAACGTAGTGGTACCTTGCGTACCATCGTGGTACTTGGCGTCCGGTCGCGGTACTTGGCGGCGTAATCCGGACGTCTGGTACACTTGCCGAAGTGGAACTTGACGAATCCTAGGGTCGTCGAGGTACGTGAACAAATCCATGGAGGCAGTCTTGGCGCTCTGGGTCTTGCGGTGTAGTCGAACTTGACGAATCCGAAGGGGTACTCAGCGAATCCGCGTAGTTGTAGACACGTTGAAGTAGTGGTACTCCGATGTCGACGATTGTTGAACATGGAGGGCCATCGGTAGTTTCGACTTGGGTCTCGTGTGCACGCGTCTTGACGGGTCCGGGGTTCTCGGTGGTGGCCATGGTCTCCATGATGGCGCCGTGGTGGTCTAGCGATAGCAGCAAGGCGCCGAGGCCCATGGGCGCAGAGGAGATGACGAGGAGGTGGGTCGTGAGGCGAGCAACCATAGCGGGCGAAGCGAAGGCGCTGCTTCGCCGCACGTAGCGTAGGCGTGGCTGGAGGCCTGAAAGCGGCAAAGCGGCTGCGGGATCCGACCAGAAGGGCCGTGGAGGAGGAGGAGGCAGCGGCAGCAGGCGCGGGCGGCCGCATTTGTCGCGTGCGGATGGTGGCGGGTGGCGATGCAATAGGGCGGCAGCTCGCTCGGGACAGAGGGAGGCGGGAACAGCAGCTCCGACGGGTCGCTTCACCGGGTGACGACCCGTGGGCGGAGGCGAGCCCTCGGACTTGAGCGATGGCGGGGTCTCTCATGAGGTTGGCGAGGCCGAGGCGGGTGGTCAGCATGGTGAAGGAGAGGTGGCCGGCCGGGTTGCAAGGTGGTCAGGCGCGATGTGGGTGTGTGAGTGGCGGCGGTGTGGGAGGACGAGAGGGAGAGATCGAGAGGAGGGGGTCGGGGCTAGGGTTAACAGGGCACTGGCTGGGCTGCGGATGGGCCTTGGAGGCTGGGCCTAGGAGGTTAGATGGGCTGGTTGCAGCTTCGGAGCAAAAAGGCCAACCTTCTCGCTATTTCCCACCTACAGAAAAATAGACAGAAGGAAAAGGGAAGGAAAGAAATAGCTAGGGGTTTTGGAAAATGCTGAAACTTCTCTTACAAAGTCTAACAATTATACTTAGCCCAAGAAAAGAAGTTTCACGCGATATGGAAGAGTTTAATTCAAACTCATTTGAATTTAATTCAAATGGTTTGAACTAGGGCGAGGTTTTAGGAGTGCCCCAAAATATTGAGACTTTAGGAGGAGCCTCAATAAAAGAGATAAGAATTGTTGACAAAGTTTGAGGCAAGGAATTGAGATAGAAAATGCATGGAACTTAAACTGCAGGTGTGTTATGGTGATTCCAAAGATAATGGAATATTTTTAATATACCTCCCTAAATATTAGGAGGATATGTTATAAAGAGAAATCACCATGTGAATTCCTCGATTTAAATAGATCAAAAGATCTATGCAATTTATTTAGTTGAGGTTTTAAAAATTAAATGACATGGTGGCATTATGACATGATGCAATGCAAAAATAAATAGAGCAAGCACAAAAGAAACACACGGTGATCACGAAAATATGGAAGTCTTCTGAAGCGTCGGTCTCGGGGCGTCACAACACTCCTCCACTTACAAGAGATCACGTTCCGAGATCTAACGATGGCGCCGGAGAGAAACGGAAGAGGAAGAGGTAAAACAAAGTTGCTTCTTTGACAAACGAGTGAAACCCACAAACCTTGAGAGATTGAACAAACCAAAAGAGAGAATACAAGGGAGATGAACGAGATTGCAAACACTCCGTTAGCAAAGAAGAACAAAGAACATGATGAGAACCAAGAGATTAGGGGACAAGATAGATTTTGAAGCCCGATTAAAACAAGATAGAGAAGGAGTAAGAATGATATAATTTGGACAGCACTCCGACTGAAAATGGAAGGAATTGACATGAACTTGAGGGATGATACTTGACGAAATCAACAACACACCGCCTCCGGAACTATTGAAAAATGGCACAAAGGGTAAGAACGATTTCAGACCGCACTCTGGTTGAGGAAGGAGACAAAAATTGATAAGATGAGAGAGCTCGAATGAAAACACGACACTCCGATTAAATGGATAAGCAAGGAAAAGAACATGATCTCCAAAATGAGATGATGGCTGGAAGAAAACATCACAATGCCTTCGGGACAAATGAAAGAGTGGAATCAAGAGAACAAAGAAGAGAACAACAACTTCTATCACAATTGAATTTGAAAGAGCCTCCTTAAAAAGAAGGATTGAACGGAGGGAAACAAGATCTTGAAAGAGCACGCTTACAAGAAAATGCTAGAACGGAGTTGTTGGATTATCAACAACGAAAGGATAAGCTTGTAGCGGGCTTATGGAAACATCTCAAAATTATGAGGTGAGCTTCTGCCACCAACGGAAACAAATGATTGGATTGATATCAACAAGGAGATGAGAAACTTATTTCATAGGAGGACAAATGAAGAACTTGGGTCATTTATAAGCACCATAAATAGCAACAATCCTTAGGGAAAGCTTTAGGTGAAATATAACCCAAGATAACTCCAATGAAGAGATTGATGGATTTAAAATACCTCATTCTTGACAACATGTGAATCATGAAGCATGAAGGGAAATTGTCAAGAATGACATAACACCACCTCAAAAGATAAGGTAGAAAGAATTGCACTTCGGAATGCAAGATGAAGAAATGCTTGAACTCCTCCAAACAAAACATGTGTTGAACACCATGTTTATTTTAGAGTATAGCTTGGCGGATCTTAACTTCGAGAAAAATCTTGAAGAACAATTCGAGAATGAAAAGCATCCTTGATGAACCATCATGTAGAGCCTCCATGAAGAAGTCCGGTAAAGAAAGGATGATAAAAGAAATGGAAGTTGAAAATAAGGTGAAGCCTTGCAATGATTTAGATGGAGCTTCGTGACGATATAATGAGGAAACTTTGAACTCCGGAAAGAAAAGATGAACAACATATAACTGAGAAATTGATATCACTACGAACTCCGGAATAAGGAATTAATCACTTGGATGAAACAAGAACAAGAATTATGTTATGCGTATCCTTCACCAATTTAGATTGATGACAAGCAACGGATTTGGCATACTACTTATTCTCGTAGAAAGGATTAAGAGAGATATAGCGCAAACTTGAGAAAAGTCTTCAACGATCCGCTGATAGGATTGGAAAGAACGAATGAATTGATACGATAACCAAGGGAGAGAACTCTTGAACGAACCACCGTAAGAATTGAAAATGAACAAAGAAAAGATAAAGAAACACCGGGAAGAATTAGAAACGAATGAAAATGCTTGAGGGAATTTGATACAATAGAATGAAGAGATCACGAGCTGATTAGAGAATACTTGAATGATGCACCGGTAAGATTTGGAGAACGAGAGCTGAAAGCTGGAATGAATAATTATGACATGATGGCCTATGGAGGAAAGAAATGGGAACAACTCATGAAATGCTCCGAATGGGTAAAAAGAATTCTCACAATCGAAAACAATTATGAGAGGATGGCGTCAAGCTTGAACTACGCATCACACCACCATGAATTTTTGAGGCACTCCGGAATGAAAATTAGAAAGGTTGAACTAACAATGAAAAGAATTTGAAAGATCTTGGAGAAAGACATTTGACTGATGATAATTCATTCTTACATCAAACTTTGAAATGAATTCGAGAATAACTCCGGAAAAATAGAAGAGTCAGGTAAGATCCTGGGAAAAGACCTGTGGGTTAGGGCTCACTCAAAAGAAACACCATTGAACAATTTAAAAGAGAGATTGCACCGGTAGAATTAAACGGCTCAAAGAGATAACAACCTCGAGATAGCTTGAATGGATTAGGAATGAAAACGTGAATCTTCTGAGATATCTTGTACACTTCAGAACCAATGGAAATAGTGAGAGGTGGATGATTGAGAGGTGCACCAGCATGAGAAAACATTTGAAACGAGGAAAATGATATAATCAACACCGAAAGCTTGAATTGAATCCACCGGAGAAGAAAAGAGAACGAAGAATAATAGACTTGAAGCTTCCTTAGCATCTTCATGAGAATCACCAGGTAGGAACATGGAGGAAAAGAATGAAGAGACTTCACATCCATAAGATGGATACTTGATTAAGAAATTTGAGTCCTTGAATAAAAGGGTGGGAGGGCGGGAAAACAAAGACAACTTGGGACGAATGAAACAACCAACATTGGAAAAAACTGAGAGGTGATCTTGCAAATGTTGAAATGATCGGATCCACTTGAAGAGAGGCACGCTGGTTGGAAAAGAGTTGACATGACAACCTCAGTGATCAAGAAGGATTAGCACTCCCATAGAAATATGAGAACACCGTTTAGAAAACTTATGGAATCCACATTTGACTTTGAATCAACTCGAATACCACAACTCAAAACAAAACAAAGGATTGGCTTGCAAAATAAGCCGGAAACAAACATATGATAGATCCCATATCGTATCATGTGTGTGTTGGAAAGATATCCTACGAGATACTTGAATTCCCACTTATAAACTCCCAAAACTTTCTGGTTATGCAATCTGGTGTTGGGGATACAGGGGACGCAATATATCTCACCCAAACTAACAATACCCAGATCCAGTTGTATCCATCCGTCAACACATAACCAAGAAAACTCCGAAAATCGTGTACCTCAACCTTCGAAAAGCATCCGTTATATGAGTTATGGCAATACTCCCGAACTCCCGCCCCAGTACTGGGTGGCGTCGAGGTGATCTCACCAACAACTGCATAAAAGAGATTTTTGATGTGTTGAAAAACTCAGGTATTCCGTAATCGCAACGATAAAATTGTGACGACAACACCTCGGAGCTCAACTCCCGGACACCGCCACAACCCCAAAATGTCGAGGCACCAAGAACAATGTTCTCGTCCACAAAACCATTGAACGATTCCAAGATTCCAGCGTGATCCTAAAAATTTTTTAGTGAAATTTGAGGAGAGGAAAGTCAAAACATCTACGGAGACCTCACCAGAGCGACTAAGGGACCGGGGAGTAAAAGAATCCTACTCTCGATATATATAATCCTAAGACTCAAAACATCTTGTTCTAGACTCAACAACGTCGATTCAATCAAGCAGGGGGGCTCCTAAGTCGGGGATGGCTCGATTACCAACTTGTAGCATACGATGCGGCTTATATCTCCCACGTGTCGAGGCACGACTTGGAGGCATAACCGCATGGTGGTTTTGTCGCAAGAAGGGTCATCTTCACACAATCCCATGTAATGAACAAGAATGGGATAAAGAGTTGGCTTACAATCGCCACTTCACACAATACATAAATTGAACATACATCATTCAGAGTACAATCAAGGTCCGACTACGGAACCAAAACAAAAGAAGACAACCCCAAATGCTAGATCCCCGATTGTCCGAACTGGGCTCCACTACTGATCTTCAGGAAACGAAATGTAGTAACGACCAAGTTCCTCGTCGAACTCCCACTTGAGTTCGGTAGCATCACCTGCACCGGTATCCTCAGCACCTGCAACTGTTTTGGTAGAATCTGTGAGTCACGAGGACTCAGCAATCTCACACTCGCGAGATCAAGACTATTTAAGCTTATGGGTAGGAAAGGGGAAAATGGTGGAGCTGTAGCAAGCACTAAGCATATATGGTGGCTAACATACGCAAATAAGAGCGAGAAGAGAAGCAATGCAACGGTCGAGAAGCTAGAAGTGATCAAGAAGTGATCCTGAAACTACTTACGCACAACCATAACACAAGAACCGTGTCCACTTCCCGGACTCCGCAGAAAAGAGACCATCACGACTACACACGCGGTCGATGCATTTTAATTAAGTCAAGTGTCAAGTTCTCTACAACCGGATATTAACAAATTTCCATCTGCCACATAACCGCGGGCACGGTTCTCGAAAGTTTATACCCTGCAGGGGTGTCCCAACTTAGCCCATCACAAGCTCTCACGGTCAACGAAGGATATTCTTTCTCCCGGGAAGACCCGATCAGTCTCGGAATCCCGGTTACAAGACATTTCGATAATGGTAAAACAAGACCAGCAAAGCCGCCCGACGTGCCGACAAATCCTGATAGGAGTCGCACGTATCTTGTTCTCAGGGCACACCGGATGGGCCAGACGTTGGGTTGGCATAGACCCTGGTTGCCAGGTAGCCGGACATCGCCGGTTTGGACCAAAGACTCAGAGGAACACCGCCCGGGGTTTAAAATAAAGATGACCCTTGAGTGCGCAAAACCCAAGGGAAAAATGCTTAGGTGGCAAATGGTAAAACCAAGGTTGGGCCTTCTTTGGAGGAGTTTTATTCAAGGCGAAATGTCAAGGGGGTCCCATAACCCCAACCACGTAAGGAACAGAAAATCAAGGAACATAACACCGGTATGACGGAAACTAGGGCGGCAAGAGTGGAACAAAACACCAGGCAAAAGGTCGAGCCTTCCACCCTTACCAAGTATATAGATGCATTAATTAAATAAGAGATATTGTGATATCCCAACAAAGTTCATGATAACCATGTTCCAACATGGAACAACTTCATCTTCACCTGCAACTAGTAACGCTATAAGAAGGGCTGAGCAAAATCTTAACTTAGCCAAACAACGGCTTGCTAGGAAAGGATGGTTAGAGGCTTGACATGGCAATATGGGAGGCATGATATAGCAAGTGGTAGGTAGCGCGGCATAGCAATAGAGTGAACAACTATCAAGCAAAGATAGAAGTGATTTCGAGGGTATGGTCATCTTGCCTGAGATCCCGCAAGGAAGAAGAACGGATCCATGAAGAAGGCAAACGGACGTAGTCGAACGAATCCTCACAACTCCGGAACGAAACCGAAGCTAACGAGAGAAGCAAACTGGAAAGAAGCAAACAACATGGTAAACAACCATCACCTAAACATGGCATGATGCACAACCAAGGATGATGCATGTCCGGTTTAAAGAGGCATGGCATGGCAAAGTGCACAAACAATACTACAAGTTAAGTGGAGCTCAATATGCAACGAGTTGCATATTGACGAAACACCACATTTCAAACATTTCGTTCACTCTTGTTTATGTACCCAACAATATTAAATGTTGTTAAACATGGCAAGAGGTGAAGCATAATTAAACTAACTATTTAGGCAACTTTAAATGAGGCCAGAAATAATAAACAACCAATTTCGGGAAATCCCCATATGCAAATTTAGCAATTTAATGGAAATAACAAATATAAACATTTTAAATGTTGTTATTATGATGTGGATGACATATGCAAGTTTTAAGCAATTTTATGAAAATGTTGACATGAGCAAGATACGAGGCATTTGTCACCGTGGCGGAAAGAAAGGGTGTCACGGCGACGAATCGAAAATGATGCCACCAAGAACATATCGGTTCCGGTAGCTCATGGTGATACCGGTGCAAAAGGAAGCGTGCGGATGTGCGGAACATGCTAGAGATGGTGGGGTGCTCCCGACTACCGGGTTCCCACGGGTTAGTGGCATGGAAACGAGTGACAATTTGGACACGGTACAAACGGTGCATCTCATACAACACATGCATTCGGTCCACGGCGGTCGTCTCGGCGGTTATACCTTTGAAGCGCGCATTTTAAGGCGGTTCAAAAACATCGAGGGAAGTAGTCATTCTTGCGACGGTAGTGGAAGTAGTGGTACACGTTTCGTAGATGTTCAGGGTCACGGCGAGAACTTGACGTCCACGGGTCTCCGAGGTTGACGGTAGTAGTACACTTGGTCTTGTCGGATCCGCGGCGATGGTAGTTGTACATGGCCAACGTAGTGGTACCTTGCGTCCCATCGTGGTACTTGGCGTACGGTGCGGTACTTGGCGGCGAATCCAGGACGTACGGGTACACTTGCCGAAGTGGAACTTGACGAATCCTAGAGTCGTCGGGGTACTTGAACAAATCCATGGAGGCAGTCTTGGCGCTTCGGGTCTTGCGGTGTAGTCGAACTTGACGAATCCGAAGGGGTAATCAGCGAATCCTCGTAGTTGTACACACGTTGAAGTAGTGGTACTCCGATGTCGACGATTGTTGAACTTGGAGGGCCATCGGTAGTTTCCTGACTTGGGTCTACGTGTGCACGTCTTGACGGGTCCGGGGGTTCTCGGTGGTGGCCATGGTCTCCATGATGGCGCCGTGGTGGTCTAGCAGCAGCAGCAAGGGCGTCGAGGCCCATGGGCGCAGAGGAGATGGCGAGGAGGTGGGTCCAGAGGCGAGCAACCATGGCAGGGGCGAGCGAGTGCCTTGTCCTTTGCTCACACGTAGCAGAGGCGTGGCTGGCGGCCTGAAACGGCAAAGCGGCTGCGGGATCCGACCAGGAAGGGTCGTGGGCTGGAGGAGGAGGCGTGGCCGGCGAAGCTGGCCTTGTCAGCGGATGGAGCTATGCGGGCGGTGGGGCGACGATGCAACAGGGCGGCAGCCCGTTCGACAGAGGGAGCTGGGAACGCGGCTCCGACGGGGTCGCTCGCTGGTGACGACCGTGGACGGAGGCAGGGCCCTCGGACTCGAGCGATGGGCTGGTTGCAGCTTCGGAGCAAAAAGGCTAACCTTCTCGCTATTTCCCACCTACAGAAAAATAGACAGAAGGAAAAGGGAAGGAAAGAAATAGCTAGGGGTTTTTGAAAATGCTGAAACTTCTCCTACTGAGTCTAACAATTATACTTAGCCCAAGAAAAGAAGTTTCACGCGATATGGAAGAGTTTAATTCAAACTCATTTGAATTTAATTCAAATGGTTTGAACTAGGATAAGGTTTAGGAGTGGCCAAAAATATTGAGACTTTAGGAGGAGCCTCAATAAAAGAGATAAGAATTGTTGGCAAAGTTTGCGGCAAGGAATTGAGATAAAAAATGCATGGAACTTAAACTGCAGGTGTGTTATGGTGATTCCAAAGTTAATGGAATATTTTATAATAGATCCATAAATATTAGGAGGATATGTTATAAAGAGAAATCACCATGTGAATTCCCTCGATTTAAATAGATCAAAAGATCTATGCAATTTATTTAGTTGAGGTTTTAAAAATTAAATGACAAGCTGGCATGATGACATGATGCAATGCAAAAATAAATAGAGCAAACACAACAGAAACACACGTGATCATGAAAATATGGAAGTCTTCTGAAGCGTCGGTCTCGAGGCGTCACAAAATGACCCCTAGAATTTTCCTAATTTTCACATTACAGTCATAGTAGTGCACTTTAAACATAGAAAAAATTTGAAGGTCGTAAGAGGAAGCTATCTCCCATTTGTCATCAAACATGCCTTGTTCCCTCTCGGAACCACGAGCCTTCTAGTGAGTTGCTCCGGTTTGTGAGGGGTGTGTGTCCAAACTTTCGTCAAACATGCCAATTTTTTACCACATCATCTAGGTGGCATGACATTACATCAACCAATATGTTTTTCTGATCATTTTTTAATTTTTTGGAATTAAAATGCCATGGCACTCCATGCATACATATGCATGAGTCCATGTCGTGAGACCAATATGTTTGAAAATTCCTTCTAATTTACTGCACATGGAATTAACTCGCACACAAGTACATAAATATGATTTTTTTTAACCGTTATGGTTAGGCGTTCCATGTAGATGTAGTTCAAATTTGAATTACGGTCATTAAATGGCTAGAAAATCACTAAAATTTCTTTAAAAGGTCAAATGACCCCTGAAATTTTCCAAATTTTCACATTACAGTTGTAGTAGTGCACGTTAAATGCAGAAACAATTTGAAGGCCGTAAGAGGAAGCTATCTCCCGTTCGTCATCAAACATGCATTGTTCCCTCTCGGAACCACGAGCCTTCTAGTGAGTTACTCCGGTTTGTGAGGGGTGTGTGTCCAAACTTTCGTCAAACATGCCGATTTTTTTACCACATCATCTTGGTGGCATGACATTACATCAACCAAAGTTTCATGTGTTTACGATCATTTTTATTTTTTGGAATTAAAATGCCATGGCGATCCATGCATACATATGCATGTGTCCATGTCGTGAGACAAATATGTTTGAAAATTCCTTCTAGTTTACTGCACATGGAATTAACTCGCGCACAAGTACACAAATATGATTTTCAAACCGTTATGGTTAGCCGTTGCATGTAGATGTAGTTCAAATTTGAGTTACGGTTATTAAATGGCTAGAAACTCACTTAAATGTCTTTAAAAGGTCAAATGACCCCTGAAATTTTCCAAATTTTCACATTACAATTGTAGTAGTGCACGTTAAACGTAGAAAAAATTTGAAGGCCGTAAGAGGAAGCTATCTCTGTTAGGTCATCAAACATGCATTGTTCCCTCTCGGAACCACGAGCCTTCTAGTGAGTTGCTCAGGTTTGTGAGGGGTGTGTGTCCAAAATTTCATCAAACATGCCAATTTTTTTACCACATCATCTTGGTGGCATGACATTACATCAACCAAGGTTTCATGTGTTAATGATATTTTTTTAATTTTTTGGAATTTAAATACCATGGCACTCCATGCATACATATGCATGTGTCCATGTTGTGAGAAAAATATGTTTGAAAATTCCTTCTAATTTACTGCACATGGAATTAACTCGCACACAAGTACACAAATATGATTTTTCAAACTGTTATGGTTAACCGTTGCATGTAGATGTAGATCAAATTGGAATTACGGTCATTAAATGGCTAGAAAATCACTTAAATGTCTTCAAAAGGTGAAATGACCCCTGAAATTTTCCAAATTTTCACATGACAGTTGTAGTAGTGCACGTTACACGTAGAAAAAATTTGAAGGCTATAAGAAGAAGCTATCTCCCGTACGTCATCAAACATGCATTGTTCCCTCTCGGAACCACGAGCCTTCTAGTGAGTTGCTCCAGTTTGTGAGGGGTGTGTGTCCAAACTTTCGTCACACGTGCCAAAGTTTTTACCACATCATCTTGGTGGCATGACATTACAACAACCAAGGTTTCATGTGTTTCTGATATTTTTTTAATTTTTTGGAATTTAAATGCCATGGCACTCCATGCTTAATTGTGGCATAGCCGGTAGACCAATATGTTTGAAAATTCCTTAGAATTTACTGCACATGGAATTTAATCCAAAATATGACTTTTCAAACCGTTATGGTTAGCTGTTGCATGTACATGTAGTTCAAATTTCAATTACGGTCATTAAATGGCTAGAAAATCACTTAAATGTCTTAAAAGGTCAAATGACCCCTGAAATTTTCCAAAATTTGACATGGCAGTTGTATTAGTACTACAAATTTTCTCGTACATTTAAAACACCATCAGTTGCCACTTTACTCCAAATTCGTCTTTCACAACTAATAAAAAATATCTACAACATCACACAGGTTGTTTTCTAGGAACCATTTATGGCGAAAATATTTGGGTCTATTTAAGTCTCCCTCCTTAAGCCGCCGGCTCGCTCGCTCCAAAGGTCTTGGCAACCCCGAATCCACGAATCGATCCCCATTCCCGCATCCCCTTCTTGCAAAAATGACGCCATGGAAACGCTTCGTGAAGGCCCGTGCGATGGTAGCGTCCCCCCGAGCGCGGCCGCCTGCACCAAGAGCGCGGCCGCCTATGCCGAGAGTGCCACCGCATCCGCATCGAGCGCGGCTGCTTCTGTTGAGAGGGCGTCTGTGGAAGCCAATAGGGCAGCTGTAGCAGCCGAGACGGCTGCAGCTGCTTCTGTGACGGCGGATGCAAATGCCGAGAGCGCTCGAGCTGCCGTCCGTGCCGCCAATGTCACCCTGGCCCGGGTCGAGGCCATCCACGCCAAGATCGAGGATGCACATGCTAAGATATTCCAGGCCACCTCGGACTCCAGCATGCAACCCATGTCTGAAAAGGCGGCGGTGGCCATGGGGCACCTGCTTCCTCATGAGGTCGCCGAGCGGCAGCTGGAGATGAGGAGGCGGCGGAGATCGAGGAGCGCCGGGAGGAGGAGTCGCGTGTGGCCGAGGTCGAGGTAGAGAAGAGTATGTCCGTCAAGGAATCGGCGATGGAGTACCAACGCGAGCTCTGACGTAGCCACTACTACGAGTACTACAACCTTGAGGGCGGCACCGAGGACAAGGACGAGGACGCGGTCGACTTCAGCAGGGGGGACGCGGAGTCCACCAACGGCGGCATGTCGCCAGGACAAGTCATCGACGTCTCATCTCACATCGGCGATGCATAGGCCGGCGTGGCAGCAGATTTGTTAAATTATGCGTACTTAGGCTTTGTTTTCAATGTTGGTCTTTTGTTAGAGCAATGTTTAGGTCAACTGGCTCTGTTTAATTACTAAAATTGCTCGATTCAGTAAGTGTGGTCTATCTGTTTGCACGCTCTTTTGTGTGCCCAAATTAGCAAGCGATGTTAAATTATGCAATGACGTACCCGGGGAAATTTCCACCAAAATTTGAATTATCAAACTCATCCCATGCGCGTAAAGTAGAAGAATCATTTGCGATGCACACAATCGTTCAAAGTGAATGGTCCGGCGGCACCGCGCGCAAACTTTCCCTCCACATTTCCAAAATTTTAGCCTACCGCCAAAATATCTACCCCCGCCCCCTTCCCCATCCCCTTTACTTGAAAGCACAAATCACATTTCCCTGCTTCCTCCTTCCTTCCTTCGTAAGCTATAGCCGCTTCCTCGCTCTCGATAAGTCCTCGCATCCTACCACCGGAATCGCCATGGTCTTCTTCAAAGACCTCTCCAATGTTCCTCCTCCGGCGATGACTCCTTCGCCACCGGTATGCCTCTCTTCTCTCTCTCGGACTATGACTTGGAATGAAGGATTTTACCCGTGATCGATTTGAGTCATTTCTTCCTCTTATAGCTCCCTAGGACCATCAGTGGCAACGAATGGAGCGGGGTGGCTGAAGATCTATTTGCTCGTTGTCACCATCAATCTCCATGCGTGAAGCTAGTTGAGTTTGAATATGTGGACAGTGGAGGAAGTTTCTAGCATGTGGAGAGAAGGTTAGACCCTCTTTCGTTGTTACAAATCATTTGTTAGATGTGATTCAGACACTGTCACGGTCCCAACCCATTCATACCACACCTTCAACCAAACGCATCCTAAGACAGTCACAGTTTGTACCTAGTATCTAAAATTGTTGCCATCTCATCAGCGGTGCCATTAGAAAATTATTTGGCACCGCTTCAACAGTTTGTGCAGCCAACTTTGGTCCACACATCTGAGTAGCCAAGCAGTAAAATACTAAATTTTATGGCACGAAGGAACTAGGCATCGGAGCAACTAGGTGCTCCGGAGTCCTGGTCCCATATTTTTTTCCGCTGCATCGGCTCGCCAGTGCAGGGCACCGGTGCGAGATGTAGCAACAGTTGTCTTTACACCAGTTTTGGCATACATAGTGGACGGCCTTAGTGCTATTAGTTCTATGTTACTAAATTTGTGCATGTACACACTTGTTAGTATCAATTTGTCATCATCCAAACAATCGCCGCTATGGTGTTGCGATTATATTTACCTTCCTCATAAAATGTTCAATTTGTTATTTATTGTACATGAGTAAGAACTTAGAAGCGTTGTTGTAGTTAATTATAACTTCGATGTTCGAAATTTGCTTGTTGTCTCGTAGCAATTAATTCATTTGCACATTGATCTTTTGAGAAGATGTGTCATAATTAACATGTTCCTTCAGTTTTAAAATAAGCATTGGTGATTTTCTATGTTGCTATAAACCCATTTCCCTACAATTGTTCTTGATCTAGTTTTAAATATTATAGGATGAACGGAAGTGTTCTTACTTGGAGTGGGTTGATCAAGAGTGGCCACAGTCTTTGAAGATGTGCCTAAGCGAAGCTCTGGAGCATGTATGAGGAAGAGAAGCAGGGCGTGAAGCTTAGAGAAAGTGTTGTCAATGCTGAAGAATATTTGAAGATGCGGGATAAAAAGAGAAAGGTGGAGAATGAGCTCAGATTTTTTAAATAGGACTTTGCTAAGATGGTGTTGGCGAAGGAGGAGGCACTTTCCCAGTTGGCCAGTGCAAAACAGGTTCTTACCGAATCGAAAGCAGAGGTGGATAAGACGAACTGGATGATCTCGATTAGGGAAATGAATATATTGTTCTAATATCGTTCTTATGAAGTTGAACTAGCTATATGTTGTATTGTGTTGTTTTCATGTAGCTATAAATGCGTGATGTTATAATACATTTATGTGCCTGATATGAAATTGGCAAACAGTTGTTCGATATGAAATGTGAATTTGTGTAATACTGGAATTATTAATTGTAAACTAATAAACCTGCTAAGTGTGTCATGGAACTTTGCAAGCGGTTCTAGCAGTAAAAGCGCTTGTGATGGATAGCCCAATGCCACACAGTTTTCTTCATCAAATCGTGTGTGATGTGGTTGATAAAAGCAAACAGTTAACCAAGGCAGAGCATGTGTGATAGTTACACCTTTCACACACGAGCCTACACATAAAACTATGTGGGATGTACATACGAACGGAAACGTTTTCCCTGGATTGACTGTGTGGGATGTAGATAAGAATGAAAACGTTTTCCCTGGATTGACTGTGCGGGATGTACATAAGAACGGAAACGCGTTTTCCTGGATTATTTGTGTGGGATGTACATAAAAACGGAAACGTATTCCTTGGATTGACTGTGTGTGGTATACATACGAACGGAAATGTTTTTCTGGGATTCACCGTGTGGGATGTACATACCATTGGAAATGATTGGGTTTTGATGCCTCGCCCGATCGCTCACGAGCTCATTTTGTCGCAACCTGTGTCCCAGGAGGGCCTATCCCCGACGATTTCTGGGTCATGTGAGAAGGACCCTCCTATCGCCCACACTCACTTGGCGATAGTTCCAAATGCCATTGCGGAAAGGGGTTAAAAACCATTTGTATAGCACTGCCGCGTACCAGTGATATGTGATTCCACTATCATTTCTGAGGATTTCCTCCATCATATGGTGATTGGTCCAAAAGACGTTACACGAGAGATTATCAACAAAAGAGGTGTGCGAACACGGTAAAATTCCACAAAGCCCACCATCTAGGCATAAAATACATGTCAAAATCATCACATAAATTGGACTTATCACCACAGACGAGGTGTCCTCACTCTCTTCTTCCCCGGCAGTTGGGTTCGAGGAAGAATTGTGGCTAGACTGGCTCATGTGGCCATGTCCTTCTTCTTCTCCTTCCCCTTATTGACCGGGACCATGTAGGGGTCTTTGGTCAAGAGCTTCTCAAGCGCTGGGGTCACGGGGTCCTCGGGCAACGGGGTGGGATCCAGCATCTTTCGAGAGCACTTGCGCCATTTATGTGTATAAAATGCATATTGTAATTCAATTAAGGGAGTGTCAACAAAAAATACGCATTAGGATGCTTATAGTTCCGCACTTACCATGTCGGCAGGATTGTTGTAGTTGAAGCCCAGGTCCACGACTCGGGGCGTGGTGACATCCTTCTTTGTTTTGAAGAGGAAACTCCACTTTGCAGTAGGGCTTGCTCCTCCCGAATGAGTGTCGCCTCGTCCTCTGGCTTGTACCTCCACATCGGAGTAGCTCAGATCCGAAGAGGCAGGGCGCGGCGAAGGAGCATCACATTGACCACGTCCATAAAGGTCACGCTCGAGTCCACCACGGCCTTCATCCTACCTTGGAGCATCGTCACCTCTTCTGCGTTCACCCCTGGGACGTCCTTCTTGGTCCAGGCGAACAACCTTTTCGGGCCGTCAGCCGAGAAGGCTGGACCTTCTTGGTCATCAGTTAGGTAAAACCACTCCTGCTACCATTGTTTCACGGTCTCAATAAATTACCCCTTGGCCAGGTGATCCTGGGGATCTTGCTTATCATGGCCCCTCCACAATCGGCAAGCTTGGAGCCGCTACTGTGTGACTTAACGCCGAACACCTTGAGCAATAACCCAAAGTGGGGTTCCATGCAAAGGAAGGCTTCACAAACGGTGATGAAGGAGGCAATGTGAAGAATGGATTGGAGAGGAAATCCGAGGTCTTGGAGGAAATGAGAGATGAAAACCACCCGCTCCCCCTCACAGAGAGTGGGGAGAGCAGAGGTCGGGAGAATGGCATCTCCCTCGATGGGAGAGCGGAACTTCACCATGAGAAAAAGGTACCCATCCTCATGGAGCTCAGTAATGGCGACGACAGTGACGATGGATTGTATCCAGTTTCCCCTAGTATTGGCGGTTTCAAGCGCTAGAGCAACAGCGTCGTCTCGGCCATTAGTGATGGAGGAGGGGGCTAGGAAGAGACGGGGTCGGAAATGGATCTCAGGGCGCTCGAGCTCAAGAGAAGATGGGGAGCAATACTTTACCCTCTTCCATTTTATAGGTCAGTAAAAGACCAAGGGTTAACCGCGCTCTGCCGGATTTTGGGTTCCGCATACCCTTGAGACGTTTGAAATCTGGGGTGCGTGCGAAGAACTGGACCTCCCCAGTCTGCCTACTCGTCGATCTCACGGCCTAGCTCAATGAACTGGAAGAAAACGGGACACAGTAGTTTACCAAGGTTCGGGACACCTTGTAGTGTAAAACCCTACTCCTGCTTTATGGTGGATTGGCCTCGAGGGGTTGAGGACGAACTAGTACAGTGGGAGAACAATCTCAGGAGGAGGAGTGTTCTTGTGCTCGATGAGCTGGTGGGTGTGAGGATGGTCTGAATGATCCCCCTCTACGGTGGTGGCTAGGTCCTATTTATAGTGGCCTTGGTCCTCTTCCCAAAATGAAGGCGGGAAGGGATCCCACAACGGCCAAATTTGAAGGGAGACAACTAGTACGTGCTATCGTGACAAAAGTGGTCTTTGCCTGCAAAAGCCTCTATCCATGACGTCGTGGTGGGCTCGACGATGACCTCCGTCCTGCTGTCCTGGCGGTCTTGGTCTTGTTGCACCGGAATGGAAACCTTTGGCTGATTCCTCGCGACTCTGCGCCTGCGCTTGCCTCCTTAGCACCAAACAGAAACCGGTACACTGCGCTTTCTTGGCACCACTTTGGCCTTGAGTCGTCATGGCTCACGTCATTCGAACCTCATGAGGTGAGCCTTGCATAGAGATCTCCGCTCCTCAGGAGCCAGCCTGAGGAGGCCGCTCGCGAGGCTTGGCCCCTCGCGAGGGTCTTGAGTTGTTTGATGATGAAACTGTTTCGTACCAGGCCGTCGATGAAGCCATGCTGTGGGCCGCAGGTAGGCAAGTCTGGGTACCCCCGTTTCCAGAACGTCGATAGTAGCCCCCGGGCCCAAGGTGCGCTCGAACTTGGCTTCGAGGCGAAGCCAAAGGGCAAGTACAGAGCGCCGCGGGCCCTAACCACCTGCGGCCTTGGTCGACGCGTGGCGATTGATGGGACGTGCGCGTCTCTGCTTCCCCACGCTGCCTCGGCAACCGTTCGACTTGATGAGACTCTGCTGCATGCAGAGAAAAACCATCATTACATGCGATCGTGGAGGCCGGCAGTTGGCCTCCCTCCGGCTATAAATGAGGGGAGGGGCAGAGCCCCACTCATCCATCTCCATCTTCTTGTTGCCCGCTTATTTTTCTTCTCCGTCTTGCTGTAGCATCCATGGCGCCAATCAAGAGATTCTCCACGGCGGAGAAGGAGAAAGCCCCCCGGGAGGAGCCTGAACCACTTCCGCCGAAGAAGAGGTTTAGCCGCCCTCTCTATGCAGGCGAAGAACAGGCGGTGACGCGGCCTTGGTACGAGCGGCCTCCGCCTGGCTTCCCGATCCTTATGCACGCCTGCGGCGCAGGCCCTGGGCAGTGGCGATGCCAGCGCCGCGCGGTCCGGGATCGCGGTGGACAGGCCGGGGCTGTGCGGCTGGCCGGCCCGCAAACTCACGCCAAGGGCTCCTCGCGCGAGTTCGTGATATGGGCGGCAATGCCGCCGCGCACGTGGATCCGGTTCCCTGGGTTTTTCGTCGAGGAGATGCTGCCGAGGGGGCAGCTCGAGCTATGGCTGCAGCATGCTAGATGTTATAGCCTGTCCACGGGGGCGGAGTCGAGGTCGTTCCCCCGGGCGGCATCTTCATGACCTGAGGATGGGGCGAGGTCGCCCGCGCTTGTCATCCAGAGGGAGCCCTCGCCATCCATTTTGAGTATCATGGCGTCTCCACATTGTTCTTCAAGGTCTTCGACGAGGACGGCCGACGCCTGGAGTGCTGCCCTGGGGGAAGCGGGCGCGCCACGGGTGTTGAGCTCGCTCCGGGACTCGCCGGCAGCACCTCCAAAGAGCGATGGCGACTCCCTTGGAATCAGCGACTCCCACAGGCCCATGAGTCCCGAGTCCGCCGACGACAAATACGTGTTACCGAGCTCTCGCCGCGCCCGGAGTGCGGCTGCGATGTCCGCCTGGCGTCGTTGGTGAAACCCTACGACCGGGATCCTCCGAGGTCTCCTTCTTTTGTTTGCGCGAAATAGTGACAAACTGTTGAACTTTTGTTTAAATGCTATCCTCCCTAGCGTAATGTCGAGATTGCGTATCTCGCTCCAGCACAGTTCCCCCTTTTCGTTCTCGCGGTAGCTTAGCGCTCTATGCCGACAGGACCTAGTCCCGACGCAAGCTTCAGTCGTCGCTGGTATGACAGGTCGCGATGCCGTGGTCAAGGCCGGGAGGTGAGCGGCCCGAGGTCCGGTGTGAGCTCCTGAGGCGCGATGCTCAAGAGGTCCCCTTTGGCGTGCAAGCAGCTCCCGGAAGGCCGAAAAGGGAAGCAACATTGCCCGAGCGAGGTTGCGAGAGTTGAGGGATCGGGTCATGAGGTTAATGCTGATATGTGATGGTGACTTATCTTAGTGAACATGCGCCAACTTCCCTATGTTGTGTCCGATCGTGCCTCAGTGGTGACGCCTCTAGGTACAGTCCACGCCGGCCTCCACCTTTCCTCACTCGTCTTAGTGCTCTACGTCCTCAGGTCCCGGCTCTCGAGCGAGGCTCAGCCCGCTGGTACGCCAGGTCACACTGCCGTGGTCAAGGCCAGGGGGTGAGGGCTCGAGAACCGGTAGGAGCTCCTGAGGCGCGATGCTCGGGAGCTCCCCCTTTAACATGCAAGCGGCTTGCATGAAAAAGGGGTGGCCAGCAGGCCCGCCTGTAGTTAGGCTCCGGAGGTTCCTGCGAGTTAGTCCTAGGAGGAGAACATGACATATGACCACGCTTGTTGTCCTGCCACTGATCACTTCACAAGAAGATGAAGGCACTGAGGACCTGGTGAAGTGATGTGCGCGGGGTAAGCCGTGAGCCAAAGCTCGATCTCTCAGATTTGTCAGTGCTGCAGGGACGGACCCGAGCACAGGCACCGTGCCAGCATGTGTAGCCCCTGTCACGGGACGAGCAAGAGGCGGGCCAGCAGTGTGGGGAGGTCACGAAGGGCGATAGAGCACCAGGCAGGCAGATGATAATCATAAGGCAACTCATGATTAAAAGATAGAGCTAGTTCTAATAGATGCGAAAATGATACATGCCGCAGGGACGGGCCCATGCGGCTTGGGGATAATGCAGCCCGAGGGGCACCCCCAACTGAACAAACCAGAACATGCAAGAAAGATACACGTCGCAGGGACAGACCCATGCGATCTGGGGATAATGCAGCCCGAGGGGCGCCCCCAACTGAACAAACCAAAAGATATCACCTGGCACCGTTGCTGAAGAAGTGTTGGAGTAGCTGAAGATGCGTGCTGCAGAAGTCGCCCCTCATGAGCCACCGAGGTCCTGAACCTCGGGAGGCTCGCGAGAGTCCTTTGTCGCTTCCGTCATGATTGCCTGGTGCCTGGCCTCGTGAGTTGCCAGGACGCCCCGCAGGTGGCGCCAATACACAGCAACGTTGTTCAGCAAGCCGAAAGGCATGCGAGCATAGCTGTGAGGTGGGCCCTCACACTGGCCAACGCGGGACAACCATAAGAGCCGCTGAGAGGCGGCCCTGTTGAACCCGGGGATGTTGATGCAGGCGCGCAGCTCACTGTCCTTGCTGGGGCAGGGAGCTGCACCGGGTGGTGGGTGTCAGTCGCCCCATATGGCTCTTGCCTCCTGAAGTTCCTCAGTTGCCTTGGTGATGAATTCTTGAGCGCTAGGTGCCTCGTGCCCCGCGCTTTCCTCACGGAAGCGAGCATTGAAGCACGCCTCTAGGTGGTGCCCGAGCACGTCCCTCGTGACGTTGGCCAGGTCAGAGGCCCTCTAGAGGAGAGCCCGGCCTGAGGGGGGCGCCGGGCGCGCCTTCCTATGCGAGAGAGGGAGGCGCCCCGGTAGTGGGTGCAGGGCTTGAGGTGGCACCGCCGGACGCTCCGCCCTCCGGAGGTCCCTGGCGGAGCAGCTGTTTCTTTTCTTGGGGACAACCTCAGGAGGGTAGAGGTCGCCCTCCTTGTCTGGGTCTTCAACCGCTTCAGCGTGGTAGGCGCGCTCGAGAGAGCACACCGCATCGTTCTCCTCACAGGCGACCGTGATGATGCCGCAGCTTCCTGGCATCTTGACGATGTTGTAGCCATGATGAGTCACCGCCATGAACTTGGCCGGGCCGGGTACCCAAGGATGGCATTGTATGGGAGGCGAATGTGGGCGACGTCGAAGTCGATGAGCTCAATGTGGTAGTTGTCGCGCTTGCCGAAGGAGACACGGAGGTGGATCTGCCCTATCGGGGTGGTGGAGCCGTCGGTCAGTCCTGAGAAAGGCCTGGTGGGCAGCAGCTGGTCGTAGGGCACCTGGAGGCGGTCGAACGTCTCGACGGAGAGGACATTGAGCCCTGCACTGCCATCGATGAGTGTCTTGGTGATGAGCACGTTGTTGATGACGGGTGAGCAGAGCATTGGGAGGGCGCCGGTTGTGGCTGCACACTTGAGCTGGTCGGAGGAGTCGAAGGTGATGGCGTACTAGGACCACCTGAGCGGACGCGTCGCCTCGATCTTACGGAGGGCCGCATTCACCTCGCGCGCGAACTGCTTGAAGATGCGATGCGAGGCTGGGGCCTGAGCACCGCCTACGATGCAAGCGATGGCACGAGGCTCTTGGAAGCCCCCAGCCCCCTCGTCCTGGTGGTGGTCATTATTCCTTCTTGGTGTTGGCGGCAATGAGGAAGGCAGCGTTGCCACGAGGGCCAGTTCATACGTCTCCAACGTATCTATAATTTTTGATTGCTCCATGCTATTATATATTCTGTTTTGGATGTTTAATGAGCTTTATTATACATTTTTATATTATTTTTGTGACTAACCTATTAACCCAAGGCCCAGTGCAAATTGCTGTTTTTTTGCCTATTTCAGTGCTTCGCAGAAAAAGAATATCAAACGGAGTCCGAACGGAATGAAACCTTCGGGAGCGTGATTTTTGGAACAAACGTGATCCAGAGGACTTAGAGTGGACGTCAAGCAATCAACAAGGAGGTCATGAGGCAGGGGGCACGCCTACCCCCCTAGGCGCGCCCTCCACCCTTGTGGGCCCCTCGTGGCTCCACCGACCTACTTCTTCCTCCTATATATACCTACGTACCAGGAGCACCACGAAAACCTAATTCCATCGCCGCAACCTTCTGTACCCGTAAGATCCCATCTTGGGGCCTTTTCCGGCGCTCCGCCGGAGGGGGCATCGATCACGAAGGGCTTCTACATGAACACCATAGCCTCTCCGATGATGTGTGAGTAGTTTACCACAGACCTTCGGGTCCATAGTTATTAGCTAAATGGCTTCTTCTCTCTCTTCGGATCTCAATACAAAGTTCTCCTCGATCTTCTTGGAGATCTATTCGATGTAACTCTTTTTGCGGTGTGTTTGTCGAGATTCGATGAATTGTGGGTTTATGATCAAGATTATCTATGAACAATATTTGAATCTTCTCTGAATTATTTTATGTATGATTGGTTATTATCAGTTTGGTTTGGCCTACTAGATTGATCTTTCTTGCAATGGTAGAAGTGCTTAGCTTTGGGTTCAATCATGCGGTGCTCGATCCCAAAGGATGAGGGGAAAGCTTGACACGTATTGTATTGATGCCATCGAGGATAAAAAGATGGGGTTTATGTCATATTGCTTGAGTTTATCCCTCTACATCATGTCATCTTACCTAATGCGTTACTCTCTTCTTATGAACTTAATACTCTAGATGCATGCTGGATAGCGGTTGATGTGTTGAGTAATAGTAGTAGATGCAGGCAGGAGTCGGTCTACTTGTCACGGACATGATGCCTATAAACATGATCATGCCTAGATATTCTCATAATTATGCACTTTTCTATCAATTGCTCGACAGTAATTTGTTCACCCACCGTAATACTTATGCTATCTTGAGAGAAGCCACTAGTGAAACCTATGGCCCCGGGTCTATTCTCCATCATATTAATCTCCGTCCAACGAGCTATTTACATGCCGTTTATTTTGCTTTCTTTACTTTTAATATTTATCATAAAAATACCAAAAATATTATCTTATCAGATCTCACTTTTGCAAGTGGCCGTGAAGGGATTGACAACCCCTTTATGCGTTGGTTGCAAGGTTCTTATTTGTTTGTGTAGGTACGAGGGACTTGCGTGTGGCCTCCTGCTGGATTGATACCTTGGTTCTCAAAAACTGAGGGAAATACTTACGCTACTTTGCTGCATGCTCAAGAGGTAGCAAGAAGGATTTCTGGCGCCGTTGCCGGGGAGTCTATGCACAAGTCAAGACATACCAAGTACCCATCACAAACTCTTATCCCTCGCATTACATTATTTGCCATTTGCCTCTCGTTTTCCTCTCCCCCACTTCACCCTTGTCGTTTTATTCGCACTTCTTTCGTTCGATCTTGTGTTACCATGTGCCTTCTATTTGCTTGCATCTTTGCTTGCTAAAAATCTATTGATATGGATCCACTTAAAGTGTTCTACTTGGATCACCTTCGATCCTTATGCGCTCGTGCTGAAACCCCAACTAGCCTAGTTGATGGGAAATCTTTAGATGAGCATGCTCATTTTGTGCGTCACCGTTTGTCTGAAAAAGGGAGACTCTTGTGGGATCAAATAAACATATTGATGTGTTATGCCTGGAATCTTTGTGAAATTTATGATTTTACTTGTTGCTCTAAGAACCCTAAAAAACACCTTCCCTACCTATGTGAGTTTAATGAAAATGAAATCTTATCTTCTTATGCTAAGGGTGTTTATAGTTACTATGATATCGAACAAATTGAAGAATTTGTTTGCTTTTAAGGGTGCTTATGAAGTTGCTTCTTTGATTGAAAAGTATGATATTACTCTCATTTAATCTGAAAAATTTGACATACTTAAATATTGCTATGAAAACTATGCTCATAATGTCTATGTCAAAGAATTTATTGAGAGAATGAACGTTGCTTTGGAAGAAAATAATGATATGCATGAATCTGTAGATAATGATGATTCCAATGATTTGATTGAGATATCCCTGGATGAACATGATGCTTGCTATTCTTGTGGCCATGATGCCAATATTTATGAAGATGAATTTGCTATAGTTCCTTATGTTAAACATGAGATCGTTGCTATTGCACCCATACTTGGTAGTTCCTTCGATGAAAAGCATGATTGCAATGATGTTATTATAAATTCTCTTAATGCCAATTGTGTTAATAATATGCAAAACCCTAATCTTGGGGATGCTAGTTTTTCTATGTCTACTATTTGTTGCAATGATCATGATTGGGGTGATTCTTTTTATGATCTTGAAAATTTATTTAAGCCCCATGATGAATATGAGATTGATATTAGTGTTTTCAATAGTATTGAAAGTGGGTTTGGAAGAGTGTCAACTTTAGATCCCACATATTTGGAGAATGTTCAATCTTATGAAGTTTTTGATAAAAGTGGGTTTGGAGAGGTCATGACTTTAGTTAATGTTAATCCCACTATTTTGGAAGAGTGTCAACTTTGCATACATATGGATCATGTTAAGAATATGTTTTGTGATAACTATATTGTTGAATTTGCTTATGATCCCACATGTAATTATTATGAGAGAGGGGAATATGGTTGTAGAAATTTTCATGTTACAAAATTACCTCTCGTTATGTTGAGATTGCTAATGTTTCTTTCTTTCTCCTTGCGTATGCTAGATCTTGCTTGTCTTGCTAATTTGTTTTCCTATAAAATGCCTATGCATAGGAAGTATGTTAGACTTAGATGTGATTTTCATATGCTACATGATGCTTTCTTCGTGTTTCAATTGCTATCTTTTATGTGAGCATCATTGAATTTATCAATGCCTAGCTAGGGGCGTTAAACGATAGCGCTTGTTGGGAGGCAACCAATTTTATTTTTGTTTCTTGATTTTTGGTTCTGTTCAATAATAAATCTTTCATCTAGCCTCTGTTTATATGTGTTTTCTTGTTTTAATTAGTGTTTGCGCCGAATAGAACCTTTGGGAAGACTTGGGGAAAGTGTTTGCGATCTTGCTGTAAAAAACAGAAACTTTAGCGCTCACGAGATTAGTTACAACTTTTTACTGGAGAGTGCTATTTAGTTGATTACTTTTTCAGATGATTAATAGATAAATTCCTCACGTCCATCAATTTATTTTAGAATTTTTGGAGTTCCAGAAGTTTGAGTTAGTTACAGATTACTACAGACTGTTCTGTTTTTGACAGATTCTGTTTTTCATGTGTTGTTTGCTTATTTTGATGAATCTATGGCTAGTAATGGAGTTTATGAACCATAGAAAAGTTGGAATACAGTAGGTTTAACACCAATATAAATAAAGAATTAGTTCATTACATTACCATAAAGTGGTGTTTTGTTTTCTTCGCTAACGGAGCTCACGAGATTTTCTGTTAAGTTTTGTGTTGTGAAGTTTTCAAGTTTTGGGTAAAGATTTGATGGATTATGGAACAAGGAGTGGCAAGAGCCTAAGATTGGGGATGCCCAAGGCACCCCAAGGTAAAATCTAAGGACAACCCAAAAGCCTAAGCTTGGGATGCCTGAAAGCATCCTCTTTTGTCTTCGCCCATCGGTAACTTTACTTGGAGCTATATCTTTATTCACCACATGATATGTGTTTTGCTTGGAGCGTCTTGTATGATTTGAGTCTTTGCTTTTTAGTTCACCACAATTATACTTGCTGTACACACCTTTTGAGAGAGACACACATTATTCGGAATTTATTAGAATTATCTATGTGCTTCACTTATATCTTTTAGAGCACGGTGGTGGTTATATTTTATAGAAATAATTGATCTCTCATGCTTCTCTTATATTATTTTGAGAGTCCTTTAGAACAGCATGGTAATTTGCTTTGGTTATAAATTTACTCCTAATATGATAGGCATCCAAGATAAAAACTTCCATATAAGTGCATTGAATACTAAGAGAAGTTTGATACTTGATAGTTGTTTTGAGATATGGAGATAGTGATATTAAAGTTGTGCTAGTTGAGTAGTTGTGAATTTGAGAAATACTTGTGTTGAAGTTTGCAAGTCCCTTAGCATGCACGTATGGTAAATGTTATGTAACAAATTTGAAACATGAGGTGTTCTTTGATTGTCATCCTTATGAGTGGCGGTCGGGGACGAGCGATGGTCTTTTCTACCAATCTATCCCCCTAGGAGCATCCAGTAGTGCTTGGTTTTGATGACTTGTAGATTTTTGCAATAAGTATGTGAGTTCTTTATGACTAATGTTGAGTCCATGGATTATACGCACTCTCAACCTTCCATCATTGCTAGCCTCTTGACTGCAGTGCATTGCCCTTTCTCACCTTGAGAGTTGGTGCAAACTTCACGGTGCATCCAAACCCCGTGATATGATACGCTCTATCACACATAAACCTCCTTATATCTTCCTCAAAACAGCCACCATACATACCTATTATGGCATTTCCATAGCCATTCCGAGATATATTGCCATGCAACTTTCCACCGTTCCATTTATTATGACATGCTTCATCATTGTCATGTTGCCTTGCATGATCATGTAGTTGACATCGTATTTGTGGAAAAGCCACCATGCATATTATTCATACATGTCACTCTGGATTCATTGCCCATCCTGGTACACCTCCGGAGGCATTCATATAGAGTCATACTTTGTTCTAGTATCGAGTTGTAATCATTGAGTTGTAAATAAATAGAAGTGTGATGATCATCATTAATAGAGCATTGTCCCAAATAAAAGAAAAGAGAAAGGCCAAATAAAAAAAGGGAGGCCCCCAAAAAAAAGAGATAAGAAGGGACAATGCTACTATCCTTTTTCCACACTTGTGCTTCAAAGTAGCACCATGATCTTTATGATAGAGAGTCTCTTGTTTTGTCACTTCCATTTACTAGTGGGAATTTTTCATTATAGAACTTGGCTTATATATTCCAACAATGGGCTTCCTCAAATGCCCTGGGTCTTCATGAGCAAGCAAGTTGGATGCACACCCACTTAGTTTATTTTGTTGAGCTTTCATACATTTATAGCTCTAGTGCATCCGTTGTATGGCAATCCCTACTCCTTGCATTGACATCAATTGATGGGCATCTCCCTAGCCCGTTGATTAGCCGCGTCAATGTGAGACTTTCTCCTTTTTTGTCTTCTCCACACAACCCATGTCATTATATTCTATTCCACCCATGTGCTATATCCATGGCTCACGCTCATGTATTGCGTGAAAGTTGAAAAAAGTTTGAGATTACTAAAGTATGAAACAATTGCTTGGCTTGTCATCGGGGTTGTGCAAGATGAGAGCATTCTTGTGTGACGAAAATGAAGCATGGCCAAACTATATGATTTTGTAGGGATGAGCTTTCTTTGGCTATGTTATTTTGAGAAGACATAATTGCTTTGTTAGTATGCTTGAAGTATTATTATTTTTACTTCAATATTAAACTTTTATCTTGAATCTTTCGGATCTGAACATTCATGCCACAATAAAGAAAATTACATTGAAGAATATGCTAAGTAGCATTCCACATCAAAAATTCTGTTTTTATCATTTACCTACTCGAGGACGAGCAGGAATTAAGCTTGGGGATGCTTGATACGTCTCCAACGTATCTATAATTTTTGATTGCTCCATGCTATTATATCTTCCGTTTTGGATGTTTAATGGGCTTTATTATACACTTTTATATTTTTTTGGGACTAACCTATTAACCCAAGCCCAGTGCAAATTGCTGTTTTTTTTCCTATTTCAGTGTTTCGCAGAAAAAGAATATCAAACGGAGTCCAAACGGAATGAAACCTTCGGGAGCGTGATTTTTGGAACAAACGTGATCCAGAGGACTTGAAGTGGACGTCAAGCAATCATCGAGGAGGCCACGAGGCGGGGCGACCTACCCCACAGGCGCGCCCTCCACCCTCGTGGGCCCCTCGTGGCTCCACCGACCTACTTCTTCCTCCTATATATACCTCACGCCTCGAAACCATCCAGGAGCACCACGAAAATCTAATTCAACCATCGCAACCTTCTGTACCCGTGAGATCCCATCTTGGGGCCTTTTTCGGCGCTCCGCCAGAGGGGGCATCGATCACGGAGGGCTTCTACGACAACACCATAGCCTCTCCGATGATGTGTGAGTAGTTTACCACAGACCTTCGGGTCCATAGTTATTAGCTAGATGGCTTCTTCTCTCTCTTTGAATCTTAATACAAACTTCTCCTCGATCTTCTTGGAGATCTATTCGATGTAACTCTTTTTGCGGTGTGTTTGTCGAGATCCGATGAATTGTGGGTTTATGATCAAGATTATCTATGAACAATATTTGAATCTTCTCTGAATTCTTTTATGTATGATTGGTTATCTTTGCAAGTCTCTTCGAATTATCAGTTTGGTTTGGCCAACTAGATTGATCTTTCATGCAACGGGAGAAGTGCTTAGCTTTGGGTTCAATCATGCGGTGCTCGATCCCACTGATAGTAGGGGAAATGATACGTATTGTATTGTTGCCATCGAGGATAAAAGATGGGGTTTATATCATATTGCTTGAGTTTATCCCTCTACGTCATGTCATCTTACCTAATGCGTTACTCTGTTCTTATGAACTTAATACTCTAGATGCATGCTGGATAGCGGTCGATGTGTGGAGTAATAGTAGTAGATGCAGGCAGGGGTCGGTCTACTTGTCACGACGTGATGCCTATATACATGATCATGCCTAGATATTCTCATAATTATGCACTTTTCTATCAATTGCTCGACAGTAATTTGTTCACCCACCGTAATACTTATGCTATCTTGAGAGAAGCCACTAGTGAAACCTATGGCCCCCGGGTCTATTCTCCATCATATTAATCTCCCATCAACGAGCTATTTCTGTCGCCATTTATTTTGCTTTCTTTACTTTTAATATTTATCATAAAAATACCAAAAATATTATCTTATCATCTCTATCAGATCTCACTTTTGCAAGTGGTCGTGAAGGGATTGACAACCCCTTTATCTCGTTGGTTGCAAGGTTCTTACTATTTTGTGTAGGTACGAGGGACTTGCGTGTGGCCTCGTACTGGATTGATACCTTGATTCTCAAAAATTGAGGGAAATACTTACACTACTTTGCCGCATCACCATTTCCTCTTCAAGGGAAAACCAACGCATGCTCAAGAGGTGGCAACGGTCCTCGCGAGGCTGATCTCTCCAGGCGCCCTCACGGGGCTGGGCCTGCCAGCGGTCCTCGCGAGGCTGGTCGCGCCATTCCTGTCGAAGGTCACAGCCGTCCTAACGTCCTCCACCACGGCCACCTTCGCGGCCATAACCTCGATCGCCAGGTTTCGGGCGATGATCGAGGCGCCTGGCCGGATGGCCCCGAGCTCGGCGAGTCGTTGGTGTTGTGGTTGTGCACGTCGTGGAAGACGCAGAATGGGCGGCTGCCCTTGGATGACTCCAGGTGATCGCAACCGTGCTTCATCTCTGGTTCGACCGTGAGCACGGCTGCCCCCTTGCGCTTCGCATCCTTGGCCTTGGCATTCTTTGTCCTCTGGATCGGCCTCCGGGAGCTGGAGGAGGGAGAGGTATCCTTCCCCGGCCCTCGTGCACTTGGTCGCCATGTTGAACATCTCCAGAGCCGTGCACAGGTCCTCGTGTATGGCAAGCTCCTCCTTCATCTTGACGTCACAGATGCCATCAGTGAATGCGGAGATGATGGCCTCGTCCGACACCTTCGGGATCTTGAGACGTTGTTGAAACACTAGATGTACTTCTGCAAGGTCTTGCCTGGCTGCTGCTTGATGCACCAAAGGTCACCCGCAGCCGGTGGGCGGTCGCGAGTGCCCTGGAAGTTGGCGACGAAACGCTCGCGCATCTCGCCCCAGGAGGAGATCAATCCAGCGGGGAGGTTCATGAGCCACAAGCGTGCGCCGTCCTTAAGGGCCATGGGAAACTAGTTCTCCATAACCTTCTCGTCGCCATTGGCCGCCTCGATGCTCAGCTCGTAGAGCTGCAGGAATTCAGCGGGGTCGGGGGTGCCATTGTAGCGCGGAGGCAGGTCGGGCTTGAACTTCCCTGGCCAGACGACGCTACGCAGCTCCGGTGTGAACGCGCAGCATCCCGCCGTGGTCACAGGGGCCCGTCGCTGGAGCGGACCCTGATCTTGGAGCTCGCGCGCCACCACCACAAGCGGCGCGCGGTCTTGACGCGGCGGTGCTGGAAGCGCACGCGCCTCTCCTTGCGGTCACTGCACCACCTGGCAGCTTTCATCGTCGTGCGTCAGCGCCTTGCGTGGTGGGTCGCGCCGTGGAGCCTCGCGCCTTGGCTCGACGATGGCGTTCTGCCTGGGAGGTGGAGGAGGTGCTCCCTGAGCCACCTCACTGCGTGGCGGCGGTGAGGCAGCCAGGGTCGGTCTGAGGGTGTCTCGGCGGTGGCCGACGAAGCTCGGTGATGCGGTCCAGCCGATCCTCATAGAGGTCGACGGGCGGCAGGAGCTCGCGTGCCATGAGCAACATCGCACTGCGTGTCGCCGGGCGCCCGACGAGCATGAGACGACGAAGCGACCGCTGGGGTCAGCGACGGAGTGGCGGTGCGCCCGTCACGCTGCATAGAGGGCTGCATCGATGAAGCGTGCTGCTCGTGAGCCGCGGGTCCGGTGGCACAATTGGCGGCAGGCGATGGAGAACGACGGGGAGGCCTGCCGCCAACAAAGCGCCATCCGGGCGACGCGAAGGGCGAGGGCGGCCCGCGCACGAACTTCGACGAAGCGCCGACCATGGGGATGATGGAACGGCGGCGAATCGACTGGAAGAAGAGAGGCTCCGACGCACCCCTACCTGGCGCACCAAATGTCAGATTTCGGGTTCCACAGACCCTTGAGAGGTTCGAACTCTGGGGTGCGTGCGAAGAAATCGACCTCCCCAGTCTGCCTACTCGTTGATCTCACGGCCTAGCTCAATGAACTGGAAGAAAACGGGACCCTGCAGTTTACCCAGGTTCGCCACCTTATGTGTAAAACCCTACTCCTACTTTGTGGTGGACTGGCCTCGAGGGCCTGAGGATGAACTAGTACAGTGGGAGAACAACCTCAGGAGGAGGAGTGCTCTTGTGCTCGATGAGCTGGTGGGTGTGAGGATGGTCTGAATGATCCCCCTCTACGGTGGTGGCTAGGTCCTATTTATAGTGGCCTTGGTCCTCTTCCCAAAATGAAGGCGGGAAGGGATCCCACAACAGCCAAATTCGAAGGTAGACAACTAGTACGTGTTATCCTGAAAAAAGTGGTCTTCTCCTGCAAAAGCCTCTATCCATGACACCGTGGTGGGCTCGACGATGACCTCCGTCCTGCCATCCTCGCGGTCTTGGTCTTGTTGCACGGGAATGGAAACCTTTGGCTGATCCTCAGGAATCCGCTCCTGTCCTTGCCTCCTTAGCGCCAAAGAGGAAACTGGTACACTGCGACCGCTAGCGCCCGCCTGGCCTTGATCGTCATGGCTCACATTATCTGGATCTCGCGAGGCGAGGCTTGCATAGAGATCTCCGCTCCTCAGGAGCCAGCCTGAGGAGGCCGCTCCTCGTAGAGGTCTTGGCGTCGTCCGCCTCGCGAGGCTTGGCCCCTCGTGAGGGTCTTGAGTTGTTTGATGATGAAACTGGGCCGTACCAAGCGGTCGATGAAGCCATGCCGTGGGCAGCGGGCACGCAAGTCTGGGCACCCCCGTTCCCAGAACGCCAACACGCGCCGCAGTAAAATCATCGTTTCCCAATGGTCGTGCAATATATGTGCATGAGGATTAAGGCGCTCTTGTTTGGTAACACTAATAAAAATTCAGAGCGCGATCCATTTATTGATGGGACGCGCCAATGAGAATTGTCTTGGTCCACGATACATCTAGCATTAACCGTTGATGACATGTTTCAACCGCTAGCGGCGGCGTTTCGGTTCTAAAAAAAGAGGTTGCAGAGTTTGACCCGGGTAGGCCTCCCTTCGCGGCTAAGAAGGCGGGAATACCATGTTTTGTTGAAATACTGTGGTATGCCTCAGAGGAGGGATCGTTAAAAGATACCCCTCTTATCTGATCGACACAAAGGCACATGGTCGTGATCAGGGAAGCCAAGAAGACCTTGGAATCGGAAGCTGACGTGGAGGGTGAAACTCGCCTACGGAGCCAAAGAGTCAAGCATATAAAGTCATCTCGAAGAAGATGTCCGACATCCTTGGCTCGAAGACTACTTCAGGGGCTACTATTGGTGTCCTGGATTAGGGGTTACTTGCAACATCGGCTCGCCAGTGATGGGCCGGGACGAGGACCCATTGAAGATTGTTGATGTAGCCATACTAGCCCTGCCCCTTGGCGTAATCAAGACGAAGATCTCCTGGAGGCTTGGCGTACACTCCAAGCATATTTTGAATAGTTGGCATGTTTATCCCTATATTGTAACCGACTATCTGTAAACCCTAAGTACCCTCAAGGCCTATATAAGCCATGGGTTTAGCCCAGTAGAGGCACGTGCCTTCACATTCACAAGGTTTAAGCTTAGACAGACTCATACCATCTCGAATTAGATCAATCTATAATTTGTACCCCCATCACAATCAATATATAAGAAGTAGGATGTAGGGTTTTACCTCATCAAGAGGGCATGAACACAGGTAAAACATCATGTCCCTACTCTCCATGTTACCATCAAGCTTAGGAACCCCTACCCAAGATCTGCATGCATTTTAGCACCGACACTTGGCACTCTAGAGGACGATCCTCTCATTATGCTCATCAATCATAAAGATTCAACCAGATAAATAACAACTAATCAATTTCAACAGGAAAGATGGAATCGTGAGCCATTACTCTAAAACTATAATGCAAACAGCACATGGACATTGTTCATAATTAATTTGCACTAATGATTAAACTAATTTCAATATAAAGTGTGCTCTTGGTCAAATCAATATCTTTCATAATTGAAAGTGAGTGCTTCAAGATCCTGGCCTTATTCACGGCCATTGATGTTAGCATCACTGATAAGATGAACTGCAATCGGTTGGCCAACTTGCCGATCATATCTCCTATGACTCTTGTTCATATTTCTATGCTTTGTGCTCCGAGCTCAGAACTTTCTGCCAAAGCTTCAAGATAACTGAGTGTTTCTGGTGTGAGGTCTTACCTTCACCTGCCTTACACTTCACCCTTCATTTGTACCCATGGTAGCATGACGCACTCTGAAAAGCTATGTGATGTAGACGGTTTCTACACTAGAAAGAGAATTAACTACTTGATATTTTCATGTGAGAGATCACCGTAATAATTGACTAATGCGCAATCAAAGGGTGTAAACAACAAACGGATAAACATCTCAGGCAATTCATCATAGCACGATATGGTATCGCCCTGGGCGCCGGGAACGTATCCATGGTCCTCTGAGGTCTTCATGAAAATTCTCCGAAAATGTTGTCATGGCGACAATTTTGAAAACTATCGTCATGGCAACACTTTTGTTCTCCTGCACCTGGTGAAGCTCTAGGGTCCTCCATGTTACTTTCATCGAATAAATAATGAGGTTGACATGCAGGTGGTTAAACTGACAATCCCTTGGCTCCAGCCATCATGTCGTACAGACGCCGCAAGCCACTTAACATTACAACATATAACCATCTCATACATAAACACGTTATCATGACGAAGACTATACCAAATCACATGCAACTTGCAAAACCAAGTTACACGTCCTCTAATCGGTTTGAAAAAATGTAATTACGTGGCTTCTAGGGTTTCCGGATAACACTAGCTACCTACGTCCACCATCAAGGCGATAATTCTTGTTGCCATTTTAACTTTCGGGGTGTGTGAGGGAAGAGACTTAATTAAAAATCTCTAGCCCCACACTAAACTTCATCAATATGCGTGGCTCCCTAGAAGATCGAACATCTTCATCACCCTCTCGTGTTTGCGACAATTCACTATTGTTGAGTCTTGACTATGGTGAAGCCCAAAGAAATGTTAGCATATCGTCGATAGCTGCTTGAGCCGATCGATTGTCGTAACTTTGTACAAAACTACATCATGTCGTCAATGAACTGAACCAAAGCAACACTCAAGCAAAGCATAGCAAGAACATCAAACCCGCACATTCACATGTGGTCTAGATTGAAACCTGCATCTACTCATAGAACCGCTCATGATGCCACTGTTGGGAAACATAGTAGAAAACAAAAAAAATCGCCCTATGATCAACCAGGAACACTATGAAGATGCAATAACAGTTTGGATCGGATTGTTACCAACTTCGAGTTGCAGTGGAAGAAGATGATTCGGTGTAGACATACTTGGAGTCCCTCGAACCATAAATGAACGATCCCTCGTAAGGAACACCGAAAGCATGGCCTCTCTACGGGTTGCAAGTGTACGGTCTTCACGATCCGTCAGTGCTTCACCATCCAGAGTTAATCATTGTTGGAGAATTAGAGGGAGGAGAATAGAACCACACTGGGCTTCTAATTATGAAGATTAGAGGATCTAGGTATTGCTCTAATTTATATCAACTAGGATCAACTAGAACTAGAGAACTAGGTGAGGCTCCAAAACTTGTGTATCTCAATGAGCAAAATCCTCTAGTATTAGGGCTGGGCATATAAACCGACGAATCGAAGACCGAACCGAAGCCGAAACCGAAAAAACCGAATTTTTGTTTTTAATGCTATCACAGAAAAATTCGGTTTTAGGTCTGCTAACCGAACTTAATTTGGTAGATACAGGAGTTTAGTACGGTTAACCGAGGAAATCGAAACAGCCCGCTCGCGAAGGCTTCTCCCGCGCTCACACGTGGCTAAGCCTGAATTTTTTTTTTCACGCTAGCACTACGTAGCCTTCGTGCGACAGCGACGAAGACCTTGGCATGGGCCAAGCCAACTACGTGCGTGTAAGGCCCAAGTTACTCTGGGCTTTCTTTTCCAGCGTGAGGCCATTGTGGACAGTTTCCGTGTACATGAGGGCAGAGGCGCTACTGGAGTGCCAGTACGTTTAGTCCCACCTCGTCCGGCCAAGGAGAATCGTGTGAAGATCTCAGCTATATAAGAGAGGTGGGGGAACAACGCAAGTGGAATTTGTTCATAACGTACAGCAAGTACGGTAGAAAAACCGTACACCGAACTGAATATCTCTGTTAACCGAATTTTCGGTTAGTCATATTTTGAAGTCTTTTTCAGTTTCTAGCTTTTTTAACTGAATTTAAAAAATAACCGAATGGTAGAAACCGAAAATTCGGTTTATACCGAATGCCCAAGCATATCTAGTATATATAGGTGTAGGGGAGAGGGGAGGGGCGCCACAAGGGGGAGGAGGCCTCCTCCTCTTGGCCAGCCCCTAGGGGAGGAGGAATCCCCACACCGCATTCGGCCTCCCAAGTGGGAAAGGAGGGCGCCTCCCCCTATTGGGCCCTTGTGGCCCAATTGTCCTTCCACCACTTGGCCTTTTAAGGCTTGTTGATATTTAATTAGATATAAAAGCCTCCTAACTATTATTAGAGCTTTTTTATTATTAATTTAACATCTTCAGAAACATTCTCCACTTATATATTATTTATCGGCAATACCGGTATTGCCCGATAAACTCTAAAACCCTTCCGGTGACCCCAAAACGCTTCCAGTTCCTCTCGAAACTATTTCAAATATTAGTGAAACTATTTCACAAATATTTCTCATTACTCCTATCATGTAGGTTTGGTAAAACATAGACATGAACAAAACCCCTTTTGTTCAATGACCGATAGCGGAACCGTGGACATCCATATCGATCCCTCTGAGTACATGAATGACATCCGAGTGAACCTTTGTTATCATGTGCCCCTTTGCTTCGGATACTTTACAAAACTGAGGTGAGATATACTAGTATCCTCTTGAGTCATGCACATGCTCACTATACTGGTATCCTTGTTACCTGTTTTGTTCTTCTTTCTCGTTGACATGTTTCGGCATCCCCGTGACATAATCAGATATGTCTGGCTAGACGATGACATATGCCATCACATCGAGAGGGCCCTAAGAATATCTCTCCATCGTCGGAGGAGCAAATTATACTCTCGAGCTATCTAGTCCCTTGTCAAACTTTCTGATGAACCTGTAAGTTGTCGTCATGATCACCGTGTTACAGATGGCATTTGGGAAACCCCAAAGTCCATCACACGGTAAGAAGTTACTATGATACTCTGATGGTCCAAGGAACTAAATCACACATTAACACTCCATGTTATAACAATTGACTTCTGATGATATTATCTCAAAGTATAACAAACAAGTTTTAGTCGATTCAATATGATTGTTATTCCAACGTCATACTCTCAATGTTGTTTTAGGACTATCGTTGCAATTGAGCTAGTCTTAGAGGTGAGATTAGGAACATTATTTTACCATTTATCATTCCACACGTGCATATGAGTTTTCCCACTGAATCCCTGGGATCATAGCAGTTATAGTATAGAATATAAACTCTCCATTATGAACATGGAAATATAATAACACAATATTACTGCCTCTGGGGCATATTTCCAACAATCACCTATAATTTTCTTGCATGTAGAACTTTCCAAATAGGAATGCATGGTTAGGGAAATATTTATTGTATGTTGTAGACATGATACCTAGCAGCAAAGCTATAGGTTCTTTACCTTGTTCTTGTAACCTTAGGAAATGCTTCGCTTGCTACAATGTAACGGGGTGAGAACTACACTAGTTCTGAGTGTTACTATATTTGGATGGATACTTACCGAGAACTTAATTAATGAACCATCTTGGGGGATTGGCATTGATTGGGTCATCGAGTGTGAAATTGGTGGGGGTTGTTGCCCAGGTATCAAAGGGATTGTACGAGTTCCAATTTGAGTAGCATCCCTGTGTAATCATGAGTGAATATGGGATCTTTCTTGACCAATTATTTTGTGGGAACCTGGCCCGATGGACCAGCAGATGTAGTTAGATGGTCAGTTGGACTGGGTTCACCTGGTGGCATGGGCTACTACTTCCCAAAAGTCTCATCCTGGTCTACCGGCTACTCTACAGATGAGCTTAGTAGCAGAAGCATGTGACTAGATCTCACGAGTAAAGAACACAAACATCTGCAAAGTGTATAAAATTGATCATGATTAGTTGTGTCCTTGGTTATGGACAACTTTGAGCAACTTGGTCGAGAACTATCACCTTGATCTCATCACCTATTCTTACATTTAAAACTTGATGGGTTGAACACGTGATAGGACTACCAGAGAGTGTACCTCTGTCCAAGACTATGACCGAGGTGTCTAGGAAGTGTCTCGGTATGCTACGGATAGCTAGGGTTTACTAGTGTGTCATATGTATAGAGTAGATCCCCTATATACAAAGATAGGACAAAACTACTATTGCTTTCTACAAAAAAGCCTTAACCTCCACTTACCAAAACTACTAGGGCTCGAGTGCCATGATTTCAGATATGAACACTTTATGTTTTCATGAATGTGTGTGTGCGTGTGTGTGTTTTGGATCTTTATCTACAAGTTATATGCACCTGCTATAGTTCTGAACCCTAGACGCTAAAGTGACAATTATCATGGTATCGACGGGGATGACTATGATTTGAGGATTACATGTACTCATTGATTGTTAATGATTTGCTCCGGTACTTTGTAAAAGGAGTGCCTTAATTACCCATAATTTCCATTAGGATCCCATTGAAAAGTCATGTAGTACAAAAGATTTTATGAAAATTCATACTAAAAACGCATTACAAGTACATCTTGAATACATGGCAACACATGATTGATGAATTGGGACTAGTTTGTTACCACGTTGAGTTACGGCTATTACAGATGATTTCGCCCATGCCTACGCTTCCGTGTACTTGTTGCTTTCTTTAAGTCACTCTTGTTCTTGGCAAATCACGAGAATTGTCTCTTACGTTAGTACTTTGCAATCACCGCTCCATTCACTTCATTCCTTTTGCTACTAATAAATGTTGCCAAGGAAGTATTTGTTTTCATGTGTGATTGATTTGACAACTCAAATGCTAAGGCTTATAGATATTCTTTGTCTCCCCGTCTGTCGAATCAATAAATTTGGGTTCTAATACTTCCCTTAAAGACTGTTGATCCCTACACTTGTGAGATATCAAGACTATTTTTCAGCGTCGTTGTCGAGGAGTATAGCTCTATTTATATAAGTTCACTTGGAGAGTTATTTGTTGCTGAATTTGGTATCCACCACGGGGGGGACAACCGGATCACAAACCAACGATCCCCCCATCTACTACAAGAAAAGGTACTGCTCTATGTACTCAAGCTGCTTTTGATTAACATGTTATTACGACATCTCCACCACCACATCCATGTACTTCACACTACTATGTCACATATAATTGATATTGCTTGTGCTTCTAATGAAAACTATGATGATACACTTGATGCTTCTAGTTTGTTTAATACTTGTGTTCCAGTTGGAGATCTTTAGATGCTCATATTGCTAAAGCTAAAGAGAAGGAAATGATGAAAATCTTGAAACACTGACTGTTAGACCTATTAAAAGATACCTTCCCAATTTACCTACTACACTTGTATAACTTGATGAAGAATTCACTAGGGAATTATTAGCTTATAATGATGCAGGTGGAATCAAAGGTCTTATTGAAATATTTAAGAACAAGCAACTAAAAGATAATTTTTGTCTCGGTCCTAAGTTTGGCCTTCTCCTATATACATACAGGATGGTGCTTATGAATTCTATGTTGATCCTACAATAATTACTTTGGTTGAATTTGATTCTTTCATGGCTATGAAAATGAAAAAGCACTTGATCACTTAATAAGGTTGGTACTATTATTGATCTTTTTGTTAAGAAATGTATGAGCACGAAATATTTAATGACTAAGTTTTTTCCTTTTTGATTGAAATATAATGGTAAGGAGTGGTATGATAGTTTAAAACCTGAGAGTTTCACTACTCCACGTGATTTCTTTTACTACTTTCATAGATAAATGGTATCCTTTGCATATGAGATTGGCGACTTTTCATGCTATTCATAATTTCACTCAAATTGAGGAAGAGAACCTCAAGCTTGGGGGAGCTTTCTGTATACTTGTAAGCAATGTTCCCAATCATCCTCTTAAGGAAAAAGAATTACTTGATATATTTTATGATGGACTAACCTCTGGGTTTAGGACATACCTAGATAGTTGTGCAGGGAATGTTCTCAGGGGAAAGGCATTAAGAGAAGCCATGGAATTGTTGGAAATATAACAAAGAATAATAGTGATTGGATTATCTCTGAACCTGAACCTGAACATTCACCTCTTCAAAAGAAGAGAGGTGTGCTTTTCTTATGTTGAGAAGATACGAAAGAAGCAAAGAAGTGCGCTAAGGAGAAAAGTATCAAGGTTGAAGAAGTTAAAATTTTACCTCCTATTGAAAAATCATGTGAGCCTATTACTCATAGTCCTATGGGTTGAGGTACATTTTCTATATAAATTTGATGAAGGTGATATTATTTATCCTAGACCTCCTGATTTATGCTTGATGAAATTGATAACTTTGTGATTAAACAACATCAATCTAATATGGACATGCAAATGCAATTGAATAATAATTTTATGGCTATTAAATATTTACAAGATCTTGAGAGAACCTCTCAGGATGTTAAAGGTATTATTAAACATTGTGATATGATAAAAGTTCAACTTAAACAAGTGATGAGTGCTCAACAAGATTTACTGCGTGATATGGCAGGATATGTTAGAAAGTCTGATGCTTATGTTTGTACTAGAGGAGGTTCTTTTACTCAAGAATCCTTGTATCCTAAAGGACATCCTAAGAGAGTACAATTTTTGTTCTCAAAATACCGATAAAAATGTTCCTCGCATGTGCTTAGATGCGGTGGCACCGCCTACTCTCCTTCCAACCATCTCGGGTGCTACTACCTTGGTTGATGATGAACCACAACAGTTGTGTGTTGCTACGAGTATTGCATAGGTGCTCACCAATGCTACACTTACCAACACCAATGCCGAACATGTACTTGGGGATCTGTGCAGTAGTGTGTTTTGTGGGCCCAAATGGAGACCGAGCTCCATGGAGGGCTTAATTTGAAAAGTTTAAAATTGAAAATTTTCAGTTTCAAAAAAATCTGAAAATAAATACACATACCTAGATACATAATGTACATGTGTACAAATTTTCATCCTGAATGAGATACGCTAAAATGAGAGCAAAAAGAAAGACATCTCAGGCTTTTTAGCTTATGTACTGTTGATCCTCAAAAGTCCATGACTTTTTTTTTTGCAGCTCGCAATTTAAGGTATTTCATCCTGAATTTTTTCACACATTACATCCTTGCATACATGTATACTTCTTTTCAGCATTTTCTGATAATAAACTTTTAATTTTGAATTTTTCAAAATAAAGGCCTTCATGGTGCTCTGTCTTCTTAATGTCCTACTCATATTTGTGTATAATTTATGTCCACAATACTATAGTGCGGACCCGCAACCACTCCATTGTCTCACATTTATACTCTATTCATTCATTTGCTGATTTGCAACAATTACCCACCCTACGGTTAGGGTTTAGGGTTAGGGTTCCCTAAACCTAATCACATTTACTTAACTTGTTGCAGATACGTTTGAATCATACAGTTTGATATCCCTTGGGAGACAGACACGCGCAGTTAATACTCTTGGCAATTTATTCTCTTCATGAGTGAGAGGATGAATAGGTACTGTTACGCAGTACCTTACAATATTACTGTCCAGAACTGTGGGAAAATGTTGTACACTAAACTATCCGAATTCTTGCGATGCAATTACCCTCGAATGGCATTGAAAAATATGCAAAACATGTGAATTTCAGGAATTATCAAACATAAACAGCTGCTTGAAACAAATTTTAACTAAATGCACAGCCTCAACGAATCAAATTGAGTATTTTTATTTTCAACTACTACTACTTGGTATCTTTCCAACCAAAACACAAACTGAAGTGACCTTTATTTCAGTATGGCAGAAAGGAATCAACCACGCAATGCACACTGCTCCAGATTGCCAGCTTATTTGTGATGCAACTAACTCGTCCCACAGTTACACATTTCCCTCTCCCTGTCACTCCACAATCCACAGTTCCACTTAAATGTAGAACAGTATGGTTTTCTCCTCTTGCTGTTTCATCTTATCCGCCTATATGTACTGTACATACCCGCAGCAGAGCTTTTGCTTGCAACAGCGGGGTGAATGCTATCTAGACTGGGACTGGGGCTCTCAATGAAGCCATGCATTTGCAGACTACTGGACCCAAATATGGTGACAAAATCATAATTACTGCTTATTCGCACTTGGTGGATGACAACCCCGGGGTAGAGATGTGCGGTTCACCGATATAAAGATATTTCATAGGGTACATGGTTGCTCGCCGTCTCCTGATGTGAAGGGATTACAAGCCTTTGCAATGTCTTCAGGTAGCTAGTTAATTGGATGAAAGAAGGACGCAAGTTTGGATCCCTGGCAAATAAAAATGATGGTAGAGAAACACGTGTAAGCATGTAAAGATTTTTCTCTAAAGAGAAGAACTTAGCTTATACTGAGAAAACTTACTTCTGCCAGCAATCACGTATAATTGATGCAACTATAGGATCAACTTCTTTTGGAATGTCAAGCCGTCGGTCCTGGAAGCCAACTGCGCCCACAACTTGCATTTGGTTCATCCCATGCCATGGCTTTCTTAGTGTTGCTAGCTCCACAGGATAACACCAAAGCTGTAAATATCACACCTGGAAAACTTTCAAGAATGAGTGTAGTTATAAATGTGATGTTTGCAAGTGTGCAAAGAGAAATAATGGCCAGTATAGATATTAAGCTGAATTTTCACACATATCCGAGTTCTAACACATATAATAGCAGTTCTTATTCATACAGGTACTTCACAGTTGATGTTCGGTCACACATAGTTCTGTGCTCTTTAGGGGGGGGGAGGGGGGGGGGGGGTCAGGCCCAGTTCGTATCATTCCTCTGTTCCAGCGTGCCGGAAGTCACTGTAGCCCTAGATCTGTCATCGTGTGGCTCTGAAGCGGAGATAACGTTTCGATCAAGTGGGCAGCTCTCCTCCATCGATCTGCTATCCAAGGGCGGGCGATGCTTGAGACACAGCTGTAGCTGATCCGACAAGCGCATGTGCTCTGTTTCTGCTTTCTTTCACCTTCTTGTAATGGCTATAAAGCCAACCAGCCTGCGTGTGAGAGGGCATGACTCTGTGATTTGGGTGTAAACCCTAGCCGCCTGTGGCGTGCTGTACCAACTTTCCCCAAACTCTCAACAAGAACCCTAGCAATTTGCTCTGTTCTTCTGCTAAATTTCCTGGTGTGTGCGTTAAGTTGCTTAGATCATAGCTCTGATCCTGACAATTGGTATCAGAGGCCCAGTCTTTCCTCGGCGGCGGTGGATGATTGGGGCAGCGTAGAGGTTTGCTTTTGCTGTAAAATCCCTCTTCGAGCTCCGATCAGGCGGCGGAGGCAGCAGGCGGCGGCCGGAGTGGCAGCGTTCGGGTACAGTCAGAGGACAGCCTGGTTGCCTGAGAGTATTTCTCCGGTGGTAAAATTCCAGCTCCTGGATCTGGCCGTGTACCATTGGAGGCGGGTGTTGGTGGCGGTGTTGGCGGCGGCGACAAGTTCATCCCACCCTCCCAACCCTCTATGGTGGTGATTTCTGACGGCCTTAACATGACGGGCCCTGCTGATTCTGGCTCCACAGCAGAGTTACAGCTAGAGTCACTGGAGTTAGACATCAAGGTGCTGTAGCGTGACCGAGAAGAAGATCGCAAAGAATTTCAGCAATTCCAAGCGACAGTGAACAGAAATTTCGCCACGATGCAGAATTTTTTTGACAAAATCCAAGACAACTTCAGGCGCTTGCTGTTAGATCCGGAGCCAGTTACTGGAGAAGAAAGAGAGGAAGGTCAGGGAAGTGTCCAAATCAAGGACAATAACAACCAATCGCCTCAAATAGCTCCTGGACGACCCAAGCAACTCCAAGCTCCAACACCTCCATCAGTAACAATGCCAGAGAAAGCACCTCCTGCGCCAGTGGGAAATGCAACACTGCGAGATCACACTGGAAAAGAACTCAATTTGGATGGGACTCTGAAAGTGCCTTACAGACATCCAAATTTTGGTCAAGGTAAGGAAACAGCACCAAACAATGTAGTCCAACTGGAAGAAAGACAGGAGGAGGAGGTTATGGATCAACAGTACAGAAGAGGGCCCAATTTCCCTGTTGAGGCAAGAAGAAATGTGCTAACAGTAAAGCCAGCTAAGTTAAATATCTCTGAATTTGAGGGTCAGGACCCAGAGTCTTGGATTCAGAATTTGGAGTAGTACTTTGCTGCAGCCAGAACTCCTATTGAGCACAGAACTGAACTGGCTGTTTCTTACCTTAAAGGGCCTGTTGTACAATGGTGGAGAGGAACAGGATTTGCTCCTAGCAATGTTCCATGGCACAAGTTTTGCTCTTACATCTCTGACAGATTTTCTCTCGATTCTGTCTGTGACATTGTCAGCTCCTTCCATGCAGCTCAATAAACTACTACAGTTACTGCATATGTGGAGCAGTTTGAGCAGCTAATGAACATAATGAGAAGAGAGAACCCTGGAATCCCTGATGATTATTATGTTTCTAGCTTTGTGGCAGGGCTTAACCCATATATTAAGAGTCATGTGGAGTGCTTCAGGCCTAAGGATATGCAGACTGCAGTGTGGTATGCTAGGAGGATGGAGAAAGCCCAGGTTCCAGCTACTGTGGTGCAAACTAAACCTTATGTCCCTCAACCTAGAAGGCAAGTAGTATTTGATCAGCCCAAAACCCCTGTTACTACTGTCACACCAAACAGAAACACTATTATCCAGCAGGCAAAACAAAACCAAGTGTGCTATAAGTGCAGAGAGCCTTGGGTGCCTGGTCATAGACAGGTCTGTAAAATGAGCCAGAGAGCTCAGATCCAAGCATTGCAAGTTGAGGAAGTGGAAAATCCTGAAACAATCTATGTTACAGATTTTGATGACCCTGATTTGGAAACACTGGAACAACCATCTGGTGAAGCAGTATTGAAAGTGTCAATGCATGCTGCCATGGGAATAGGAGCAACCAAGAACACATTTATATTGTCTGTAAAGATAGGCAATATAGCTGCCACAGCACTGGTGGACAGTGGTAGCACTTCTACCTTCATCTCTCCTGAAGTGGCAAGTAAATTACCTGTCGGTACAAGCCCTACACCCAGGATAAAAGTAGTGGTTGCTAGTGGGGGAGTACTATGGACTGAATTTCAAGCAAAGGACTGCCCTTATGAAATTCAAGGCCATCTCTTTACTGACAGTTTCAGAGTGCTCAAACTGAAAGGATATGACATGATTTTGGGAGTTGATTGGCTCAGGAAATATAGTCCAATACAAATGGACTTCATTAAAATGGAAATGAAAATTTCTGACAGTTCTGGACAGTTTATTACATTTGTGGATGAGACTGTCCCCCTGGCCCTGTAGCTGAAGCCAAGGACAACACTGAAAAACTGTTAGAACAAGCTGTTTGTGGGTTTTTCTTGTTCACAACCTCTGGTACTGAATTTGCAGCTGCTAGTTCAGAAATTCCTAATGAATTGCAGCCACTGTTGGACCAGTATGACCAGCTGTTTCAGGAGCCAACTGAATTGCCTCCTAGCAGGCCCTGTGATCACAGAATCCCACTAGTGGAAGGAGCAGAAGTAGTTAACCAGAGGCCTTATAGAATTCCTCACCACCAAAAAGAGATTTTGGAGAAAATCACCAAAGAGCTACTGAAAAATGGGATAATCAGACCTAGCACAAGCCCATTTTCCTCTCCTGTGCTACTGGTCAAGAAAAAAGATGGATCTTGGAGGTTATGGACTGATTACAGAAAACTGAATGCTATAACTATCAAGAATAAATATCCCATTCCTGTAATTGAGGACCTTTTGGATCAACTGAAAGGAGCAAAGATCTTTTCCAAAATTGACCTAAGAAATGGATATCACCAAATCAGAATGGCAGAAGAGGATATTCCAAAAACTGCATTCACTACTCACATGGGATTGTTTGAATTTTTAGTTATGTCCTTTACTAATGGTCCTCCCTCCTTCCAAGAACTAATGAATTTACTGTTTGGCCATCTCAAGTTTGTAGTGGTTTTCTTTGATGATATATTGGTGTTCAGCTTTTCATTAAGGGAACATAAGGACCATTTGAAGCTGGTGTTTGATATATTACAAGCAAACAAGCTATATGCAAAAATGGAAAAATGCTCCTTTGGTCAGCAAGAGATTGAGTACTTGGGTCATGTGATTAACTCTGAGGGAGTTTCTACTTACCCATCTAAGATACATTCCATTAGAGATTGGCCAACCCCTACTACTGTCACTGAATTAAGAAGTTTTCTGGGGCTAAGTGGATATTACAGAAGGTTTATCCAGGGATATGGAGTAATTTGTAGACCACTGTTTGACTGCTTGAAGAAGGATGGTTTTTCTTGGAAGAAAGAGCAACAAGAAGCATTTGTGACATTGAAAAACAAGCTTACTAGCACCACTGTGTTACCACTTTCTGATTTCTCCAACCCTTTTATTTTGGAAACTGATGCTTGTGGGTACGGATTGGGAGCTGTGTTGATGCAAGAGGGAAAGCCTATTTCTTACTTCAGCAAGAGCATTGGCCCCAAAGCAGCTGCAATGAGCACTTATGACAAGGAAGCCTTGGCCATAATTGAAGCAGTTAAGAAATGGAAACATTATTTCTTAGCAACATCCTTAGTGATCAGAACTGATCAGGAAAGTCTGAAATATATTCAGGAACAGAAAATTACAGAAGGAATTCAACATAAGCTGCTGCTGAAGTTGCTAGGATATAATTTCACAATTGAGTACAAGAAAGGCAAGGAGAACAGGGTGGCTGATGCATTATCTAGAGTGAAACATGTGATTCATGCTTTAACTGCAACTGCCACTTCTCCTACTTGGGTCAAGCAGGTCACAAAAAGTTACCATCAGGATAGTAAGATCAAGGAGCTCATTGCTGAATGTGCTGTGGGCAAATCTGATACTTCTGCTTACTCCTTCAAAAATGGCATATTGAGATTTCATAACAAGATTGTAGTGGGATCTGCTACTACTCTGAGACAAGAAATCCTCCAAACATTCCATAATTCAGAGTTGGGAGGCCATTCTGGTGAGAGGGCTACATACCAAAGAGTGAAGTTAATTTTTCACTGGCAGGGTTTAAAACAAGATGTAGTGCAGTTTATCAAGCAATGCCCTGTTTGTCAGTTGAACAAAGCTGAGCACACTCCTTACCCTGGATTATTGGAAGCACTTCATGTGCCTGATTTTGCTTGGGCACATGTGAGCATGGATTTTGTGGAAGGGCTGCCTAAGTCTGAACACAAGAACTTGATTTTGGTGGTGGTTGACAGATTCACCAAGTACTCCCACTTCATTGCTATGAAACATCCAATTACAGTACAATCTGTTGCAAGAGCATTTGCTGATAATGTGTTCAGGTTGCATGGAATGCCCCTAGTAATTGTCACTGACAGAGACAGAATTTTTACTAGTCATCTTTGGCAGCAACTGTTCAAGTCCTTGAAAATCAAGTTGCATTTGAGCACCAGCTACCACCCTCAAACTGATGGTCAAACTGAAAGGGTTAACCAGTGTTTGGAGAATTACTTAAGATGCATGTGTTTCCAACAACCCAGGAAGTGGCATGGGTGGCTATCCCTAGCTGAGTGGTGGTACAACACCTCCTTCCACACATCACTTAAAATGACACCCTTTCAGGCCCTGTATGGATTTCCTCCCCCCATGATTGCTGAATCTGCCTTGCCTGATGCAATTTGTGAGGACAATGAGGATCTTCTGCATAACAGAGAAGTGGCACTGGAAGTGATCAAGCATAATCTGCTGAAAGCTCAATTAAGAATGAAGATTTTTGCAGATAGGAAGAGGAAAGAAAGAGAACTTGAAGTGGGGGACATGGTCTATTTGAAGTTGCAACCCTACAGACATACTTCTCTCAGCCTGCATAGGCACATGAAGCTGCACTCTAAATTCTATGGCCCCTTCAGAGTAATGGAAAGAATTGGAAATCATGCTTATAAATTACTGCTGCCAGAGGGTTGTCAGCTGCATGACACATTTCATGTCAGCCAACTTAAAAAGCACATTGGACCAGCAGTCATCCCTTCCCTATGCTACCACTAGTTGGTCCTGATGGAATCATCAAGGTGGAGCCTGAAGCTGTGCTGGAAAGAACCCTGGTTCCAAGGAAGCAAGGAAACATTAGTATTCCTGTCGTTCGATGGCTCGTCAAATGGACCAATATGCCTGTGGAAGAAGCTACTTGGGAAGACTCGGCATTCATTCAGAAGGTTTTTCCGTCTTTTAGAGCTTGAGGACAAGCTCCGTTTCAGTTGGGGGGTATTGTCAGGCCCAGTTCATAGCATTCCCCTGTTCCATCGTGCCAGAAGTCACTGTAGCCGTAGATCTGTCATCGTGTGGCTCTGAAGCGGAGATAACGGTTCGATCAAGCGGGCAGCTCTCCTCCGTCGATCTGCTATCCAAGGGTGGGCGATGCTTGAGACACAGCTGTAGCTGATCCGACAAGCGCATGTGCTCTGTTTCTGCTTTCTTTCACCTTTCCTTCTTGTAATGGCTATAAAGCCAACCACCCTGCGTGTGAGAGGACATGACTCTGTGATTTGGGTGTAAACCCTAGCCGCCTGTGGCGTGCTGTACCAACTTTCCCCAAACTCTCAACAAGAACCCTAGCAATTTGCTCTGTTCTTCTGCTAAATTTCCTGGTGTGTGCGTTAAATTGCTTAGATCATAGTTCTGATCCTGACCAGGGGGGGGGGGGGTACAATGTTTTACAAAGATCAGATCATTCAAAGGCATGACATGTTCAGTCCATGGCCAACTGGCTAGAGCCCCTCAAACGGTCTAGACCACTAAGAGAGAACTGGGGAACAAGTGATCTCACATGACAAGTTTTCAGCTTCTAGACAACAGCCTGACGCCATGACAGGATACAAGTGATGTAACAATGAAGCAAATAAATCTAAAAATGCTACATGGTACATGCAACTAAACTTAGATCACAAAATACCTCACCAAACTTAGCAATACACCTCATAATCCACAGTACCTAGCTACCTACTCCCTCCGTTCCTAAATATACACTCATTTTGCTCCGTATGTAGTCCGTATTGGAATCTCTAAAAAGACTAATATTTAGGAACGGAGGGAGTACATAATAACCATCCATCTCTCTATCACAACTTGTACTATAATGAATGGAGAAGAGAGACTTAGACATGCAGAGTTGTGAAATTTGGAATATCGTGAGGAGCTACAAATAGCATGTTTCAGAAAGATAGCAATGTACTTGCATGACAAATCACAGGTATGAACATGACCAGCAGTTGACCAACAAAGGCTATACATAGCACATACAGAATTTAGCATTAAGCTTATTTAGGTCGAACTGAGATTTTATCTAGGCTAAACTCGAGCAATGCATACGGAATTTGTGAAAATATTAAAAGCTCGCAAATATAAGTATTTGAGAAAGACCTCAAAGATCACTTACTTCTCATTGGATTGCTCATTCCGCAAAACCTCTGGTGCCATCCACTCAGGCTGGTATCAGGGAAACGACAAATTTTAACAGAGGATCAATTTAAGTTTCTGTAAGAACTAATATACAAAAGTCATTCCACAATGATTATCAATTACTTACAGTCCCGGCAGTGGATTTTGATGACAAAAATGTACTGTGCTTCAGACGTGAAAGTCCGAAATCACAGACCTGTGTGCATGTACTTTGTTAGCTAACAGTAACAACTATCTAGAAACTAAAGGAATAAGAGTTCATGCTTTGGTCCTGAAGCAGGTAGATACCTTCACAGTCCAATTATCGTCAACCAGCAAGTTTGGTGATTTTAGATCCCGGTGAACAATTGTTGGTACACTGGTATGAAGACAATTCATGCCTCTGGCCTACAGAGAGAGCATAATCATAATATGGACATACACATGGAAATAAGCATGAACTATAACATCCAAGTTTCACCATTACCACATCAAGGGCCATTTTAATCCTACGCTTCTCGTCGATTTGGCAATTAGGGCGATGAATAATCTTATATAAGCTTCCCCTGAAAGAAAATAACAGTTAGATAAATGTCAATGTTGAAATGGGAACTGTTTGATTCATCACCGGCCAAAACATAAGTGTTGAATGGAATGGTAATAATAGGTTCGACTCATAAACTGTCTGTTCCACAATACTTGGTACTTCTAAGTCTTACTCACAAGATCTCTCCCAAAATACCCAAAAAAAAAATGCCCCTATCAAACCTACAATGCCCCCTACTTTATTACACATTTTTACGTGCTTGAGATACTACTTAAAGGTCCTTCCGTGTACTTCGACATGAAAAATATTGCTTATATGCACATTAATCAAAAGCTTCACATATTATGAAAGTGACATAGTGCATAACTGAACATTATTTTGTGGAAATTTTCAGTACATTTACATAGCCCATGGAATGATGTAAAATCGTAAAAGTAGTTACACCATTTCGTGTGTGCAACTATGCATGTACAGTGATATTTTTCACACCATGCAACTATTTATCTTCTCTCCCTCTATTTATTCATCACCACACAGGCACACACTAACACACAATGTATTCCCTCTCTGTCTCTGTTCCAAAGAAACTATGGGAGGGTACTCTTCTCTCATAACATTCTCAATTTATCAGCTGTGCATTAAACATCTCCTACCTTAGTCAACGGCCAGAGTACATATACATACATTAATGTAAAGCTGGGTGCCCATAATGTTATCTCATTCATTACATGCATCATATTCAGCATTCTCTCATTCAAAGTTTTAAACATGCATGCAGTATTTGCGTTGTTGCATCAGTACCCACTATAACTGGTGCCCTGTTGTCTTGACCAAGCTAAATGACTACACATGTTATGTCCTAGCTCATATGTAAAACACAAACTTTCAATACCTTGGAAGATATTCTGATACAATAGATAAGTGTGGAGGCTGTGTTACTGCACCCATAAAGAGAACAATATTTGGATGATTTGAGCCAAGCATAATCCTCACCTATTAAATGAAAAGATATCTGGATTAGCAAAGGTTTCGAAAAAAGTGAAATCAAATGACAGTAGAAGTTCGATTTTCAGGAAAGTATTGGTTATAAAAAGCATCATCTTTCACCTACTTCACAACGAAATTCCTCTAAAGCATCACCATAGAACTCTTGATCCAAGAACTTCTTTACAGCTACTTCCTGTATATTAAAAACATCAAATTTACCATCATGATAAGCAGACCCAATCAGAAGAAATAGCAGAACAGACCATGCTTTGAAAGGTTATCTGTATGTTACTTTTCAGCTATGTAATCAGTTGATAATGCTTGTAAATGAGCTTTGGTGCACTAAGCTCAACGGTATCTTCCAATAAAGTTAAACAAGAATAACTACTTACAGTTCCATTCCAATCAGCATGGTAGACTTCTCCATATGAACCTAAAAATTGCAATAATGCTCCTTTAGTCGCCATATGATACAACATAGGAACAAAATGGTTCATATCACGCAACAGACAAAAGGATTATACATGCTTATGATTTTACAGTACAAGAAATTTAGAGTATGTTTTTGTGCTCAGTGCAAACTCCTTGTCAATTTGTATGGCAAGTGACCCCGCAACCTACATTCGACTCGGTAAGTGAAAATATAACTAGACAATAGATCAAAATGGATTTATGTACCTATGCCAATTCTTTCATCGATTACAAGATCTTCCCAAAGGATTTCACATTCAGACACTTCATCCAACACCATGTCAGCCTTATTTGATCCAACTTGGGATGGAGAAACACATTCTATGTTCTGCCTTGGCCTGTCCAAGAATCTGTCAAGAGGGGACTTTCTTGGATCAGGATGTAACATTTTGTGGTCATGACTGCCACAATTTTCCTTGTGCTCATCCCTTTCAGGAGTAAATCCTTGAGCATTTTAGAAAGTTCACCATCAAATCTAGAATAGATGGGACCTTTTCCCGGATCATTATGAGGGTCCTTTTCTGCGATTTTCCCGATTCCAGATGTAGAAGCTGCATTCATAGAAGAGGTACCAAGCATCTTGTCATAATAAAGACCAGGTGGCACCTGTGATCTGTCAAGGCACTCTCCAGTCGATGCTTTGGCCATAGCCGAGGTACCAACTATCCTGTTGTCATAATTACGAGCAGGTGCTGCATACACTCTATCGTTTAGCTCTCTAACATTGGAATTGTAATGCTTTGCAGTTGACAACGCCAACTGAGATGACGATGCATTGTCAGTGGCATTTCTCCGAGGAACTGACCCATCAGCAACATTGTATTGCTTGTTGGAAATGTCATTGCAAGCAGACCAGTTTTTCATCACCAATGGCTGTTGAGATCTTGCAGATGGTGGGACTACATTCTCTCTACGCCTTTGGAATTCATTGTTTCTATTATTTAATCCCTTGAATACCAATGAGCTTTGCCCAGATTTAGTAGCATTGAAAGGATCAAACTCCGCAAATAGTTTTCGGGACTCTTCAGTTTCATGAGAGTCTGGAATCAATTGCAGATTCTTCTTCTGCTTGGAAGGAGCACTAGCCATAGTTGATGTTTTACCTAATTGCATCCTAGGGTCCAATGTCCCAGGTTCCCTAGCACTACTTCCAGCAGTCACTGTATTCTCATAGCTTGATAGATTGTCTGAGATCCGATTATTATTGGCAAACATATGCCCTTGGTTACGTTTATGCTCTAACTGTAATGCAACTGGGTCATCTTCGATGTTACTTGCTGACTCCACCACCTGATTCTGACCCAATGTTTGACTGAATTTGAATGGAGTACCCTTTGAATTAAAGACATCTGCTGGAATGAGAGCCCCTGGAGCAGCCATAACATCCACCAAAAACTCCTGCAAATACAGACAACAAATCAGCAGAAGCAACTGACAATTAAACTAAAGCTTAATGTTCACAATAGGGGTGAATGGTTATTCATGCGTTATTTTGACACTCAGAATCTAGTCCTATGAACTATTAATAACTAGTAAGTTACACGTGCCTCATGAAGTTACGATAAGCAAATATTGATATAACTTATTATAATAGGCTAACGTCCATATTCAAGAGTCATATTTGCATTAAGTATGAAGTGTAGATTTGATTCCTATCATTCATATCGTTGAAAATCAAGTTATAGCTAAAGAATATTCGATGACTGTGATATATACTACAAAACTCAAGATAAATATAAAAGAATAGCGGCTAAGTACTACATCTGAAAAGGCACTTTAGGAAGATGTTATGTTGGAAAAAAAATATGAAGTTAAAGCACGGAATATTCCAAAACAAATGAGAATGTCTATGTTTTGTGTATATTGTGCATTGTGTTAGAAATAGGCTGAAGTATAGAAGTAGAGGGGAGCTGGGGCTGAACACAGGATAGTTTGATTTCTGAAGCTGTGGCTTGTACTGCTGCCCTCAGGTCTATATATAGTACATGGGGAAGTCGGTTCCTAATGCTAAACCAACCATGCAGCTCTAGCAGCTGCTATTACATGCAAAGGCCAAATTGACTACTACTACCTCCATCCTGGTTTATAGGTCCTGAGAGCCAAAGCAGCAGGACCAAGGCAAAGTATTGGTCGTGGCAACAACCAACCAGCGTGGAGCACTCATGGAAAGAGAGCATCGCATTAATCGCTAGAAAATTAGGGCGGCCGCTTGCGTCCCCTAAGTTTCTGTCTGAGGCCCACATGCATGCCCAATCCTCTCGTGTGGTTACTGCATGCATTGGCTGGAAGAGAGAAACGAGGGCGTCCATTAATTAGGCTTAGTTAAGGCTAGCCATAGTGGGGTAACAATAACTAGTATCATATACTTGGGACTCGCAAACATGCTTACGTGGCAGAAAATTAAAGAAGAGAGAGAGGGTCATAGTAACATAGGTAGATACCGTAACATAATAAATGTTATGCTACTATGTGTCATGCATGGCAATAAATGAGACCATCTATGATACTACTTTATGATACTATGCACTATGGATGTAGTATCATACACTAGTATCATATGAATGATACTAGTATATGTTACTCCCCACTATGACCAGCCTAACAACTCCCGTGAATTACTCGCATGCGGCCTAGTAAATCCGGACGCTGTTTGGTGGCTCAGGGGCTCTATAAACCCGAACGGATGTAGTAGCTGCTAGATGCATACACTGACCTACTTACTAAGGATGCTCCAACTGACCTACTACTACTCCCTAGCTAAGTAAATGCTCCTTCCGTACCAAAATATAAGACAATTTTGCAGTTCAATTGTTGAGCTGCAAAATCGTCTTATATTTTGGTACAGAAGGAGCATTAAAAATAACACAAAGATTACTGCTAACATTCTCCCCCTGATCCTTGTGTGTCTACTTGGCACTGATCTTGACCATTCCAGTCCTATCATATTATTTTCTGAAAAGAAATGGGGATTTCTTGTCACTGTTCACAGACAGCCCATTTGGGCGTTTTTAGTTGTCTCGACGCCTAGGCACGGCTTAGCTCACAGACGCCTGATGGGCGGACCATCCCGCCCTTCCCCGGTGCATCCGCCTCCATTCCCTCTCGCTCCTTTCCTCGTTTTTCTCTGCTTGCCCAAGCCAGTTGCACCGCACCATTGCCTCCGCCACTCGGCTCCCCATCCGCCACTGGTCACCGTGCCCTGCCTCGCTCCTCTCCTTTCTCGACAGGACAAGCGCCATGCCCGAGCTTGGCCGTCCAGCCACCGGCGCCGACCCTCCCTATGTGTCCTCCAACCGACACCGGCCATGGATCCTCCACCTCAAACAAAGACTGCCCTCCTCGACCGAGCCTTTCGCCTCCCATCGTCCCATGCACCACCACCTCCACAACTCGACAAGCCGGACCTCGCCCGTGCGCAGCGGTAGCTTCACGCCCTGCCGCCCTCTTCCGGCGAAAGCAACACCTCCGTTGCCACGGCGTGGGCCCGGCTGCCATCGCCCGCTTCACCAATCACCATCATTGGATCGCCACGTTCTTCCCGCATCCGAAACCACGCCATCGCCGCCGCCACTCTAAGACCGGACCTCCACAAGTACTCCCCTCGAGCCTCGCGTACCGCCTCACGTCGCTCCGCGAGCGGCAGGGCGAACCCTAACGCCGTCGGGCATTAGTCGTCCTCCTCCAGCTCCCTCCCTCGCCGCCGCCGGTGCGCGCCGCCGATCTGGTCGGCGTAGGTGGCGGCGGGGATCTCCCTTCTCCTCGCTCGATGTCACGCGGCGCGGGGCGACGGCTTCGGCGATGGCGTCATGCTGATCCAAGGCACGGCGACGCAGCGGCTCCCGGCGGCGCGCTTGGAGGCGCGGGTGGAGATCGGCTGGGCATGGCGTGGCGTTCGGCTAGGCGTGGCTAGAGGATGGAGGTGGAGCTGGGCGTGGCCGGTGGCGGTGGCGGCGTCCAGCCCGGATCCTGTCTTGACGTGGCAACGGCGACGGCTAGCCCGATTCCGGCTATGGTGGTAGCGGCGTCCCCTCCGTCGGGAGGATGGCAGGCGGTGGTGAGTCGCTTAATGGCGGCGCCGATGGCAGCGGATCTTGGGATCCCGTGTCCGGGCTCGTCGCAGAACGTGTGTGGCGGCCGAAGCTTCCTCTGGCGTCGACGACGCTTGATGCGGGATCGCGACGGCGGTTGCCGTTGTATGCGCGACGACAGCGGCTGGCGCGATGGTGGCGGTATTCGACGTCCCTTCCATCAACAGATCGGGTTCGATGCGGCTCGGCAGATGACACGCGTGCCTCTTTCGGAGTTGTCGAGCGGTGCTCGTTGTTTGTCGGTAGGGTGAAGCCACCGGTGGATGCGCTTACCGGCGGATGCTACGACGACGTCTTATACGGAGACGTCAAGTCATGCTCGCTTCCGCCCGGTGATGCACGCAGTGGCTTTGGCGGAGGTGTCATGTTTAGCCTATTGTTGTTGGATCGAAGATGGTGCGACAGTAGCGGGAGGCATGCGGTATGGGACGTCTTTGTCTTCCGTTGTCTCCTCCAAAGGTATCCGCTATCAAGGCGTCAGTAGACGGATATGGACGGATGGTACAAACAGCTTCAACGACGAGTTTATGCACTCTGGTGGAAACACGAGATCTCTGATCAGGCTATGTCATCACGCTCCTGTGTCGTGTCCTTGCTGAAGGTGGTGGATTGAAGCTTGGCTTTGGGGATGAGAATCCGGAGTTCAACCTTGTGGTGGACTCGCCATCATCAGCGCACGTGCGGCGATTCCTTCTTGAAGGCGTAGCCTAGGAGTTGTGTATTTTCGTTTATGTTGTGTCTTGTATCATAGGGTTAGTGGCTATCTGGGGGAGTTACTGTCGCAAGGTATACGGCCTCAGGGTTTGTTTTCCGCTTTATTTCCAGGTCGATGGCATTCGGCTGCTGGATTTTGCAATATTAATAATATATGGCTGCATGCATCGTTCTGATGCAGAGGCCGGGGGTTATCCTCTTTTTCGAAAAAGACAAGTATAATCGACCCCGAGCTTCAAACCACCAAGAGTAAATTGCTCAGAACCGCCGCATATGTGGTCAAGGTAAGAGATTGCTAGGGTAACCAAAAAAAAACACAAAAAAACACCGCTTCTGAAGCCAATGAGCAACCAAAAACACTGATTCAGTGTTTATAATTTTTCTCGGATAGGATCCGAAGCTGACGTGAGCTACGAGCAAGGACTGACCATGTATCAGGCTACTGGTCCAACAGGCAAGCAAAACCTCGAACATTCCGACACATCCTATGCTTTCTCCCTACAATGTTGTAGTGAGTTCCGATGCCTATTCTCATGCATAGCATGATTATTGTCACCTGATATTGCCTTACCTAGACTAAACAAAGCTTGGCTTCAGTTTGAGTGGTTTATTCCTCTGTATGAGGCACACCTGAGGTCTTTTAGGTTCAACGTGTGTCGTCTATTTTTTTCTTCTATTACTTTCCAACTAATTTCTTTGTCTGTTGGCTGATAGTAGGACCCACACGACATAGTAAGATAGAGAGACAGCCTTGACTGACAAGTAGTTTTCGCCAATTTTCATGGTCAACAGCCTTGGGCCGGACTGTAACAGTTCAGGATGGCATTTGTTAGCACGCATCTAACAGAATGATGACATTTTTTAGCAGTGAAACTTCCTAGTGGCAAAACTGAGTGGTGGCACACAACTGGTGGCACAAATGATAAAGCCGCTAATAATTGATTATTAAATATGTAAATACCTTTTGTCATCCATCTTTATTATGTTAATAGCGTCATCTTCAACACCAGTGTAATGACTCCCTTAACCAGCTTACAAGGGATACCAACAATATCAGCAAGAATCTGCAATAACACATAAATGTAAGACATGAGCAAATATGCTCCATGATCATGCGCTAGCTGTCAAGCCATGTGGAAGAGAGTTCACACTTATGCAAACAAATTCCTACATTACTTCACCAGGTTTGGTTATCTAATGTTTAAATCATTTATAAAAATCTAAGTGAACAAAGTCACTTCATAATTCTGCATAAAATCAACAATATGGTTCCAAACTTATTTACCAAAGAAAATAAAAGATAAAATGCACCATTCGTCACTGTGCAAGCACTAATGTATCACTTACGAGCTTGCAGGTTGCATATCTAGATCCCAAAAACTGTAAGTGTGTCATAACTTATGGCATGGCAATGGCACACTGACGAAGCTAAAATATCAGCATATGCTTGCTAAGTATTACCAATAAAGAGTAAGCCCAGGCATTATCTTTGTTGAAGTGTATATGTGGATTGCCTACCCTTTCCATTAGTTCGGACTTTTGGTTGCGTTGGCTAGTGCATGAAGCTTAACAATCTTATCTCCATCCAAGCAAATAGGAGTGGGACCTTTGATGACCGACTTGTTTAGGGACATAAATGTATGTAAATTTTCAAGATCCAAGTGATACTCTTGCAAGTTTAGGTGCCTATGGTGCACTTCACTCTAAATAAAGGTAGACACTGTAATCATTCATGGGACAGTATCACAGTCTAATCCATAAGATGCCTCAAAGGAATAACATCACAGAAGGTGGCGGAAATAAACTGTTCATAGATACGACAATTTGCAGCATAATGACCAATATCCTTACTAAATTGCTTATGGATATAAACATACAGTGCTAAATTTCTGGTTTAATTTGTTTATTACATAAAAGATAAAACATAAGCCTTTTGTTGAATTTTCATCTGTTAGTAGCCAGGAAGCAAGTGAAGAATTGGTCGTGGCCACTCCACACGTCTTCCGTAACTTTGGGAGAAGGAACATTTTCACTCAGAGAGAGAGAGATGACCTTGAAAAGTAAGCGCGATGGCGAGACAAGCCTATCTCTATACTGCCAATATGCAGAAGGCTTGTCTGGTGTGATGTCCTCTGCTCAATGCTTTTGCTCAACCACCTAGTGATCATTTCATTTGCATCGATCACTGGACCACCCATGTGATCTGCAACAACTTCAGCTATTCGTCGCACCAATACTGTAATGTCAGGACAGCCCAACAGGCAGCATTCTGCTACTTCCTTCATCTCCTGCAGAGCACTATCAAATTTATAGTCGACCACAATTACTTCATATCCAAGATCCCCAATGCTCATCTGAAGCTCTGCCAGTGAAGGTATTTTGCCCTGCCCAGATGATTCCGCAGAGAGGCCAAATATGTCGTAGAATCCATCAATTACTTTCTCATTGTAATCAAGAAAGTTATAGTCCTAAACAAAATAGAAATTATAGTTAGAATGGACAGATCAACAAAGCTAGCACCAAAATATACAGAAATCAAAGGTGAACAACACCCGCTCATCAAGTGTCCTGTGACTATGAAAAGGTAGTTGGCAATGAAGATCATGCATGTAAGATAGCACAAAATATTGCCTAGTGGTTTGCAAAACTTCCTGACAAGGTGAGCCATTTCTATATGATAATATCACTTTGGCATATTATGCTCAAAATGGATGATAGAACATGAATGAAGACCAAAGGATTTCTAAAAGGTCAGTAACAAATGAGTCCAGGTCCAGTTTATAAGTCAAAAGCATGGCAAGGGAGGGAGTTCAACACATAAACATTGCGTGGTTGAAGGACACAAAACAACACAAGCAGTTTTCTCAAGGAAGCATGGACACATTGTCGTGCCTGCTGTTTTGCCTCGTGTGCATGCTTATGTCACAGTGAGCATGTTGTCTTTGTCTCTCCACATACGTTCATTCATGTAATCATCATGCAACTACAAGTGTCTGCTCAAATGAATGCGTGTGGTCAACCAAGCAATGCTGCAATCTTTATTTCTATGTTCATTTGTCAAAGCAGAATTCATATTTACTCAATTTTGAATTTTCTGCTTGACATGTTGGAATTTATCGATGGAAGTGTTACAACTGCAATAAGGTATCCAATTAGCTGAACCCTACCTTCTAAATGCTTATCTCAGATACTGTTAAGCCTTGGTTGCCTAGAAAGGGATAAATTGGCCTTGTTTGGTGTTAATGCGTCCAGGAGATAATATATTCTAATACAAAAATGAATGTAGTCACCAGCGACTCTACTTAAGGAATTAACAGGATTTGGATACTCACCCTGTAACGGCGGGAGAGCGACTCCGGGGTGTCTCCCCCACCACGATCGGTGTTGGTGACTGGGTCGCCCTTCCCGAGGCTCATCAGCTTCGCCTTTCTGATCTGCTCCCCGTCGGGATCCCCAGCGCCCTCGGCGCCCGACGCCGACGCTGATAGCGCCAACGCCAGCTGCATCTGGTACTCTTCCTCCTGCAAAATGAACTCATCCCCTACCGCCTCTGTCGACGCCACGGGAGGAGGAGGAGACGGCGCCGATGGAGACGATGGCGCCTGCTGCTGCTGCTGCGCTGCAGCCGAATTCGACGGCCCCGCGGGCTCGCTGGATCGGTGCGACCACTTGGTCACAAACGGGATCTTCATGGCGCTACCCGCGAGCACCTAGGGTTTGGGTTTCGAAAAGATTTCCTCTCTTGGTTGTTTCAGTTTGGCGACGTGATCGCGAATGTGAGATGGGCGGAAATGGTGAAGACGCGGAAAAGGGAGGGGGGTTTAAGGAAAGTGGTGTCGATTAGTGTGTGCTGAGCGGCAGCGGCGGCTACGGGTGGGATTGAGTGATTATCTCTTCTGATTTGTTAGTCTAGTACTAGTAGAGTGCCCGTGAGTTGTCACGGGCTCTTGGAATAGTTTGCAAGAGTTACATTTTAACTTTCTAAGGCCTCGCCCCGCCATAGATCCAGACCCCGCCATTGATTCCACGCCGCCTGCCGCCGCACCGCCCCATCGCGTTCACCTCCGCTCCGACCGCCTCCGCCTACATGCCGCCTCCTCCGGTCGTCTCCGCCTTCGGTCCATCCTCCACCGGCCCGCTCCGTCGCCTCCTCTCGGCCCTGCTCCGTCCGCCTCCTCTCCGGTCTGCCGCCCGTTCCGTCCGCCTCCTTGCGCACCTCGTCGCCCGTCGCTTCGCCTCGCCCGCCATACATCGCCGCTTCGCCTCGATGGCACCAAGAAGACGGCAAGGGCAAGTCCGGTTCTTAAGCATGAGGGCGAAGCCCTCCGGAACTTGACTGGAGTTCTCCGACGCCGAGACGGCGTTGGTGGCTCAAGACGTATCCCACCGCCCGATGAGGCCGCGCGTACCCTCTGACGTGGCGGTGTGGCATGCTTAGGATGGTCAAGACGAACCTAAACTTCCGGAGGTCAAGTCCCGAACGGTGGCGGAGTGGCTCGTCCGCAGTGGCATCCGGATGGAGGAGATGCCGCTTAATAAGGCAAAGAAGAGACCGACGGTTGTTGTCGCTTCCAGCGAGAGCGACGAGGCGGCGATGGCTTGGTTTATGCGAGAGCATTCGCAGACGCCCCTGGCCGATGGAGCACTACCGAAAGCGCTGACGTCGAGGTGAAAAGAAGGAGTGAAGAAGGAGGACGAGGCCGGCCCCTCGACTGTGATCCCTATCGAGTCGCCGGATGAGGACCGGGTGACACCAAGGAGGAGGACGAGGGTGCGATGACCCGACCAAGAACGAGTTCTAGGAGCGATTCATGACTCAAAGCGACCGAGTAGTTTCATCTAGTAGTTTGAATAAGTAGTAGTTGAATTTGTGTATGAAACTATGTTGAATTTCATGTTTGAACTATGTTGAGATGAAGTAGTAGCTAGCCGTTTTAATCTTCGTTTTGGACCATCTGTTGGAGTTGCTCTTTATTTTACATCCCCGTTTTGGACCATCTGTTGGAGTTGAGCCTTCTTTGGAGATGTAAAAAGCACTTTTTGGTGGTCCAAATTTGCACCATCACCGATTTGGACCATCAAAATTTAGACCATCTATTGGAGATGCTCTTAGCAGTAGATAAGAACCACGGATCTCATCGCAACAACCAAACTTGTTATAGTCGCGTTTTATTCTATCACCCTAGATCCGCCGACCACCGTCTTTTTTTTGTTCTTTATTATTAATGTAAGTGGACTTTGGGGACATTTAAGTTATTAAATTTATCTACTTTAATTTTATTTTCGATTTTAACTTTCTTTTGGTCGCAAATTTGGAGATGCGTCGGCTGCGTTGATGCAGAAAACCACATTAGGCTATTAATCGAATTGCATTTTCACGACCCAAATAAACAAAATCCCGTCTATTTGTTGTAAATGCTTGGTAGAGTTGGCCAAAGTCTTAGGCAGTTTTGGCGTTGAATTGTTGTTGTCCCTTGGATCTGGAATGGACGTTGGATGTATAGGCGCATAGTACACAAGGCAAGTCACCAGATCTCAGTCCACCATAGCTCTTGCTCTCATTTTCTCCCCTCACGGCCCGCTCCTCTCTCTCACTCTCGGGCTCTCACCACTCCTCTCCATGGCGCCCCCTTCCCCAAGTCGTCTGGCCCCTCCTCTTCCCGCCACGGCGTTGACCAAACCCTCCTCTCCCCACCTCGGTGTGGCGCTCATATATGCGCATACATGCACTCCTATGTACGCACACACGCACATCCTACCCCTATGAGCACCTTCGAGAGACCTGAAGCATATCAAGCTTGGAATGAGATACTTGTCATAGTATGTTTGTGCACGTACAATTCATACATGTATCTATGCATCATTGGCGTATCCACCTTCTTGACCTCATCTCCCATGAGCATCCCATCATCATTGTTCTTGTCACGCCTGTTAATGTCACACACCCAAACGAATTTATTTTTAGTAGATTCAATTGATTTAGTCCAAAATGGTGATGCAAACATAACTTCGCCCAACAATGTGGAGTTAAAGATTCCATAAAAAATACTACGAATCAAAGATGTGGCCAATTGTCTCCATCCAGAACTCCTTGAGCTTATCCTTGTCAAGGCATTCGTCCAGCTCGATGTTCCTCTTGGGCATGGATGGCGAGGTCTTTTGATCGATGGATGGAGTACAGTCGAGGGAATCAATTCAGTTTCTTGGGAGGAGAAAAACCAGCAGGGAGGAATGATGGTAGGAGGTGAGGCGGAAATAAACTATGGACGCCTTGACCTACCAACTCAACAATTCAAAAATAAGCCCGTGGCAACCACCAAGTGTTCTTAGTTAAATCCCATGAGGGCATGCCATTGAACAAAATTCAAATGAACCAATTAAGCTCACCTACACAAAAGCATGCCCTCATCCTCAAGTGTGTGGAGATCCGAGAATAAGTACCAAAACAAAGTGTTATTAGTTAGATGTCCAGTGCGTTGCTATGACTACAATGCAAGTATGAGTTTCTAGAACTACTTCTTTAGGCGTAATATTGTCCAATGGCATTACATCGGGTAATTTTTTCTACCCCAAAAATCAACATGCCGGTGTTTAAGCATAAGGACATTCAATAATCAAGGAACTGATGGTAACAAATAAATGTCGGTGATATAATTCATTCCTTTGCAAAGTTGTGAAGTAGCAAAGACATCACATCACGTAAATCACAAGGGTGCAAAAAGATAGTGTCACAACATTCTTGACTACCAAGAAATTAATAGATGGATGATGATGTGGAGGCACATCACTGCGATTCTCACCCGGCACACAAGGTCGATAACACATAATCGACAAGCACAACTTTCGCCTTCAGGACCATTCCTCTCCATCATCTCCGACCTTGTTACAAGAAACTGAAAACAAAACTATGAGTAAATGAATACATGAACAAAGAAGAGATATCAATAAGAAATTACTTCTATGGTTTCGCATATAGACTTTGTAACTCCTTACTCCACCGTGGAGAAACAAAAGGCACTTGTACCATACTTACCTCGTCATTCATTTCTTATTTTTTTCATCAAGCAATCCAAACTTGATGAAAAAAATTAAGAAATGAATGACGAGGTAATAAGATGGAGTGCTGCTAAGGAACACCGCCTCCTCCCTGCATTGAAGGGCCTCGACCGCACAACAAAGATACAACATCGGTCATGTGGTTGGGGTGCGTGATTATGAATGATCCAACACTGGTAGCAGAATAGTATACAAATAACCTTGTTAGCCGCGACCTTGCTTTGAGGCCTTTGGTCTCGCATAATCCGGAAAACTATGATCCGGATAATACCAACTCCTCCAATAAAAGCACCGAAAAAAAGCGGTTATGCGAATAGTAAGCATGATCAATATAAAAATAAGTGTACGCATGGTAAGCATGATCAATAGAAGAAAATAAAAGCAGAAATCGCTCTCCGAGGCCGGTGAGGCGCAAGGCGTAATATACATATACACGTGGCGGAAGAGACGACCTTGAACCATGCCTCCTCTCCTCGCACACCTTGTGCACGGCGCAAACCGATGTCGCCCATCCTTTGTGCGCCTTCTTTGCTTTCTGGTCGCGGCACTACATAATGCGGGAAGTCTTTCGCGTGAGGCGGTCAGAGTTCTCCGGCACCACGCGGGCCTAACATCAAGAGCTCGGCGGGGTTGGGATGGTTGGAAGAGAAAATGTGTGAAAGTTACTTGCCTACATCAAGTCATCAGAATTTGAGCATCCTAATGTATGACCCGCTTACTTGAGGGGACAGAGAGCCTATGAAATGAAAGTTCCTTGGATAATATTGAGTTTCCATCAATGTTTCCAAAGGGGATTACTCAACTAACCTGGATTTCGAGAGAAGAGCATGATTACGAGGTTCTCCAACTACAACCTCTGTTAATATTTTATTTTCCCATTGTTCCTGCATTTTACTCCATGTACTACAAATTTTGCGAGTTAGTAAATAATTAAGTAAACCAATATCTAAAATTTATGTCATAGCCTATATGAACATAAATAGTGAACACTAAACAAAGAATTGGATTATGGAAGGGCCTTCGAATATGTAACCGGGCGAGAAGGGCTCATGTTTAAATTCGAACTTTTTAGGTAGGTGTGGCCAATCATTCGGAAACACGAATACAAAGAAAAAAAGCGAGCACGAGTAATTATTATGTGAGATATGTCAGAAGACATTGATCTTGAGACTTTGTACAAATGGTATGCTCTTGGCATGATTAATCCATGAAATGGGGCGCAGATTGAAACCTTTATCAAATAAACTCCTGGCCCAGGTTTACACAGAGGAGTATTTATAGACATCATCAATTTTCTGAGGCCGACAAAATGAAATACCTGAATAATGTCCTTCATGCGCCAAACTTTGTGCTTCAGGCCATGATCCGGGGTCATTTGGGTGTACTGTCTTTAGCTCATCCCTTGCAAATTAAAAAGCTCGCGTTATGCTCGGATGACAAATGAATCGCCTTAATGTCTTTGACGCCCATTTCAACCCTCCCAGGGATAACACAGGAATCACCGGTGTTTGCTATGTAGAGGACCCCTTCATTGATAATGCCAACCAAACAACATGACCCAACCGAGGAGATCTGCGGTTTGACGATCCATTGCTTCCTCACGTGATTCAGAAACACCTCCTCCATGGCAGCGTAGGATCTGTGGAGTGTTGGAGATATGCCCTAGAGGCAATCATGTATGATGATATTTCCTATGTGTTTATGAATAAAGATAGTCCTTGGACAATCAATGATGTGTATCAGCAAGTACGTGACTTGTTTGTGGGACTATGCATTGTATGATGACTGTCCTAAAAGGTCCCTAGTCGAAAGGGCTGTGTGGACGGGCAGCCGACTAGACTAGCATATGACGCGATCGATGGCTTGGTCTCACTAGCCATGGAGCATTGGATGCTAACCGGATAATATGGACTTGGAAAGGTCTGGTCGGATTCGACGTAGTCGGATCCGAAGTCGAGATAAGGTCCAGCCTGATGCACCCAACTATGAGACGCAGCGATATGTCATCTGTGAGTCTCTAGTACAACATACGTTCTATGTCCTAAGACACGAGCCGATGCTTGTACTCGAGATGGTGATAGACTTGCTTTGGGCCAACCAAACGCTACTCCGGATCGGGTAGTTACAAAGTGCACGGTTCGGGTTTGTCCAATCCCATCTTTGCGAGACATGGTCGTGCAAGATGGGATTTGCCCTCCGATCGTGAGAGATATACTCTGGGCCCCTCGTGTGATCTCGACCGAGGAAAGCATGGCCATGCGACAAGGATTATGAGATAATCCGGATTGTGGTCGGTATCCTTTGGAGCGAGAAAGAGGTCGGGCTAGCACAAGGATGATGGGTCTCGCCTTGAGCCCGACAACATATATCGTCTTGGGCAAAGGGACAGAAGTGTGACACGTTGTCTGAGGTTAGCCTAACGACTTCATAGTCGACTTGGTGGTCGGCACGCCTTGCTAGAGGCCGCTACCAACCGCATGTGGTCGGAGGTGATCCGAATCGTGACCAAGCCGACTTGAACCTAAGGGGTCGCGCGCTTAAGGGAAGGAACCTACGAGGTCGATTCAGAGGACACCGGTCGGATGTGATCCGAATCGGACTAGGAACGTGACCGAGTAGACTTTGGGCTTTAGGGTCCGCGGCGAGGCCTAAGTGTTGAGCCCTGCGGCGACGCCTATATAAAGTGGAGGTGCTGCACACTCATTAGATCGATCGCTTGGCGCTGCGACTAGGGTTTGCATGTGTTGCGAATAGCCACCTCCACTCGCCGCCGATCGTGTGATCGGACCTAGCAATCCGCCGACGACGCGTTCCTCCCGCACGCTGCGGATACCGTTAGAGGCGGTGCACTTGCGCCGCTCCGGCGAACTCATACGTGGGATCGGACGACCCGGCCGCTTTCGAGGGAGATCGAACAAGGAGGAGGCGATCCACGCAGACGCTGCCCCAACTCTTCTTCACATTTGCACGGCCTGCGCGTCTAGTGGTAACGAACTATGATCCATCTCCGTAGCATGTTCCTAGATGTTCGCAGCGTAGGAATTTTAATTTGCGTCGACGCACCCTACCGTAGAACCCAACGGTGGTATCGAGCCTCATTATAGGATTTGGATTCGGATCGTATGCATATTAGATATGTGGAGGCGGCGGATGAGATCTGTTGTCCTTGAAGAGATCGGCTATGTGCACGGTTGATGTGATCAATCGCACATGGGGATCGTTGAGGCTATGTTTACGTAAATCGGGATCGATGAGGTTGTGACACGATCTACCCCTGCCGGTCGGTCATCCGCCATCGGGACCGCCGTGTGCGTAGCGCCGTGTATTTCGTACCCGACACACAAACCGGTAGAATGCGATTCTATGCATAACTTTGTTTTGCAGGTTTGATGTGAATAGTATGGCTCATGTGTATGTGATGCATGTGTGTAATTTATACGTGGCTGCGTGTCATGTTTGTCACCGGCAGAGCCAAAGTGCTGTCATTATAATGTATAACGACCTGCGTGTCGACTTGTGACTCTATGTAAATTCATTACTAGTTGTAGTAGTTGGATAATAGAGATCAGGTTGGTGGCTTGGCGTCTCGGCATGACAAACAAGATGGAGTTCATAGATGGTCATCGGAGTCGGAGCCGACCTAGAACAACGTCCAAGAAAAAGGCTAAGGCAAAGGGCACGGAGACGGTAACCTCTCGCTGGCTACCAAGTCCGGACCAGGACTCAAGACCGCTTTGCTTTCACCGCAAGGAGACCGTCCTTTGGAAGAGAAACTGTAGCAAGTGGCTTTGCGAGCATGGCAAGAAGGCCGGAAATGCTTCTTCGTGCAAAGGTACACTTGTTGCATATGTTATAGACATTTACCTTCTTGACATACCTAGTAGCTCTTGGGTATTTGATACCGGATCGGTTGTTCATATTTGCAACTCGATGCAGGGCTGGTAAGAACTAGGCGTGTGGCACAAGGGGAGATTGACATCGTGGTCGGCAACAAAGCAAGAGTTGTTGCGTTGGAGGTCAAGACGATGCAGCTCCAGCTTCCTTCGGATTCATAATGGAATTGAATAATTGTTATTACATTCTCGCACTTAGTCGAACATTATTTACGCCTCATGTTTGATGAGTCAAGGTTATGAATTCAATTTAAAGGACAATGGTTGTTCAATATTTTTGAATGGTATGTTCCACGGCTATGCACCCATTGTTGATGGGCTATTTATATTGAATCTAGAACAGAACCGGTCTATAACGTGAATGTCAAGAGGCATAAGCCAAATGAGATAAATCCGACATACTTACGGCATTGCCGGCTTGGACACATTAGTCTGAAACGCATGAAGAAGCTCCATGATGATGGGCTCTAACCGTCCGACTTCGTGTCGTTCGAGACATGTGAATCATGCTTGCTCGGGAAGATGACTAAGTCTCCTTTTCGCAAAGAGTTGCGAGAGAGGCGTCCATGTTGGAGCTTATACTGCGATGTGTGTGGTCCAATGAGCACAATTGCCAGAGGTGGCTATCAAGATGCCATTGACTTTTACTGAAGCGACTTGAGTAGATATGGATATATCTATTTGATGAGGCACAAGTCGGAGACTTTTGAAAAGTTCAAAGAGTTTGAGCGAGGTTGAGAATCAGCTCGGTAAGACTATAAAGCTTCGCGATCCGATCGTGGAGGTGAGTACATGAGCCAGGAGTTCGATGATCATCTGAAAAGTCGAGGTATAGTACCTCGGCTCACACCTCAAAGATGCACGCCTACGAGAGAAAGCGGCGTGTCGTAAGCGGAGGAATAGGACCTTGTTGGACATGGTCAGGTCTATGATGAGCAAATCGGATTTACCCTTGTCATTTTTGGGATACGCTCTAGAAACTGCAGCTTTAACACTAAATAGGGTACCATCATAATCCGTAGACAAGACACCTCATGAGATGTGGACCGGGAAGAGTCCATGTTTGTCTTTTCTAAAGATTTGGGGTTGTGATGCATTTGTCAAGCGACTTATGTCAGACAAGCTTACACCCAAGTCTGATAAATGCATATTCGTGGGATACCCGAGGGAAACCTTGGGATATAGCTTCTACTGTTGGGAAGAGAACAAAGTGTTTGTTGCTCGAACGGGTTTTCCTTGAGAAAGAGTTTCTCGGTCGGGAGGCCGATTGGGAGGACGGTTCGACTCGAAGAAATTCGAGGACCACTCGGGACGGCTCATTTGGTGATGAAATCATACCGAGTCGGTCGGGGAACCCGTAGTGGAAGCGGCACCTAACCACGGAGGTCGGAAAGATTGGCGCAGAGTGCGTGATGTATTGTTGCTAGAAAGCGACGAGCCGCCACGTATGCGAAAGCGATGGTGAGCCTAGATTAGAGGCATGGCTAGAGGCCATGAAATCCGAAAGTTAAAGTCCATGGATGAGAATCAAGTCCGGGACTTGGTTGATCCGCCACACAGCGAATCGCCATTGGTTGCAAATGGGTCTTTAAGAAGAAAACCGATGTGGATGGAAATGTTCAGATCTACAAAGCTCGGCTTGTCGCTAAAGGTTATGGACAAGTTCAAGGAATTGACTACGACGAGACTTACTCACGGTAGCGATGCTTTGAAGTCGGTGAGGATCATACTAGCTATATTTGCATATTTCGATTACGAGATATGGCGGATGGATGTCAAACGGCTTTCCTTCACGGAAATTTAACCGAGGACGTGCATATGATACAGCCCGAGGGTTTTGTCGATCCGACTAGCACTAGTAAGGTATGCAAGCTCAAGAGATCCATTTATGGGTTGAAGCAAGCATCTCGGAGTTGGAACATTCGCTTTGATGAGGTCGCCAACTGGTCTCGGTTTCATCAAAAGCGAAGAGGACTCTTGTTTATACAAGAAGTTAAGTGGGAGCTCGATAGTGTTTTTGATCTTGTATGTGGACGACATACTGCGATCGGGAAACGATGTTTGATGTTAAACTTCGGTCAAGGGATCATTGAATGGCAAGTTTTCGATGAAGGACCTTGGTGAGGCGATCTATATTTTAGGCATTAAGATCTATAGAGATAGATCGAGGAGGCTGCTCGGCTTAAGCAGCACGTACATAGATAAAGTGTTGAAGCGGTTCAACATGAGTGAGGCGAAGAAAGGGTTCTTGCCGCTCTCACATGGTATAAGGCTAAGCGAGACTCGTAGTCCTTCGACATCCGATGAGCGAAGCAGGATGAGTAGGATTCCGTATGCCTCAAAGAATCGGATCCATCATGTATGCCATGATATGTACAAGGCCCGATGTTGCTTTTGCAATAAGCCTAACAAGTAGATACGAGGCCAACCTGGTGAGAGTCACCGGGCAGCGGTAAAGACTATTTTGAAGTACCTAAAAGGACTAAAGAGATGTTCCTAGTTTATGGAGGTGAGGAAGAGCTCGTCGTGAAGGGGTTACGTCGATGCTAGTTTCCAAACCGTGAGAGATGATTGTCGATCACAGTCGGATTCGTATGCGTCTGAACGGAGGAGCAATGCAATTGGATGAGTTCCAAGCAGGATCACGGTGGCCGATTCTACCACAAAAGCCGAATACATTGCGGCTTGTGAAGCTGCAAAGGAAGGTGTTTGGATCCGGCATTTTCTGGATGATCTTGGTATTTTCCCAGCCTCGGTGAAACCGTTGGACCTTTATTGTGATAATTCTGGTGCCATCGCACAAGCCAAGGAGCCGAGGAATCACCACAAGGTCAGGCACATAGACCGGAAATATCACCTGATACGAAAGATCGTAAAGAATGGTGATGTAGAGTTATGTAAGATTCACACGGATGCAAATGTTGCAGATCCGTTGACTAAGCCTCTTCCACAACCCAAGCATGAGGGGCACGTTAGAGCCATGGGCATTCGATGTCTATTTGATTGACTCTAGTGCAAGTGGGAGATCTGTTGGAGATATGCCCTAGAGGCAATCATGTATGATGATATTTCCTATGTGTTTATGAATAAAGATAGTCCTTGGACATTATCAATGATGTGTATCGCCAAGCACGTGACTTGTTTGTGGGACTATGCATTGTATGATGACTGTCCTAAAAGGTCCCTAGTCGAAAGGGCTGTGTGGACGCCGTACCGATTAGATTAGCATATGACACGGTCGATGGCTTGGTCTCACTAGCCATGGAGCATTGGATGCTAACCGGATAATATGGACTTGGAAAGGTCTGGTCGGATTTGACATAGTCGGATCCGAGTCGAGATAAGGTCCGAGTCGGACAGACCCAACTATGAGACGCAGCGATATGTCATCTGTGAGTCTCTAGTACAACATACGTTCTATGTCCTAAGACCCGAAATGACGCATGTACTCGAGATGGTGATAGACTTGCTTTGGGCCGACCAAACGCTACTCCGTGATCGGGTAGTTACAAAGGTAGGTTTCGGGTTTGTCCAATCCCATGTCGCGAGACATGGTCGTGCAAGATGGGATTTGCCCTCCGATTAGGGAGAGATATACTCTGGGCCCCTCGTGTGATTCGACCAGGAAAGCATGGCCATGCGACAAGGATTATGAGATAATCCGGATTGTGGCTCGGTATCCTGAACGAGAAAGAGGTCAAGACTAGCACAAGGATGACAGTCTCGCCTTGAGCCCGATAACATATATCGTGCGGCAAAGGAGCGAATGTATGTGACACGTTATGCAGGTTCGCTTAACCAGCTTCATAGTCACTTTGGTGGTCGGCACGCCTTGCTAGAGGTCGCTACCAACCGTCTGGTCGGAGGTGATCCGAATCGCGACCAAGCCGACTTGAACCTAAGGGGTCGCGCAAGGGAAGGAACCCACGAGGTCGATTCGTGGGACACCGGTCGGATGTGATCCGAACTGGACTAGGAACGTGACCGAGTAGACTTTGGGCTTTAGGGTCCGTGGCGAGGCCTAAGTGTTGAGCCTGCCAAGTGGCGACGCCTATATAAAGTGGAGGTGCGGCACACTCATTAGATCGATCGCTTGGGCGCTGCGACTAGGGTTTGCATGTGTTGCGAATAGCCACCTCCACTCGCCGCCCGCAGTGTGATCGGACCTAGCGATCCGCGACGACGTTCCTCCCGCACGCGGATACCGATTAGAGGCGGTGCACTTGCGCCGCTCCGGCCGAACTTCGTACGTGGGATCGGACGACCGGCCGCCGAGGAGATCGAACGAGGAGGAGACGATCCACGCAGACGCTGCCCTAACTCTTCTTCATTGCGGCGATCGCTGCGCGTCTAGTGGTAACGAATCGTGATCCATCTCCCGTAGCATGTTCTGGATGTTACTCGCGTAGGAATTTTTAATTTGCAGTCGACGCACCCTACCGTAGAACCCAACATGGAGGATGTCGGCCGAGAGGTCTGTTGTTCCATCGCAAACTCTGCATTGAAGTAATCATCAGCCAGCTATAACTAACAAACCAATTGAAAGTCTGATGATTCATTCATCTAAAATGACAAACCACCATATCTAACTTATTGAGGAAAATCCATGAAGGAAAGAAAACTTCGGAAAAATACATACGCTTCTAAAACATGCATCTTTTCATACTAAATCAAGATATCCACCTTTACCCATCGATACTACCTTTTATTTTGATGAGCTATAAAACCTTTAAGGAATTTGTTTGCTTCTATAAATTATAGAAATTACATTTTATGAAAGATGCATTGAGGTCTGAGGTCATAGGTAAGCCTGAGTAGGTAACTAACATGAATTGGATCTTGTAGGCCCCTATAAATATCTGTCTCAAATCTTAAAAAGCAATCCAACTCTTAGACAAACATAAAAACATTGTTAAATTGAATGCCTTAAAAACTACATGGATGAAATTTTGTATCGACCTGAACAACTATCAAGGCACACACCAAAAATGCCTATTACAGGATAGGAATTTGTTGCTTCCCTCCTTGCAATCATATTCTGACAAAAGAATGAAGTACCGCAACGATCAATCACAAGAAGGACTTGAAATCTGCACTCGTTGTTCACCATCGGTGACTTTCGGTTTCCTATTCCTGGTAACCCATACAAAAGAAACAGAGTTATTTACACTGCAAAATTTAATATTTTTTATATTGATAAATCATGAGAACTTAGTCAGAAATCTTTGCATGAGCTTACAAGAGTGTGAAGGTGGACTGTACAGGAAATAATGAAGTGGCAGTGTGGACGAAACATCAATCCAACCAAATGCTATACCTGGTGTGATGAGGACATGACTACCTTGGATACGACCAAAAATATTGCATACATGTATATTTGTGAGGTGATTTCTAATGCAAACTATTCAATAATCTATTTATGTTATCCAGGACAAAAATACTTCACAAACTTTTGTGCCATGTCTAATTGCAGGTGTATGGGACATTTGTACAATCCACATATGAAGATAAGGGAGAAAGAGATGTTTACCTGCTGTTCAAAAAGTTCTCTCACGTCACTTTTGGCCCAAGAGAAGATAGAGTCCAAGTCTCTCACGTTACGGACTCAGATTCGGACTGCACAGACATACCTGACTCAAAACGTCAATAACTTTTCATACGGACTCCAAATTGGTTGATTCTTTTTTGTTGGAAAATAGATTTCGTGCACGTTCCAACCAAATTGGTATCACCTTAAAATTCGTCCGGAGCGTTGCGTTATGGACGAAACAATCTGATCTTTGCAGCAGAATCCGAGTCAAACTACAAGTCCAAAGTTGTTACGTCACCTCCACTTGGGCCCATTGGCCTTGTACGACCTAAGGGTTAGTTTTAGGCTGCCTTGGGACGTCCTCCCACCTCCTTGGCCGCCACCCTTGCTCCTATATAAGTAGATCCATCTAGTTGCTTTTTCACGGGGATTTGTTTAGTTAAAAGTTAGCCATTGCAACTTCGTGTACTTCGTTTGTGTCCAACGACCAGACCAAGACCGCTTACGGATCCCCACCTTTATCAATACTTCATATATATTTGCAATATTCAGATTGCTTTATCATATTCTTGCTCGTTCTTCGATTGCTTGCAGGAATAGACCTTCGTGGTCGGTGCGTGACTGCTTAAGCATCGTCGATAACCTCAGGAGATTGGTTTAGCGATTGCTAAGGCGCAACGTCGTGCACGCGTTTGTAGTCGGATCGTCAAAGTCGACTCCACCAAATCGATAATTATCATCTCATCGAAGATCGGGACACCCTCGCCTCTATCTAGTGGTATCGGTTTTCGGGTTGCCGGTGAGAATTTCCACTTTCCCTAGATTAGATTTATTTTCTTACCTATTGTCCAAGAAAAAGCCGCAAAAGTTAGATCTATTCATCCTTTTGTCCAAGCCAGTCCGAGCCTTTGCAATTTTCTTTTCATTGTTTGCATTATTGAATTATCGGTTGCATCGTCGTGTCGAGTTCTTGGTCTTAGTGTCTAGTTCCTTTAGAGTTTCGAGTTCTGTTCACATTAGTCACGCCGCTTGGCTGCATCATTATCCTTCCGCTGTCCACCATACCATCCATCAATTTCCACCACGTGCTATGCACTATTCATTGTCATAATCATAGTTGAGGTCATTCACATCTTTGCTTGATCCAATCTGCATCTTATCTAGTTTGTTTTGGAAAAGAGAGAAAAAAAGACGGAAAAAAGAGAGAGAGAGAAAAGTAAAAAAGTCAGAGAAAAAAAAGAGAGAGAAAAAGTAAAAAAAGTCAGAGAAAAAGAAAAAGAAAAAAAAAGTGTGAGGAAAAAAAAAGAGAGAAGAGAAAAAAACAAAATTTGGATCTATCTACACTCAATCTCGTAGTTGAATTCGGATTGGAATCTGTTTTGTGCACTGTTCAGTAAAACAGGCATAACTTTCTCATATGAAGTCCGTTTTGGCTCCGCGAGTACTCAAATTAGAGCTGGTGACGAGCCGCATCTAAATAGTTTTAGAAGCTAGTTCAATATTTGGCACCTCAAAATCGGCTCCTAAATAGGTCTTTTTGCCCTCCGAAGTTCGTGAACACAGCTTGTTCCAATTTTTCAGGCCAGTTTTAGAATTCTTTGACTCCTCATATCAGTTCGGAATTGAGTGATTCTTTTTGCATTGGAAAGCTTGAGTTAGTAGCATTCTTCGAAAATTTATCAGAAAATTGGCTCAAACTTTTCAAGAGGAAAGTTGGAGAGAGTTGTTGTATATCCTGCTTGGCGCTTGTTTTTCATCATTATCTTCACCGTCGTTGTGATCTTCACTTATATCTTGCTGTCCAGAGCTACTTAGTATCCTTCATTGATGCTAGTTGTGCTACTGCCGTGACCTCATTAGTGTTCTAGGCTCGCGTCTCTAGTCCGGTCTAGCCTAGGACCAAAGACAAGACTGTCGTTGCTGAGCGCTTATTCAAGATTGCATCTCCGAATTGATTATTGCTAATCTTTTGCTACCATATATAGCCAACCCAGCTCCACATATTTCTACACCGTGTATACGTCGTTCCCACAGCAATCGCTTTTACACAATCTTCAGAGTTACTTGACACCGCTGGTTGCCTGTCACCACCTGCCGCATGGTAAGAACTTGTAAGATATTGATATTTGCTTTCTCGTGAGCACTTTACAACCACATCCTAGTAGTTCATAGGAACATTATTCTCAATTTTGTTTCTTGTTTCTACTAATCATGACAGTTAGGAGATAGAAGTTCTTGGACTGACGGACACATCGTCACCATCACGAGAGTTGGGACAACACACACAAGCATATGGTCGTGTTATGTCTTTACCATCATTTGAGGGTAGATTTAATCCTGCTATTTATCTAGCTTGGGAGCTTGAATTAGAAGAAGTTTTTAGTCACCATGATTTTTCTACGAACTTGAGAGAGTCACGAGCTACCACTAGAGCATTTACTTGGTTTTGCTTACATTTGGTGGAGTGTGCATTGTAAGAAAAACATTGATAACCAACCCACAACTTGGAAAGTTTTGAAAGATGTAATGAGACAACTATTTTTTCCTCCTTACTATCGTCGTGAATTGCTTCGCAAATTGGAACAATTAAAACAAGGCATTAACACTGTTCATGCTTACTACCAAGAGTTCAAATCTTATATGCATCATTGTTACATAGAAGAATATAAGGATGATACAATGTATAGATTTTTTGGTGTTTTGAACAATGATATTCAGTGCAAGATTTCAGTATATTCCTCGTTGCATTACTGGTATGTATGTTCGTGCTTGTACCTTTGAGAGATGATACATGGAGGATGCATTGGGTGACTACAACTACTATTCGATTCAGGTTCACCACCGCCGGTCGGTTCTTCCACCGTTGCACCTACTAGAGCAGCCCCACCTCGGATTGTGAGCGCGACATCATCTCAAGAGTATGGTGCATTGTCAACGTCTGTACCTACATCAGCTACGTCTTTGCGAAAAGGTAACAGTAAAGGTATTGATGATATAACTTCACATGAGAATGATGCATCCTAGTTAGCTTGAATGCATCATGTGTTCGATTACGGGTGATTTGAGCACAACACCTATTTTAGAGAATCTTGATCTTTGTCATGAAGGCGTCATGTGATCAAACAACCTGAAATACCAACAATTTTGAGTGCACCCATTGAATTAATTGTTGATGCAAAAGAATCAATGTTTAATCATTTTGATATGACCTCTAATCTTGGTGATGATTCGTGTCGAATGACTTATTGCATGTTTGTTTATTTAAGCATGTTGTAGCATGTAAACTTGATGCAAGTAAGGTTTATTCACCAATGTTGGGATGGTTTAATGATGAACATTGTCAATCTTTTGAAATGAATAAGAGCTTCACTTATATGTGCAAACTGAGTTGCAATATTTTCATGCCTTCTACTTCTTGTGATAATGTTTTGGCTTTAGATTTTATGAACTATGCAAGTTACTCATCTATTCATGTGTCATATGTGCAAAAATCAAGGGAAGTAAAATGGATGACATATACATATACAACATGTACACCTTGTCTCTTTTGTTAGCCACATTTCAGACTAAGCAACGCCGAGGGCGGCTTTGTTTTCAAGAAGGGAGGATGATGAGGACATGACTACCTTGGATACGACCAAAAATATTGCATACATGTATATTTGTGAGGTGATTTCTAATGCAAACTATTCAATAATCTATTTATGTTATCCAGGACAAAAATACTTCACAAACTTTTGTGCCATGTCTAATTGCAGGTGTATGGGACATTTGTACAATCCACATATGAAGATAAGGGAGAAAGAGATGTTTACCTGCTGTTCAAAAGTTCTCTCACGTCACTTTTGGCCCAAGAGAAGATAGAGTCCAAGTCTCTCACGTTACGGACTCAGATTCGGACTGCAGACATACCTGACTCAAAACGTCAATAACTTTTTCATACGGACTCCAAATTGGTTGATTCTTTTTTGTTGGAAAATAGATTTCGTGCACGTTCCAAACCCAATTGGAATCACCTTAAAATTCGTCCGGAGCGTTGCGTTATGGACGAAACAATCTGATGTCAGCAGAATCCGAGTCAAACTACAAGTCTAAAGTTGTTACGTCACCTCCACTTGGGCCCATTGGCCTTGTACGACCTAGGGTTAGTTTTAGGCTGCCTTGGGACGTCCTCCCACCTCCTTGGCCGCCACCCCTTGCTCCTATATAAGTAGATCCATCTAGTTGCTTTTCCTCGGGATTTGTTTAGTTAAAAGTTAGCCATTGCAACTTCGTACTTCGCTTTGTGTCCAACGACCACTGCACCAAGACCGCTTACGGATCCCCACCTTTATCAATACTTCATATATATTTGCAATATTCAGATTGCTTTTATCATATTCTTGCTCGTTCTTCGATTGCTTGCAGGAATAGACCTTCGTGGTCGGTGACCGTGCTTCCGCATCGCCAAGAACCTCGGGAGATTGGTTTAGCGATTGCTAAGGCGCAACGTCGTGCACGTTTGTAGTCGGATCGTCAAAGTCGACTCCACCAAATCGATAATTATCATCTCATCGAAAGATCGGGACACCCTCGCCTCTATCATGGTGGTTAACTTCGATATTTTTCTTCCAATAATTCTAACAGACTAAAAGATAATCATGCTAATTAGAAACCAAAGAGGATGAGAAGACCATGGATCGCAGAAGCGGAAGCCATACCAGAGGTCGCCACAAGATTGAGGCACTCGGAATAGGGTCATTGCGCATGTGGCAAGCACCTTGATAGAGGAAGTGTGAGAAACCCGACCCCTATGCAGAAGTGGTCACGGCCGGTCCTTGGTGGTGGTGGCCGTCCCAAAAGACGCATTTAATCTACTATCCTCGATGCCCGTGGTTATTGGCGCCGGTTCGCACGGGAAGCACATGGTACAAAGAATTGCTGCATGGGCGATTATCGACGCGTGAAGGCGAGGGAGAGGCCGACGGATTGTGGGGGCGCCGATGTCAAGCCGTGAGGAAGCATCACCGGGTGCGTGAAGAGAAGTTGGTCACACCGCTTGGGAGGCGGTCGATGTATCCTCGTGATCCAGCCAAGGAGCCGTTAAGCTTGGCGGGAAGGCCCACGACGCCATGGAAGAGGACACCATGGCCGCCGCCACTATGATGAGCAGACGGCAAAGCCCTATGGGGCCCACCATAGAAGATGTCGGCAACAGGGGACTTGGCCGAAATCACCTACATCATCCGGACATGGCGTGCCTCGATGTTGAGCACCTTCATGGTGGGCATCCTCGCGCCCTTGAACCCACAATGACTTCTCCTTGCATCCCCATCGCTCTTTGATCTATTGCATCCAAAGCCCGCGATCCCTCCTTGCAAAAACAAAAACAATAGGCAAAAATCAAATGTACCTAAAAAGGACGGAGCTATCATCCCATCTGCAGAAAGAGTAGCCACTCATGAGTCATGACTCATCCAACAAAGGTGTAGCAAAGAACAAACACAACAGGAATTTGGTGAAACATGCAATGCACATAATTCCACTTTTAACAAGAGCAAGCAGCCAAGCACCACACAATCGGGACTTTCCGAAGCATGCAGCGATGTAGCGACACACAATCTATATCAACTCAGGGGAAGCCATACAAAGTCGGCAAGAGCCGCACCTCTTCCCCACAGGAGACAAATGGTAAGCCCCATTGCCAAGACACGAACCTCGCCGCCATAGCCGCCGCTCCGTGCTCAGCGTTATCCGCCAGCCGCCGCCCCCTCCAGCGGCACCTTGCCGACCTCGAGTCGAAGCGAGTTCTCTGTAGAGGAAGCAAAATAAACATAAATCTCCATTGGTGTGGCGCGAGGAGAAAATTCGCTGGACCGCCTGCGTGAGTTACGAAAATTCCGAGGTAATGCGTGAGATGAAATCGACGGTGAGACCAAGCGGATCAAACTCAACTAACTAAATTTCACCGGAACATCATCAAGGGCAGCGGAGGAACCACATTCACCGTGGTGGAGGCCGACGAGGCGAGGCGCGGATCTCGGCGTCGGTGGCGAAGGAGAGACTCCTCTGATCTCGGCGGCGAAGCGGGTGTCTGAAGGGATCGTGGGCGGCTCCAAAGGGGATCGCCGGTGGCGTGCGGCCTCTGAAGGGGATCGAGCGGCGGGCGGCCAGAGATAGCGCCGGATCGAGGGCACTCTCAAGGGCTCGATCCTTGATGCGAGCAAGCGGCGGCGAAAGGATGGAGTGCGAGGGCGGCCGTGGTTCTCGCCGAGGGCACCGCAGCCTCGCCGTGGTTTTTTCTCTGGTTTTGTTTCGTAGGTTTATTTTTGTAGGTTTTCTTTGACGTGAAGGCCTCGCTCGCTACCTGGAGGCATCGCTCGTGGTTTTTTTTTGGATCGTTACTTGCGGGGAACTGCGAGGTGGGGTGGAAATGAGGACGAAAAAAACCGGCTCTACGATGGACGAAAATTGACCGGAGGAAGTATCAAAGAAGTACCAAAAAAGACCAAATTAGGTGGGACGAAAATAAAACCCGGAACGCGACCTACCAGCTGAGACATTAGGAGTAGAGATTTCGGTTTTTTATTTTTGTTTGACTTTATTTCGTCGCACTTCTCACCATGTTGGTTTTTCCAGTCGAAACCATTCCCCACCCCCGAGAGAGAGAACGGTGGAGAAAAGCATCGCACACTCCCCTCCTTCCTTCCGCCTCTCCAAATCTCTACTCCTAATGTAGCAGTTGGTAGTCTAGTACTACAGTTTTATTTCGTCGCACCTCCCAGCACGTTGGTTCTCCTAGCCGAAACCAATTCCCTACCCCCGGGACAGAAAACAGTGGAGAAAAGCATCGCATGCTCCCCTCATCCCTTCCGCCCTCCAAATCCCTAGCCTCACCAGCCGCCGTTGCCTCGACTGCATCATCTCACCCGAGCGCCATGACCTATTCATGTCAGCGCCCCTCTGTCAAATTCACCCGATCCAACCCCACCTCCTCCCGATCCAAGTACCGCACAGTTGCTCTTGATCCCTTTGCTTCATCTGCAAACAATATATCTCTCCCCATCCTTCAAGTCATGCGCCACCACGATTCCCATGACCGCTAGATCAACCTCCCGTCGTCCCCTTGACGGGCTAAGTTCTTCAAGTCATCTCGCATTCCGTCAATCATGGGAGAGCAGATTTCCTTGTCTATGGATTTCACCAAAGAATCGTCGAGAAGGAGCAGCAACATGAGCGAAACAATGGCGATCCAAATTGTCGGCGGTGGCTAAGGTGGCAGTCCACATCGCGTGTTGCGCCTTAAGGGGAACTAGACTGCATGGCGGCCAGGGGAAGCACGTCCCAGATCACACATCTAGAGGGGCCTCTCGTGCAGATGTACTCTTTGGGCGAACAGGAGGAAGAGTCATCAACGTCGGTGTTGACCACGACGCGGATTTGGGCCTAGGTGACAGGTTCTTCACCAATTGGAATGGCAGCACGTCATCAGTTCCGTTGGATACATGTTTCATCTACAGCTTGTTGGCCTCGTCAATGGACAGAGGAGACGTCTGCCTTGCCAAATACTAATGTTGTTCAAATTTTAAGCATCGTGCGTGTGCAGCTTACATAATCTCATGGTTTACCAGTAATACTAATGTTGTTTATGCTAGCATGGGTTTCCTTAGATTTGACGTACTAACATACTTTGTCGAGGTGTCAGGGATATCTAACATTGCAGCTAACTAGTTTTAGTCTAATAATTAAATCAAGAAGCCTAACTCAGCCATAGTAGATTTTATCTTAAGGTCATCTCAAATTCGTTAGGAAAATAAAGTTGATAAGCCTAATTCGATTTTATTTCATGTTAATTCAATTGGAATCACTCGGTTCCGGCACATGGATGTCTATTGTTCACTGCTTTATCTCGTTAAAAACATGAAGGATCAACTAAACTTTTTAAGTGTTTACATGACTTTTTGCTAATTAGTTTTTGCAACTGATTATGCTAGATTTCAAGGCCTATCTCAACAAACTACACTAACCGACCTTCCCCCCTGACAATTTATGTGTTCACCGGGAAGGTGTCTTCTCCAAGGCGTCCCTAGCCTCCGAACAGGCCAGCTCCATCAAGGTACCTACCCATGTTTCCAATTCCCAAACCGATCCTTTCACGTGGGCCAGAGGAGAGTAGCCACCCTAAGATTAATAATGTTCTTCTTTGTTCCAGTTGAATTTACGAAGACTCCCACAGAGCAGTGTCGTCTTCATCAGGCTGTAATTATATGCCTCGGGATGGAAGATTCAGACCTAGTTTGCTTACAATGCCATAGCTTAAATCTTGCTAAGTATGCGCATGGATACAAAAAATTCAAGACATGATGCAAAAATTGTTTGCAGAATGGTTATATACAAGCATGCATGTTACAGATCTGTTAATTTTAATTTCGGAATGATGAGATACGTTCAGATGCTTTGCTTACTTGCTAAAAAATTAACTGCAGATGATGAGTGAAGTTTGTTTGTCCTTCTCAACTTGGTGTTGTACTCAATCAATTTTACTGACCATGATGTCGGTGTTGATTACAGGTATATTTTGGTGCCTATGCATTAAACTGAAAATGTAGTATGGAGGAGCAAAATACTTATTAGGAAAGTACTGGAGCTGAAACTGGAATTAGTCTACCTTGTGATGGGTGTGTGTGTCCACTTATCTCTGGTCTAGGTTTAGTTGTCCCTGATGCTTGGTTTTCATTTTCTACCATCGTATAATTGTTGTTTCTGAATGTTTCCTCTTTCAATGTGAGGTTGCCGCTTTTAGTAGCAAGTATTGTTTATGTGTTTTGTTCTTCATATTTTGGTGATATCATTTTTAATTAGTGGCATCATATGCACCACGGTTCAGGCCCGCTTCATTTATGGAGTTTGGACCAGTGTGTTTACTATTTCCTATAGGCCTTCAAAAACAAATATGAGCTCTCAACTATTCTACCCAATCATATATCTGATCTACTCCCTTGAACAAAATTTTGTGTATTGCATGCTTTAATATGCTGAAGATGTGTATTTGGATGGTGTAAGTGAAACTCCAGTTCGCCAACCCCATTATGAAGGCCGGTAGGAGCACTATGAAGGCCGGTAGGAGCACCCCATCATGGGTCCGTAACATCTAATGATTCGTAAACTTTTCCAGTTGAGACGTTTCAATTCTTTGGTGAATTTCAGATTTACACCGCTCTTTAAGATTGGTCGTTGCCACTTGGATATTCCAACCTAGTCTGCACATGCACTTAGTTAGCACAATTCTGCAAATGTGCACCCCCTTTCTATCTTGATTTTGGTTACTACTAGGGACCTTTTTTCTGAACCCCGCCTCTTTAATATAGTCTTAATAACTTCTTGTCACTTTTTTGTCATTGTTTTGACCTCCGATCACCTGATAGATACTTGTGTAGTAGTAGATATATATCGACATTTCAGATTTCTCAGTGAATGCTCTTCATTTCATTTTTATACAGTACACTGAATGTAAGTGAATGAGGGCAATTTTTTTGTTGCTTCACTTCTTTTTTAGTGATCCAAAAGGAAATTGTTACTATAATACAAGAACACATGTCCTGTAACAGAACTCATGTAATGTGTGTTATAGTGCTGATTAGTAATATTTGTTCTGGTCTCAACATTTCACCGAGGCATGCACCGAAGGAAAGAATTTAAGGACTGCATACGAATTTCTTGATTTTAGGAGGAAAACTAATGTGCATGCAAGATTACTTCTAGCAACCCATGTACTGTGAAGCAAGATATTTAGTTTGATATTCTCGGGTAAACCATACTCTTGACATTCCAAAATCTGTAAAGAAATATTTACTAGATTAAAAGTCATAATCATACGAAAGTGAGTTTGTGGTTGTTGAATGAAGTGGTTTTCCTATATATTGTTGCAATGCTTGTTTTTGTTAATACTTGATTATATGCATGTTCCCTCCCTCTCATTGCAACTCCTTAAGCCTGATTCTGCCTCGACAAGGAAGAGCAGGCGACACTAGGGCCGCATAGGAGCTGTCTGCCGTCATATGCGCATCCGATCCTGCAGCATGGAATCGAGCTAAATTGACACAACTCTTTAATGTGTTGTCTTAGACGCTTCTTATTGACACATGGAAATTTCAAATTCTCATTTGTTAAAGTTTTTATTAGTGTCTTTTTAGAGTATTGAATGTGCAGAAGTTGATATAATAATGTTTCAATAAGATGTGATCATTATATCCATGCTTGGTCGATTCAGCTGAACATTTTTTGAGCAAAAACCTTGTATCATGGTGAAATTTCTTCGAGGAATGGTTAATGACCCTTTGACCAAATACACTTTGATCATTGATCATGTTCTATATGTTAGTTGTCTCGTGACACGGATCACTTGTTCCTAGAGCTTTCCTTGCTGAAGGAGAAACTAGAGAAGTACATCCATGAGGCCTCGGTGACTGGATCATGGAACCAAAACGCGCTTTGCACCACCACATATGCTTGGTTGAAGGAAGGGTTGAAGCCTCGCTACATCACTAGGAGTTAATTGCAAGGAAGTACCACATTTGGGGCAACCGTAACTGATCAGTACTGCTATTCATATTTTTTTGCAAGTCAGTACCAAGATTGAGGCTAATCATTGCAATATGGCTAAGCGGCGTATAACGCCATATTGACATTGTATCTGACAACCCGGCCCACCTGTCAGGTGACAAGCTAGCAAACCAGCGCGCCGCTCGGCTGACTAGGATCGGCCCGGCTCGGTCGGTCTTGGCTCGGTCGAACCCTAGAAGTTCTCTCCTCTCCCTCTCCCTCTTCTTGCGCGATTATGTGTCGATGGCTACTCCGGGCGGCGTTGTGGGCGGGTACGGAGACCTCCCCGGACTCGGGAGCGATGCGCACAGAGGAATCGACTATGGGGGCTCCGGTTCCTCACTACTACAACAACGACGACGAGGGCATGGGCGTCGGCATCCATGGAGCAACGATCGCGCTACCGGCCGAGATCTGGGTGGCCAACCCTACCGGTGAGCCATCCTTTGGACCCATGGATTGGAGTGCGTCTTTGTAAGTGCCCTCTCCTCTCTCCTCTCTCCTTTGTGCCATGATTCGGCTAGGGTTAGGTTCTTTGAAAATGTGCAATTTTGTCATTCCATTGTAGTTTGGATTATGTTGTTTGGGATGTTAGGATTCACTTCGATGCTTGATAACCCACAAGTATAGGGGATCGCAACAGTTTTCGAGGGTAGAGTATTCAACCCAAATTTATTGATTCGACACAAGGGGAGCCAAAGAATATTCTCAAGTATTAGCAAATTTGAGTTGTCAATTCAACCACACCGGATAACTTAATATCTGCAGCAAAGTATTTAGTAGCAAAGTAATATGGAAGTAACGGTAACGGTAGCAAAAGTAATATTTTTGGGTTTTGTAGTGATTGTAATAAAGAGTAACGGAAAAAGTAAATAAGCGGAGAACAATATGGGAAAAGCTTGTAGCCTTTGGATCGGTGATGGAGAATTATGCTTGGGATGCGGTTCATCATGTAACAATCATAACATAGGGTGACACGGAACTAGCTCCAATTCATCAATGTAATGTAAGCATGTATTCTGAATATAGTCATACGTGCTTATGGAAAAGAACTTGCATGACATCTTTTGTCCTACCCTACCATGGCAGCGGGTCCTAATGGAAACTAAGGGATATTAAGGCCTCCTTTTAATAGAGTCTAGGAACAAAGCATTAGCACATAGTGAATACATGAACTCCTCAAATCGTGGTCATCACCGGAGTGGTCCCGATTATTGTCACTTCGGGGTTGCCGGATCATAACACATAGTAGGTGACTATAGACTTACAAGATAGGATCAAGAACTCACATATATTCATGAAAACATAATAGGTTCAGATCTGAAATCATGGCACTCGGGCCCTAGTGACAAGCATTAAGGATAGCAAATTCATAGCAACATCAATCTCAGAACATAGTGGATACTAGGGATTACACCCTAACAAAACTAACTCGATTACATGATAGATCTCATCCAACCCATCACCATCCAAAGCAAGCTTCACGATAGAATTACTCACGCACGGCGGTGAGCATCATGAAATTGGTGATGGAGGATGGTTGATGATGACGACGGTGAAGAAGCTCCCTCTCCGGAGCCCCGAACGGACTCCAGATCAGCCCTCCCGAGAGTTTTAGGGCTTGGTGGCGGCTCCGTATCGTAAAACGCGATGAATCCTTCTCTTTGGTTTTTTTTCTCCCCGAAAGTGAATATATGGAGTTGGAGTTGAGGTCGATGGAGCGTCAGGGGGCCCACAAGGTAGGGGGGCGCCCAGGTGCACGCCCACCCTCGTGGGACAGGTGTGGGCCCCCACGTGGATTTTTCTTCTAGTATTTTTCTTATTTTTCAAATAGATGTTCAGAGAATTTCGTGTCATTCCGAGAACTTTTGTTTCTACACATAAATAATACCATGGAAAGTCTGCTGAAAACAACGTCAGTCCGGGTTAGTCCCATTCAAATCATGCAAGTTAGAGTCCAAAACAAGGGCAAAAGTGTTTGGAAAAGTAGATACGATGGAGACGTATCAACTCCCCCAAGCTTAAACCTTTGCTTGTCCTCAAGCAATTCAGTTGATAAACCGAAAGTGATAAAGAAAAACTTTTACAAACTCTGTTTGCTCTTGTTGTTGTAAATATGTAAAGCCAGACATTCAAGTTTTCAAAGAAAGATCATGACTAACCACATTCACAATAACTCTTAGGTCTCATGTTTACTCATGTCAATGGCATAATCAACTAGCCGAAAGCAATAATAATAAATCTCGGATGACAACACTTTCTCAAAACAATCATGATATGATATAACAAGATGGTATCTCGCTAGCCCTTTACGAGACTTAAAACATAAATGCAGAGAACCTTTAAAGATCAAGGACCGACTAGACATTGTAATTCATGGTAAAATAGATCAAATCATAGTCATATCCAACATAAATTAATAGTAATGGATGCAAAGGATGATTTATGCTCTCCACTAGTGCTTTTAATAAGAGGGTGATGACTCAACATAAAAGTAAATAGATAGGCCCTTCGCAGAGGGAAGCAGGGATTTGTAGAGGTGCCAGAGCTCGGTTTTGAAATAGAGATGAATAATATTTTGAGCGGCATACTTTGATTGTCAACATAACAACCAAGAGATGGCGATACCTTTCATGCTACACACATTATAGGCGGTTCCCAGACAGAATGGTAAAGTTTATACTCCCCTCCACCAACAAGCATCAATCCATGGCTTGCTCGAAACAACGAGTGCCTCCAACAAGCAACATCCCGGGGGAGTTTTGTTTGCAATTATTTGATTTAGTTTGCATAAAGCATGGGATTTGGGCATCCCGGTGACCAGCCATTTTCTAAATGAGTGAGGAGCGGAGTCCACTCCTCTTGAGAATAACCCGCCTAGCATGGAAGATACGGACAGCCCTAGTTGATACATGAGCTATTCGAGCATACAAACAGTAATTTCATTTGAAGGTTTAGGGTTTGGCACATACAAATTTACTTGGAATGGCGGTAGATACCGCATATAGGAAGGTATAGTGGACTCATATGGAATAACTTTGGGGTTTAAGGATTGGATGCACTAGCGAGATTCTGCTTAGTACAAGGGAAAGCTAGCAAAAGACTGGGAAGCGACCAACCAGAGAGCGACAACAATCATGAACATGCATTAAAATTAATGAACATTGAGTGCAAACATGAGTAGGATATACTCCACCATGAACATAAATATCGTGAAGGCTATGTTGATTTGTTTCAACTACATGTGTGAACATGTGCCAAGTCGAGTCACTTAATTCATTCAAAGGAGGATACCACCCCACTATACCACATCACAACCATTTTAGTAGCATGTTGGCACACAAGGTAAACCATTATAACTCATAGCTAATCAAGCATGGCACGAGCAACTGTGATCTCTAATTGTCATTGCAAACATGTTTATTCATAATAAAATTTGAATCAGAACGATGAACTAATCATATTTACAAAAACAAGAGAGGTCGAGTTCATACCAGCTTTTCTCATCTCGGTCGATCCATCATATATCGTCATAATTGCCTTTCACTGCATCGACCGAACGGTGTGAAAATAATAAGAGTGCACGTGCATTGGACTAAGTTTGGAATCTGCGAGCATTCAATAAACAGGAGAAGACAAGGCAATATGGGCTCTTGGTTAAATCAACAATAATGCATATAAGAGTCGCTTCAACAATTTAATCATGGTCTTCTCCTATCGACCCCCAAAGAAAAGAGAAGAAATAAAACTATTTACATGGGAAAGCTCCCAACAAGCAAAAGAAGAATGGGAAATCTTTTGGGGTTTTCTTTTTAATTATTACTACTACAGCAAGAAAAGTAAACTAGCTAGAAGCTACACTAATTTTTTGGTTTTTCTTAAGGTTTATCAAACACACAAGAAGAAAGCAAGAAAAAGAAAATAAACTAGCATGGATATTACAATGAAATAGTATGAGCACCGACATCTAGCAATGAGTGTGTGTGAACATAAATGTAATGTCCGTGGGAAATACGTACTCCCCCAAGCTTAGGCTTTTGGCCTAAGTTGGTTCATTGCCACGGATGGCCCGGCGGATATCGGTAGTTGTAGCCGGATCGCATCGAGATGAAGAAGACTCGATTGCCCTTTGGTCAGTCATCTCCGGATCCCAAAAGTAATCGGTATCGTGGAGGCTTAAATTGTGGTTCGGCTCTGTGAAGTGGTGTAGGGTTCCCATTAGGGCGTGAATGGCCATGCGGAACGAGATACAGACCTGTAGATAAATTAAATAAGGAGGGAGCAGGCAAGGTAATAGTCTCAAGGTGATGTTTGTCAAAGAAAAATTTGTATTTAAGCTCCTCTTCCTTATTCATAGCAATAAAGTCATGCGCTACCATACTCTTATAATCCAAATAAGCATTGGGCAGCAATTTTTCTTCTTTTTCATAATGCCTAATAGGTATGTTATAATGTGCGGCAAGGCGTGAAGCATAAATACCTCCAAAGATGGGGCCCTTTGTACGGTTCAAACTTAACCGTTTAGTAATAATTCCGCCCACACTAACAGTGTTATCGCGGAATAAACCATGGAACAAGATGATAATATCAGGAACACTAAGGTTTCCACAGTTTCCACGACCAATCAAGCAACGTCTAGCAAATATGGAAAAGTAGCGTAAAATAGGAAAATGTATGCTAGTGATTCTTGCATCGGAAACCTTCCTGGTTTTCCCCACAGTAATGGTGTCAATAAACACATCCACATCTTTACGATGTGGTTCATCTAAACTACCCTCAAAAGGTATTTTGCAAACCTTGCAAAATTCATCTAGTGGCATCTTTTTAACAACATCATATAAATGAAACTCATGAAGGAGGTGTTTCCTTAGGATAATAGTAGAAGTTTTGCACAAAAGTATTGGTGAGTAAGAGATCTTGATGACGTTGGTCCGGAGGAAGTCGGTGAGGCCGACATTCTCAGCCAATGAATAGAAATCATCATAAATCTCGGCTTCTCTCAAGAAATCATCGAAGGCCATTCACACGAACCTCCATGATCGAGGCAAATTATATTTGGGCCTCTGTGCTTCTTCATTTTGCTTTTCCTTCCAGCTTCGGCTCGATGAGCCCCTCAAAAATCTCTTCATTATTTTCTGAAAAAAAATCTGAAATTTTTAGTAACTTCAAACAAAAGTGAACCAAGCTCAACAAAATTGATAGCAACTACTCCTACAAGTGCCTAGAGCCTATATCATGCTTTAGAACTACTTGGAACCATATAAATTTGACATGCAAGCTCAAGAACATGGTCACCTAGGCAGCACAAATTTGTAATGAATAGAGCACTAGAACAAAAACTAATTGGACCAATGGAGGAGTCACATACCAAGGAACAATCCCCCCAAGCAGTTTTGTGAGAGGTGCTTTGAGCAAGGAGATCGAAAATCGCAGCAAAATGAGCTAGAACTCGTGCTTGAGCTGGATATTGGTGTTTGTGGGAGGAAGAAGGAGTGTGTGGGTGCAGGAATAAGTGGAGGGGAGCCACCGTGGGCCCACGAGGCAGGGGCGCGCCCTCCACCCTCGTGGCCAGGTGCTTGCCCCTCCTGCTGTGTTCTCAGTGCTAGGTATTCTCAAATATTCCAGAAAAAATCATATTTCATTTTCAGGGCATTTGGAGAACTTTTATTTTCGGGGTATTTTTATATTGCATGGATAAATCAGAAAACAGGCAGAAGAATACTATTTTTACTTTATTTCAACTAAATAACAGAAAGTAGAAAGAGGGTACAGAGGGTTGTGCCTTCTAGTTTCATCCATCTCATGCTCATCAAAAGGAATCCACTAACAAGGTTGATCAAGTCTTGTTAACAAACTCATTCCGAATAACATGGAACCGGAGAAATTTCGAATAACACTATGTTACCTCAACGGGGATATGCACATCCCCAATAATAAGAATATCATATCTCTTCTTGACAGTAGGTAAAGGAAATTCAAAACCTCCAAAAATAGTCGATGGAATTTTTCCAATAGAGTTGATACTATGGACCTGAGGTTGTTTCCTCGGAAAGTGTACCGTATGCTCTTACCATTAACATGAAAAGTGACATTGCCTTTGTTGCAATCAATAATACCCCCTACAATATTCAAAAAAGGCATTCCAAGAATAATAGACATACTATCGTCCTCGGGAATATCAAGAATAACAAAGTCCGTTAAAATAGTAACGTTTGCAACCAGAACAGGCACATCCTCACAAATACCGGCAATGTATAGCAGTTGATTTATCAGCCATTTGCAAAGATATTTCAGTAGGTGTCAACTTATTCAAATCAAGTCTACGATATAAAGAGAGAGGCATAACACTAACACCGGCTCCAAGATCACATAAAACAGTTTTAACATAATTTCCCTTAATGGAGCATGGTATAGTAGGTACTCCTAGATCTCCAAGTTTCTTTGGTATTCCACCTTTAAAAGTATAATTAGCAAGCATGGTGGAAATTTTAGCTTCCGATATCTTTCTTTTATTTGTAATAATATCTTTCATATACTTAGCACAAGGATTCATTTTGAGCATATCAGTTAATCGCATACGCAAAAGGATAGGTCTAATCATTTCAGCAAAGCGCTCAAAATCCTCATCATCCTTTTTCTTGGATGGTTTGGGAGGAAAAGGCATGGGTTTCTGAACCCATGGTTCCCTTTCTTTACCATGTTTCTTAGCAACAAAATCTCTCTTATCATAACGTTGATTCTTTGATTGTGGGCTATCAAGATCAACATCAGGTTCAATTCCTACATCATTATCATTGCTAGGTTGAGCATCATCATGAACATCATCATTAGCATTTTCATCAGGTTCATGTTCATTACCAGATTGTGTTTTAGCATCAGAAATAGAGATATCATTTGGATTCTCGTGTGGTTCAAAGAATAGGTTCACTAGAAGCATGCAAAGTCCTATCATTTTTCTTTTTCTTCCTTTTAGAAGGACTAGGTGCATCGATATTATTTCTCTGAGAATCTTGCTCAATTCTCTTAGGGTGGCTGAGGGAGTCCTGGATTAGGGGGTATCCAGACAGCCGGACTATATCCTTTGGCCGGACTGTTGGACTATGAAGATACAAGATTGAAGACTTCGTCTCGTGTCCGGATGGGACTCTCCTTGGCGTGGAAGGCAAGCTTGGCAATACGGATATGTAGATCTCCTCCCATTGTAACAATTTCTGTGTAACCCTAGCCCCTGGGGTGTCTATATAAACCAGGAGGGTTTAGTCCGTAGGGACAACAACAATCATACCATAGGCTAGCTTCTAGGGTTTAGCCTCTACGATCTCGTGGTAGATCAACTCTTGTACTACACATATCATCAAGATCAATCAAGTAGGAAGTAGGGTATTACCTCCATAGAGAGGGCCCGAACCTGGGTAAACATCGTGTCCCTTGCCTCCTGTTACCATCCGCCTTAGAAGCAGATTCAGGCCCCCTACCGAGATCTGCGGTTTGTGCACCGACATTGGTGCTTTCATTGAGAGTTCCTTTGTGCCATCACCGTAAGGAAGGATGCCTCGTCTTGTTGTCAAGGACGACATCACCTCTGGGGAGCCACGGCTGTCGGCCAAACTCTCCGGCTAAGCGGTTTCATCATGACCGCCTTGCGATGCGGCTCAGCGCTACCGACGATGACTTCTCGGGTCATCGGAAACAGCCTCCACGTCAGCTCGGAACTTACCGAGCAGATGGATCCGATAGAGCTCTCCTCCCTAAACGAGCTCTTGGATCGCATCGCCGCTTTGGGAGTCGCTATGGACTATGATCGGATTGGGCTTAAACCCGACCAAAGGGAGATTAACTCTCCGCCGGTCACCCATCAGGTAGCGGTGGTGGAGGAACAATGCGGCAATTCTTCCTCTATCTTGAGGACAAACTATGTCCAGATTCCAGAGCTCTCCGAGCCGGACACCCGTCTATGGAAGGACATCGCCCAAGCCTCGAACCTAGAATCGGGCAAGGGGCCGGACCTATCGAGGCGACATCCGGAGTCCGAACTTCCTAGATCGGAAACTCCCATGCCTCGGTCTCAGATCGGGTCAGGGTCCGGACTCAAATCCGCCCACCCACCCAGATACAAGCGATCTCTCCCACATTAGACAGGAGCCCCAGGAAACGGTACACCACTATTGGGCCAGATTCCTCCTTGTAATGAACAAGGTCAAGGACTGTCGCGAGGAAGACGCAATCTCATTCTTCTGCAATAATTGCACGGACAAGGGAATCCTTAACGCCATAAGCCACCGCAACATAGCACACTTCGCTGACTTGGCGGCCATAGTACGGAAGTACTGTGCGATGGAAAGTGCCTGGAAAACCGAAACAAAGTTCTGGGATAATCCGGCTCTGACCAAACACCCGGTCCGAATAAAAAGGGTGCATCCTCGCAAGTCACCCGATTCAATTGCAAAAAAGCAAAAGCCCACTACAGGGCATGGAACCGTATTGGAGGGATGGCTTAACGGACCCTGCAAAATTCACAGTACGGTGGATACCATACCAACACACAGCCTTAGAGCATGTTGGGTACTCCGGCAGGTTGCCAAGAGCGGTGAGGACCTCCTCATTCAAAATACCGCAGAGCAACATCTCGTGGATTACAATACAGTTTTAACGATCTTGAGACATTCGCCTCAAATAACAGTATGGCGAAGCACTCCGCACCGCCGAGATACGCCGGTGGCGACAATAAATCCATGGGCGACACGACCATCACTTTCAATGCCAAAGTGATTTAACCCAAATTCGAACAGCCCGAGTACCCGGCCGCATTAGTCCTTAGTCCAATTGTGGACGGCTTTCGGCTCACTAAAGTGCTCATGGACGGCGACAGCGGATTAAACCTCATTTATGAAGAAACTCTTCAAAAAATGGAAATAGACTGGAACCGCATTGAGCAAAGCAGCACAACCTTTAGAGGAATCATCCCCAGTCGGAAAGCACGTTCCGCAGGGAAAATCACACTAGATGTGGTATTCGACACGCCGGAGAATTATAGGTCCGAAGAAATCACATTCCAAGTGGCCCCGTTCAGTAGCGGATACCACGCCCTTTTAGGGCGGGAGGCATTCACGATCTTCCAAGCCATACCCCATTACGGGTACATGAAGCTGAAAATGCTCGCCCAATGGAATTATCACTCTAGCTAGTGACCGGACATAGCGCTCACGCGAAAAAAAACAACCGCCTTGACCCTCGAGGCACTATCAAAGCCCTCGCGGCAGTAGGAGTTAAACTATGACTGCGCTCGACCATGGACAGGGATGACGTGATACTCGACAAGAGATCCAAGTCCACCTCTTTCAAACCAGCAGATGAAATAGTCAAATTCCAAGTCCACCCAACGGACCCCACAAAAACAGCCTCCATCAGGGCACAGTTAAACCCCGCTGTGGACGCCGCACTATGGGAGTTCCTGCGCGAGAACTGGGATATATTTGCCTGGCACCCATCAGATATGCCAGGAATCCCACGCAGGCTGGCCGAACACAGCCTTAACATCCTAAAAGGATTTAAGCCGATCAAGCAAACTCTTCGGCGATTCTCTGAACCTAAGCGACAAGCTATGGGAGAGGAGCTAGCCAAGTTATTGGAGGCCGGATTCATCAGAGAAATAAAACATCCGGACTGGCTAGCAAACCTGGTGATGGTACCAAAGAAGGACAAATCCTGGCGCCTATGCCTCGATTTCAAGGACCTCAACAAGGCTTGCCCAAAGGATCCCTTCCCCCTCCCCCGAATCAATCAAATTATCAGCGCTACCGCAGGACACGACTCATTGTGCTTCCTCGATGCATACTCCAGCTACCACCAAATTAAGATGGCGGAGTCCGACCAAGCCGCAACGGCATTTATCACACCATACGGCCCCTTCTGTTTTAACACAATGCCTTTTGGGCTTAAAAACGCAGGTGCAACATATCAACGCATGATTCAGACATGCCTAGAAAAGCAGATCGACAAAACAGTGGAGGCATATGTAGACGACGTGGTCGTTAAAACCAAACACGTCGACTCTTTAATAGACGACTTGAGGCTCATGTTCGACAATCTCCGAACATACGACATCAAGCTCAACCCAGAAAAATGCGTCTTCGGCGTACCCGCCGGAAAGCTCCTGGGTTTCATCGGCTCCAGTAGAGGAATTGAAGCAAATCCGGCTAAAATCCGAGCCCTGTCACAGTTGGCTATCCCAACTGACCTCAAGCAAATCCAGAAATTAACTGGATGTGTGGCGGCCCTAAGCCGCTTTATGTCCCGCTTAGGAGAAAAGGCGTTACCACTTTATCGCCTCCTTCGGCGCACCGAACACTTCGAGTGGACGGACGCGGCCATGACCGGATCGAAGAAATAAAGGTCGCTACGCCACCAACCCAATCCTAGCCGCCAAGCGTCGGTGAACCAATCTTGCTGTACATAGCGGCAACTCATCAAGTTGTAAGCGCAAGGTTTCGCTATCGAACGAGAAACGGACGGACATAAGTCCCCCTTCAAAAGCCGGGTATATTATGTATCCACCGTCCTCACTCCATGCAAATCACGGTACCGCATCATCGAAGATAGCATATGCGGTATTCATGGCATCCCAAAGCTACGACACTAATTTCAAGAGTGTTCAATTACAATGCCGCCTCTAAGTGCCAATCGAATGACTTAATAAACAACCGCGACGCCACGGGCCGGATTGCCAAATGGGCCATTGAGCTCCTCCCGTTCGACATCACATATAAACCTCGGCGAGCTATTAAGTCGCAAGTATTGGCCGATTTTGTCGCCGAATGGACAGAGGCCGAACTCCCTAAAGAGTACGGTGCATACTCCAATTGGATTATGCACTTCGACTGCTCTAAAATCTTGGCTGATGCAGGGGCTCGCGTCGTCCTGACGTCCCCTACTGGAGATATAGTCCAATACGTACTCCAAATACTGTACACAGACTCCAACAATGCAGCCGAATACGAGACCCTGCTACATGGTCTCCAGATGGCAGTTTCTATGGGCATTCGACGCCTGGAGGTGCGTGGGGACTCGAACCTCGCAATATCCCAATTAAATGGAGACTTCGATACCAAAGATCCGAAAATGGCGTGTAGGACCTTGAGAAGAGGTGTCTAGAGGGGGGGTGATTAGACACTAAGTACCAAAGTTGCAGTTTTTAACTTCTTTAGGTTTAAGTGGAGTTTAGGCACAAGTTTAACATTCATAACACATAACAAGCAAGCATGCAAAGAGTATACGAGCAGCGGAATGTAAAGCATGCAACTTGCAAGAATGTAAAGTGAAGGGTTTTGGAGGATTCAAACGCAATTGGAGACACGGATGTTTTTGGCGTGGTTCCGATAGGTGGTGCTATCGTACATCCACGTTGATGGAGACTTCAACCCACGAAGGGTAGCAGTTCTTGTGAGTCCATGGAGGGCTCCACCCACGAAGGGTCCACGAAGTAGCAACCTTGTCTATCCCACCATGGCCGTAGCCCACGAAGGACTTGCCTCACTAGCGGTAGATCTTCACGAAGTAGGCGATCTCCTTGCCCTTACAAACTCCTTGGTTCAACTCCACAATCTTGTCGGAGGCTCCCAAGTGACACCTAGCCAATCTAGGAGACACCACTCTCCAAGAAGTAACAAATGGTGTGTTGATGATGAACTCCTTGCTCTTGTGCTTCAAACGATAGTCTCCCCAACACTCGACTCTCTCTCACAGGATTTGGATTTGGTGGAAAGAAGATTTGAGTGGAAAGCAACTTGGGAAAGGCTAGAGATCAAGATTCATATGGTAGGAATGGAATATCTTGGTCTCAACACATGAGTAGGTGGTTCTTTCTCGGAAATAGGATGCTGGAAGTGTAGGTTTGTTCTGATGGCTCTCTCCACGAATGAAGAGGAGGTGGAGGGGTATATATAGCCTCCACACAAAATCTAACCGTTACACACAATTTACCAAACTCGGTGGGACCGAATCAACAAACTCGGTCAGACCGATTCAGTAAACCTAGTGACCGTTAGTGGTTTCGGTGGGACCGACATGCAACTCAGTAGGACCGATATGGTTAGGGTTAGGGCATAACGTAATCTCGGTGAGACCGATTACACAAACTCGGTGAGACCGATTTTGGTAATTAGCTAACCAGAGAGTTGGTCAGGTAAACTCCGTGGGACCGATTCGCTCTTTCGGTGAGAACGAAAAGTTACGAAAAGGAAACAAAGAGTTTACATTGCAATCTCGGTAGTACCGATTGCTCAAACTCGGTGAGACCGATTTGATAATGGACATACACAGAGAGATTACAATCCCATCTCGGTGAGACCGAGATCCCTATCAGTGAGACCGATTTGCCTAGGGTTTGTGGCAGTGGCTATGACATCCGAACTTCGGTGGCGGCGGATAGAAAGAATCGGTGGGGCCGAGTTTGACTTTTAGGTTTAGGTCATATGTGTGGAAGTGGGAAAGTAGTTGAGGGTTTTGGAGCATATCACTAAGCACCGTGGAGCAAGAAACTCATTAAGCAACACCTCATCCCTCCTTGATAGTATTGGCTTTTCCTATAGACTCAATGTGATCTTGGATCACTAAAATATAAAATGAAGAGTCTTGAGCTTGAAGCTTGAGCCAATCCTTTTTCCTTAGCATCTTGAAGGAGTTCCCACATCCTTTAGTCCATGCCACTCCATTGTTGAACTTATCTGAAACATACTAGATAAAAGTGTTAGTCCAACAAGAGATATGTTGACATTAATTACCAAAACCACGTAGGGAGCACTTGTGCTTTCAATCTCCCCCTTTTTGGTAATTGATGACAACATACATCAAAGCTTTTAGATAAAGATATAAAGAATAGCAAGTAAAGCTTTGGAAAGACATGTAACAAGCATAGGCTCCCCTTACATGTATGCAATCATGTGAATATGGAATATAGAAGCATGTGAGAGCGTAACCATGATAGAGTAGGCAATGTGTTACATGTATCTTGGCCATATGCATCGAGCAAAGAATATTAAAGAAGATACCTTCATGCCCATGAGTCCTTCTTGCAAACAAGATGTACATCAAGAAGAATTCCTCATACACATGAATGTGATGCATATACTTACCTTGTAGTCTTGAGTTGGCTTAGGATGGAATGAATCTGCGTACACAAGGTTAGATAACACACGTACATCTACTAGCGAGCAAAATGAAGAGACCACAAGAATACCAAGACTGGATGACATGTAGAGAGTGAGTACTAAGTACCACATTGGATTAGACATGTCCCCAAGAGTAAAGATATGCAATGAATTTTAAATGATTTCTTTCCTTAGATGTCTTGCTCCCCGAATCTAGCATGGGATCTCGGGAGAAGATAGGGAATGTAAATCAGAAATGAAAGATATAAATGAACAGAGCAAATGCAAATAAGCACATATGAACATGTCTTTCCCTCAAGAAGACATGTGTCATCTCTCCTCTTGAACACCAAGCATCCGGGATCCTTGAGAAATACTTTCTACCGAGTATTCTCTCCCCACGAAGATCTCTTTCTCCTCCCGAGGAGGTGATACTCTCTCTCTCTCGATGTGATCTCTCTAAGTGATGAGCTTTGATGTGATCTCTCTCCCCTTTGACATCAATTTCCAAGAAGGGTTTGATCCTTGATCACAAAGACAAGGCTTTTAATAAAAATGTGATGCTTGTAGAGGACAAGATTCATTTAGTGGAGCTGGATCAAGAAACAAAGAACAAGTGGCAAACCTGCTTTTTCCTGTTAGAAATCGGTGGCACTGAGTGGTATGCTTGGTTGTATGCAGAAAGGATTCGGTTGGACCGAAAACAACAAATCGGTGAAACCGAGTTCATCGCAGAGAAAACACTTGTCACCTCAGCTCACTAGACTAGTAAGATCTCACAAAGATTTGCAAGGAATTTTCTGAATGATATGCAATGAATTGGATGCAGACAATGCAGAACAAACAGAAAGAAATGAACGAAATCTAGATGAAGTCTTTTTTTGAAAGGGGAAACAAATATGCATGAGACAAATGCAAAAACACAGAAAAGAACACAAGAGAACTTCATCTAGAGATGGTCGGCGACAATGTCACCTATGTTAGAGTATATTGACTTAGGAGTCAAGTGAGATCGCTTGATCATAGGTCATACTCATCGTTTGAGCTCAAAATGGGGTTGCCATTTTTCGTTTACATCTTGATGTATTCACATCTTTTCGAGTTGCTTTAGCTCATGACTTGGAGTAAAGCTTCTCTAAGATGGAATAACATACCTTGGTTGGTGGTGTTGACCATGTAGTTGAACTTGTGTGGGTTGCTCAAGGTTGATGTAGCTCATCATGAGTTAGGAGCACCACTTGGAATGGGAGTCCATCTACCTACATGGGTTAGTTCTTGCAAGGAAGAGCACTTGTGTATGACAAACATGAAACTCAAACATAGAATTTGTCAAAGGATATGTTTGAATGATTCCGTGCTTCCTTTTCTTCAACCACCATAGTGTAAAAGACTTGGTGATGTAGAGATTGCTCAAGATGTGAGTAGATTACAATCTCATGGAATTTGATTCAACCAAGTACCTACATGGGTTAGATAACATGCAAGACGCAAATATATCCAAGACATAAGATTTTCATCTTAAGAGAGATATCATGGATTAGTCATAAGCTCAAGTCTTGCATGTATCCAATGGAGTTTCTACTCCAAGTTTGAAGCATCAATGATGTTCAATTCTCCTCTCAACCTGCAAAACACTTTCTCATCAAGAGGTTTAGTGAATATATTCGCTAATTGCTTTTCGGTGCGAACATGCTTAAGATTAATGTCACCCTTAGCAACATGATCTCGAATGAAATGATGACGAACTTCAATATGCTTAGTTCGAGAATGTTATGCGGGATTATGACCAATTTTGATAGCACTTTCATTGTCACAAAGCAATGGAACATGTTTCACATATATCCCGTAATCTTTAAGAGTTTGGGTCATCCAAAGTAATCGAGCACAACATGAACTGCAGTAATGTACTCCGCTCAAGCGGTAGATAAGGATACCGAAGTTTTGTTTCTTGGAGGACCAAGACACAAGAGATCTACCAAGAAATTGACAAGTACCCAAAGTGGACTTTCTATCAACCTTATCTCCGGCATAGTCCGAGTCGGAGTAGCCAACAAGATCGAAAGAGTCCCTCTTAGGATACCAAATGCCAAAATTTGGTGTATGAATTAAGTATCTCACTATCCTTTTTACAGCCTTAAGATGACATTCTTTAGGAGCAGCTTGATATCGTGCACACATGCACACACTTAGCATAATATCGGGACGTGAAGCACATAGATATAACAATGATCCAATCATAGAGAAATCAACCTTTTGATCAACCGGTTCACCATCTTTGGTCAAGTCAAGATGTCCACTAGTAGGCATGGGTGTAGACATACCTTTGCACTCTTGCATATTGAACTTCTTGAATAAGTCCTTAGTGTACTTTGTTTGAGAGACAAAAGTACCTTCCTTAGTTTGCTTGATTTGCAACCCAAGAAAGAACTTGAGCTCACTCATCATTGACATCTCAAACTTCTCCGACATTAGCTTTCCAAACTTTTCACTAAAATGAGGGTTAGTTGATCCAAATATGATATCATCAACATAAATTTGGCATACAAATAGTTCTCCATTAACCCTTTTAGTAAAAAGTGTGGAATCAATTTTCCCAATTTCAAAGCCTTTTTCAATAAGGAACTTGGTCAAGCATTTATACCACGGTCTAGGAGCTTGTTTTAGACCATAAAGGGCTTTGTGAAGTTTGTAAACATGATTTGGTTTCTTAGGATTGACAAAGCCGGGAGGTTGTTTAACATAAACTTCCTCCTCTATTTCACCATTTAGAAAATCACTTTTAATGTCCATTTGGTACAAGGTGATATCATGGTGATTAGCATAGGCAAGTAAGATGCGAATGGACTCAAGTCTAGCAACGGGAGCATAAGTCTCACCATAGTCCATACCTTCGACTTGTGTGTAGCCTTGGGCGCATTTAGACGTGCTTTGTTGCGAACTACTTGTCCATCTTCATCTTGCTTGTCGCGAAACACCCATTTGGTACCCATGATGTTGTGGTTGTTGTCAGGCTTCTCAACCAATGTCCAAACTTGGTTTCTTTCAAAGTTGTGTAGCTCTTCATGCATAGCATTTATCCAATCCGGATCTTCCAATGCTTCTTCGACGTTCATAGGTTCAATGCTAGAGATGAACGAATAGTTTTCACAAAAGTTAGCTAAACGAGTTTTAGAGCGAGTGATTCTCCCGGTTTGAATATCATTGTAGATTTGCTCGACGGGATGGTCCTTAGCAATTCTTGCTCGAACTCGTGAAAGCTTTTGCTTGGTTCTTGGTTGAACTTCTTCTTCATCTTGTTCTTCTTCTTGACCTTCTTCATTGTTGGCGTTGTCATTCTCTTGTCGTGGTGGAGAAGGAGGTTGTTGGCGTTCATCTAGATGCACTTCCTCGTTTTCTTCATCTTGGTGTGCCCCACTCGTGGATGCTTCCATATCAAATCTTGGTTCACCTTGTCGTGAAGTAGAAGCTTCCACTTGGACGGACGAGGTACTCTCCTTCACCTTCGTTGGACGGACCTTGCCAATAGACAAGTCTTGGATTGCTTAGAAGGATCTTTGTCTCCTACATCAATTGGCAATTGCTCTACTTGCAGCCGTTAGATTCATCAAACTTCACATCTACCGCCTCTTCAACCTTTCGGGTGAAATTGTTGTAGACACGGTATGTGTGAGAGTTTGAGCCATAACCTAATAGGAAACCTTCATGAGACTTAGGAGCAAATTTGACGACGATGCTTATCAAGAATGTAGCACTTTGAGCGAATACTCGAAAGTATCCAACTTGGGGTTTGTTACCGTGAGGAGCTCAGATGCCGCCTTGCCGAGTAGCTTGTGAAGATACAAGCGATTTGTTGCATGACAAGCTGTCTCAACCGCTTCGCCTAAAAAGTGCTTGACGTCTTGTACTCATCAAGCATCGTTCTAGCCATTTCGATGAGCGTTGGGTTCTTCCTCTCAACAACTCCATTTTTTGAGGTGTGTACGTGGCGAGAACTCGTGTGAAATTCCTTCTTACGTCAAGAAAGGTGTCCACATTTGCGTTCTTGAACTCCGTTCCATTGTCGCTGCGAACCTTCTTGATCTTCACTTCAAATTGATTTTGGGCCTTCCTGGCGAAGTTTTTGAAGATCTTTTGGACCTGCGATTTATCATCGAGAAGAATACCCACGTAAATCTTGAGGAATCATCAACTATAACTAGACCAAAAGAATTTCCACCGATACTCTTGTAGGCGTTGGGACCAAAGAGATCCATGTGAAGTAGCTCGAGTGGCCTCCTTGTGGTCATGATGTTCTTCACGGGATGCCTTCCTCCAACTTTGTTTGCCTCGCTTGACAAGCACTGCAAAGTCTATCCTTATCAAATATGACATCGTTAACACCAAGGATATGATTCCCCTTAATAAGCTTGTCAATGTTTCTCATGCCAACGTGACCTAGTCGTCTATGCCATAACCAACCTTTTGAGGATTTAGCAATGAAGCAAGTTTTAGGTTGTGCCTTCTTAGAGAAATCAACAATGTAAAGATCACCTCACGTATACCGGTAAAGACCATTTTATGATTGTCTCGACGGAACACTTGGCAATCTACTTCAAAGAATAGAACATTGAGACCAAAATCAGCAAGTCTAGAATCGAAAGTAAGTTGTAACCAAGAGATTCAACGAGCATAACATTACGAATGGAGCTATCATGTGAGATGGCCACCTTACCGAGGCCAACCACCTTACCCTTTGAGTTGTCACCGAAAGTGACGTACTTTCGAGGACTATCATTTTAGCAAGCTCACGAAACATGTCTTTATCTCCGGTCATGTGATCGGTACATCCATCAAGAACCCATTCCTTTCCTCTGACACATATCCTGAAGATTTGCCATAAGACTAAAATGTCTCATTGCATCATCAAGATCGAAGTCACTATCATCATCCTCATCATAGTATCCATGTTCAACATCGTCATGTGGTGGATCAAGTCCTAGAGAGGGTAATTCGTTAGAGTGAGTTTGACACTAATCTTGCTTATGAATTCTTATAGCTTGAAATAATATCACTAATAATTCCAACATCTCCTTTAGCACGCATAAGATTTGTAAGCTCAAATAGACGATCACCAAACATAGGATCACTAGTATTCATCTTACTCAAGGCAATAGACTTATGGAGAATTTCATCTAGATTTTTCAAGGAATAATTTGGAAAGCGTTCCTCAAGAAATTTCCATATAGTATAGGCACACTCAAGAGTAGGCAAGATTCCAATTAAGTTTCTAGGCAAGCCTCTAGTGATGAGATTAACAGTTCTAAGATTCCTAGTCATGTCAATTGATTCATCAAGGGTAGGATGCATAGGATCAACACAAGGTGCACAAGGGCTAGCAATGTACTTGTTCAAATGATATTGATTGAAAATTACAAGCATCTCATTTTTCCACCCATGAAAATACTCTCCATCAAGAATAGGCACTCTATGTCTAAGACTCCCCAAAGTAGACTCATCCATCTTCCTCCAATGGTGATTAAACCAAGGCAATGGAGACCAATGCTCTGATACCACTTGTAGGACCTTGAGAAGAGGTGTCTAGAGGGGGTGATTAGACACTCAGTACCAAAGTTGCAGTTTTTAACTTCTTTAGGTTTAAGTGGAGTTTAGGCACAAGTTTAACATTCATAACACATAACAAGCAATCATGCAAAGAGTATACGAGCAGCGGAATGTAAAGCATGCAACTTGCAAGAATGTAAAGGGAAGGGTTTTGGAGGATTCAAACGCAATTGGAGACACGGATGTTTCTGGCGTGGTTCGGATAGGTGGTGCTATCGTACATCCACGTTGATGGAGACTTCAACCCACGAAGGGTAACGGTTGCCTTGAGTCCACGGAGGCTCCACCCACGAAGGGTCCACGAAGAAGCAACCTTGTCTATCCCACCATGGCCGTCGCCCACGAAGGACTTGCCTCACTAGCGGTAGATCTTCACGAAGTAGGCGATCTCCTTGCCCTTACAAACTCCTTGGTTCAACTCCACAATCTTGTCGGAGGCTCCCAAGTGACACCTAGCCAATCTACGAGACACCACTATCCAAGAAGTAACAAATGGTGTGTTGATGATGAATTCCTTGCTCTTGTGCTTCAAATGATAGTCTCCCAACACTCGACTCTCTCACAGGATTTGGATTTGGTGGAAAGAAGATTTGAGTGGAAAGCAACTTGGGAAAGGCTAGAGATCAAGATTCATATGGTAGGAATGGAATATCTTGGTCTCAACACATGAGTAGGTGGTTTTTTCTCAGAAATAGGATGCTGGAAGTGTAGGTTTGTTCTGATGGCTCTCTCCACGAATGAAGAGGAGGTGGAGGGGTATATATAGCCTCCACACAAAATCTAACCGTCACACACAATTTACCAAACTCGGTGGGACCGAATCAACAAACTCGGTCGGACCGATTCAGTAAACCTAGTGACCGTTAGTGGTTTCGGTGGGACCGACATGCAACTCGGTAGGACCGATATGGTTAGGGTTAGGGCATAACGTAATCTCGGTGAGACCGATTACAAAAATTCGGTGAGACCGATTTTGGTAATTAGCTAACCAGAGAGTTGGTCAGGTAAACTCCGTGGGACCGATTCGCTCTTTCGGTGAGAACGAAAAGTTACGAAAAGGAAACAAAGAGTTTACATTGCAATCTCGGTAGTACCGATTGCTCAAACTCGGTTAGACCGATTTGATAATGGACGTACACAGAGAGATTACAATGCCATCTCGGTGAGACCGAGATCCCTATCGGTGAGACCGATTTGCCTAGGGTTTGTGGCGTTGGCTAAGACATCCGAACTTCGGTGGTGCCGGATAGAAAGAATCGGTGGGGCCGAGTTTGACTTTTTAGGTTTAGGTCATATGTGTGGAAGTGGGAAAGTAGTTGAGGGTTTTGGAGCATATCACTAAGCACCGTGGAGCAAGAAACTCATTAAGCAACACCTCATCCCTCCTTGATAGTATTGGCTTTTCCTATAGACTCAATTTGATGTTGGATCACTAAAATATAAAATGAAGAGTCTTGAGCTTGAAGCTTGAGCCAATCCTTTGTCCTTAGCATCTTGAAGGAGTTCCCACTTCCTTTAGTCCATGCCACTCCATTGTTGAACTTATCTGAAACATACTAGATAAAAGTGTTAGTCCAGCAAGAGATATGTTGACATTAATTACCAAAACCACCTAGGGAGCACTTGTGCTTTCATGGCGGCTTATCGCAAGGCCATCCTCAAGATATCATCTAGGTTCGAGGGGCTCGAATTCCACCATGTGGCTCGGGAAAACAATCGATCGATGATCTCGCCTCGCACTTGCGCCAGTAAGCGCCGATGCGGTCCCTCCCAACCTCTTCTTGGAAAGACTGTTTAAGCCATCCGTGGTATGGGAAGGAGACACCAGGCAAAATAGTCCGGACCCGGCCACAACGCCAGATATCGAACACTCTGACATAATCGGAGGCTCCGCCACCGAAATAACACCTTCAGCCCATGTAATAATGGCCGTCATTGCCCCGTGGACTGAACCATTCCGAGGATACCTAACCAGGCAGGAACTTCCCGAGGACCAAAATGAGGCACGCTATATTTTACGGCGATCTAAAGCCTACAGGGTCCACGAGGGAGAGCTTTATAAGAAAAGTACCACCTGAGTTCTTCAAAGGTGCATCTCCGAAGAAGAGGGGCGGAAGCTGCTGGCCGAAATCCATGCCGGTCTCGACAGCCACCACGCCGCAACCCGGGCCCTCGTAAGTAAGGCCTTTCGTACAGGATTTTATTGGCCGACGGCTCGAGCGGATCTGTGAGGACTTGGTCCAACGCTGGTAGGTTGCGACTTTTCGCCAAACCAAAGCCATATGCCGCTGTCGCCTACAAACAATCCCCATTACGGCCTTTTGTGGTGCAGGGGCTTGACATGGTCGGACCCTTAAAGGGGAACCCATAAGAAAAAATACTTACTTGGTCATGGTGGATAAATTCACTAAATGGATAGAAGCCAAACCTGTTAAAAGCGGCGAATCCGGACCGGTGATAGACTTCATATCCGGGTTGTACGCCGTTATGGTGTCCCCACAGCATCATCATCGACAACGGTCACGAACTTCCATCGCCGACGAGGTAAAACTATGGTGTAGCAACATGGGCATCAAGCTCGATTATGCTTCTGTCTATCAAGCTCGAGCAAATGGTCTCATCATGAGCGGCATCAAACCTAGACTAGTGCGGTCCTTAAAGGAATCTAACACGCACTGGGTAGAGGAGCTCGACTCCGTACTCTGGGGGCTGTGGACCACGCCAAATCGCACTACCGGATTCACACAGTTCTTCATGGTGTACGACGCAGAGGCGGTTCTGCCTGCGACTTAATTCATGACTCACCTCGAGTGCGCATGTATGAAGAAAGAGAGGCCGAGCTCGATCGGCGGGACAATTTGACGCCTGGAGGAGGAGCATGGCGTGGCAAAAGCCCGTTCCGCATTCTATCGACAACAGGCCGAAGATTCCAAAGCGTAGAAGTACGGGCCAAAACTTATGACGTTGGCGAGTTAGTTCTCGTCTGCGGAGAAGAAAAGGACAAGCTCAAGCCCAAATGGGAGGGTCCCTTCATTATCGCACCAAGTTCGACGGCCGGAGCGTACCGTCTGCGGGACGCATCAGATAATCGACTCGAGCCGAACCCATGGAACGCAGCCAGACTCCGAAGATTCTATGCCTAGCGCCGGACTCTATGTTCGTCTCCTTACTCCTGTCCATTTTTTGCTTTTGCATTATCCGTCTTCTCTCTCTTTCTTTCTTCTTTTTCCTTCTCCTCAAGGCCTTTAAGGGCCAGCTTGTGTCTTGCTAACACACGGATAAACGCGCTAGCCGCGCTCATTATACCTGGGGGCTTCTTTTACAGAAGCTTAATTATTTTATGGGCTTCATGCCCGCACATGTGTTTTTTCCCGCATGTACCTTTTTTCGTCATTATATGCATCGATATGACTTAAGTTTTGGCCAAGCTGGGTTGCCTGGCTCTTGTATTTATGCCCTACGTTCCCGTTAATTCGGCTAGGGCATAAGGGGAGCACCTCTCTGTGATTATTCTTGCCGGTCACCGGATGTGTACCTCAGACCGGGTGAAGCCGAAAGCTAAGCGTTCTTAAGGGAATATTCGGTCATTGAATAAAAGATGACTTTTTATTTTTCCACTTGCCCCAGATGTTTTTTTTGCTGCGTCTCTTCTCGCAGTTCGGACATGCACATTAGGGGCATGCATTACCTAGGGAAAAGGAACCCTTAACGGAACTATTCTCCCTAGAAGATGTTTCTTACTACCCATGTAATATAACATAACTAGTTGGGTACTTGTATGTTCAAGCACTTATGACCCCTACGCTTTGGTCTCCACGCATACCCGGTTTTACATAATCGGCGGGTGCTCGGATACACTCGGACTCTCGGGTCCAGAGGTCGAAGCGAAAAAGGTCCGCCATGACAAATGATTTACAATCCGGCTTAGATACATTCTGCATGTCATTTAAATTACATAGTCACTTAGGTCGATTAACTTCTTCTTCTATACCATCCAACAGTCATCTAGCCTACAATCCTGTTGGGAATACTTGGCGGCTAATTCTACTTGGTGATACACCAAAGCGACGGGGATCTCTTTCCCATCGGGCCCCCACAAGTCCGACCTCGGCCATGTGGTTTTGGTCAGCCTTGGTATACCGCGTCTTCACCATGGCCCAGGCTTCCCTGGCACCTTGACGGCAGGCCGATATCTTCCATAATCGGAAGCGCCGCTGCGCTCCCTTGAGCTTCTCCGCAAGCTCTCCAATGCCTTCAGGCAGGGAGACGGATGGCCACAAGGCCTGGGCAATACCTTGCATCACCTGCCGAACTTGTTCGTGCAGTTGTGAGAGCTCCGGTAGAAGATCACCCGCAGACCCGGGCATCTCCTCCATGGGGATGACCCACAAGACGCCTACAAACATAACTCTAATTAGCGGCTTCTTGGCGAACTCTTTCTAAAAGTTCGTTCAAGCACTTCTTGAAAATGCCGTGGTCGAAGCCGCTTATTCTCCTTAACGGAGTCCGACAAGTGGCGCGAACATCCTTTAGTTCCACACTCAGCTGGGTATTGGCATCTTGGAGATTATTTTTCTCCTGAATGACGCGCGTATGTACGCGCTCTCCAGCCTTTCGCTGCCGTATGGCATGTTGCTCATCCGGATTCACTCCGGAGTCATCTGCAATATTCATTGTCAGATTTGCAGGCATGTCGCACTCTTTATGGTACCTATCATTCTCTGAAACAGGTGTTACCAGAGGAGGCCTTCTCGGACTCCTTCAATGCGGCAACTGCGGCCTGAGACAGTTGGGTATTCTTCTCTGTAAGAACCTGCACAAATAATGATCCTTAAATCAGTTGTGCCAACTGTTTCAAGTCTCAGGGGCTCCTGCTATATATAATCATCAAATTCTCTTACCCGTATATCCTTTACATACTGATCCGTGGCTTAGGCAAGACCATTTTGAGCAGCACGGATGTACGCATCTCCTGAGTTGAAGGCATCAAAAGCCTCTTGGGAGAAACAAGCGTCGCGGAGTACGGCCCGGCGACGCCTGTGATTCATGGGGCTCTCCACTTCGGAATTTGTGGCGGATATTTTATCCACATCTTTTGTCGGAGGAGCATCTGGCGGGTGCCTCGTGTTAGCTTTCGCCTCGGTGTCCGGCCCCGGAGCCCGGCTAGTAGAGGCGTGATCGGCGATCTCTCCGGATATAGTCCGGCGAGCGCTTTTCCTTCATCGAAACATGGGTATTACTGCGTTTTAAATATGATGACCACGGAGTGAGGTTTGGTAAAATACCTCTGTGCCGGCATTTCCATCCGGACCGCTTTCCTTTTCAGCCTGCCCGGGTTTGGCGCCCCTCGTTGGCGATTCACCACGGGCTCAGCATGGTGTCCCGAGGACCTTCCCTGTAGAACACCGTACAGATACGGTAGGTGAAGTGCATGAAAAGAGACACTTCTCAAAGGTTGGAATTCTGGTCTCACTTACCTGCGAGGCACGGAGTAGCCCCGGATAGTCAGCTATAATAGCCACCATGGCCTCATCACAGCTTAGTTGATAAAATATCCTGTCAATCAGCTCCACAAATATGTCTGGATCCTCCTGGAGGCCGGGGTCGAGGGACCGTTCAGGGTCCTCGGGTTGTGGAGGTGGGCTGTTGATCTCCCTTACTGCCTTACGCAGCTCCTGCGGTGAACGGGAAAAGTAAGATATTTATTGCACAAATGCGGAAAGGGAGGGTATAAAAAGCGGCGGCTTACCCAGCTCGGAGGGTTGTACATGGAGAATCCGTCCCGTGGCTTGATGAGGAGGAAATCCTCTTCCTCTCACTTGTACAAACCGGACAGAATTTTTGCTAGAGCGGCAGTGGAGTCCAGCCCCTTACGACCGCAACGGGTGGCATCATCTTCCCCGTTGAAGTCCCACATGGGGTGGCCTCGATATTGAAGTGGCTGCACCCCCCGCATAATGCATATCGACATAACCTCGGTTATGGTCAGTCCTGATTGGGCCAACACCTTTATCCGGCCCATCAGATAAAAAACGTCTCTGTCATCTTCCTCCTGAGGGCCCCGTGGTCGCCAACTTAGGCACTTCTTTAAAGGGGCGTTATCAAACTCAGGAAGGCCGATCCGAATAGGATCCGGGAGGGGGACGTCTTCCATATAAAACCACTCTGAAGGCCAGTCTTCAGACGTCTTCTTCGGGGTACCGGATAGGTATCCGGTCCCGGCGATGCGCCATATTTCGGCCCAAATGACTTGATATATTGACCCCCTCCGAGTATGGGGGCACGAGGCGAATAGCTTCTTCCATTAACAGAAGTGGGCTTTCAGAGCCTGTAAATAGCTCGCAAAGGGCTACATAACGAGCGATGTGTAATATGGAGGCAGGTGGAGATTATGCAACCGGAGGCCGTAAAACTCGGTGGATCCCTGAGGAACGGATGGATGGGAAATCCGAGCCCCTTAATAAATAAGGAACGAGGCATACCCGCTCCCCCCTTGGAGGGTTTGAAAGCTCTGCTGCTCCCGCCATTGTAGATGGCGAGCCCGGCTCGAACGGGGACCATGTATGCTGGAGGAAGAAATCCCTGGTTCTGTAGCTCCACTAGTTGACTGTGCGGGACGGAACACTTCTTCCAATCTCCGGGCTTAGGGCTATGGGAGCGAGATGAGGAGCTGTGCTGGCTGGCCATGTTGGAATGGATTTTTTCGGGCGCGCTTCGATGAATGCTTGCCGAGGGAGGATGGTGTGATTTGGATCTGAGAATCCCCGTCTCTTTAAGTAGACAGTTTGTTCATGCAGCTAGGGTGGTAAATGTAAAAATGCCCTGGCCGCTCGCATTCGTTCGACACGTGGAAGATGGCTATTATTGGACGCTGAAGCCGAGAAGCGCAACATTTATGAGAAGCCGCACACTATTTAACAAGTACTCGGAATTTGGAGAAGAACCCGCCTTGCAATGCCGAAGACAATTTGCGCGCCGGACTCATCGTCATTGAAGCACGGTTGAGGGCTACTCAGGAGTCCTGGATTAGGGGGTATCCTGGACAGCCGGACTATATCCTTTGGCCGGACTGTTGGACTATGAAGATACAAGATTGAAGACTTCGTCTCGTGTCCGGATGGGACTCTCCTTGGCGTGGAAGGCAAGCTTGGCGATACGGATATGTACATCTCCTCCCATTGTAACCGACTCTATGTAACCCTAGCCCCTCCAGTGTCTATATAAACCGGAGGGTTTAGTCCGTAGGACAACAACAATCATACCATAGGCTAGCTTCTAGGGTTTAGCCTCTACGATCTCTTGGTAGATCAACTCTTGTACTACACATATCATCAAGATCAATCAAGGTGAAGTAGGGTATTACCTCCATAGAGAGGGCCCGAACACAGGTAAACATCGTGTCCCTTGCCTCCTGTTACCATCCGCCTTAGACGCCTGATTCAGGACCCCCTACCCGAGATCCGCGGTTTTGACACCGATAAAGTGGCCTTCAGGATACAAAGGTTCCTGAGTCATCTTACCAGTTCTAGTAGCCACTCTAACAACATAATCATTTTTCTTACTATTTAATTCATTGAGCAAATCATTTTGAGCTTTAAGTACTTGTTCTACTTGAGTAGTAACCATAGAAGCATGTTTAGTAATGAGTTTAAGTTCACCTTTAACTCTAGACATATAATCACCCAAGTGCTCAAGCGTATCGGAATTGTATTTCAATTGTCTACCAAAATAAGCATTCAAGTTTTCTTGCCTAACCATAAAGTTATCAAACTCATCCAAGCATTGGCTAGCAATTTTAGTAGGAGGGATTTCAGCTTTATCATATCTATAGAGAGAATTTACCTTTACTACCTGTGTCGGGTTATCAAGACCATGAGTTTCTTCAATAGGTGAAGGATTAAGATCATATGTTTCTTCAACAGGCGGTAGATTAAGACCATGTATTTCTTCAATAGGAGGTAAATTCTTAACATCTTCAGCTTTTATACCTTTTTCTTTCATAGATTTCTTTGCCTCTTGCATATCTTCAGGACTGAGAAATAGAACACCTCTCTTCTTTGGAGTTGGTTTAGGAATAGGCTCAGGAGCTAGCTCAGGAAGTGTCCAATTATTTTCATTTGTCAACATATTATTCAATAGAATTTCAGCTTCATCCGGTGTTCTTTCCCTGAAAACAGAACCAACACAACTATCCAGGTAATCTCTGGAAGCATCGGTTAGTCCATTATAAAAAGATATCAAGTATTTCATTTTTCTTAAGAGGATGATCAGGCAAAGCATTAAGTAATTGGAGAAGCCTCCCCCAAGCTTGTGGGAGACTCTCTTCTTCAATTTGCACAAAGTTGTATATATCCCTTAAAGCATCTTGTTTCTTATGAGCAGGGAAATATTTAGCGAGAAGTAATAAATCATATCACAGGGACTACGCACAACCGGGATCAAGAGAATTAAACCATATCTTAGCATCACCCTTTAATGAGAACGGAAATATTTTAAGGATATATAGGTAGTGAGATTTCTCATCTTTAGTGAAGAGGGTGGCTATATCATTTAATTTAGTAAGATGTGCCACAGCAGTTTCAGATTCATAGCCATGAAAAGGATCAGATTCAACCAAAGTAATTATATTAGGATCAACAGAGAATTCATAATCCTTATCAAGAATACGTATAGGTGAGGTAGCAAAAGCAGGGTCAGGTTTCATTCTAGCATTAAGAGATTGCTGCTTCCATTTAGCTAATAATTTCTTAACATCACGTCTATCTTTGCAAGCAAAAATTTCTTTAGCAATCGCTTCATCCATAACATAGCCCTTAGGCACAACATGCAATTCATATTTATTAGGGGAAGAGTCTTCATCATCGCTTTCATCAATATTATCAATAATTTCAGTCTCTCTAGCCCTAGCAAGTTGTTCATCAAGAAATTCACCAAGTGGCAGAGTAGTATCAAGCATAGAAGTAGTTTCATCATAAGTATCATGCATAGCAGAAGTGGCATCATCAATAACATGCGACATATCAGAACGAATAGCAGAAGCAGGTTTAGGTGTCGCAAGCTTACTCAAAACAAAAGGTGAATCAATCGCAGAGCTAGATGGCAGTTCCTTACCTCCCCTCGTAGTCGTTGGATGGATTTTTGTTTTCTCGTCTTTCAAGTTCTTCATAGTGACCAGCAGATATAAATCCCAAGTGACTCAAAGAATAGAGCTATGCTCCCTGGCAACGTGACGATGTAAAATGTCTTGATAACCCACAAGTATAGGGGATCGCAACATTTTTCGATGGTAGAGTATTCAACCCAAATTTACTGATTCGACACAAGGGGAGCCAAAGAATATTCTCAAGTATTAGCAGCTGAGTTGTCAATTCAACCAAACCTGTATAACTTAATATCTGCAGCAAAGTATTTAGTAGCAAAGTAATATGGAAGTAACGGTATGTAGCGACCAGACCCGAATGGATCAAGTCTCTGTGCTTAGGTGTCATCCCTGGATCAGTAATCGACACCACACAAGATTTCAAGGATTTATAGCAGAGTAGCAATCACACACTTATTACATCGATTGTCCGTAAGAGGACTTATTACAATAAATATGGCTTAAGGCCATCTAATAACGATAACAATGGGAAGACTTGGAAGATAAGTGAGTCCATCAACTCCATCGGCATCACCGAGTATAGAACCACGCACTCTAAACACCTTACAAATGCATACGAAAAGTCTGCAACATGAAAGTTGCAGCCCGAAAACGGGTCACACATGGAATATCTGGCAATGTAACACATAGAGAGTAATGAAGCAACAAGCCTATACTACATGCATATATGGCTGGTGGTAAGGCTCTCTGATTTACATTTTGCGAAAAGCCAATTTTCCCTACATCAAAGGAATAATTTTGTCTAACTATCATGGTGGTTGTTAAACATTGAGAATGGTTGATGACATCCTCAATCCCAATTAAAAGTACTCATCAAAACCCAATAACTTTTATTAGAAGTAACATGTTGAGATTCACATGATATTCAAGTACTAGATACTCAAGATTTGTGCATAACCGGGGACACGGCTAATCATGATTAGTTTGTACACTCTGCAGAGGTTCGCACTTTTCCCCACAAGACTCGATCGCCTCCGTTTGGTTTCTCGCCTTTGCATGGTGTTTGAGAGACGGATGGCCGAGACACGATCTTCGAAGCGCTAGCCCTTAAGATGGGTAGACCGGTACACCTACATCCCCTACATCTGCTAGTCCACCGCTATAAGAGTTCGCACGACTTAGTCAACTATGCGAGCCCATAGTGGCTTGTGGCTGCTACGTAAGTTACTAGTATGAATTGTCTTATGATCCCTTTGAGCCTCGGGTGGCGGTCCCAAAAAACAGGCAAGTCTCGCTTGAAAACAGTGCCTCAATCCACCCAGATGTGTGTTTAAGTTGCCACCTTAGATAAACCATTAATTATCAATCTCACATACATCATGGATATTCACTCACCCAATCCACGTCTACTAGCATAGCATGGCATAATAAGCAAGCGCAGTAGTAACTCCCAAAGGTTTCATAAGTAAAGCAGGTAATAGGTACTACCTCAATCTACTTCCCATCCCACAATTTAATTAGATCCTATTCATGCAAGTGTTTGAGGATTGATCTAATGCATAAAAACTGGGTATGAGAAAGTATGATCAAAGTGTTACTTGCCTTGTCGACGATCCTTGAAAGCTAGAGACTCAAGTAACAAGCGGCGCACTCGGGTGATCTAACGCAGACAAACAACAAGCATACAATAAGTACTCATCTAATGCATGTGGAAAACTTCGAATAAAAGATCTAACCAGAAAGTTCAACTTAAGAACCACAGTTGCAAAAGAATCGAATCAAATAAAGCATCGAAAGTCGAAACTCGAGAGAGAACGACTCGGTTTAGCAATCTGAAACTAGGTCAAAATTTTACAGTAGCAAAACTACTGTGTAAGTAGGTTAGTTTTAACGGCGGTTTCAGAATCTAAAACTCCAAAGCGCTTGAATCACTGATTCCAATAAACGAGCAAGAAATAAAACAGATTTGAAAATCGGATCGAAATCGAATCGTAAAAATAACAGATTAAATCTGATTAAAAGAAACGACGAGCAGTTAGAACGACGGACGTTAGATTAATGTAACTAATCCGGCGAACACATTCATTGAAAAGAACGGTTCGGTGAACGCTCATTAAATAAGAAAACCGAAAAAAATAAAACCATCTAGGTTTTAAAAAAAACGAACATCTTCAAAAAAACCGGACGGGTTTTCCAAAGAACCGGATCGAGGCGGTGGCGGCTACCTCCGGTGGCTTCGCCCGTGAACTCAGGCTCAGGGGCTGGGCGGGTCCGTGAGGTCGGGAGGGGCGGGGTCGTGAGGTGCTCGATGGCCCGGCGGAAGACTATGGCAAGGGATGAGAGAGAGAGGGGGGCGGTATTTAAGGAGGGAGGGTGGCGCCTTTGGGGAGGGGCAAGCCTGGGGCAGGTCGGGCCGGCGGGCGGCGTGGCGGCGTCTTGGGGGCGCCTCCAGCAGGCGTCTTGAGGAGAGAGAGAGGCGGGCCGGGTGGTCTGGGCTACTGGGCCCTCGGCCCAGTAAGCGATTTTTTAAACCAAAAACTAAACGAATTAAAAAAAATCAAACGAACTCAATTTAATAAAACAAAATTTCCCGACTCCTAAAAATGAGTCGAACAAAATGAACTTTTAAAACGGGCAAGTATGCATATTTTTTAAAATGCTCATTTTGCCTAAAGCAAATAAATCTCAAAACCAAAATTGATTTATTTATAATATCTTCATTTTTCCTAAATGTTGGGAAAGTCATATTATTCCCTCTCTTAATTTTTTTATAGGAAAAAACTTTTATGAAGATAATTAAATAAATCCAATGATCCTATTTTCAAAATTTGAGAAATCCCAAATATGAAAATAATGAAATTTCCAACTCTCTCCGAGGGTCCTTGAGTTGCGTGAAATTTTCTAGGATCGGAAAATGCGAGAAAATATGATATGCATGATGACCTAATGTATAACATTCCAAATTGAAAATTTGGGATGTTACAAACCTACCCCCTTAAGATGAATCTAGCCCTCGAGATTCGGGTTAACTAGAAAATAGGTGAGGGTGGTCCTTGAGCAAAACTTCCTCTCTTTCCTGTGTGGCTTCATCCTCCGTGTGGTGGCTCCAATGAACTTTGCAAAACTTGATAACCTTCTTTGCGGGTAACTCTGCTAGCATAATCGAGAATCTTAACCGATTTCTCCTCGTCACGTTAAATCCTCCTTCAATCGAATTGCTTCCGGTAGCCTTGTGTCTCTTAACGGTACTTACGCTACCTCGGGGTGACATTTCTTCAATCGAGAAACATGGAATACATCATGAACTCTGACAGTCCTTCCGCAATTCCAACTTATAAGCAACTTCTCCCATGCGTTGCAAAATCTTATATGGTCCAACGAAACGGGTGCTAACTTTCCCTTAACTCCAAAACGCTTAACTCCTCAAGCGGGGATACTCTAAGATATACTGCTCTCCAACTTCATACTCAATCGCTGGCGCTTTGAATCTGCATAGCTCTTCCGTCTGGATTGGGCTACCTTGAGCCTATCGCGAATCAACTTAACATACATTCGGACTCCTTAATCAAATCTGGTCCAAACAAGCGGCGATCTCCAGTTTAGTTCCCATGACAACGGTGTCTCGCACCTTTTTCCATCTGTAGCCTCGAAAGTTGCCATCTTCAAGCTGGTTTAGTAATCGTTGTTGTAGGAAAATTCTGCATACGGCAAATTATCCTCCCAGCTAGATCCATAATCTAGTGCACAAGCTCTCAGCATATCCTCCAAAATCTGATTGACTCTCTCGGTCTGTCCATCGATTCGTGGGTGGAAAGGCATCTTGAATTCCAATCTAGTCCCCAATGTTTCGTGCAACTGGTTCCAAAATTTCGAGGTAAATTGGGTTCCTCTGTCTGATACGATGCTCCTCGGAACTCCGTGTAAACACACAATTCTGGTCATGTATATCTTTGCCAACTTAGCACTGCTATAGGTAGTCTTCTTTGGAATGAAATGAGCTACCTTCACAAACGATCGACTATAACCCAAATCGAATCATAGCTGAGCGTGTCTTTGGCAATCCTGTGATAAAATCCATGCCTAGTTTATCCCACTTCCATTCGGGTATCGGCAATGGTTGTAACAATCCAGTTGGCTTCTGATGCTCTGCTTTTACTTTCTGACATACATCGCAAATTGCTACATACTCCGCAATATCCTTCTTCATTCCGGTCCACCAGAAAGTATTCTTCAAATCCAAATACATCTTGGTATTTCCTGGGTGAATCGAATAGGGTGAATCATGGGCTTCTTGCAAAATCAACTTCCTGATAAGCAGTTTACATGAGCTCTCCTCGGCTCATGTCGTGATACATACTTGATCCTTCTTCCTTCTGGAGTGGTGAGCAAAATCGTCTTACTTGCGCAATCGATGTTTCCTCCATACATCGACAGCCAATCCATACCTAGAATCACATCAAATCCTTGGGATTCCAAAATGATCAAATCCGTCGGGAACTTATGCCTTCCTATACTTAGTGGCACTTGAAAACATCCTTGTCTGGCCATATACTCCGCTCCTGGTGAGCTTACTAGCATAGGGGTCTTAAGAGTCCGAGTAGGTAGGCTATACTTTTCTACAAATCCCTTGATATGTATGAATGCGATGCACGATGTCGAAAGAACAAGCTGCGATAAATGACTTAACCAAAAACTTACCGATTCTTGATCGGGCTGATCTTCAACCTCCTCCACATCAATATGGTTCACCTGTCCTCTGTTGAAAGGGTTGGGCTTCTTTCGAGCTTCCATTGCCATTTCCATTACGGCCTTACGGGCGGTCATTTGCATAATGTCCGGGCTTGGAACACTTGTAACGGTGACATGACTCAAGTCTTTCTTGGCTGGGGTTGTTGGTGTAGTCCGGTTCGACCATTGCTTCCTCCATTCCCATTACCATTCTTGTGGCCATTATGGTTGTGCGAACTACTTCCTCCATGGGTATCTTTGGCTGAACTCCCCGCTTAGGGGTATAACGGGCTTCATTGGGCTCGAGTTATACTTCCCTTGCCCATACTTCCTCTTGCGGTTCTCAATTTGCTGCTGCTTTCCTTCAATCATAAGGGCTCGGTCTACTAACTCCTGGTAGTTGTTGAAACTTGCTACCATTAACGGCATGCTGAACTCATCATTAAGTCCTTCAAAACTTCTCTGCTTAGCTGCATTAGCACTTAGCGTCATCTGGGGCATAACGTGCTAACTTACTAAAATCATCTACATCTTGGCCATGATCCTTCCTCCTTGGCGTAAATTCTGAAACTTCAGCGCTTCTTCATGGCCATAGCTCCTGCTGAAACATGAGCGGTCTGAAAAGCTTGTTGAAACTGATCCCATGTGGCGGTTGTCTACAGGGTAAGTGGCTGTGAAATTCTCCCACCATGCTGCGGCGGGTCCTTCAAGGTGATGTCTTGCAAACTTCACCTTTTCACCATCATGCATCCCGGGTGGTCAACTCCCTTCCTATCTTGCGGAGCCAATCATCTGCTACAATCGGCTCGGTGCTACTGGAATACACCGGCGGATTTAGTCTAAGGAAACGAGTCAGATGATCCGCAGGTGGTGGTGGTGGTGGGTTGTTGTTGTTGTTGTTGCCCTGGTTCTGCACCAATGTTTGAATCAGGGTATTCTGCTGCTGAATCAGTTGGGTGATCTCTGGCGGGAAAACAAATCCGGGGTCGCGTCTCGGAGGCATCTGAGGGTTTTAGAAAAGAAGAGAAATTTAGAGTAGAATGAGGTCTAAGGGGAAATCACTACCCAAATGCACATGAGCAAATGCACACAAAATCACTTCATTCAATCAAACAAGGCTTACAACGATCTAACTATCGCAAAAGTGCGTGTATTATAATGTTTACATGGAGGTAATACTACTAATATGTGGGGACTTCTACTAATTTGAACCGGTGGAAGATTCCATGATATCTGCTCCAGCTTCGTCTTCAAAGTCGGGTTCACTTGGATCCAAATCGGTGTCGTCGATGTCGATGTAGTCGTTTGGACAGTCGATATACTGGTCTTCATTCCTGAGTGCCAACTTCTTCTTGAGTTCTTCAATCTCGTACTTAAGATCGTTGTTGTGTCTTGCTAGAGCTACGATCTCGTCCATGTAGTCCTTGTGTGTAGACTTTAGTTCTTCTTCAAGTTCGATGATCCTTCCCTTTGCATTCTGCAACTCCATCATATCATCGCACATCTAGTTCTCCTGACGTCGAATGTCTTTGGTTTAACTCTGGATGAATGCTGCAATGGATCTATCCTTCTTGGTGCTGACTATGTCCCATTTGTCATCTCGGCGTCCGCAAATCTGGTAGATAGTGTCCTTGAGGTCTTCTTGATAAACTTCTCCAATGCGTCCCATGGTAATATGAGCTGCCATGCTCTTTCCCAGACTCCATGTTGGTGCGCTGAAAACACTATCTATAGGCTTGGTGATTGGGGCGAATGTCCTTCACGGAACATGAGCTTGAATCTTCGGCGCTCCTCTTGAGCAGAGTGCCGTTGAAAGTTCCGTGAAACTTGGTAATCCAATGTTCAGGTACTTGGTAACTTCCTTCAAGTGAAATCAAAAAGGTGTGCCTTCATCCGGTTGGGTGTACTTGATCTTCGCGTCCTTCATCCTAAAGAGTAGAAAAGATGAGGAGTTAGAAAATGAGAAGAGAGTAGTGATCTATGGCTTTAACTTAGTGGTCGTGTCCTACAGTCAGCGTGTGCTCTGATACCATCTCCATGGCGACCAGACCGAATGGATCAAGTCTCTGTGCTCGTGTGTCATCCCCGGATCGATAATCTTTGACACCCACAGATGCCTTGAAGGATTTATAGCAGAGAGTAGCAATCACACACTTATTACATCGATTGTCCGAAGAGGACTTATTACAATAAATATGGCTTAAGGCCATCTAATAACGATAACAACGGAAGACTTGGAAGATAAGTGAGTCCATCAACTCCATCGGCATCACCGAGTATAGAACCACGACCTAAACACCTTACTGTAAATGCGAAAAGTCTGCAACATGAAAGTTGCAGCCAAAACGGGTCAAAGGCACATGGAATATCTTTGGCAATGTAACACATAGAGAGTAATGAAGCAACAAGCCTATACTACATGCATATATGGCTGGTGGTAAGGCTCTCTGATTACATTTTTGCTAAAAGCCAATTTTTCCCTACATCAAAGGAATAATTTTGTCTAACTATCATGGTGGTTGTTAAACATTGAGAATGGTTAATGACATCCTCAATCCCAATTAAAAGTACTCATCAAAACCCAATAACTTTTTATTAGAAGTAACATGTTGAGATTCACATGATATTCAAGTACTAGATACTCAAGATTTGTGCATAACCGGGGACACGGCTAATCATGATTAGTTTGTACACTCTGCAGAGGTTTGGCGTGACTTTTCCCACACAAGACTCGATCGCCTTCGTTTGGTTTCTCGCCTTGCATGGTGTTTGAGAGACGGATGACCGAGACACAGTCTTCGGAAGCGCTAGCCCTTAAGATGGGTAGACCGTACACCTACATCCCCTACATCTCGCTAGTCCACCGCTATAAGAGTTCACGACTTAGTCAACTATGCGAGAGCCCATAGTGGCTTGTGGCTGCACACGTAAGTTACTAGTATGAATTGTCTTATGATCCCTTTGAGCCTGGGTGGCGGTCCCAAAAAAACAGGCAAGTCTCGCTTGAAAGCAGGTGCCTCAATCCACCCAGATGTGTGTTTAAGTTGCCACCTTAGATAAACCATTAATTATCAATCTCACATACATCATGGATATTCACTCACCCAATCCACGTCTACTAGCATAGCATGGCATAATAAGCAAGCGAGAGTAACTCCCAAAGGTTTCATAAGTAAAAGCAGGTAATAGGTACTACCTCAATCTACTTCCCATCCCACAATTTAATTAGATCCTATTCATGCAAGTGTTTGAGGATTGATCTAATGCATAAAAACTGGGTATGAGAAAGTATGATCAAAGTGTTACTTGCCTTGGCCGACGATCCATGAAACCTAGAGACTCGAAGTAACAAGCGGCGCACTCCGTGATCTAACGCAGACAAACAACAAGCATACAATAAGTACTCATCTAATGCACGGGAAAACTCGAATAAAAGATCTAACCAGAAAGTTCAACTTAAGAACCCTGGTTGCAAAAGAATCGAATCAAATAAAGCATCGAAAGTCGAAACTTCGAGAGAGAACGACTCGGTTTAGCAATCTGAAACTAGGTCAAAATTTTACAGTAGCAAAACTCTGTGTAAGTAGGTTAGTCGAACGGCGGTTTCAGAACGTAAAACTCGAGCGCTTGAATCACCTGATTCCGATAAACGAGCAAGAAATAAAACAGATTTGAAAATCGGATCGGAAATCTAATCAGAAAAATAACAGATTAAATCTGATTAAAAGAAAACGACGAACAGTTAGAACGACGGACGTTCGTTAACAAAACTAATCTAACGAACACATTCATTGAAAAGAACGGTTCGGTGAACGTTCATTAAATAAGAAAACCGAAAAAAATAAAACCATCTAGGTTTTTTTTTTTAAAAACCGAACATCTTCAAAAAAAACCGGACCGGGTTTTCCAAAGAAAACCGGATCGGGGCGGTGGCGGCGGCTACCTCCGGTGGCCATGGGCTCGGGGCGGCAGGTCCGCGAGGTCGGGCGGGTGCTCGGTGGCGGCGGAAGACGGCGGCGGCGTCCTCGGCGGGCGGCTTCGGGTTGGGGGAAGGGCGGCGGGATGAGAGAGGCGGCCGTATTTAAGGAGGAGGGTGGCGGCGCCTAGGGAGGGCAAGCCGGGGCCGGGTCGGAGCCGGACTGGCGTGGTGGCGTCTTGACAATGGGGACGCCTCCAGCCTTGAGCGTCTTGTGAGGAGAGAGGGAGGCGGGCAGGGTGGTGGGCAATTTGGGCCTCGGCCAGTAGCGATTTTTTTTAAACCAAAAACTAAACGAATTAAAAAAATATCAAACGAACTCAATTTAATAAAACAAATTTTCCCGACTCCTAAAATGAGTCGAACAAAATGAACTTTTAAAAGCAGGCAAGTATGCATATTTTTAAAATGCTCATTTTTGCCTAAAGCAAATAAATCTCCAAAACCAAAATTGATTTATTTATAATATCTTCATTTTTCCTAAATGTTGGGAAAGTCATATTATTCCCTCTCTTAATTTTTTATAGGTAAAAACTTTTATGAAGATAATTAAATAAATCCAATGATCCTATTTTCAAAATTTGAGAAATCCCAAATATGAAAATAATGAAATCTCCAACTCTCTCCGAGGGTCCTTGAGTTGCGTGAAATTTTCTAGGATCGGAAAATGCGAGAAAATATGATATGCATGATGACCTAATGTATAACATTCCAAATTGAAAATTTGGGATGTTACACGGTAACGGTAGCAAAAGTAATATTTTTGGGTTTTGTAGTGATTGTAAGAGTAGCAACTGAAAAGTAAATAAGCGGAGAACAATATGGGAAAAGCTCGTAGGCATTGGATCGGTGATGGATAATTATGCCGGATGCGGTTCATCATGTAACAATCATAACATAGGGTGACACAGAACTAGCTCCAATTCATCAATGTAATGTAAGCATGTATTCCGAATATAGTCATACGTACTTATGGAAAAGAACTTGCATGACATCTTTTGTCCTACCCTCCCGTGGCAGCGGGGTCCTAATGGAATCTAAGGGATATTAAGGCCACCTTTCAATAGAGTACCGGAACAAAGCATTAGCACATAGTGGATACATGAACTCCTCAAGCTACGGTCATCACCGGGAGTGGTCCCGATTATTGTCACTTCGGGGTTGCCGGATCATAACACATAGTAGGTGACTATAGACTTGCAAGATAGGATCAAGAACTTACATATATTCATGAAAACATAATAGGTTCAGATCTGAAATCATGGCAATCGGGCCCTAGTGACAAGCATTAAGCATAGCAAAGTCATAGCAACATCAATCTCAGAACATAGTGGGTACTAGAGATCAAGCCCTAACAAAACTAACTCGATTACATGATAGATCTCATCCAACCCATCACCGTCCAGCAAGCCTACGATGGAATTACTCGTACGGCGGTGAGCATCATGAAATTGGTGATGGAGGATGGTTGATGATGGCGATGATGAACCCCCTCTCCGGAGCCCCGAACGGACTCGGATCAGCACTCCCAAGGGTTTTAGGGCTTACGGCGGCTCCGTATCGTAAAACGCGATGAATCCTTCTCTGATTTTTTTCTCCCCAAAAGTGAATATATGGAGTTGGAGTTGAGGTCGGTGGGCGTCGGGGCCCACGAGGTAGAGGCGCGCCCCACCCTCGTGGATGACAGGTGTGGGCCCCGACGTGGATTTTTCTTCGATATTTTCTTATTTTCCAAATAGACGTTCCGTGGAGTTTCAGGTCATTCCGAGAACTTTTGTTTCTGCACATAAATAACACCATGGAAAGTCTGCTGAGAACAGCGTCAGTCCGGGTTAGTTCCATTCAAATCATGCAAGTTAGAGTCCAAAACAAGGGCAAAAGTGTTTGGAAAAGTAGATACGACGGAGACATATCAATGCTCAGCATAATTTGGATAGAAAGATATGCAACTCAGATGTCACATTCCTGAATCTGTATGCACTGATGCAAACATAAGGATTTAACTTCAATGATGAATTGTACCACATGGGGAATTGATGTCTACTATGCAACTTTATTCTTGTAGACACATGTTGGGCTTCCAAGCGCAGAGTTTTGTAGGACAATATCAATTTTCCCTCAAGTGGATGACCTAAGGTTTATCAATCCGTGGGAGGCACAGGATGAAGATGGTCTCTCTCAAACGACCTTGCAATCAAATACAAGAAATCTCTTGTGTCCCCAACACACCCAATACAATGGCAATTTGTATAGGTGCACTAGTTAATGAAGAGATGGTGATAAAAGTGTAATATTGATGGTAGAAATGTATTTTTATAATCTGAATAAATAAAAACAACAAGGTAACAGTTCTTAAACGGGCACAAAAACGGTATTGCAATGCTTGAAAACAAGGCCTAGGGTCCATAATTTCGCTAGTGCAATCTCTCAACAATGCTAACATAGTTGGATCATATGATTATCCCTCAAAGTGCAATAAAGAATCACTACCGAGTTCCTATTAGCGGAGAACAAAAGATAGAAATTGTTTGTAGATGCGAAACCACCTCAAAGATATTCTTTCCGATCAATCTATCCTAGAGTTCGTACTAAAATAACGCAAGCTATTCTTTCCGATCGATCTAATCAAGAGTTCGTACTAAAATAACACCAAAGCAAATTCAATTCATAATACTCATCCACACGAAGAACTACAAGGGGACCCCAAAGTTTCAATCGGAGAAGAGATAATAAAAACATGCATCAACCCCTATGCATAAATTACCCCAATGTCACCTCGGGAATCCGCAAGTTGATTGCCATAACATACATCAAGTAAATCAATATGATACCCCATTGTCACCTCAAGTATTCATACCGCAAGACATACATCATGTGTTCTCATATCTGAACATTCAATCCGACAAGATAAAACTTCAAAGGGCAAAGATTCAATTGATCACAACAAGAGTATAGAGGGGAGAAACATCATATGATCCATCTATGTTAACAAAGCCCATGATATAGGTCACGAGAGAGAGAGAGAGAGAGAGAGAGAGAGAGAGAGATATTAAACACATAGCTACTGTGACAAACACTCAGCCTCGAGGGTGGACAACACCCTCCTCATCGTGGTGGCCGGGATGATGAAGATGGCCACGGAGATGATTCCCCCCTACGGTGGTGTCAAAGCGGATCTAGATTGGTTTTCGGTGGCTCTGAGCCTCATGCGGTGGAACTTGATCTAGGTTTTCCCGAAGGGTTTCGGAATATTTGGAAATTTATAGTGCAAAGAGGGGGTGGGGGAGGCCACTGAGGTGGGCACAACCCATCTGGGCGCGCCAGGGGGCCTTGGCGCGCCCAGATGGGTTGTGCCTCAGGCACCCCGAGGTGCTGCTCTAGCCCATCTTGGGTGTTCTGGTCCATAAAAAATCTCCAAAAAGTTTCACGGTGTTTGGACTCCGTTTGATATTGATTTTATGCGATGTAAAAAACATGCAAAAAACAACAACTGGCACTTGGCACTATGTCAATAGGTTAGTCCCAAAAATGATATAAAATGACTATAAAATGATTATAAAACATCCTAGAATGATAATATAATAGCATGGAACAATAAAAAATTATAGATACGTTGGAGACGTATCAGCATCCCCAAGCTTAATTCCTGCTCCTGCTCGAGTAGGTAAATGATAAAAACAATTTTTTGATGTGGAATGTTGCCTAACATGTCATCTCATATTCTTTTCTTTATAGCATGGACATTTGGACTTTTGTATTGTTCAAAGCAATAGTCTAGTTTTGACATGATAATTTAGATACTCAAGCATATCAACAAGCAACCATGTCTTTCAAAATATCAATGCTAAAATAGGCTATCCCTAGCCCATCATGCTCAAACATTGATCCATTCATGAAACACACTCGCATATTAGCTACACCCAATGCTCAAGTACGATCATAGTGCCCCCTAGTTGGTGCTTTTATAAGAGAAGATGGAGACTCAAATTCAAAAATAAAAATTGCATAAAGTAAAAGAAAGGCCCTTCGCAGAGGGAAGTAGTGATTTGTAGAGGTGCCAGAGCTCAAAGCAAAAATTGAGAGATAAAAACATTTTGAGAGGCATAGTTTTCCCACTAACGAAAACGACTTAGAGCTCCCAACACTTTCCATGCTAGATATATCATAGGCGGTTCCCAAATAGAAAATAAAGTTTATTCTTTTTTCCACCATACTTTCACTTTCCATGGCTAACCGTATCCACGGGTGCCCTCCATACCAACACTTTCCAAGGAGTTTATTATTTGACAACATAAAGTAAATTCATTTTTCATTTCAGGACTGGGCATCCCTAATACCTTTACCTTACTCTCATGCAATGACAAGTGAATAAACACTCACATCTAGCATGGAAAAAATTGGCCACCCCTCACCGCCTCGCGAGCGGTACGAGCACACAAAAGAGAAATTTATTTTGAAAATTAGAGATGGCACATACAAATTTGCTTAGAATGGCAAAAAAAATACCGCACATAGGTAGATATAGTGGACTCATGTGGCAAAACAGGTTTAACGGTTTTTTATGCACAAGTAGTGATCATACTTAGTGCAAAATGAAGGCTAGCAAAAGATTGAGAAACGACCAACCAAGAAACGAATAATCTCATAAGCGAGCATTAAGCACAATTAACACCGAATAATGCACCACAAGTAGGATGTAATTTCATTGCACAACTATTGACTTTCGTGCTTGCATAGGGAATCACAAACCTTAACACCAGTATTCTTACTAAAGCATAATTACTTATCAACATGGCTCACATATCACATCATCATATCTCAAAACTATTACAAGGAATCAAGTTTATTTTGTCCAATGATCTTCATGAATTTTTTTATTATATCCTTCTTGGATATCTATCACTTTGGAACTAATTTTCATGTGTTGCTTTTGATAAGCTCAAACAAATATAAGTGAAGATCATAAGCATAATCTTTATTTCCCTCAAATTAATTTAAGTGAAGCAAGAGAGAATTTCTTCAAAAACAATAAACCACACTGTGCTCAAAAAGATATAATTGAAGCACTACAGCAATTCCATAGAAAAGAGCTTCGTTGACGGGATGTGAATGCCGCTTACTTAGCCTCCCTGGCAATTATTTGAGGACTCTATTTTATTTAAAAACTTTCAGTTCTAAGTATTTTATTAAAACAGCAAACAAAACAAAATAAAATGACAATCCAAGGATAGCACACATCATGTGAAGAAGCAAAAACTTAGGCACTAACCGATAATTGTTGAGAAAGAAAGGTGGGATGCCTACCGGGGCATTCCCAAGCTTAGATGCTTGAGACTTCTTGAAATATTATCTTGGGATGCCTTGGGCATCCCCAAGCTTGAGTTTGTGTGTCTCCTTAATTCTTCTCATATCACGGTTTTCCTAAATCTCAAAAGCTTCATCCACACAAAACTCAACAAGAACTCATGAGATAAGTTAGTATAAACAAATGCAAAAACCCTATCATTCTCTACTGTAGCAAATCACTAAAATTATTATTCAACATTGCATACTAAATGCCTCTGCATATTTAATACTCCTATCCTCAAATAGGATCACTAAACGAGCAAACATATGCAAACAATGCAAACATAATAGCAATCTGCCAAAACAGTACAGTCTGTAAAGAATGCAAGAGTATCAATACTTCCCTAACTCTAAAAGTTATGAAAATTTACCACACTGTAGAAAATTTATCAGAGCTCATTTTGCAAAAAGTTTCAACATTTTATCACATTCTGACTTTTCTAGGGAATTTTTGCAACAACGATAAACTTTCTGTTTGCAAACAGCAACATCTAGACTTGCAAAATAAGCATGGCAAAGGCTATCATTGCCACTTTTATTGAAATAAAAGATGCAAAACATTATTCTAAATAACAAAAATCAAATCCTAACATAATAAATTGACGCTCCAAGCAAAACACATATCATGTGACGAATGAAAACATAGCTCCAAGTGAGGTTACCGATAATGTTGGAGGCGAAAGAGGATGCCTTCCGGGGCATCCCCAAGCTTAGTTGCTTGGATATTCCTTGAATATTACCTTGGGGTGCCTTGGGCATACCCAAGCTTAGGGTCTTGTCACTCCTTATTCTCCTCATATTGACATCTCACCAAAACTTGAAAGCTTCAATCACACAAAACTTAACGGAACTTCGTGAGATAGGTTAGTATGATAAATAGCAAGCCATTTCACTTTGGTACTGTCAAAGACAAGACTCATAAATGTTTCCACACAATTCCTGCTGTAGCATATCAGTTACACAATTTATATTGAGCAATATAAGCCATAGAAACTAGAAACCAAGCAAACTATGCATTGAAAACAAAATCTGTCAAAAACAGAACAGTCTGTAGTAACCTGTACTGAAACCATACTTCTGCTACTCCAAAAATTCTGAAACAATTAGGACCACGTGAGCAATTTGTATATTAATCTTCTGCAAAAAGAACTAACTCAAAAGCACTCTTCTGTTAAAAATGAGAATTATTTTCGTGAGCGTAAAAGTTCTTGTTTTTCAGCAAGATCAAATCAACTATCACCCAACATGATCCCAAAGGCTTCACTTGGCACTTTACTGAGACAACAGTTATAAAACATGATCAATACAGTAGCATAACCACGTGAACACACAAAAACAGTAGGTAAAAGTGTTGGGTTGTCTCCCAACAAGCGCTTTTCTTTAATGCCTTTTAGCTAGGCATGATGATTTCAATGATGCTCGCATAAAAGATAAGAATTGAAACACAAAGAGAGCATCATGAAGCACATGCCAAGCACATTTAAGTCTAACCCACTTCCTATGCATAGAGATTTTGTGAGCAAACAATTTATGGGAACAAGAACTAACTAGCATAGGAAGGCAAAACAAGCAAAACTTCAAGATTTTCAACACATAGAGAGGAAACTTGACATTATTAAGATATGTAAAAGCATATGTTCCTCTCTCATAATAATTTTCAGTAGCATCATGTATGAATTCAACAATATAGCTATCACATAAATCATTCTTTTCATGATGCATAAGCATAGAAATTTTATTACTCCCCACATAAGCAAATTTATTCTCATCAATAGTGGTGGGAGCAAACTCAACAAAATAACTATCATGGGATTGAAAATCAAAATCATGATGCCAAGTTTCATGGTTATCATTATTCTTTATAGCATACATGTCATCACCATAATCATCATAGATAGTAACTTTATTGTCATAGTCAATTGAAACCTCTTCCAAAATAGTGGATGTATCACTAAATAAAGTCATGACCTCTCCAAATCCACTTTCATCAATATTGTAATAAGATTCAACACCATCCAAAATAGTGGGATCACTACTACCTAGAGTTGACACTCTTCCAAACCCACTTTCATCATTGTAATCATCATAAATAGGAGGCATGCTATCATCATAATAAACTTTCTTTCCGAAAGTAGAAGGAATCAAAGGATCATATTCATTAAGCAAAGCATCCCCAAGCTTAGGACAAGCAGTATTTCCAGCAAATAAATCTTCAAACATTTCATACTCATTAAACATAGCATCCCCAAGCTTGTGGTTTTGCATATCATCACAATCATTCTTATCAATAACATGAAGGGCACCAATAGTATAGCAAACATTATTATCATATTCTTCCAAGCAAGTGCTAAAAAGACTTTCAAGATCATAAGGAACATCATTGTCTTCCCAATCATAATCATTGCAACAAGTAGTAGGTATCACAAAATCATACTCAATATCATCATCTTCCACCAACATATTTGATTCACTTTCATGATGCACAATGGTGATAGGAGCAACATTATTTGGGAGAGATACCTTTTTACCTCTATTCTTTCTTCTTATCTTCTTCTTCACCACATCATGTGTGGGTTCTATTAATCTTTTCAAGCTTCTTATTGAAGAGATTGATTGGATAGGAAGCTCCTCCTCGTTACCTGATTCATCATAATAAACACTAGGAGGGTACTGGGAAACATTTTCCCTTTCATTAGTACTCTCTTCATACATTTTTTTTCTTGTCTTTAGGTAGTTGGCAATATAAGGATTCTCAATGCAATTTACCGCGCAAAACATATAAATTTCTTCTAGATAAAAATCAAGAAATCTCTCGGGATTTGGAAAACCCTTAGTAATACATTTCATTTCTTCATACCCCAAAAGAAGACTAAGCTCTTTATGATGCTCAAGGGTAATCAAGTTGTCACAATTTTTTGACACAATTTGATCATGAAATAATTTGCATTGGAGATTTAAATGACCACGTTCATTGCAAAGTTCACAAGGATGGCGAAAAAATTACATCTTTCAGCACAATAATCTAGCCTCTTTGCAACTTTTTCATTTCTAAATATTTATGCTTCTTACAAAATCTATCTTCCCTTTTTGGTGTGCAAAGGCACTCCCAATTCACTCCGCAAAAAGTGACATGCTTATAAGAAACATTTTTGTCATGACTTGTGCAATCATCATTAGCATTTTGGATATTCAAAGAATTCACACTAACAACATTGAATCATGCTCATCATTCAAATGTTTTGTGCCAAGCATTTTATTGACTTCTTCCTCTAACAGAGCACAATTTCCGAACCATCATTTTCAAGAAATATATTATAAAGATGATCAATAATATGATGCAACCTAAATTCCATTTTTTATGTAGTTTTCTTTTATGAACCAAACTAGTGATAAAACAAGAAACTAAAAGATTCAATTGCAAGATCTAAAGATATACCTTCAAGCACTCACCTCCCCAAGCAACGGCCTTGAGAAAAGAGCTTGATGTCTACTACACAACTTTATTCTTGTAGACACATATTGGGCCTCCAAGCGCAGAGTTCTGTAGGATAGTGGCAATTTTCCCTCAAGTGGATGACCAAAGGTTTATCAATCTGTGGGAGGCGTAGGATGAAGATGGTCTCTCTCAAATGACCCTGCAATCAAATACAAGAAATCTCTTGTGTCCCCAACACACCCAATACAATGGAAATTTGTATAGGTGCATGATAACCCACAAGTATAGGGGATCGCAACAGTTTTCGAGGGTAGAGTATTCAACCCAAATTTATTGATTCGACACAAGGGGAGCCAAAGAATATTCTCAAGTATTAGCAGTTGAGTAGTCAATTCAACCACACCTGGATAACTTAGTATCTGCAGCAAAGTATTTAGTAGCAAAGTAATATGGAAGTAGCGGTAACGGTAGCAAAAGTAATATTTTTTGGGTTTTGTAGTTATTGTAATAGTAGCAACGGAAAAGTAAATAAGCGAAGAAAAATATGTGAAAAGCTCGTAGGCATTGGATCGGTGATGGAGAATTATGCCGGATGTGGTTCATCATGTAACAGTCATAACATAGGGTGACACAGAACTAGCTCCATTTCATCAATGTAATGTAGGCATGTATTCTGAATATAGTCATACGTGCTTATGGAAAAGAACTTGCATGACATATTTTGTCCTACCCTCCCGTGGCAGCGGGGTCCTAATGGAAACTAAGGGATATTAAGGCCTCCTTCTAATAGAGTACCAGACCAAAGCATTAACACATAGTGAATACATGAACTCCTCAAACTATGGTCATCTTTGGGAATGGTCCCGATTATTGTCACTTTGGGGTTGCTTGGGATCATAACACATAGTAGGTGACTATAGACTTGCAAGATAGGATCAAGAACTCACATATATTCATGAAAACATAATAGGTTCAGATCTGAAATCATGGCACTTTCGGGCCCTAGTGACAAGCATTAAGCATAGCAAAGTCATAGCAACATCAATCTCGTAACATAGTGGATACTAGGGATCAAACCCTAACAAAACTAACTCCGATTACATGATAGATCTCATCCAACCCATCACCGTCAGCAAGCCTACGATAGAATTACTCACGCGCGGCGGTGAGCATCATGAAATTGGTGATGGAGGATGGTTGATGATGACGATAGCGACGAATCCCCTCTCCGGAGCCCCGAGCGGACTCCAGGTCAGCCCTCCCGAGAGGATTTAGGGCTTGGCGGGACTCCGTGTCGTAAAAGCATAATGAATCCTTATCTCTGATTTTTTCTCCCGAAAGTGAATATATGGAGTTGGAGTTGAGGTCGATGGGCGTCGGGGGCCCACGAGGCGGTGGCGCCCCCACCCTCGTGGACAGAGTGTGGGCCTACTGACGTGGATTCTTCTTTCAGTATTTTTAATATTTTCCGAAAAGATGTTCCGTGGAGTTTCAGGTCATTCAAGAGAACTTTTGTTTACGCACATAAATAACACCATGGAAAGTCTGCCAAAACAAATACCATCTCGGGTTAGTTACATTCAAATCATGCAAGTTAGAGTCCAAAACAAGGGCAAAAGTGTTTGGAAAAGTAGATACGACGGAGACGTATCAACTCCCCCAAGCTTAAACCTTTGCTTATCCTCAAGCAATTCAGTTGATAAACTGAAAGTGATAAAGAAAAACTTTTACAAACTCTGTTTGCTCTTGTTGTTGTAAATATGTAAAGCCAGCATTCAAGTTTTCAGCAAGGATTATGACTAACCACATTCACAATAACTCTTAGGTCTCATATTTACTCATATCAATGGCATAATCAACTAGCGAGCAATAATAATAAATCTCGGATGACAACACTTTCTCAAAACAATCATAATATGATATAATAAGATGGTATATCGCTAGCCCTTTACGAGACCATAAAACATAAATGCAGAGCACCTTTAAAGATCAAGGACTAACTAGACATTGTAATTCATGGTAAAAGAGATCCAATCATAGTCATACCCAATATAAGTTAATAGTAATGGATGCAAATGACAGCTGCGCTCTCCAGCTAGTGCTTTTTAATGAGAGGGTGATGACTCAACATAAAAGTAAATAGATAGGCCCTTCGCAGAGGGAAGGCAGTGGATTTGTAGAGGTGCGGAGCTCGGTTTTAAAGCGTAGATAAATAATATATTGAGCGGCATACTTTCATTGTCAACATAACAACCAAGAGATGGCGATATCTTCCATGCTACACACATTATAGGAGGTTCCCAAACAGAATGGTAAAGTTTATACTCCCCCTCCACCAACAAGCATCAATCCATGGCTTGCTCGAAACAACGAGTGCCTCCAACTAGCAACAGTCCTGTGGGGGAGTTTTGTTTGCAATTATTTTGATTTAGCTTGCATAAAGCATGGATGGGCATCCGGTGACCGGGCATTTTCTCGTGAATGAGGAGCGAAGTCCACTCCTCTTGAGAATAACCCGCCTAGAATGGAAGATACGGACAGCCCTCGTTGATACATGAGCTATTCGAGCATACAAAACAGAATTTCATTTGAAGGTTTGGAGTTTGGCACATACAAATTTACTTGGAACGGCAGGTAGATACCGCATATAGGAAGGTATAGTGGACTCATATGGAATAACTTTGGGGTTTAAGGGATTGGATGCACAAGGTATTCCCGCTTAGTACAAGTGAAGGCTAGCAAAAGACTAGGAAGCGACCAACTAGAGAGCGACAACAGTCATGAACATGCATTAAAATTAATAAATATTGAGTACAAGCATGAGTAGGATATACTCCACCATGAACATAAATATCGTGAAGGCTATGTTGATTTATTTCAACTACATGTGTGAACATGTGCCAAGTCAAGTCACTTAAATCATTCAAAGGAGGATACGACCCCACTATACCACATCACAACCATTTTAATAGCATGTTGGCACGCAAGGTAAACCATTATAACTCATAGCTAATCAAGCATGGCATGAGCAACTATGATCTCAAATTGTCATTGCAAACATGTTTATTCATAATAAGCTGAATCAGGAACAATGAACTAATCATATTTACAAAAACAAGAGAGGTCGAGTTCATACCAGCTCCTCTCATCTCAGTTAGTCCATCATATATCGTCATAATTGCCTTTCACTTGCACGACCGAACAATGTGAATAATAATAAGAGTGCACGTGCATTGGACTAATTTGGAATCATGAGCATTCAATAAGCAGGAGAAGACAAGGCAATATGGGATGTTGGTTAAATCAACAATAATGCATATAAGAGCCACTTCAACAATTTAATTATGGTCTTCTCCTATCGACCCCAAAGAAAAGAGAAGGAATAAAACTATTTACACGGGAAAGCTCCCAACAAGCAAAAGAAGAATGGGAAATCTTTTTGGGTTTTCTTTTTAATTACTACTACTACAGCGAGAAAAGTAAACTAGATAAAAGCTACACTATTTTTTTTGATTATTTCTTAAGGTTTAACAAACACACAAGAAGAAAGCAAGAAAAAGAAAATAAACTAGCATGTATATTACAATGAAAAAGTATGAGCACCGACGTCTAGCAATGAGTGTGTGTGAACATAAATGTAATGTCGGTGGGAAATACGTACTCCCCCAAGCTTAGGCTTTTGGCCTAAGTTGGTTTATTGCCACGGATGGCCTGGCGGATACCCATAGTTGTAGCTGGGGTCGTACTGAGATGAAGAAGACTCTGATTGCCACTGGTTGGAAATCATCTCCGGATCCCACTGGTAATTAGACTGTCGTGGAGGTTCTAATTGTGGTTACGGCTCCGAGTCTGGAGTAGGGTTCCGGTAGGAGTAAATGGCCGCCCGTGAGCGAGATCTGAACCTGCATATAAATTAAACAAGGAGTGAGCATGCAAGGTAATAGTCTCAGGGTGATGTTTATCAAAGAACAATTTGTATTTAAGCGCCCCTTCCCTGTTCTTAACAATAAAGTCATGCACTACCATACTCTTATAATCTAAATAAGTAGTGGGCAGCAATTTTTCTTCTTTTTCATAGTGCCTAATAGGTATGTTATAATATGCAGCAAGGCGTGAAGCATAAATACCTCCAAAGATGGGGCCCTTTGTACGGTTCAAACTTAACCGTTTAGCAATAATACCGCCCATACTAACAGTGTTATCGGAGAATAAACCATGGAACAAAATCATAATATCAGGAGCACTAAGGTTTCCACAGTTTCCGCGACCAATTAAGCAACGACTAGCAAATATGGCAAAGTAGCATAAAACAGGAAAATGTATGCTAGTGATTCTTGCATCGGAAACCTTCCTAGTTTCCCCTACAGTGATAGTAGCAATGAACCCGTCCACATCTTTACGATGTGGTTCCTCTAAACTACCTTCGAAAGGTATTTTGCAAACCTTGCAAAATTCATCTAGTGGCATCTTCTTAACCACATCATATAAATGAAACTCTACTGAATGAGGTGATTCCTTAGGATAATAGTAGAAGTTTTGCACAAAAGTATTGGTGAGTAAGAGATACTGTTAAGCTGGTCATGAGAGGAAGTCAGTGAGGCCTGCATTCTCGGCCAATTCATAAAAATCATTATATATCCCGGCTGCTCTCAAGAAGTCATCGCAAGGCCATTCACACGGCCGAACCTCCGCGGTACGAGGCAAATTATATTTGGGCCTCTGTGCTTCTTCACTCTGCTTTTCCTTAGAGCTTCGGCTCGATGAGCCCCTCAAAAGTCTCTTCATTATTTTCTAAAAAATTCTAAATTTTTTGGTAACTTCAAACAAAAGTGAGCCAAGCTCAACAAAATTGATAGCAACTACTCCTACAAGTGCCTAGAGACTATATCATGCATTAGAACTACTTGGAACCATATAAATTTGACATGCAAGCTTAAGAACATGGTCACCTAGGCAGCACAAATTTGCAATCAATAGAGGAGTCACATACCAAGGAACAATCCCCCCAAGCAGTTTTGTGAGAGGTGCTTTGAGCAAGGAGATCGAAAATCGCAGCAGAATGAGCTAGAGCTCATGCTTGAGCTGGATGGTGATTTTTGGGAGGAAGAAGGAGTGTGTGGAGTCTTTGGAATAAGTGGAGGCAGCCACCGTGGGCCTGAGGCGAGGCGCCCTGGATCCTCGTGGCAGTGCTTGCTCCCCTGCTGCGTTCTCGATGCGGATATTCTCAAATATTCCAGAAAAAATCATATTTCAATTTCGGGGCATTTGGAGAACTTTTATTTTCGGGGTATTTTTATATTGCACAGATAAATCAGAAAACAGACAGAAAAATACTAATTTTACTTTATTTCAACTAAATAACAAAAAGTAAAAGGAGGGTACAGAAGGTTGTGCCTTCTAGTTTCATCCATCTCATGCTCATCAAAAGGAATCCATTAACAAGGTTGATCAGGTCTTGTTAACAAACTCATTCCGAATAACATGGAATCGGAGAAATTTCGAATAACACTATGTTACCTCAACGGGGACATGCACATCCCCAATAACAAGAATATCATTTTTTTTTCGACAGTAGGAAGAGGAAATTCAAAACCTCCAATTTTAATCAATGGAATTTTTCCAATAGAGTTGATACTAAGAACTTGAGGTTGTTTCCTCGGAAAGTGTACCGTATGCTCATTGCCATTAACATGAAAAGTGACATTACCTTTGTTGCAATCAATAACAGCCCTACTGAGTATTCAAAAAGGGTCTTCCAAGAATAATATACATACTATCGTCCTCGGGAATATCAAGAATAACAAAGTCCTTTAAAATAGTAACGTTTGCAACCACAACAGGCACATCCTCACAAATACCGACAGGTATAGGAGTTGTTTTATCAGCCATTTGCAAAGATATTTCAGTAGGTGTCAACTTATTCAAATCAAGTCTACGATATAAAGAGAGAGGCATAACACTAACACCGGCTCCAAGATCACACAAAGCAGTTTTAACATAGTTTCTTTTAATGGAGCATGGTATAGTTGGTACTCCACAGATCTCCGAGTTTCTTAGGTATTCCACCCTTAAAAGTATAATTAGCAAGCATGGTGGAAATTTCAGCTTCGGTATCTTTCTTTTATTAGTAACAATTTCTTTCATATACTTAGCATAAGGATTCATTTTGAGCATATCAGTTAATCGCATACGCAAAAAGATAGGTCTAATCATTTCGGCAAAATCCTCAAAATCCTTCTCTCTGATTTTTTTCTCCCCGAAAGTGAATATATGGAGTTGGAGTTTAGGTCGGTGGAATGTCGAGGGCCCACGAGGCGGGCGCCGAGCAGCGCCCCACCCTCGTGGACGAGTGTGGGCCTTGGCGTGGATTCTTCTTCGATATTTTTAATATTTTCCGAAAAAGATGTTCCGTGGAGTTTAGTGTCATTCCGAGAACTTTTGTTTACGCACATAAATAACACCATGGAAAGTCTGCTGAAAACAGCGTTAGTCCGGGTTGGTTCCATTCAAATCATGCAAGTTAGAGTCCAAAACAAGGGCAAAAGTGTTTGGAAAAGTAGATACGACGGAGACGTATCAGTGCACTAGTTCGGTGAAGAGATGGTGATAAAAGTGTAATATTGATGGTAGAAATGTATTTTTATAATCTGAATAAATAAAACAGCAAGGTAACGAATAGTAAACGGGCACAAAAACGGTATTGCAATGGTTGAAAACAAGGCATAGGGTCCGTACTTTTGCTAGTGTAATCTCTCAACAATGCTAACATAGTTGGATCATATGATTATCCCTCAAAGTGCAATAAAGAATAACTCCCGAGTTCCTATTAGCGGAGAACAAAAGATAGAAATTGTTTGTAGGGTACGAAACCACTTCAAAGCTATTCTTTCTGATCAATCTATCCTAGAGTTAGTACTAAAATAGCATAAGCTCTTCTTTCCGATTGATCCAATCAAGAGTTCGTACTAAAATAACACCAAAGCAAATTCATATTCATAATACTCAATCCACACAAAGAACTACAAGGGGACCCCAATGTTTCTATCGGAGAAAAGATAATAAAAACTTGCATCAACCCCTATGCATAAATTACCCCAATGTCACCTCGGGAATCCGCAAGTTGAGTACTGATGTCTACTACACAACCTTCTTCTTGTAGACGTTGTTGGGCCTACAAGTGCATGAGTTTGTAGGATGATGTAAATTTCGTCAAGTGGATGACCTAAGGTTTATCAATCCGTGTGAGGCGTAGGATGAAGATGGTCTCTCTCAAACAACCGCGCAACCAAATAACAAAGAGTCTCTTGTGTCCCCAACACACCCAATACAATGGTAAATTGTATAGGTGCACTAGTTCGGCGAAGAGATGGTGATACAAGTGCAATATGGATGGTAGATATAGGTTTTTGTAATCTGAAAATATAAAAACTGTTGGAAATATGCCCTAGAGGCAATAATAAAAGGATTATTATTATATTGTCTTGTTCATGATAATTGTCTTTCATTCATGCTATAACTGTATTATCCGGAAATCGTAATACACGTGTGAATACATAGACCACAACATGTCCCTAGTGAGCCTCTAGTTGACTAGCTCGTTGATCAGCAGATAGTCATGGTTTACGACTATGGACATCGGATGTCATTGATAACGAGATCACATCATTAGGAGAATGATGTGATGGACAAGACCCAATCCTAAGCATAGCACAAGATTGTGTAGTTCGTTTTGCTAGAGCTTTTCCAATGTCAAGTATCTTTTCCTTAGACCATGAGATCGTGTAACTCCCGGATACCGTAGGAGTGCTTTGGGTGTACCAAGCGTCCTGGCAACGTATTTGGGTGACTATAAAGGTATATTACGTATCTCCGAAAGTGTACATTGGGTTGACACGGATCGAGACTGGGATTTGTCACTCCGTATGGCGGAGAGGTATCTCTGGGCCCACTCGGTAATGCATCATCATAATGAGCTCAAAGTGACCAAGTGTTTGGTCACGGGATCATGCATTACGTTACGAGTAAAGTGACTTGCCGTAACGAGATTGAACGAGGTATTGGGATACCGACGATCGAATCTCGGGCAAGTAACGTACCAATTGACAAAGGGAATTGTATACGGGTTGCTTAAATCCTCGACATTGTGGTTCATCCGATGAGATCATCGAGGAACATGTGGGAGCCAACATGGGTATCCAGATCCCGCTATTGGTTATTGGCTGGAGAGCCGTCTCGGTCATGTCTACGTGTCTCCCGAACCCGTAGAGTCTACACACTTAAGGTTCGGTGACGCTAGGGTTGTAGAGATATGAGTATGCAGTAAACCGAAAGTTGTTCGGAGTCCCGGATGAGATCCCAGACGTCATGAGGAGTTCTGGAATGGTCCGGAGGTAAAGAATTATATATGGGAAGTCGAGTTTTTGCCATCGGAAAGTTTCGGGGTCACCGGTATTGTACTGGGACCACCGGAAGGGTCCCGGGTCCACCGGGTGGGGCCACCTATCCGGAGGGCCCCATGGGCTGAAGTGGGGAGGAACCAGCCTGGTGGGCTGGTGCGCCTTAGCCCCCTCGCGCCTAGGGTTGGGAACCCTAGGGAGGGGCGCCCACTTGCCTTGGGGGCACTCCACCCCTTGGCCGCCGCCCCTAGGAGATCCCATCTCCTAGGGCAGGGCCTTATGGGGACCCTATATATAGAGGGGAGGAGGGCAGGCACCGCATGCCCCTGGCGCCTCCCTCTCCCACTCCAACACCTCCTCCTCCGTGAGAGCTTGGCGAAGCCTGCCGGGATCCTGCTTTGCATCCACCACCACGCCCGTTGTGCCTTTGGATCTCCATCAACCTCTCCTTCCCCTTGCTGGATCAAGAAGGAGGAGACGTCTTCCCAACCGTGCGTGTGTTGAACACGGAGGTGCCGTCCGTTCGGCACTTTCGGTTATCGGTGATTTGGATCACGACGGCACGACTCCCTCAACCCCGTTCTCTTGAACGCTTAGCTCCACGATCTACAAAGGTATGTAGATGCACTCCTATCACTCGTTGCTAGATGAACTCATAGATAGATCTTGGTGAAACCGTAGGAATTTTTTATTTTCTCGCAACGTTCCCCAGCAAAGGGTATCGAGCTAGGTCTATGCGTAGTTCTCTTTGCACGAGTAGAACACAATTTGTTGTGGGCGTAGATGTTGTCAACTTTCTTGCCGCTACTAGTCTTATTTTGCTTCAGCGGTATTGTGGGATGAAGCGGTCCGGACCGACCTTACACGTACGCTTACGTGAGACAGGTTCCACCGGTGACATGCACTAGTTGCATAAGGTGGCTAGCGGTGTCTGTCTCTCCCACTTTAGTTGGAGCGGATTCGATGAAAAGGGTCCTTATGAAGGGTAAATAGAAGGTGACAAATCACGTTGTGGCTTTTTCGTAGGTAAGAAAACGTTCTTGCTAGAACCCTATTGCAGCCACGTAAAAGATGCAACAACAATTAGAGGACGTCTAACTTGTTTTTGCAACAATTGCCTTGTGATGTGATATGGCCCAAAGTTGTGATGAATGATGAATGACATATTGTGATGTATGAGATCATGTTCTTGTAATAGGAATCACGACTTGCATGTCGATGAGTATGACAACCGGCAGGAGCCATAGGAGTTGTCTTAATTATTGTATAACCTGCGTGTCAATGATTTAACGCCATGTAATTACTTTACTTTATTGCTAAACCGTTAGCTATAGTAGTAGAAGTAATAGTTGGCGAGCAACTTCATGGAACCACGATGATGGAGATCATGATGATGGAGATCATGGTGTCATGCGGTGACAAGATGATCATGGAGCCCCAAGATGGAGATCAAAAGAGCTATATGATATTGGCCATATCATGTCACTATTATTTGATTGCATGTGATGTTTATCATGTTTTTGCATCTTGTTTACTTAGAAACGGCGGTAGTAAATAAGATGATCCCTCATAATAATTTCAAGAAAGTGTTCCCCTAACTATCGCGCCGTTAAGCGGTTCGTTGTTTCGAAGCACCACGTGATGATCGGGTGTGATAGATTCTAACGTTCACATACAATGGGGGTAAGACAGATTTACACATGCAAAACACTTAGGTTAACTTGACGAGCCTAGCATGTTCAAACATGGCCTCGGAACACAAGAGATCGAAAGGTTGAACATGAGTCGTATGAAAGATACGATCAACATGGAGATGTTCACCGATGATGACTAGTCCGTCTCACGTGATGATCGGACACGGCCTAGTCAACTCGGATCATGTAACACTTAGATGACTAGAGGGTGTCTAATCCGAGTGGGAGTTCATTAAATAATTTGATTAGATGAACTTAATTATCATGAACTTAGTCTAAAATCTTTGCAAAATGTCTTGTAGATCAAATGGCCAACGCTCATGTCAACATGAACTTCAACGTTCCTAGAAAACCAAAATTTGAAAGATGATGGCGGCAACTATAAGGACTGGGTCCTAACACGAGGATCATCCTCATAGCTGCCAAGAAAGCATATGTCCTAGAAGGACCGCTAGGTGAAGCACCCATCGAGAGAACCAAGGCGTTATGAACGCTTGGCGATCACGCGTCTTGATGATTACTCCCTCATTTAGTGCGGCATGCTTTACAGCTTAGAACCAGGGCTCCAAAAGCTTTTTGAGCAACACAGAGCATATGAGATGTTCGAAGAGCTGAAAATGGTTTTCCAAGCTCATGCCCGGGTCGAGAGATATGAAGTCTCCGACAAGTTCTATAGTTGTAAGATGGAGGAAAATAGTTACATCGATGAGCACATACTCAAAATGTCTGGGTTGCATAACCGCTTTGTCCCGGTGGACATTAACCTCCCGGACGAGGCGGTCATTGGCAGAATCCTTGATCACTCCCACCAAGCTACAAGAGCTTTGTGATGAACTACAATATGCGAGGGATGGTGAAAACTATTCTGAAGTATTTTCAATCTTGAAGTCACAGAGGTAGAAATCAAGAAGGAACATCAAGTGTTGATGGTCAATAAAACCACTAAGTTCAAGAAGGGCAAGGGTAAGAAGAACTTCAAGAAGGGCGGCAAGGATGTTGCTGCGCCAGGTAAGCTTTATTCTTGGGAAGAAGTCAAAGAATGGACCCAAGCACGAGACCGAGTGCTTTTATTGCAAAGGGAAGGGTCCTTTGAAGCGGAACTGCCCCAAATACTTAGCGGACAAGAAGGCCGGCAACACTAAAGGTATATGTGATATACATGTAATTGATGTGTACCTTACCGGTGCTCGTAGTAGCTCACAGGTATTTGATACGGTGTCGTTGCTCATATATGTAACTCAAACCGGGAGGCTGCGGAATAAGCGGAGGCTGGCGAAGGACGAGGTGACGATCTTGGCGTCGGGAATGGTTCCAAGGTCGATGTGATCGCCGTCGACACGCTTACCTCTACATTTACCTCACGGGATTAGTTTTAAACCTCAATAATTGTTATTTAGTGCCAAGTTTGAGCATGAACATTGTATCGGGATCTCGTTTATCTGAGATGGCTACTCATTTAAATCCGAGAATAATGGTTGTTCTATTTATATGAGAGATATGTTTTATGATCATGCTCCGATGGTCAATGGTTTATTCTTAATGAATCTCGAGCGTGATGTTACACATATTCATAGTGTGAATACCAAAAGATGTAAAGTTGATAACGATAGTCCCACATACTTGTGTAATCGCCGCCTTGGTCACATTGGTGTCAAGCGCATGAAGAAGCTCCATGTTGATGGACTTTTAGAGTCTCTCGATTATGAATCATTTGACACATGCGAACTATGCCTTATGGGAAAAATGACCAAGACTCCGTTCTCCGGAACAATGGAGCGAGCAACCAACTTATTGGAAATCATACATACTGATGTGTGCGGTCCAATGAGCGTTGAGGCTCATGGAGGATATCGTTATGTTCTCACTCTCGCGATGACTTAAGTAGATATGGGTATGTCTACTTGATGAAACACAAGTCCGAGACCTTTGAAAAGAAAGTTCAAGGAATTTCAGAATGAGGTAGAGAATCAACGTGACCGAAAAATATAGTTCTTCTGATCGGATCGTGGAGGAGAATATTTAAGTCACGAATTTGGCACACTTAAGGAAATGTGGAATCGTTTCACAACTCACGCCGCTGGAACACCTCGGTAATAGAATTGTGTGTCCGAGCGTCGTAATCGCACTCTATTGGATATGGTGCGATCTATGATGTCTCTTCTTGATTTATCGCTATCATTTTGGGGATACGCTCTAGACAGCTACATTCACTTTAAATAGGGCACCGTCTAAATTCGTTGAGGCGACACCGTATGAATTATGGTTTGGGAAGAAACCTAAGTATCGTTTCTAAAAGTTTGGGGATCACGATGCTTATGTCAAGAAACTTCAACACGAAAAGCTTCGAACCCAAGTCGGAAAAATGCGTCTTCATAGGATACCCTAAGGAAACCATTGGGTATACCTTCTACCTTAGATCCGAAGGCAAGATCTTTGTTGCCAAGAAGCGAATCCTTTTACGGAAAAAGAGTTTCTCTTGAAAGGAGTAAGTGGGAGGAAAAGTAGAACTTCGATGAAGTACTACCTCTTGAACCGGAAAGTAGTGCAGCTCAGGAAAATGTTCTGTGGTGCCTACACCCATCGGAGAGGAAATTAATGATGATGATCAAGGTACTTCGGATCAAGTTGCTCTTGAACTTTGTAGGTCCACAAGGACACGTTCCACACCAGTGGTATGGCAACCACATCACGGAAATCATGTTGTTAGACAACGGTGAACCTTGAACTATGAAGAAGCAATGGCGGGCCAGATTCCAACAAATGGCTTGAAGCCATGCAATTCGAGATAGGATCCATGTATGAAAACAAAGTATGGACTTTGGCAGTCTTGCTAGATGATCGTGGCGATAGAAAACAAATGGATCTTTAAGAAGAAGGCAGACGCGGATGGTAATGTTACCATCTATAAAGCTCGACTTGTCGCTAAGGGTTATCGGCAAGTTCAAGGGGTTGACTACGATGAGACTTTCTCTCCCGTGGCGAAAGCTGAAGTCCGTCCGAATCATGTTAGCAATTGCCGCATACTATGATTATGAGATATGGAAAATGGGCGTCAAAACGGCATTCCTTAGCAGTTATCTTAAGGAAGAACTGTATATGATGCAGTAGGAAGGTTTTGTCGACCCTAAGAATGCTAACAAGGTATGCAAGCTCCAGCGATCCATTTATGGGCTGGTGCAAGCATCTCGGAGTTGGAACATTACGCTTTGATGAGATGATCAAAGCGTTTGGGTTTTATGAGACTTATGGAGAAGCCTGCGTTTACAAGAAAGTGAGTGGGAGCTCTGTAGCATTTCTCATATTATATGTAGATGACATACTTTTGATGGGAAATGATATAGAACTTTTGGACATCATTAAGGCCTACTTGAATAAGAGTTTTTCAATGAAGGACCTTGGAGAAGCTGCTTATATATTAGGCATCAAGATCTATAGAGATAGATCGAGACGCCTCATAGGTCTTTCACAAAGCACATACCTTGATAAGATATTGAAGAAGTTCAATATGGATCGGTCTAAGAAGGGGTTCTTGCCTATGTTGCAAGGTGTGAAATTGAGCTCGGCTCAATGTCCGACCACGGCAGAAGATATAGAAGAGATGAGTGTCATCCCCTATGCCTCAGCCATAGGGTCTATTATGTATGCCATGCTATGTACCAGACCTGATGTAAACCTTGCCGTAAGTTTGGTAGGAAGGTACCAAAGTAATCCCGACAAGGAACAACGGACAGCGGTCAAGAATATCACAAGTACCTAAAAAGGACTAAGGACATGCTTCTCGTTTATGGAGGTGACGAAGAGCTCGTCGTAAAGGGTTACGTCGACGCTAGCTTCGACCTGAATCTGGATGACTCTAAGTCACAAACCGGATCACGTGTATATGTTGAATGGTGGAAGCGATGGTAGATGCATTTGCAAGCGGAAGCGTCGTGGCGGGATCTACATGTGAAGCGGAGTACATGGCAGCCTCGGAGGCAGCAAGATGAAGCAATTTGGGTGAAGGAGTTCATCACCGACCTAGGAGTCATACCCAATGCGTCGGGCCGATCAAACTCTTCTGTGACAACACCGGAGCTATTGCACTTGCCAAGGAGCCCGGGTTTCACAAGAAGACCAGTGCACATCAAGTTGCCGCTTCAACTCCATTCATGAAAATGTTCAAGATGGAGACATAGAAATTTGCAAAGTGCATACGGATCTGAATGTCGCGAGATCCGATTGGCTAAACCTCTTCCTCTTGAGCAAAACATGATCAACACCGTAACTCTATGGGTGTTCGATTCATCACAATGTAACTAGATTATTGACTCTAGTGCAAGTGGGAGACTGTTGGAAATATGCCCTAGAGGCAATAATAAAAGGATTATTATTATATTTCCTTGTTCATGATAATTGTCTTTTATTCATGCTATAATTGTATTATCCGGAAATCGTAATACTGCGTGTGAATACATAGACCACAACATGTCCCTAGTGAGCCTCTAGTTGACTAGCTCGTTGATCAACAGATAGTCATGGTTTCCTGACTATGGACATCGGATGTCATTGATAACGAGATCACATCATTAGGAGAATGATGTGATGGACAAGACCCAATCCTAAGCATATCACAAGATCGTGTAGTTCGTTTGCTAGAGCTTTTCCAATGTCAAGTATCTTTTCCTTAGACCATGAGATCGTGTAACTCCGTATACCGTAGGGAGTGCTTTGGGTGTACCAAGCGTCACAACGTAATCGGGTGACTATAAAGGTATATTACGGGTATCTCCGAAAGTGTACATTGGGTTGACACGGATCGAGACCAGGATTTGTCGATCCGTATGACGCAGAGGTATCTCCGGGCCCACTCGGTAATGCATCATCATAATGAGCTCAAAGTGACCAAGTGTTTGGTCACAGGATCATGCATTACGATGATGCAGTAAAGTGACTTGCGATGCTTGAGATTGAACGAGGTATTGGGATACCGACGATCGAATCTCGGGCAAGTAACGCAATCGATTGACAAAGGGAATTGTATACGGGGTTGCTTGAATCCTCGACATCGTGGTTCATCCGATGAGATCATCGAGGAGCATGTGGGAGCCAACATGGGTATCCAGATCCATTGTTGGTTATTGGTAGGAGAATCGTCTCGGTCATGTCTACGTGTCTCCCGAATCCGTAGGGTCTACAAACTTAAGGTTCGGTGACACTAGGGTTGTAGAGATATTAGTATGCAGTAACCCGAAAGTTGTTCGGAGTCCCGGATGAGATCCCCGACGTCACGAGGAGTTCCGGAATGGTCCGGAGGTGAAGAATTATATATGGAAAGTCTAGTTTCGGCAATCGGGAAAGTTTCGGGGGTCACCGATATTGTACTGGGACCACCGGAAGGGTCCCGGGGGTCCACTGGGTGGGGCCACCTATCTCAGAGGGCCCCATGGGCTGAAGTGGGAGGGGAACCAGCCTGGTGGGCTGGTGCGCTTCTGCCCAGCGCCTTGGGTTGGGAACCCTTGGGGTGGGGGCGCCTCCACTTTCCTTGGGGGGCACTCCACCCCCTTAGCCGCCGTCCCCCCTAGGAGATCCCATCTCCTAGGGCCGGCGCCCCCCCTTGGGGACCCTATATATAGAGGGGGGGAGGGAGGGCAGACGCACCCATGCCCCCGGGCGCCTCCTCTCCCACTCCAACACCTCCTCCTCCTCCAGTAGAGCTTGGCGAAGCCTACTTGGGGATCCTTGCATCCACCACCACGCCGTCGTCTTGCTGGATCTCCATCAACCTCTCCTTCCCCTTGCTTTGGATCAAGAAGGAGGAGACGTCTTCCCCAACAAATGCGTGTGTTGAGCAGCGGAGGTGCCGTCCGTTCGGCACTCGGTTATCGGTGATTTGGATCACTGACAGTACGACTCCCTCAACCCCGTTCTCTTGAACGCTTCCGCTCGCGATCTACAAAGGTATGTAGATGCACTCCTATCACTCGTTGCTAGATGAACTCATAGATAGATCATGGTGAAACCGTAGGAAATTTTTTATTTTCTGCAACGTTCCCCAACAAAAACAGCAAGGTAACAAGTGATAAAAGTGAGCGTAAACGGTATTGCAATGATAGGAAAAAAGGCCTACGGTTCATACTTTCACTAGTGCAAGTTCTCTCAACAATAATAACATAGATCGATCATATAACAAGCCCTCAACATGCAACAAAGAGTCACTCCAAAGCTACTAATAGCGGAGAACAAACGTAGAGATTATAGTAAGTGCGAAACCACCTCAAAGCTATTCTTCGGATCAATCTATAAAAGAGTTAGTACTAGAATAACACCTTAAGACACAAATCAACCAAAACCCTAATGTCACCTAGATACTCCATTGTCACCTCAAGTATCCGTGGTCATGATTATACGTTATGCATCACACAATCTAAGATTCATCCAAACAATTCAAAAGTACTTCAAAGATTGCCCAATAGTTTCTACCGGAGAGTCAAGAGCGATGTGCCAACCCCTATGCATAGGTTCATGGGCCGGAACCATGAGATTGGTCACCAAAACATACATCAAGAGGCACGTGAAATCCCATTGTCACCACAGATAAGCACGACAAGACATACATCAAGTGTTCTCATAAAAGACTCAATCCGATAAGATAACTTCAAAGGGGAAACTCAATTCGTCACAAGAGAGTAGAGGGGGAGCAACATCATAAGATCCAACTATAATAGCAAAGCTCGCGATACATCAAGATCGTGCCATAGAGGGACCACGAGAGAGAGAGAGAGAGAGATCAAACACATAGCTACTGGTACATACCCTCAGCCCCGAGGGTGAACTACTCCCTCCTCGTCATGGATAGCACCGGGATGATGAAGATGGCCACCGGTGATGGATTCCCCCTCCGGAAGGGTGCCGGAACGGGCTCCCGAGAGGTTTTTGGTAGCTACAGAGGCTTGCGGCGGCGGAACTCCCGATCTATCTTCTCCGTGGATGTTTTTAGGGTACATGGGACTATATAGGCGAAAGAAGTCGGTCGAGGGGTGCTCGAGGGGTCCATGAGACAGTGGGGCGCCTACAGAGGGGGGGCGCCTCATCTCTGGGCTCCTCGAGGATCTTTCCGACTTGAACTCCAAGTTTCCAGGATCATATTCTTCCCAAAAATAACGCTGCCGAAGGTTACATTCCGTTTGGACTCCGTTTGATATTCCTTTTCCTCGAAATACTGAAACAGGCAATAAAATAGCAATATGGGCTGGGCCTCCGGTTACTAGGCTAGTCCCAAAAGTAGTATAAAAGTGTATAATAAATCCCATAATCATTCAAAACAGGTAATATAATTGCATGGAACAATCAAAAATTATAGATACGTTGGAGACGTATCAAGCATCCCCAAGCTTAATTCCTGCTCGTCCTCGAGTAGGTAAATGATAAAAACAGAATTTTTGATGTGGAATGCTACTAGGCATAATTTCGTTGTAATTCTTCTTAATTGTGATATGAATATTCAGATCCGAAAGATTCAAGACAAAAGTTTAATATTGACGTAAAAATAATAACACTTCAAGCATACTAACTAAGCAATCATGTCTTCTCAAAATAACATGGCCAAAGAAAGTTATCCCTACAAAATCATATAGTCTGGCTATGCTCTATCTTCACCACACAAAGTATTTAAGTCATGCACAACCCCGATGACAAGCCAAGCAATTGTTTCATACTTTAACATTTTCAAAACTTTTTCAATCTTCACGCAATACATGAGCGTGAGCCATGGATATAGCACTATAGGTGGAATAGAATGGTGGTTGTGGAGAAGACAAAAAGAGGGGAAGATAGTCTCACATCAACTAGGCGTATCAACGGGCTATGGAGATGCCCATCAATAGATATCAATGTGAGTGAGTAGGGATTGCCATGCAACGGATGCACTAGAGCTATAAGTATGTGAAAGCTCATCAAAAGAAACTAAGTGAGTGTGCATCCAACTCGCTTGCTCACGAAGACCTAGGGCAATTTGAGGAAGCCCATCATTGGAATATACAAGCCAAGTTCTATAATGAAAAATTCCCACTAGTATATGAAAGTGAAAACATAGGAGACTCTCTATCATGAAGATCATGGTGCTACTTTGAAGCACAAGTGTGGTAAGAGGATAGTAGCATTGTCCCTTCTCTCTTTTTCTCTCATTTTTTTGTTTTTTTATTATTTTTTTATTTGGGCCTTTTCTCCTTTTTTATGGCCTCTTTTTTTTCTTCTTTTTATTTTTATTTTTCGTTCGGAGTCTCATCCCGACTTGTGGGGGAATCATAGTCTCCATCATCCTTTCCTCACTGGGACAATGCTCTAAAAAATGATGATCATCACACTTTTATTTTCTTACAACTCAAAAATTACAACTCGATTCTTAGAACAAAATATGACTCTCTGAAGCGGTGTCGGGATGTGCAATGACTCATGAGTGACATGTATGAAAGAATTATGAACGGTGGCTTTGCCACAACTACGATGCCAACTACATGATCATGCTAAGCAATATGACAATGATGGAGCGTGCCATAATAAACGGAACGGTGGAAAGTTGCATGGCAATATATCTCGGAATGGCTATGGAAATGCCATGATAGGTAGGTATGGTGGCTGTTTTGAGGAAGGTATATGGTGGGTGTATGATCTTTGGCGAAAAGTGCGGTATTAGAGAGAGGCTAGCAATGGTGGAAGGGTGAGAGTGCATATAATCCATGGACTCAACATTAGTCATAAAGAACTCATATACTTATTGCAAAAATCTACAAGTTATCAAAGCAAAGTATTACGCGCATGCTCCTAGGGGGTAGATTGGTAGGAAAAGACCATCGCTTTCTCCCGGCAGCCACTCATAAGGAAGACAATCAATAAATAAATCATGCTCTGACTTCATCACATAACGGTTCACCATACGTGCATGCTACGGGAATCACAAACTTTAACACAAGTATTTCTCAAATTCACAACTACTCAACTAGCATGACTCTAATATCACCATCTTCATATCTCAAAACAATTATCAAGCATCAAACTTCTCATAGTATTCAACACACTCATAAGAATTCTTACAAATCTTGAATACCAAGCATATTAGGATTATTTAGCGAATTACCATGCTATTTAAGACTCTCAAAATAATCTAAGTGAACCATGAGAGTTCATATATTTCTTCAAATAAAACCACCAAGTGCTCTAAAAGATATAAGTGAAGTACTAGAGCAAATGACAAACTACTCCGAAAGATATAAGTGAAGATCAATGAGTAGTCGAATAATTATGCAACTATGTGAAGACTCTCCCATTTAATAATTTCATATCTTGGTATTTTATTCAAACAGCAAGCAAAGCTAAATAAAACTACATTGCAAGGATAGCACAACTCATGTGAAGAAGCAAAAACTTAGGCTCAACCGATACTAACCGATAGTTGTTGAAGAAGAAAGGTGGGATGCCTACCGGGGCATCCCCAAGCTTGGATGCTTGAGACTTCTTGAAATATTATCTTGGGGTGCCTTGGGCATCCCCAAGCTTGAACTTTTGTGTCTCCTTAATTCCTCTCATATCATGGTTTCTCTTTTTATCAAAAGCTTCATTCACAACAAACTCAACAAGAACTCGTGAGATAGATTAGTATAAACCAATGCAAAACCTTATCATTTTCTACTGTAACAAATCACTAACATTATTATTAAACATTGCATACTAAATGCCTCTGCATATTTAATACTCCTATCCTCAAATAGAATCATTAAACAAGAAAACATATGCAAACAATGCAAACATAACAGCAATCTGCCAAAACAGTACAGTCTGTAAAGAATGCAAGAGTATCAATACTTCCACGACTCCAAAATTATGAACTAAAATTCCCACTGTAATAAATTTATCAGAGCTCAATATTCAAAAAGATTCAACATTATACCACTCTCTGACTTTTCTAGGGAATTTTTGCAACAACGGTAAACTTTCTGTTTTCAAACAGCAACATGTATACTTGCAAAATAAGCATGGTAAAGGCTATCCTTCACATTTTTATTGAAACTAAAGATGAAAAACATTATTATAAATAACAGCAAGCAAATACTAACAAAATAAAATGACGCTCCAAGCAAAACACATATCATGTGGTGAATAAAAATATAGCTCCAAGTAAAGTTACCGATGAATGAAGATTTAAAGAGGGGATGCCATCCGGGGCATCCCCAAGCTTAAACAACTTGATTGTCCTTGAATATTACCTTGGGGTGCCTTGGGCATCCCCAAGCAAAGGCTCTTGCCACTCCTTATTCCATAGTCCATCGAATCTTTACCCAAAACTTGAAAACTTCACAACACAAAACTCAACAGAGAAAACTTCGTAGAAGCTCCGTTAAGCGAAAGAAAACAAAACACCACTTCAAGGATGCTGTGAATGAAGACTTGGCCGTGGCGTGATGTACGCCATGAATCACGTCCAGTGAGTGATTTTGTGTAGATATTATTCTCTCTGATTGTTGTGTGGAAATTATTTTGCGAGCCGGACAACATCCTTGTGTTCAAAATCTTCTATGAAGTATTCGGAGGAGGAACCCGCCTTGCAATGTCAAAGAAGACAATATGCGGCGCCGGACTAAATCGTCATTGAAGCCTGGTTCAGGGGACTCTGAGGAGTCCTGGATTAGGGGTGTCGGATAGCGAACTATCACCGGTGGCTGGACTCTGGACTATGAAGATACAAGATTGAAGACTTCCGTCCGATGTCGGATGGGACTTTCCTTGGCGTGGAAGGCAAGCTTGGCAATGGATATGTAGATCTCCTACCAATGTAACCGACTGTGTAACCCTATCCCTATCCGGGTGTCTATATAAACGGAGGGTTTTAGTCCGTGGGGCGAACAACAATCATACCATAGGCTAGCTTATAGGGTTTAGCCTCTCGATCTCGTGGTAGATCTACTCTTGTACTACCCATATCATCAATATTAACCAAGCAGGAGTAGGGTTTTACCTCCATCGAGAGGGCCGAACACGGGTAAAACATCGTGTCCCTTGTCTCCTGTTACCATCCGCCTAGACGCACAGTTCGGGACCCCCTACCCGAGATCCGCGGTTTTGACACCGACATTGGTGCTTTCATTGAGAGTTCCTCTGTGCGTCGCCTTTAGGCCCGATGGCCCTTCCGATTATCAACAACGACATGGTCGAGGGTGAGACTTTTCTCCCGGACAGATCTTAAATATTCGGCGGCTTTACTGCTGCGGAACCCAATTAAGCAGCCATCCGAGCGAGATCGAAAGCTACGCTCTGGCCATCGGTCAGATTTGGAAGTTTGAACTATACGGTGACATCCGCGAAGACTTGATCTTGACGGGTTTGAGCCTGACCATCGGCGCCGCCTTTGTCTCGATGGGTATGATCTAGCTCTGCCGCGAGCGGTGTCACGGAGGCCGCACCGGCGTCGCTCGACCCTTAGTTCGGAGCCGATTCGCCGATCGAGGACGAGTGGTTGGACACCGCCTCGGGGAACGATATCTCTGGCGATTGAGCCGAACACCATCCCCATCGCTGCGAGCCGTGACTCGAGGTGCGGACTCCTCTCCGGACTCGAACCTCCGTGCCCCTGCGGTCGAATCGACTGGGCGCCCGGTTATGGAGTTCACCGCCCAGACATCTTTCGAGAAACTTCGCCTTTGGCGATATCACGAACTCATTAAAGTCTCTCTCTTTGTCGGGGAGGCCTGGCGAACCACGGTCGAGAAGGTTGGGATTCGAGACGACAAAGAAATTCAACGCCCACCCACCACCCACTTTGTAGCCACTCGCCGATGATTTAACCGACATGCTCGACTTCGACTCGAAGACATCGATGGTATGGGCGGCTTGCGGAGGCGATCAAACAAGCGCCCACGGGGCCTGGAAGGCCACCTCGTCATATGACATATACATGGTGGACATCCCAAAAGATGGGAATGGCGATGGAACAGCGGAGGATGACCCCTCCAAGAAACAACCCAAGCGCCAACGTCAGCGGCGCCGCTCTAAATCCCGCCACAGCAAAAACGACGAATCCGGCACGGGAGATAATAACACCCCGGACAGTGCCGAAGACAACCCCTCCAAAGAGATTGACGGGGGAGGAGGGAAGCCAGCCCTCATGATAGAGCGGCGACGGAGAGGTAGAGGGCGATAATTATATGCCTCCCTCCGAAGATGAGGCAAGCCTCGACGACGACGAATTTGTCGCGGCGGAGGATCCGCGAACAGAGGCGTTTCAAGCGCAGGCTTATGGCCATGGCAAGCAGCCTCAAGAAAAGCGGCGTGACTTAGAGTGACCAAGACTTGCTAGGCAGCAGATGGGTAGAAGTCCTTGCGTAGCGAGGAATCTGAACTCGAGCGCCCCTCAAAAGCTACCCCAAGCGTGGGCCGTTGCCTCGATCGAGGAGGAGGAAGCACCCGCATCACCAGCGCGCATGACATGATAGGCCGCCACCTGTGGCGCGTGACAGAGAGACCTCTCGACCCTCCGCTCAAGCCACGCCCGGCCGCGCTCAAAAAGTACCAAGGCACGGGAGAACGCACCGGACTTGCGTAGATTTCTTTGGAGGATAAGGCAAAGCAAACAAGATCGATCTCTGAGATCGGCGTGGGCGTAACGACTCGGGATGTTTACCGTCACGCCGGATCTGACAAAGACCCGGCCGGGCCGAACACAGCAGACAAAGCTCATATGAGCTACATCGTGATATTGCCCAATACAGAGGCGCCACACACCCACTATGCTTCACAGATGAAGTAATGGATCATCAAATCCCTGAGGGTTTCAAACCCGTAAACATTGAATCATACGATGGTACCACAGATCCTGCAGTGCGGATCGAGGACTATCTCCTCCGTGATCCACATGGCTCGCGGTGATGATCTACACGCCATCAAATACCTCCCACTCAAGCTTAAAGGACCAGCTCGGCATTGGCTCAACAGCTTGCGGCCAGAATCAATTGGTTGTTGGGAAGACACGGAAGCCGCATTCCTCGATAACTTCCAGGGCACATATGTGCGACCACCGACGCCGATGACCTTAGCCATATAATTCAGCAGCCAGATGAACCGGCGGACAATTACGGACACGGTTCTAACCAAGAAAAAATAAAATCGTTGACTTTCCGGGATCACGAGAGGCCCTTGCAGCCTTCAAACATAACATCCGTGACGAGTGGCTTGCTCGGCACCTCGGGACCGAGAAAAGCGAAATCCATGGCAGCCCTCACATCACTCATGACCCGCTTCGCGAGGAGAGGACAGCTAGCTAGCTCAAGCAACAACTTGGAAAAAACACCGGTAGTTCGGATACCAAGGACAAGAATGGCGGTGTCGCGGCCGCAACAAGAATAAACGCTGCATTAAGGGTGACAATTACGAAGATATGACAGAATGCCGGATTCAGAGGCTCTAAAACCCGGTCCCGGAAGAAGCCATTCAAAAGAAATACCCAGGGCCATTGGCCCAACTTGGACTGAATACTCGATCTCTTGTGCGGATACATGGCTTTGAAAAACCAGCCAACCACACCAACAGAGATTGTTGGGTGTTCACAGCGAGCAAGTTCAATGCCGAACTCAATGACAAGGGGCTGCATAAGCGATGACGAGGAGGAGCCCCTACTACTTAACAATAGAGGACGAAGGGCTTTCCCCACAAGTGCGGACGGTGAACATGATATACGCAACTCCACATACCCAAAAGGGAGCGAAGCGTGCACTAAAGGGACGTATATGCGATGGAGCCGCCGCCAAAGTTCAACCGTGGTCCTCCTGCCCGATCACTTTTGATCGAAGGAACCACCCCACTAGCATCCGACACGGCGGATTCACCGCATTGGTTCTTGACCCAATCATTGACGGGTTCCACCTCACTAGAGTCCTGATGGACGGCGGCAGCAGCCTGAACCTGCTTTACCAGGATACAGTGCACAAAATGGGCATAGACCCCTCAAGGATTAAACCCACAAAGACGACCTTTAAAGGCGTCATTCCAGGTGTAGAGGCCAATTGTACAGGCTCAGTTACACTCGAAGTGGTCTTCGGATCCCCGGATAACTTCCGAAGCGAAGAGTTAATCTTCGACATAGTTCCGTTCATGATGGCTATCACGCCTTTGCTTGGACGAACCGCATTTGCAAGTTCAATGCGGTGCCGCACTCACGCATATCTCAAGCTCAAGATGCCAGGCCCTCGGGGAGTAATCACGGTCAATGGAAACACCGAGCGCTCTCTTCGAGCGGAGGAGCATACGGCGGTAATGGCGGCGGAAGTGCAAAGCAGCCTCTTAAGGCAATTCGAGTCCGCCATTAAACGTCCGGACACCGTCAAGCGCGCCCGGAGTAACCTACAGCAAGACCGCCTGGCACGATCCGAGCAAGCATAGCAATGCGGCCCCAATCCCAGCCCTCGCGAAATCGCGAAGCCAGTTCTACGCGTACATAACTACGCTCTGGAGATACCATGGGCATAAGGGGAGAGCACGACCACGACGCGCCAGAGTGCGGCTCAACCGCACTGTGGGCTCCGATTGTGTCATTCTTTTTTTCTTTTCTCTTACTTTCAGGACTCCGTTTTCCGAAGCCTTGTCGGCACTAGAATTGCCGAACTCACGATGCAACAGCCAGGAAGCGTAGTTACGCCGAGTGTCCAGTGGTCTCTACTACTGAGCATTATACCTGTTTTACATACCACCCCGCAGCTTACCCCTCGGAGGGGACATGCTAAATAGTCCCATCCCTTGCTTACCGCACTATTTGTATCGCTCGCTTTCATTGCGATTACCTTTTGAATAAACAATACATAGCTTCGCTATTATTGCATTCCCTTTTTCCATATATGTTCATCTATGACACGTTGCACCCGTACACTTTGGTACGGCCAATACAACAGGGGCTTGAGTACCTGAGAATGGTGTGATAAGTCCGAACACTTTCACAAGTCGGCACCCGAACTTATAGCATTATATGCATCGGCTCGAATCATGTCTTGGGTCAATAGTTGGGTTTGCTGGCTCCATGTTTTGGTACCTTACGTTCCGTTATATCGGCTAAGGTAGCACCGGGAGAACCACTGCGATTGTGCCCGGTTGAGCTGGGTTGAGCACGTCAAAGGAGAAAGCTAAAACTGACCGGCCATGATAAGGCGAGAGCTGGTCGTTGTTCGAGAGGTTTTTCGGTCCCTAAAGACTTATGCCGCTTAGAGCGAGGAGCCGGGCTCTGTCCGCCAAGGCGTGGATAGCGCCTTAACTGGGTCTTCCGAATACTAGGGGCTTCGCCGAAATTTAAAATTATAGAATTCTATGGCTAAGTGAGAGTGTTCAAGCACTATAAGTCCGGTTGCTGGTTCGTTGCATTGAGCGCCTCCCTCGTAGGGACCCAAGAATGGGAACAAGAGCGCTCAAGTTTATCCCGAACACCCCAAAGACTTCGTGGCATGGGGGCGAAGCCAACGACTTGCCATCTCTCTGATTTGATAAACAGGCCGCACAAAAGGTAATATTTTAAATTCACAAGCGTTGCTTAAGCGCATATGAACAAGTTTCCAGCCAGACAGATAACAAATGCGAGTCTATTCAAAAATTACATCTTTGGAACATTCACCCGCTATCAGGTAAGGCACCCTCCAGACGCCCTCATAATACATTTAGACTTGCGATGCTCCTTGCCCACTGGTGGTCCGTCCTTCACAAGCTTCTCGCCATCCGGCTTGCCCCAGTGCACCTTAGTGACGGGCAAGGGCCCCACGAGCACCTTCGATGCAGACAGAGCGCTTGATTACTTGATCCACGGACAAAGGCCCACCACTACCGACTAGCCCGGTAGCTCCGGGCATGGCCTCATTTGGCCACAGCCGAGCTATAAGGCCCTTCATGGCTTGTTCGGCGACCTTGTGGAGCTCGACCAATTGCTTCAGTTGGTCGCTCAAAGGCACCGGATGTTCGGCCTCAAAGACATCGAGACCAAAACACCTTTCTCCGTCGAGCTCCGTCTTCGGCCGGTAGAAAGCGGCGGCATCGGGTACATTCTTGGAGGCAGATCTGCGAAGGCTCGGAGAGCTCCGGATTCGGTAAGTAATGTGATAATTGACTTTTACATTCTTGCTTTGCATAAAGAATGCCTTACCCGCCTCTATCTTCTTCATCGCCTCGATTTCCTGGAGGGATTTTTGGGCTTCGGCCTTAGCGGCTTTGTCACTCTCAAGAGCCGAGGCAAGCTCGGACTCTCGGGTCTTGAGTCCCGCTCCAAACCCTCGTGTTTTTCACGAGAGCCCTGGAGCTCTTGCCGTTACCTCCTTGTTCGCCTCCCCCTTCTCTCGCTGGCCGGTCGCTCCACGGCCGCTTTGTTTTCGGCCGCAGTCACCCACTTCCTTTAGGTCGCCACCTCGTTGAGGGCCCTACAATACCCATGTTATTCTGTCTTTTTGCAACCAACTCCTTTCTATAAGGTATTACTTTAATAAGGTATTTTTACCTTCTTTGTCCTCGAGCTGCTTCTTGGCTTGGCCGAGCTCGTTCTCGGACCGCTCGAGGCTCTCCTTTAATACATTGACCTCACTTGATCGGTCTGGCAGAGGTTAGCGAGGCAGCCTTTGCATTCCCATATTGACATAATTATGTTAGACTCCTGCGAATAGTCTTTTTAGATCCTTAGTCCGGTTTTTCTTTAGAACACCGAACTAAGCATCGAGGGCTACTGTCTATGCGGTAATCTTCTTGCATATATTGAAAACTTACCTCAAAGCCCGTTAGAAGGCTGTTAGAAGCCGGTCACCAGCCCGCTCTTGGCGGATCGAACTTTTCGATCACCGCACTCCTTAGCAGTGCGGTGCTCCTCCTTCGATGGAGGCGCCATTAAGCGCCTCCCGATGCTGTCCGTGCCTCGGTTGGACGGCGAAAGGACACGGCGTCTTACCCTTCTTACGAAGGGGCCGCTTGCGGACTTGAACCGCTTAAAGGTTCGGTATGGAGTCCGGACAAGGTCGGGCTTAGAGCCCCGGGGACCTTGCTCCCCTCACGCCTGCAGTCCGGGAGGCTGCCTTTGTGGCGCCTCCTGCGCCCTCCTCTTGACCAGGCCCCCCTTGGGGCCCCACCTCAAGGCGTCGTCGGTGCGAGGCGAGGAGGCGGCCGAAGAGAAGTGCTCTCCACTTGGACGAGATTCAGGGACCCGCTTGCCCAGGCGGCAAGCTCGCTTGGGCGGGCTGCATGATTGTTCTAAGCATTAGAGAACACTATGCATTAAATAAGAAAAAACCATGGGTATCCAGGACACTTACGATCTCGCAAGGGGCTTGGCCTCGAGGGCCACTCCTCCTCGCCGTCGTTGGCGTTGGTGGAGACGCGTCCGGGAGGAAGGGTTCTTCCTTCTTGGTCCCTCCGGCCTCCCCCGGTCAGGCGACCTTCCTTTTCTTCTCTTCCCCGCTGGGGAGAGGCTTCTTTCCTCCTCCTCGGGAGAGGATTCGCCGTAATCCGACACCACTTGGTGCCGGGAGCTCCTTGAGTTCCCGTGGCCTCCTTCTTAGCCTTCTTCTCCGACACCACGTGAGGTGCGGAACCAAGAGCCCCGCTGCCAAGGCGTCCAGCGGAGTCTTCCCCGGCAAAGGAGTCGGACGATTAATCTGTCCGGACGTCTTCAGCCATCTGTCAAAAGGTTAGGGAGTTTTAGATCCGCATAGAGTCAAACTATGAACAAAGAGTCCCATAAAGGGCAAAATAATTTACCTCGCTGGCTTGACGCTGCAGCGGAATCCGCGATCTTGATAGCGGATGCAAGTGGAGCTTCGGCGCCTCTTGGGCAAAGACCTTCCTGCATCTTCGTGACGTAGTGTCGAAGAGCCGCTCAAGGTCGATGATGTGCGGATCGAACTCCCACAAATTGAAGGCCCGCTGCTGGCACGGGAGAATCCGGCAGATGAGCATAACCTAGACTACGTTGAAAAGCTTTAGGTTCTTGTCCACGGTGTTCGGACATTGTGTTTGGAGTCCGCCGGCTCTTCCGAATCACCCCCACGTCAGCCCGTCTCTTTCCATGATGTGAGCCGCGTGGGGAGCCAGATCTGAATTGGGGCCGCCGCTCATTTGGAGTCGCGGCTCGGTGATGTAGAACCACCCCGATTGCCACCTTTATGGTCTCCACGAAGGAGCCCTTAAGCCATGTGACGTTGGGCATCACGCCGCCATGGCACCTCCAAGACTCCGCTTGTCGACCGCCCACTATCTTTGGCTTGGCGCTAAAGGTCTTCAACCATAAGTCAAGTGGGGCTGGATGCGAAGGAAGGTTTCGCTGACGCATTTATAAACGTCGAGATATTGAGGATGAAGTTTGGGGCGGATCGTGGAAATCCAGGCCGTAGTAGAACATGAGCCCCCGGACAAATGGGTGAAGTGGAAAACCTAGTCCCATGGAGGAAGTGGGTGAGGAACACCACCCTCTCATGGGGCACAGGGTGGGGATGAGCTGCCCCTTGGTGGGGAGCCGACAGCGATGTCGCCGGGACAAGTATCCGGCGTCCCGCAATCTTGTGATGTGCCCCTCCGTGACGGAGGAGACCATGCACTTGCCTCCCGCCTCCGGACATGGCTGGAGAAGGTTGAGGAGAGATGTGCGGACTCGAGGCGTTGGAGCTTGAGTGCGCAGAAATGGATGAGCAAAGGAGGAAGAAGGCGTGGGTGAAAAGGTGGATCCTTATCCCTTATTTGGACGGACGCAACTAAGCGCCCCCACCGCCTGGTAAAACTCTCTTATCTTCCAAACGCCGTAATCAATGGCGCGGTTGGGTTACCCACGTCCGTATTGATGAGAATCCCGGAATAAGGGGACACGATCTACGCTTTGACAAGACGCAGTTATGAAACCGCTAAACGCTAAGCCGATTTGGTGATCTGATTAAAACGATTCGAACAAAGACTTGGCGTGGCGTGATGGCACGCTTGAGTACGTCGGCGGTGTGATTTTGTGTAGATATTATTCTCTCTACGGTGTTGTGTGGAAATTATTTTTGCGAGCGGACCGCATCCTTGTGTTCAAAATCTTCTATGAAGTATTCGAGGAGGAACCCGCCTTGCAATGCGCCGAAGACAATATCGCGCCCGGACTAAGGCGTCATTGAAGCCTGGTTCAGAGACTCTTGAGGGAGTCTGGATTAGGGGTGTCCGGATAGCGAACTATCACCGGTGGCGGACTCTGGACTATGAAGATACAAGATTGAAGACTTCGCCTGATTAATAGGATGGGACTTTCCTTGGCGTGGAAGGCAAGCTTGGCAATACGGATATGTAGATCTCCTACCAATGTAACCGACTCTGTGTAACCCTAACCCTATCCTCGGGGTGTCTATATAAACCAGAGGGTTTTAGTCAGAGGGCGAACAACAATCATACCATAGGCTAGCTTATAGGGTTTAGCCTCTCTACGATCTCGTGGTAGATCTACTCTTGTACTACCCATATCATCAATATTAATCAAGCGGGAGTAGGGTTTTACCTCCATCGAGAGGGCCCGAACCTGGGTAAAAACATCGTGTCCCTTGTCTCCTGTTACCATCCGCCTAGATGCACAGTTCGGGACCCCCTACCCGAGATCCGCCGGTTTTGACACCGACAGTTGCCTCCCAACAAGCGGTAATGTTTAAAGCCCCTAGCTAGGCATGATGATTTCAATGATGCTCACATAAAAGATAAGAATTGAAACATAAAGAGAGCATCATGAAGAATATGACTAGCACATTTAAGCCTAACCCACTTCCTATGCATAGGGATTTTGTGAGCAAACAACCGGGAACAATAATCAACAAGCATAGGAAGACAAAACAAGCATAACTTCAAAACTTTAAGAACATAGAGAGGAAACTTGATATTATTGCAATTCCTACAAGCATAAATTCCTCCCTCATAACAATTTTCAGTAGCATCATGAATGAATTCAACAATATAACCAGCACCTAAAGCATTCTTTTCATGATCTATAAGCATAGAAAATTTACTACTCTCCACATAAGCAAATTTCTTCTCATGAATAATAGTGGGAGCAAACTCAACAAAATAACTATCATGTGATTGAAAATTAAGATCAAGATGACAAGTTTCATGGTTATCATTATTCTTTATAGCATAATGTGTCATCACAATAATCATCATAGATAGGAGGCATGCTTTCATCGTAGTAAATTTGCTCATCAAAGCTTGGGGACAAAAATATCATATTCATCAAACATAGCTTCCCCAAGCTTGTGGCTTTGCATATCATTAGCATCATGGATATTCAAGGAGTTCATACTAACAACATTGCAATCATGCTCATCATTCACATATTTTATGCCAAGAATTCTATGTAATTCTTCTTCTAGGACTTGAGCACAATTTTCCTTCCCATCATTTTCACGAAAGACATTAAAAAGATGAAGCACATGAGGCACTCTCAATTCCTATTTTTGTAGTTTTCTTTTATAAACTAGACTAGTGTTAAAACAAGAAACAAAAAGATTCGATTGCAAGATTTAAAGATATACTTTCACTTACCTAGCCTCCTCGGCAACGGCGCCAGAAAAGAGCTTGACGTCTACTACACAACCTTCTTCTTGTAGACGTTGTTGGGCCTGCAAGTGCACAGGTTTGTAGGACAGTAGCAAATTTCCCTCAAGTGGATGACCTGAGGTTTATCAATCGTCGGAGGCGTAGGATGAAGATGGTCTCTCTCAAACAACCCTGCAACCAAATAACAAAGAGTCTCTTGTGTCCCCAACACACCCAATACAATGGTAAATTGTATGGAAATTGCACTAGTTCGGGCGAAGAGATGGTGATACAAGTGCAATATGGATGGTAGATATAGGTTTTGTAATCTGAAAATATAAAACAGCAAGGTAACAAGTGGTAAAGTGAGCGTAAGCGGTATTGCAATGATAGGAAACAAGGCCTAGGGTTCATACTTTCACTAGTGCAAGTTCTCTCAACAATAATAACATAGATAGATCATATAACAAGCCCTCAACATGCAACAAAGAGTCACTCCAAAGCCACTAATAGCGGAGAACAAACGTAGAGATTATGGTAGGGTACGAAACCACCTCAAAGCTACTCTTTGGATCAATCTATAAAAGAGTTCAGTACTAGAATAACACCTTAAGACACAAATCAACCAAAACCCTAATGTCGCCTAGATACTCCATTGTCACCTCAAGTATCCGTGGGCATGATTATACGATATGCATCACACAATCTCAGATTCATCCAACCAACACAAAGTACTTCAAAGATTGCCCCAAAGTTTCTACCGGAGAGTCAAGAACGTGTGCCAACCCCTATGCATAGGTTCATGGGCGGAACCCGCAAGTTGGTCACCAAAACATACATCAAGAGGCACGTGAAATCCCATTGTCACCACAGATAAGCACGGCAAGACATACATCAAGTGTTCTCATAAAAGACTCAATCCGATAAGATAACTTCTAAGGGAAACTCAATTCATCACAAGAGAGTAGAGGGGAGAAACATCATAAGATCCAACTATAATAGCAAAGCTCGCGATACATCAAGATCGTGCCATAGAGGAACACGAGAGAGAGAGAGATCAAACACATAGCTATCGGTACATACCCTCAGCCCCGAGGGTGAACTACTCCTCCTCGTCATGGATAGCGCCGGGATGATGAAGATGGCCGCCGGTGATGGGTTCCCCCTCAGGTGCCGAACGGGCTCTGAGAGGTTTTGGTGGCTACAGAGGCTTGCGCGAAGTGAACTCGATCTATCTTCTCCGTGGATGTTTTTAGGGTACGTGGGACTATATAGGTGAAAGAAGTCGGTCGGGGGGTGCTTGAGGGGCCCACAAGACAGGGGGGCGCGCCCTGTAGGGGGGGGGATCCCCTATCTCCTGGGATCCTCGAGGATCTTCTGACTTGAACTCCAAGTCTCCAGGATCATATTCTTCCCAAAAATAACGCTGCCGAAGGTTTCATTCCATTTGGACTCCGTTTGATATTCCTTTTCCTCGAAATACTGAAACAGGCAATCAAACAGCAATATGGGCTGGGCTTCCGGTTAGTAGGTTAGTCCCAAAAGTAGTATAGAAGTGTATAATAAAGCCCATAATCATTCAAAACAGGTAATATAATAGCATGGAACTATCAAAAATTATAGATACGTTGGAGACGTATCAAGTACCATAACATACATCAAGTAAATCAATATGATACCCCATTGTCACCTTAAATATTCATACTACAAGAGATAAATCATGTGTTCTCATATCTGAACATTCAATCCGACAAGATAAAACTTCAAAGGGTAAAGATTCAATTCATCACAACAAGAGTATAGAGGGGAGAAACATCATATGATCCATCTATGTTAACAAAGCCCATGATATAGATCACGAGAGAGAGAGATTAGACACATAACTACTGGTACAAACCCTCAGCCCCGAGGGTGGACTACTCCCATCTCATCGTGGTGGCCGCTGGGATGATGAAGATGGCCACCGGAGATGATTCCCCCCCCCTCTGCGAGGTGCAAATGCTTGGGTCTAGATTGGTTTTCGGTGGCTACAGAGCCTTGGTGGCAGAACTTGATCTAGGTTTTCAGGAAGGGTTTGAATATTTGGGAATTTATAGTGCAAAGAGGGGGTGCGGGAGGCCACCGAGGTGGGCACAACCCACCTGGGCGCACCAGGGAGCCCTGGTAGGTTGTGCCCCCCTCGGGGCACCCCCCAGGTGCTGCTCTGGCCCATCTTGGGTGTTCTGGTCCATAGAAAATCTCCAAAAAGTTTCGCGGTGTTTGGACTCCGTTTGATATTGATTTTCTGCGATGTAAAAAACATGCAAAAACAGCAAGTGGCACTTGGCACTATGTCAATAGGTTAGTCCCAAAATGTGATATAAAATGACTATAAAATGATTATAAAACATCCAAGAATGATAGTATAACAGCATGGAACAATAAAAAATTATAGATACGTTGGAGACATATCAGGAATACGGGCATATGAGTGTACATAGAGCATGTCCTAAATTTGATAGACACAAACATCAAGTTGCAGCAAATTAAGAAGCAGAATGAGGACAATTTAGTCCTGAATTTGTTAGTGAAGGCCACATCATTTGTCAGTACTGTATCTCATAGAGAAGATGAACAATTAGCCACAGTTTTATATGAACCACCTGTTGTGTATGATTTGAGAGATCCTCCTGTGCTTGTTGTTGATGATCATGGTGTTGTTTTTGAGAGTCAAAGTAGCAACAGTAGTGCACTACAACATGCTCGTATGTGCACACCAGGGAGCAGAAATGTTATCAAGAGGAAGCTCAAATCTGTGATGGAAGAAGAGGTAGAGGAGAAATATAACACTAATGATGACTCTCAGGGTGCATATGATAGTGAAAACAACCCTTTATGCAAGAAGTACAAGATTTCTGAAGACACAGAGATAATAGAGGGAAAGAGGCTAGCAGAGGAAGAACTAGAAGAGGATGAAGATTTAGATGAAGACACATATGAAGATTCATAAAAGGAACAACTACATTATGAGCTGACACTGAGGTTGAGGAGTTGTTTGATATTGAGGTGGATGAGGAGGAAGATTCAGAAAAGGAACCACCCATGAAAGCGATTTGCCAAAAAGAGGCAAAAGCTACCCGATTAGAGAGAGGCCCCATGATACGTCTCCAACGTATCTATAATTTTGATTGCTCCATGCTACATTATCTCTTCTACCTGCTTTTGGACCATATTGGGCTTTATTTTCCACTTTTATATTACTTTTGGGACTAACCTATTAACCGGAGGCCCAAATTTCGTAATTGCTGTTTTTGCCTATTTGAGTGTTTCAAGAAAGCGGAATATCAAGCGGAGTCCAAACGGAATGAAACCTTCCGGGAACGTGATTTTCTCATCGAGATATGATCCAGGAGACTTGGACCCTCGTCAAGAAAGAAGAGAGGCGGTCATGAGGTGGAGGGCGCCTAGGGCGCCCCCCGCCTCGTGGGCCCTCGGCTCCACCGACGTACTCCTTCCTCCTATATATACCTACGTATCCCCAAAACAATGGAATCACGGAGCCAAAACCTAATTCCACCGCAGCCTTGCGTATACATTACGAGATCCCATCTTGGGGCCTGTGAGAACTCCGCCGTAAGGGGAATCGATCACGGAGGGCTTCTACATCATCACCATAGCCCCTCCGATGAAGTGTGAGTAGTTTACCTCAGACCTTGGGTCCATAGTTAGTAGCTAGATGGCTTCTTCTCTCTTTTGGATCTCAATACAATGTTCTCCCTCTCTCGTGGAGATATATTCGATGTAATCTTCTTTTTGCGGTGTGTTTGTTGAGACCGATGAATTGTGGGTTTATGATCAAGTTTATCTATGAACAATATTTGAATCTTCTGAATTCTTTTTATGTATGATTGGTTATCTTTGCAAGACTCTTCGAATTATTAGTTTGATTTGGCCTACTAGATTGGTTTTTCTTGCATTGGGAGAAGTGCTTAGCTTTGGGTTCAATCTTGCGGTGTCCTTACCCAAAGGATGTGAAGGGGCGACAAGGCACGTATTGTATTATTGCCATCGAGGATAACAAGATGGGGTTTATATCATATTGCATGAATTTATCCCTCTACATCATGTCATCTTGCTTAAGGCGTTACTCTATTTTCATTAACTTAATACTCTAGATGCATCTGGATAGCGGTCGATGAGTGGAATAATAGTAGTAGATGCAGCAGAGTCGGTCTACTTGTCTCGGACGTGATGCCTATATACATGATCATACCTAGATATTCTCATAACTATGCTCAATTTCATCAATTGCTCAACAGTAATTTGTTCACCCACCGTAGAAATACTTATGCTCTTGAGAGAAGCCACTAGTGAAACCTATGGCCCCCGGGTCTATTCTCATCATATCAATCTTCCACTACTTTAGCATTGTTTTGCTTTTACTTTGCTTTTATTTTACCTTGCATCTTTATACCAAAAATACCAAAAATATTATCTATCATCTCTATCAGATCTCACTCCCGTAAGTGAGCGTGAAGGGATTGACAACCCCTAATCACGTTGGTTGCGTTGAGCTATTTGTTTTGTGTAGGTACGAGGGACTCATGGCGTAGCCTCCTCACCGGATTGATACCTTGGTTCTCAAAAACTGAGGGAAATACTTACGCTACTTTCTTTGCATCATCCTCTCCTCTTCGGGAAATCCAACGCAGTGCTCAAGAGGTAGCAAGAAGAATTTACTGTGGCGCATTCTTGGGAGTCTACATAAAAGTCAACATAACAAGTACCCATCACAACCCCTATCTCTCGCATTACATTATTTGCCATTTGCCTCTCGTTTTCGTCTCCCCCACTTCACCCTTGCCGTTTTATTCACCCTCTCTTTTACGTTTGCCTTTTTCTCGCTCGCCTGTCGTTATGGCTAGTCTTATATCTTCTCCGTTGTCTCCCGAGAATGAAATTCTAAATTTTAAACAAAGGGAGGGAGAAAATCTAAAAGACGCTTGGTATAGAATTTGCAATGCTCAAAATAGATCTACCAGAAGCAATCTACTTGAGTTCTTCTCCGCAATTTTTATGTAGGTGCTAATCCTTGGTATAGATATATCCTTGATACCATTAAGGAGAGGAATTTCTTGGGTAGCCACACTTTTGACTCTTATAATGCTATGATAGACTTATTTGGCTCACCACCTCTTTTGGTTAATGGAACTATGTTAACTTTGGAGCATGTAATGCAAAGACTTGAAATTATTGAAAATAAAGTTGCTACCCTTGAGTTAATTGAAAATCTATATAAAAAGATCCACAATCAAATTACCCAATATGGATCTAAGGTAGGACTAACTTTGAAAAGTATTAAGGAGAAGGAACCCATAGTTAATGAGAGAATAAATCAAGATTGCACTAGAATCGATAAACTTGAGGGTATCATTACCAACTTGGGAACCGCTTTTTCTTAGTAAAGAATACTCCAAGTCCTCCTACTAAAATTGCCAAGCTTATGTATGTTCCAAAAATAAGGGTGAATCCTCTAGTAAGGAAATCGCGGATCTTAAATCTATAAGTATTCATCCCGATCTTTTGCCACTATTAGGGAACCTTTTGCTACCAATGATTTTTTTGATTTTATGCCTAGAAGTTTGATAATTACCAAAAAGAAAGAAAACTCTAAGGATGATAGATGCCTCATTGAACAATTGCCTACCAAAGATGGCAATACCTAGATCTATCCTTGCTTTTATGCCTAGCTAGGGGCGTTAAACGATAGCGCTTGTTGGGAGGCAACCCAATTTTATTTTAGTTTTTTGCTTTTTATTTCTGTTTAGTAATAAATAATCCATCTACCTTCTTTTTAGATGTGGTTTTATCTTTTAATTAGTGTTTGTGCCAAGTTAAACCTATAGGATCTTCTTGGATGATAGTTATTTGATCTTGCTGTAATTTCCAGAAACTTTGCGCTCAGTGCCCGAATTGTTAAAAATCACCAGAACGTGATAAAATAGTGATTCCAAGTGCTGCTGATCAATAAACAAATTGCCTAGGTCTTCTATTTTGGCTGGTTTTTTGGAGTTCCAGAAGTTTGCGTTCGTTACAGATTACTACAGATTGTTCTGTTTTTGACAGATTCTGTTTTTCGTGTGTTGTTTGCTTATTTTGATGAATCTATGGCTAGTAAACTAGTTTATAATCCATAGAGAAGTTGGAATACATTAGGTTTAAGACCAATACAAATAAAGAATGAGTTCATTACAGTACCTTGAAGTGGTCTTTTGTTTTCTTTCGCTAACGGAGCTTACGAGATTTCTGTTGAGTTTTGTGTTGTGAAGTTTTCAAGTTTTGGGTGAAATCTTTTGATGGATTATGGAACAAGGAGTGGCAAGAGCCTAAGCTTGGGGATGCCCATGGCACCCCCAAGATAATCCAAGGACACAAAAAGTCAAAGCTTGGGGATGCCCCGGAAGGCATCCCCTCTTTCGTCTACTTCCATCGGTAACTTTACTTGCAGCTATATTTTTATTCACCACATGATATGTGTTTTGCTTGGAGCGTCTCGTATTATTTGAGTCTTTGCTTTTTAGTTTACCACAATTATCCTTGCTGTACACACCTTTTGAGAGAGCCACACATGAATTGGAACTTGATAGAATACTCTATGTGCTTCACTTATATCTTTTGAGCTATATAGTTTCGCTCTATGTGCTTCACTTATATATTTTGATCTTCTAGAGCACGGTGGTGGATTTGTTTTAAAGAAACTTTTGATCTCTCATGCTTCACTTAGATTATTTTGAGAGTCTTAAATAGCATGGTAATTTGCTTAATAATAATAATATGCTTGGTATTCAAGATTTGTAAAACTTTCTTTTGAGTGCGTTGAATACTAAGAAAAGTTTGATGCTTGGCAATTGTTTTGAGATATGAAGATGGTGATATTAGAGTCATGCTAGTCGAGTAGTTGTGAATTTGAGAATACTTGTGTTAAAGTTTGTGATTCCCATAGCATGCACGTATGGTGAACCGTTATGTGATGAAGTCGGAGCATGATTTATTTATTGATTGTCTTCCTTATGAGTGGCGGTCGGGGACAAGCGATGGTCTTTTCCTACCAATCTATCCCCCTAGGAGCATGCGCGTAATACTTCGCATTGATAACTTCTAGATTTTCGCAATAAGTATATGAGTTCTTCATGACTAATGTTGAGTCCATGGATTATACGCACTTTTCCTTCCTTCCACCATTGCTAGCCTCTCTAATACCGCGCACCTTTCGCCGGTATCATACACCCACCATATACCTTCCTCAAAACAGCCACCATACCTACCTATCATGGCATTTCCATAGCCATTCCGAGATATATTGCGATGCAACTTTCCACCGTTCCGTTTATTATGACACGCTCCATTATTGTCATATTGCCTGGCATGATCATGTAGTTGACATCCTACTTGTGGAAAAGCCACCGTTCATAATTCTTTCATACATGTCACTTGATTCATTGCATATCCCGTACATCATGGAGGCATTCATATAGAGTCATATTTTGTTCTAAGTATCGAGTTGTAATTGTTGAGTTGTAAGAAAAATAAAAGTGTGATGATCATAATTATTAGAGCATTGTCCCAAGTGAGGAAAGGATGATGGAGACTATGATCCCCCCACAAGTCGTGATGAGACTCTGGACGAAAAAAAAGAGGCCATAAAAAAGGCCCAAATAAAAAAAATTGAGAGAAAAAGAGAGAAGGGACAATGTTACTATCCTTTTACCACACCATGATCTTCATGATAGAAAGTCTCTCATTTTGTCACTTTCATATACTAGTGGGAATTTTTCATTATAGAACTTGGCTTGTATGTTCCAATGATGGGCTTCCTCAAAATGCCCTAGGTCTTCGTGAGCAAGCGAGTTGGATGCACACCCACTTAATTTCTTTTGTTGAGCTTTCACATACTTATAGCTCTAGTGCATCCGTTGCATGGCAATCCCTACTCACTCACGTTGATATCTATTGATGGGCATCTCCATAGCCCGTTTATACGCCTAGTTGATGTGAGACTATCTTCCCCTCCTTTTGTCTTCTCCACAATCACCATTCTATTCCACATATAGTGCTATATCCATGGCTCACGCTCATGTATTGCGTGAAGATCGAAAAAGTTTTGAAAATGTTAAAGTATGAAAAAATTGCCTGGCTTGTCATCGGGGTTGTGCATGATTTAAATACTTTGTGTGGTGAAGATAGAGCATAGCCAGACTATATGATTTTGTAGAGATAACTTTCTTTGGCCATGTTATTTTGAGAAGACATGCTTTGTTAGTATGCTTGAAGTATTTTTATTTTTATGTCAATATGAACTTTTGTCTTGAATCTTTCGGATCTGAATATTCATACCACAATTAAGAAGATTTACATTGAAACTATGCCAAGTAGCACTCCGCATCAAAAATTCTTTTTTATCATTTACCTACTCGAGAACCAGGTGAAATTAAGCTTGGGATGCACGATACGTCTCCAACGTATCTATAATTTTTGATTGCTCCATGCCACGTTATCAACCTGTTTTGGACCATATTGGGCTTTATTTTCCACTTTTATATTACTTTGGGACTAACCTATTAACCGGAGGCCCGGCCCAGAGCTGCTTTTTTTTTGCCTATTTCGGTGTTTGAAGAAAGCGGAATATCAAAAGGAGTCCAAACGGAATGAAACCTTCGGAACGTGATTTTCTCATCAGATATGATCCGGAGATTTGGACCCTCCGTCAAGAAAAGAAGAGAGCGATCACGAGGGTGGAGGGCGCATGCGGCCTCGTCGCCTCGGCTCCACCGACGTACTCCTTCCTCCTATATATACCCACGTACCCCCAAAGCGATGACACTGAGCCAAAAACCTAATTCCACCGCCGCAACCTTCCAGCACCCACGAGATCCCATCCTGGGGCTCGTTCGAGAACTTCACTTAAGGGGAAAGCGATCACGGAGGGCTTCTACATCATCACCATAGCCCCTCCGATGAAGTGTGAGTAGTTTACCTCAGACCTTCGGGTCCATAGTTAGTAGCTAGATGGCTTGTTCTCTCTTTTGGATCTCAATACAATGTTCTCCCCTCTCTCGTGGAGATCTATTCGATGTAATCTTCTTTTAAGTGTGTTTGTTGAGACCGATGAATTGTGGGTTTATGATCAAGTTTATCTATGAACAATATTTTAATCTTCTCTCAATTCTTTTATGTATGATTGGTTATCTTTTCAAGTCTCTTCGAATTATCAGTTTGGTTTGGCCTTCTAGATTGGTTTTTCTTGCATTGGGAGAAGTGCTTAGCTTTGGGTTCAATCTTGCGGTGTCCTTACCCAAAGGATGTATAAGGCTGACAAGGCACGTATTGTATTGTTGCCATCGAGGATAACAAGATGGGGTTTATATCATATTGCATGAATTTATCCCTCTACATCAAGTCATCTTGCTTAAGGCGTTACTCTATTTTCATTAACTTAATACTCTAGATGCATCTTTGGATAGCGGTCGATGAGTGGAGTAATAGTAGTAGATGCAAAGGTGAGTCGGTCTACTTGTCTCGCACGTGATGCCTATATACATGATCATACCTAGATATTCTCATAACTATGCTCAATTACATCAATTGCTCAACAAGAATTTGTTCACCCAATGGAAAATACTTATGCTCTTGAGAGAAGCCACTAGTGAAACCTATGGCCCCGGGTCTATTCTCATCATATAAATCTTCCACTACTTTAGTATTGTTTTGCTTTTACTTTGCTTTTATTTTACCTTGCATCTTTATACCAAAAATACCAAAAATATTATCTATCATCTCTATCAGATCTCACTCCCGTAAGTGACCGTGAAGGTATTGACAACCCCTAATCGCGTTGGTTGCGTTGAGCTATTTGTTTTGTGTAGGTACGAGGGACTCGCGCATAGCCTCCTACTGGATTGATACATTGGTTCTCAAAAACTGAGGGAAATACTTACGCTACTTTGCTGCATCATCCTCTCCTCTTCAGGGAAATCCAACGCAGTGCTCAAGAGGTAGCACCCCACCACTAGGACACATTCTAATGTGTTAGAGGACTTGAAACCAAATTTCAGACCATCATCAGATGAAGAAGATATTGGGTTGCTCTTGGATAGTGAAGATGATGGATATGAGCCACTAGCATTTGTCCTACCAAAAGGAAGGAAGAGTAGGGCCATGAAAAGGCTAGCAAGGATATGGTATAATGAAAAACTGGAGCAACCACATCGGCAGTTATGTATGCACATGTGTTTGAAAAACCAGCATCAATTCAGAGATGCTCTTTTGAGCTTGCACATTACATAGGCCAGAAATTTTAGGTATCATAGAAACTCAGACAAAAGGATCCTTTGTTTCTTCGCAAACAAGAGCATTGCCGGTTCTTCATAGTTGCGATGAGTTATCAAAGGGGAGAAGACATTTGTAATAAGAAGGATGAGGTTGCATCACACTTTCCCTAGCAAAGACAGAGACATCAAGGGTTAGTGCAAAGTGGCTTGCACAGACATATGAGTCATTGTTCAGGTCAGATCCAAACACAAGTATTTTTACTCTGATTGACTACTGCAATGAGAAGTATGGTGTTGATGTGCACAAGCACATGGCCTATAGGGCTAAAAACCTTGTTGTAGAGGCTGTTTTAGGAGAGCCAAGAAATAGTATCCCAGGCCGATGTGCTATGTGACGCCCCCGATTTAATCATACACTAATCATGCACGCAAATGTGTACGATCAAGATCAGGGACTCACGGGAAGATATCACAACACAACTCTAAAAATAAAATAAGTCATACAAGCATCATAATACAAGCCGGGGGGCCTCGAGGGCTCGAATACAAGTGCTCGATCATAGACGAAGTCGGGCCGGAAGCAACAATATCCGAGTACAGGACATAAGTTAAACAAGTTTGCCTTAAGAAGGCTAGCACAACCGGGATCTGGATCGAAAGAGGCGCAGGCCTCCCCGCACAGGATCCTCCTAGCTACTCTGAGTGGTCGCTGGGCTGCGTAGTAGTAGGCACCTCCGGAGGCGATGAGTCGTCATCGGCGGTGGCGTCTGGCTCACAGGCTCCATCGTCTGCTGCAGCAATCGAGTATAGGTAGGGGAAAAGGGAAACAATGCAACCGTGAGTACTCATCCAAAGTACTCGCAAGCAAGGAGCTACACTACATATGCATGGATATATGTGTAAAGGGCCATATCGATTAATTTGAAGCTGCAGAATGCCGAGAATAAGAGGGGATAGCTAGTCTTATCGAAGACTATGCTTCAGACACCTTCGCCTTTGCAATGTAGAAGAGAGGGTAGGTTGAAATCCTCCAAGTAACATCACATAGCAATAATCCTACCCCGATCCCCTCCTCATATCCCCGAGAGAGCGACCACCGGTGTATGTCACGGCACTTGGAAGGTGTGTTTTATCAAGTATCCGGTTCTAGTTGTCATAAGCTCAAGGTACAACTCCAAGTAAATCCACATCAAGATCACGGCTATTCGAATAGATTAACTTCCTGCAGGGTGCACCATCTTACCCAAAGACGCTTGATCCCATTTGGCTTTACACACTTTCCGGGTCATGCCCGGCCGCGGAAGATCAACACGTCGCAGCCCTACCTCGGCAAAACAGAGAGGCCAACACGCCGGTCTAAACCTAAGCGCACAGGTGTCTGGGCCCATCGCCCATAGCACACCTGCACGCTATGTAGGCGGCCAAAGCGTAACTAGCCCCTTAATACAAGAGCAGGCTTCACGTTCCAATCCGGCTACTGGCCCGCCTCCGCCGACGCCCTGAAGTGCTTGGTGATACCACGACGCCGGATACCCACAACTACTCCAGCGTAGATGGTTAGTGCGTATAAGCTCAGAGCCAACTCGAGATCAAATACCAAGACCTCGTTAAAGCGTGTTAAGTAACCGCGAACGCCCGAGCAGGCTGTGCCCACCTCTCTCCTAGGCGGTCACAACCTCGCCTGCCGCCTCCGCCTCAAGATCCACTTCATGGGTGCTCCATCACCGACCCGACTTTTAGTCTCCACATGTATCATGTATAAGTATATAGTATATACCCGTGATCAACTCCCGAGTGATCACGGCCCGATAGTATAGCACAGCGATTTTGACAAGTATGTAGGGCCAGATGAATGTACTAGCATCCTATACTAAGCATATAGGATTGCAGTAAGGTAACAATGTAGTAACAAGGACAAAGCTATGCAACAAGATAGGAGTATTCACGAAAACAAGAACATGCTATACTACTCTAATGCAAGCAAAGGTAGATAAGAGTAGGCGATATCTGGTGATCAAGGGGGGGCTTGCCTGGTTGCTCACCGGGCAAGAGAGAGGTAAATCGCCAACTCCATAGTCGAACTGGGCAGAAGCGTCGGTCTCAGTAGTCAATGGAGAGAAGAGGGAAGAAACAATGAATACCAAGTAAACAGATGCATATCGATGCATGACATGCCAAGAAGCGATGCTAGGCGCATGTAACGTGGTATGAGGTGGTACTGGTTAAGAAACATCCGGAAAGTATTCCCGATGTTTCGAAGTTTTCAGCAGGAGCCGGAGGGGAAAGTTGCAGGTCTGATAGATGAGGGGGTGTGGCGGATGAACGGAATTTGCGATCCGGATTCGTCTCGCCGCTCGAGCAACTTTCATGTTGAAAATATTTTAATCCGGTTACGGATTAAAAAGATATGATTTTTAAAAGATTTTAATAATTTCGGAATTTAATTAATTAATTAATTAATTCGAAAATGTATTTATGACGCCAAGATGATGTCATGCCGACGTCAAGTCAATAATGTGGCTGACTGAGTCAACTCTACATGTGGGACCTGTCATTACATAATCTGCTTAACTAATTAACTTAATTAAGTTTAATTAACAGTAGTTAATTAGGTTAATTAGTCATTAGGTTTAATTAATCAGGATTAATTAAATTAATTAATTAATTAATTAATTAATTAATTAATTAGTTTTATTCATTTTTATTTATTATTTATTTAAATTTCCATTATCCTTTTCTTTTTATTTTTTTAAAACGCCCAAAGGGGTGGGCCCCATGTCATAGGCCCTGAGGGCCAAATTCAAGGCGTCATGAGCCTGCCTGGGCGCAAATCTGTGGGGAAGGGCGTGGCGCACTGGCCCGATCCTTGGCGTGGTAGAGGGGCCGTCGAGGTCAATGGCCTCGACGAGGAGCCTGGCGAGGGCGGTCCTCGGTGGGGCTTGATGGCGGGGCCGGATTTGGGCCTTGCCTGAGGCCAGCGAGGTAGGCTGGGGGGATGCGACACCATGCGTGGCGAGATCGGCGTCAAGCCGGGCGTCTGACAGGATGAGGCCAGTGGGGTTGATGGCAGGGGCGAGGGCGCCGGGACGGGGAGAGAGGGTGAGACCACGGTGGAGACCCAAGGTGAGCACGGGGGGAAGCGCTCGGGCGAGGAGGAGGAAAGGAGGTGGGGACGGCGTGGTTGCTGGCGACGTGGGCTGCGCATCATGAGGGGCGGCTGAGCTGGCGACTGGGGCCTGGGCACGGTGGCACTGGAGGGGGGACGAGGGAGCTGACGGGGAAAGGGAGCGCCACTGGGGGTCGAGGGGTTCTACGAGGCGGCTCGGGGAGCTCTTGGCACTGACCGTGAGGAGGAGGGCGGTGAGGCGGCCGAGCCTGGCTGGGGCGGATCCCATGACGCTGGGTCGGGACTTACCCCACAAGCGGGCGTGAAGGGGCCTTGAGCCCAACAATGCAGGTCGGGGAGGAGGAAGGTGCGGGTCAAGGCGGGGGTCGGCGATGAGGGAGCGACGGAGATCTTTCAGCCTCGATCTGGATCGGGCGGGGGAGAGAGAAAGGGATCGGGGGGAGGCTGAGTGAGGCTAGGGGTTCCGGCCACGAGAGGGGGGGATAAGTGGGGGTCAGTTGGGCGGCCCATGGTAACCGGTAGGCTGTGGTGGGGGCTTGGCCGGTTGGGCTCAAGTGGGTTTTTCCCCCACACTTTTGTTTTAATTTTTCCTTTTCTTATTTTCTTCTTTTCTGTTTTAATTTATTTAAACTACTTAGACCCTTTACAAAAATGAGTGCACTCCACAATATTTAGCTTTGTAATTTTTGACAACCCCCGAACATTATAGTTTTAGTTTTTGAAAACTTTTTTATCGCTTGCTTTCGCTTTTGAATTTGATTTAGACCGGGTTCAATCAACGTGAGTTTAGTCACGATGAATCGAGGTGATTACCGTTGCTTAATCATCCGGGTGTCACAATTCTCTCCACTACAAGAAATCTCGTCCTTAGATTTAAGAGGGGAGTAAGGGAAAGTTCTGATTACGATATTCTAACGAATCTTCTCGCCTTGGTTGATCTTCTTGAAGAGGTCGATCCTTTACCTTGACATCTTCATTTCTCGCCACAACAGTCATCATGGTGATGCCGCCTTTTCTGGGAACTCCAACGCATTTCACGAATAGGTAAGGGGTTATTCCGGCAGAATCGAACCTCTCGCAAGGTTGACTAACCGGTAGCTAGCATCGGGGAAGGTGGGGGAAAGTAACTCTCGAACTGGAACTTAAGAAAATATCGAGAGCAAAGTAAGAAGGTACCATGAGAAGTTTCGAGCGGGTAGGCAACCATTCGATGCCTGAAACAAAGTGTAAAAGGGGTCTAGAGTAATGGTAATAAGTTTTGTGTCTGATACCAGAATAGATTACTAGGAAGGTGACCCCATGAATTACATTCAAAGTCAAGCACGAGGAATAACTTGGGCAACAGGGGTGTACAGGAGAGTCAGGTTTCGATCCTGTGAAATCAGGTTATGGGCCCACCATGTGGTTAAAAGTAGGAAGGTCGGTGACATCTTGCACGATCATGTAAGCAAGGCATGTCGAGGAGAGTCTCGAGGTCATGTCGGCAACAACATAGGTACCAAGGGCGAGGGACTAAGAGAACCATTTTCACCTTTCGTTGAACGAGGCGGACCAATAGGCAAGGTTCTCGTACATCGGTGGTTACCTAATGTCATCAACAATAGTAATGTGGTCTTACTTACGTAGTGGTACAACGAGGTGCTTACCTAAGGTGGGATTATCGCATGCTTAGATTATATATATCCCAAGAAGGGTCAAACAGACCCATGGAAAGGAAAAATGTGATCATTAGGTTAAACAGTAACAATGGAAAGGAAAATGTGTTTAAACACATATTTCAGGGTATATCCTTCCCAAGGGTAAGGTGAGCATGATATCCATGACAAGATATAATGTAGAAAACCCTTTAGGTAAGGGAGAGAAATTTCATGACATTACCCATACAACGGTGTTCGGATAATTGAGCAAGAAACATTTAGCATTGGGCTCAATGTTCTTGTTGAAAATCAGAGTATCACAGACATGCTTCGAGATAGCATTGACATGGCCTTCAGGTGAAGATCAGACTTTGGAATCACGAAGGATCCATCTGGAATAACTTGTAGAATCAGAATTACAATTCCCTCATGGATGAATGGATAACCCTGCTGAAAAGGAATCTATAATGATAGGTCCTCCAGCCGGGGGGGGGGGGGGTGCTAGGCATGACATCATGTTACCGGGTCATCAAAGGATCAACATCATAACAATTGTAAGTTGTCCCATCCATCATATCGCAATCGAGATTCAGATCCGATTGGTGTCAGGATACCTCGGACTTAGGATACCCGAGAAGAAAAGGTGTAACGCAAATTGACGAGATGACATTGTAAGATTCTCGGGAAATGAACTATGTAGTGATTTCCGCTATCAAGAGTCCATCATTAACCCAAGGAGAGGACAAGGAGGTGTCCGGTGAACTCAACGGCAATTCACCGAGATTCCCAAAAGATGGATTTCCACAATTAAGTGAACAAGGAGATAACATTTGTCGGATCAAATGATATAAGGAAGTATGCTCGAGGAAGACATACACAATTAAACATTGGTTGGAAGGTGCCCAAATATGGGTTGGGTTGCACGACCAATGTCGTAATGGTGATTCAATAATCAATAGCCTAAGAATGAACTTTCGATCGTTAACTTCAAAGCAATAGGGTTGCTAGAAGTCCGAACTCAAACAACACTGCTTCACTTGTTGGTACCCGGTTGGAATCAACACGAGGACCAAGAAAGAATGGTGATGGTGAGAAGTTTCACCATACCAAGAATTCTTAAGAGGTGGTGAAATTCTCACGACATTCTTGACATAGAAGATGGTAATACTCCAAGGTAAAGACGAACAAATGCTGGATAGCAAGCATCTTAAGGTATAACACAAAACACGAACAAGTTTGTGTTGAACGGAAGGCAATAAAGTGGTCGATGAAATCACAAATCAGCGAGGGCAAGGATGGTATTTCTCATGAATCCGGTTGGTATCCCGGAAGAGCTCATAAGGTTGATGATGATGTAATCGATCGGCGCATTTACATCTAGTCAAAGTAATGATGAAGTGAAAGGTTATTGGAACCAAGGGTACGACACAAACTCGAAACCAAGCTTGTTGTTCAAGGCGAAATGATATGACGATGAGGATCGACGTAAGGTTAATTCATTGTCGAAAATTGTGCTCCGAGAAGAAGGACCGGTAGTACAGCTTAAAATCATCACGACAATGATATAGCCAAACAGGCCGTGAATGGCGTGGTCGGGTACAAACTCGCATTTCTTATAGAAGCTTATTGAAGAGTTGTTGAACCAGAAAAGCGGACTCGGTTCAGCTTATCGGTGTCGTCGCTATGTTTAATAACTTTGAGCCCGTGAAAAATTGGAAGCAAGTGGGAAGGTAGTACTTGATGAAGAACTCATAAGAAGTTATGCGTTCCATGATAATCTCGAGATACCCGGGGTAATACTCATGACATATCAAAGTAGAGGTTGGACGGGGTATTGCTCTACAAGAGACAAGTGCTAAAATTTGCACGAGAAATGGTATTTAAAAGAGAACATGGTCGGAACCACGATTGCAAGAGGCCAGATCCCTGATATAAGATGAACTTATACCAAAGGAATAATTAATTTAAGAGAAGCTTTAATGATAAGATCTACATCGTGTCCATGGCCATGGACACAAGTTCAAGGTCGACTCCCACTTCTCCAATGCATAACCTTTCATTCACTTCTCACGCTCGGCGAAGTTGCAAAGTGTTGAAAATTTTATCCGCTAAGCACCGTAAGAGTATGATTCGTGAAAACTTTCGGGTTCACACGGTTTAGTGAAGGCATATGTTCAACCCATAGGGGCTTCTTGGAATCATATACCGTAATCTTTAGAAATAATTAACTCAAGCTCAAGGCAAGAGCATGGTTGAGAAGGCAAGAGGATACAATTTACCAAAGGCATTATGTATCGAGAGAGGAAAGGCTCACAAGGTTATCGAATATGAAGGGCGTTGTCGAGATAAAAATCCAACAAAGGATCTGGTGGTCCACAAGGGATCTGACGTGAGCATCAGTACTCAACTAGAGGAAGAAGAATGCAAGGAGATCAAACTATAGAAACAACTGACTAACTCAATTGTCAAATGCAAAGGAATTATGATTCCCAAATCAAGGGGTCAGAAGCAATGCTCTGATTAGGGATGGATAAGTTGAATAGCCTTAGGGTACAATCAACGATAATTGGATTGGTCGAGAACCAATTCCAGATAAAAGAATGGCAGCTCAGCCGGAAAGGTAATTTATAAGGATCAATGATGATTATGGTATTCAGAAACATATTGAGTCAACAGACTCAAAATGATAATGACAAGGAATGTCAATATGACTACGAGACTTATGGGATTAACCATAATGCAAGCAAGTTAAGAATTTCAAGAGCCAAAGGCTCTAGAGGATTTTCGGAAGATCGAATAGTATTTTGAAGACTTCGTGAAACACATGAACAATCTGGGTTGAGCGGATACTCGACAAGTGCGAGGATTTATTTGAAGGGGTATTCATGTGGCAAAAGAACTGCTAGGCAAGAGGGCACAAAGTATTCTCGAACAATAGGGAAAATCTTGAGGTATCTTGTAATAACAAGATCAATGGGGGATGATCAGATGAATGGCAAGTGTAAGTAGTTATCCATACGGATTTATAGGTGGTCGAATAGCAAAAGTGATGGGCACAAAGTCTCGAGAGAACATCGTAGAGTATCTTCGAATCTTCCGATTAGCAGACGATCATCCAAGTGAGGGCTCTCCGGGGAAAGTACTTACGAGAACCTAAAGTTAGTTTTGTTTTTAGCAAATTCATTTAACCCGAATAGAAGAGAGTTCAGAGTCCTGCAGTAAAGGTCGAGGAGTAAAAGATCCTAGTACCACCCGATGGCTGACGTGGGACCGTAAGGCACACAGCCAAGTTAGTAAAAGTTTTTGCAATGTCTAGACTCGACTTCGCCAAGGAGTGTGGAAGGGGATTCCTACAGCAATGGCTCGATAATTAACTTGTGACGATTCGATTTAATCAGACACTAATCATGCACGCCCAACGCAGTAATGCATCAAGATCAGGGACTCACGGAAGATATCACAACACAACTCTAAAAATAAAATAAGTCATACAAGCATCATAATACAAGCCAGGCCCTCGAGGGCTCGAATACAAGTGCTCGATCATAGACGAGTCCGAAGCAACAATATCCGAGTACGGACATAAGTTAAAACAAGTTTGCCTTAAGAAGGCTAGCACAAACTGGGAATCTGAGATCGAAAGAGGCGCAGCCTCCCCGCTCGGGATCCTCCTAGCTACTCTGTCGCTGGCCGCCGGTGGCTGCACGTAGTAGTAGGCACCTCCGCAGCAAGAGTCGCCATCGGCCAGGTGGCGTGCCCGCTCACAGGCTCCATCGTGCCCTGCTGCAGCAATCGAAAGTATAGGTAGGGGAAAAGGGAAACAATGTAACCGTGAGTACTCATCCAAAGTACTTAAGCAAGGAGCTACACTACATATGCATGGATATATGTGTAAAGGGCCATATCAGGGACTGAATCGCAGAATGCCGTAATAAGAGGGGATAGCTAGTCTTATCGAAGACTACGCTTCGACACCTTCGCCTTGCAACAGGTAGAAGAGGGTAGGTTGAAATCCTCCAAGTAACATCACATAGCAATAATCCTACCCGTGATCCCTCCTCATATCCCCCGAGAGAGAGCGACCACCGTTGTATCCGCACTTGGAAGGTGTGTTTTATCAAGTATCCGGTTCTAGTTGTCATAAGCTCAAGGTACAACTCCAAGTCGCCCTGTTATCAAGATCACGGCTATTCAATAGATTAACTTCACCGCAGGGTGCACCATCTTACCCAAAGACGCTTGATCCCATTTGGCCGGACACACTTTCCGGTCATGCCCGCCGCGGAAGATCAACACGCCGCAGCCCTACCTAGGCAAAACAGAGAGGCCAACACGCCGGGTCTAAACCTAAGACAGGGTTCCGGGCCCATCGCCCATAGCACACTTGCATCGCTAAGTAGGGCGGCCAAAAGCGTAACTAGCCCCTTAATACAAGAGCAGGCTTACGCTCCAATCCGGCCAAGGCGCTCTGTCACGACGACGTCAGAAGTGCTTCTACCGATACCACGACGCCGGATACCCACAACTACTCCCGCCAGAGATGGTTAGTGCGTGTATAAGCTCGTGAGCCAACTTCAGGATCAAATACCAAGACCTCGTTAAGCGTGTTAAGTAACCGCGAACGCCGAACAGGGGCAGGCCCACCTCTCTCCTAGGCGTGTCACAACCTGCCTGCCGCCTCCGCCTCAAGATCCACTCATGGGTGCTCCATCACCAACCCGACTTTAGTCTCCACATGTATCATGTATAAGTATATAGTATATACCCGTGATCAACTCCCGAAAGTGATCACGGCCCGATAGTATAGCAAGCAATGCACGGACAAGTATGTAGGGCCACAGATGAATGTACTAGCATCCTATACTAAGCATATAGGATTGCGTAAGGTAACAATGTAAGCAATAAGGACAAAGCTATGCAAAGCAAGATAGGAGTATCTGAAACAAGTAACATGCTATACTACTCTAATGCAAGCAAAGTGTAGATAAGAGTAGGCGATATCCGGTGATCAAGGGGGCTTGCCTGGTTGCTTCGCAAGAGAGAGGGGTCGCCAACTCCGTAGTCGAACTGGCAAAGCAGCAGCCTTGGCCTCGTAGTCTACGGAGAGAAGAGGGGAAGAAACAAAGAATACCAAGTAAACAGATGCATATCGATGCATGACATGCCAAGAAGCGATGCTAGGGCGTGTCTCTAACGTGGGTATGAGGTGGTACTGGTTAAGGGAAACATCCGGGAAAGTATTCGGTGTTTCGAAGTTTTAAAGGCAGGAGCCGGAGGGTGGAAAGTTGCAGGTCTGATAGGTTAGGGGGTGTGGCGATTTAACGGACCGCTAGATCCGGATTCCTCTCGCTGCTCGAGCAACTTTCATGTTGAAAATATTTTAACCGAAAGTTACGGATTAAAAGATATGATTTTAAAAGATTTTAATAATTTCGGAATTTAATTAATTAATTAATTAATTGAAAATGTATTATGACGCCAAGATGATGATGTCATGCCGACGTCAAGAATCAATGTGGTTGATTGAGTCAACCCCGACATGTGGGACCTGCTCATTATACAATCGCTTAACTAATTAACTTAGTTAATTTTAATTAACATGTAGTTAATTAGGTTAATTAGTCATTAGGTTTAATTAATCAGATTAATTAAATATTAATTACTTAATTAATTAATTAATTAATTAGTTTTATTCATTTTTATTTATTATTTATTTAAATTCCATTATACTTTTCCTTTTATTTTTTAAAACGTCCAAGGTGGGTGGGGCTCTGATGTCATAGGGCCCTGTGGGGCCAAACGCAAGGCAAGTGCAGGCGTGGGCGTGGGCCTGTTCCAAGAACCAGGGGGACGCGTGGGCGCCTGGCCTCGATCCTCAGCCAAGATGGTGGAGGGGGCTGGCCGAGGTCGTGTGGCCTCGACGAGGAGCCCGCGAGGGCGGTTCTCCCGCTGGGAAGGCGGGCGATGGCAGAGGCTGGGGTCTTGGCCCATTGCCTGAGGCGACGGAGGTAGGCGGGGTGGATGGACACGGCCGCTGCGTCAGCATCAAGGCGGCCACGGGGAGGCAAGGACGGGAGGCTGTGGGGTTCGGCAAGTGGCGAGGGCGCCACGACGGGAGAGAGGGGGAGACCACGATGGGAGACCAAGAGCGGTGAGCAGGGGGAAGAGAAGCGCCACAGGCGAGGAAGGAGGAAAAGGAGGTGGGGATTACACATGGGCGGGCGACAAGGCGCATGACCGCTAAGGGGCGGCCTGAGCCGGGCGACGGGGCTCTGGGCGACGTGGCGCTTGGGAGGGACGAGGGGAGCGACGGGGAAAGGGAGCGCCACCGGGGTCGAGGGTTCACGAGGCGGGCTCGGGGAGCTCAGTGGCCACCGGAGTGAGGAGGAGGGCGGGGGAGGCCGAGCCTGGCTGGGCGGATCCATGACGTGGGGAGTCGAGACGACCAAGGGTGAGGGCCTTGAGCGCCATGCAGTAGGTCGGGAGGAGGAGGGAAGGTGCACGGTGGCGGGGTCGCCATGATGAGGGAGCGACAGGTGGCCTGCCCCGATCCGGATCGGGCGGAGAGAGAAAGGGATCGGGGAGGGGCGAGTGAGGCTAGGGTTCCAAATTCCGGGAGGGGGGATAAGTGGGGGGTTGGCCGGCCCATGGTGTGGCCGATTGGGCCAGTGTGGGGTTGGCCCATTGGGCTGTTGGGTTCCCCCCAATAATAATTTTTGTTTTAATTTTCCTTTTCTTATTTTCTTCTTTTCTATTTTAATTTATTTAAACTACTTAGACCCTTTACAAAAATGAGTGCACTCCACCATATTTAGCTTTGTAATTTTTGACAACCCCCGAACATTTTAGTTTTAGTTTTTGAAAACTTTTATCGTTTGCTTTCGCTTTTGAATTTGATTTAGACCGGTTCAATCAACGTGAGTTTAGTCACAAAGAATCGAGGTGATTATTTGCTTAATCATCCGGTGTCACAAAGGCTATGCTCAAACCATCATGGATACAAACCTCGAGTAGAGTTATAGTTACAACTGTAACTCCAAAACCTACTACAAAAAATACCACATCCGGACCAAGGTTTCATGTTAGTGTTCTTCTCGCATCAATGGAGCAAGGAGGGCTTTCTCAATGGATGCAGACCATCTATTGGTTAGTGACATGTTTATATGCTTTATTTAGTAGGTGACATACATATATAGCATTGTTTTGTACAACTTAAGTTTGTTTAGTAGTGTTATATAGTGAATAAACTTGCTCCTTGTTGTTAGGTGACATATATAGAATTGTGTATAAACTTGTGTAGATGACATATATAGAATAGTTTAATAGTTTCATATAGTTACCGAATTTGGTCTTACAATACAAAATAGGTGTTGATGGCTGCTTTATTAAGCTCACCATTGGAGCTCAAATACTTGTTGCCACTGGCAGATATGGCAACAACAACATTTTCCCACTGGCATTTGGTATTGTTGGACAAGAGGATACAACAAACTGGTGTTGGTTTCTGCACCAACTGAAGATATGTCTACGAGGAGAAGTTGGACAATTTGGTCGTTATACTATCATGTCTGATCGACAGAAGGTATGCATGCATCCTCTTGTTTATCGTTATGCAAAATTGGTCCTTATACTATCATCTCAGTAGCTTAGTATGAGATGCTATGTCAACAGCGGCTACTAAATGCAATTAATCAAGTATTTCCGAACTGCCACCAAAGATTTTGCCTTAGACACTTGTATGCAAACTTCCAGAATGTTGGGTTTAGGGGAGAAGATCTTAAGAAATGCATGGATAATGCTAGTTATGCTTATAAATCAACACAAGTTTATCATTGCAATGAATGATCTAAAAATGAGAGTGAGGATGCTTGAAGTGGGTGAGTGGAATACCGCAAGATTCTGGGCTAGGCATGCTTTTGACACTAATCGTGAAAGATAGACTTGGTTGTTAACAACCTATCTCGAGGTGTTCAACAAGTACATCCTTGATTATAGTAAAAAACCTATTAGGACTATGGTTGATGGTATTAAGAATAAGCAGATGGTTAGGTGGCATAGGAATAGAGAGGGTGGAATGGCAGCTCTATGGGAGATCACACCCCATTATGCTGAGAAGCTAGAGGTGGAAGAGGAAAGGGACAGATTCTGTAAACCCATTCAAGCCGGTGCTAATCTATGGCAAGTAACCAGTGGGCAGCAAACACATGTTGTCAACTTGGAACTTCATGCATGTGGTTGCAGAAAGTGGGACCTGAGTGGCACACCATGCAACCATGCAATATTAGCAATTAACAAGGCAAAAAGTTTTCCAGAGGACTATGTGCAAATTCTTCAAAAACCTTTTACCTAGCAGCATATGAACCAATGGTATATCATGTTCCTGGTGAACATGATTGGACAAAGACAACTAGACCATACATAGAGCCACCTAAATTTCATGTGAAGAAGGGAAGAAAGAAAGAGAAGAGGATAAATGGCAGATTTGAGGTTCCAAAGCCAAAGGAGAGTTCAAGAATGGCCACTATAACATGCAACAATTGTGGGCTCCAAGGCCATAGGTACACTAGCTGCAACAAACAATTGAAACCAGAGTTGGCTTTGAGGAAAAATAAGCATGTGGTAATCCCCTTGTTAACTAGTACAATGTTTTGTATTTTTTGTATGTTTCCTTCTTCATAGAGCCACCAGCTTGTTAACTAGCATCATGTTTCCTTCATTTTCGCAAGGCATCTGCAAGATCAAGGAATGTTGATGAAGGTACTACACCTGCAAGATCACATGTTAGATCACATGCTGCTCCTCCAAGATCACAACATCCTTCTGCAAGGCATCTGCTGCAAGGCATTCAAGGCCTTTCTACGCACCAAGATCTCTTCATTGAGCTTCCACTTCGCCGGCCCAACAAGTCATTACGGATGGATGGCCTTTTTTACTTCAAGTGGAAATACCTGAGTGTTATGAGTCATGTTTCTAAACTATGTTAGTGATGCCCAAGAGATGAGGGGGCAAGTACTGTATGTTTCAAAACAATTATTATTTTGGGTTGACATGCTTTCTGTTAGAGTACTCTTTTCTATTATGAGTCATGTTTCTAAACTATGTCAGTGATGCCCAAGAGATGAGGGGGCAAGTACTGTATGTTTCAAAACAATTACTATTTTGGGTGACATGCTATCTGTTAGAGTACTCTTTCTGTTACGAGTCATGTTTCTAAACTATGCCCAAGAGATGAGGGGGTTATGCATGTATTCTTTCTGTTATTTTGGGTTGGCAAGTTATGTATGTTTAGGGGTTGTCGACATCGACGGAACCCAAAATAGCCAAAGTTTTAGGATTTAGGGGTTGTCGGCATCGACATAACCCAAAATAGCCAAAGTTTTAGGGTTTAGGGGTTGTCGGTATCGACAGAACCCAAAATAGCCAAAGTGTTAGATTTAGGGGTTGTCGACATCGACGGAACCCAAAATAGCCAAAGTGTTAGATTTAGGGGTTGTCGACATCGGTGGAACCCAAAATAGTCAAAGTTTTAGGGTTTAGGGATTGTCGGTATCGACGGAACCCAAAATAGCCAAAGTGTTAGATTTAGGGGTTGTCGACATTGACGGAACCCAAGATAGCCAAAGTTTTAGGGTTTAGGGGTTGTCGACATCGATGAAATCCAAAATAGCCAAAGTGTTAGATTTAGGGGTTGTCGACATCGACAGAACCCAAGATAGCCACAGTTTTAGGGTTTAGGGGTTGTCGGTATTGATGGAACCCAAAATAGCCAAAGTGTTAGATTCAGGGGTTGTCAACATTGACAGAACCCAAGATAGCCAAAGTTTTAGGATTTAGGGGTTGTCGACATCGACGGAACCCAAAATAGCCAAAGTGTTAGATTTAGGGGTTGTCGACATCGACGGAACCCAAGATAGCCAAAGTTTTGTGGGTAAGGGGTTGGCGACATCAACGGAACCCAAAATAGCCAAAGTTTTAGGGTTTAGGGGTTGTCGGTATCGTCAGAACCCAAGATAGCCAAAGTTTTAGGGTTTAGGGGTTGTCGGCATCGACATAACCCAAAATAGCCAAAGTGTTAGATTTAGGGGTTTTCGACATGACAGAACCCAAAATAGCCAAAGTGTTAGATTTAGGGGTTGTCGGCATCGACGGAACCCAAAATAGCCAAAGTGTTAGGGTTTAGCTAACTACATCCATCTATGAAAGACACAAAGATGATAAAACTTCATAACTTCACCATTCTATGAAGCATCTACGAAAGCAAGATAATTCCAACTAAAAGATCCATACAGAACCATAATAGATTCTTACAGCAACATACTAGAGTTCATCACATAGTTCAAAACCTAAAGCAACATACTTAATAGATTCTTACAGAACCATAATTCCAACTAAAAGATCCATATAGACATACAAAGCAGATCCATTGTTCAAATTTACTAGGTAATAACACTACTTCACAAAAGGTCAGCTAAGCAACCTCTTCATCTTGTGCATTCATCCAAGATGGCCTGGATCCCCTTCATCTTCAGCTTGTTCTTCTCATGTGCCTTTAACAGATCAGCAATCTGAAGCTTGAGTTGAGCCCTATCTTTAGTGAGCTTGTCATGTCCCTTTTTCAGATCACCCATGTGATCCTTGAACTGGAGATTCTCTTGGATGAGCTTATCATGTCCCTTCTTCATATCACCAATGTGATCCTTCAGCTGGAGATTCTCTTGGGTGAGCTTTTCCTGAGACTTAGTGAGTTCATCAACCTGCTTCAGCTTGAGACTATCTTGGGTGAGATTTTCCTGAGACTTTGTGAGTTCATCAACCTGCTTCAGCTTGAGATTATCTTGGGTGAGCTTTTCCTGAGACTTTGTGAGTTCATCAACCTGGAACTGCAAGTTCCTCATGGCTGCACTAAGCACTTCCTTCTCTTTCAAATGGTTGAACTTCAGGTTCCTGATGACAGTGCCTTGAGCTTTTGTCAGGTTCATAAGGACTGCATACTTCTCTTGCGTACTTGAAGATCTCTCGCTCTTTCTTCTCCATCTCTGTCTTCATATCTCGAGACAACCGAGTTGGTCACCTCACTTTTCCTCTCCTCTGCACTCTCCATCTTAGACTGCAAATATCTGAATTCCAGCACCCTATCCTCTTGGGAATTCAAAAGTTGATGAACATCTTCAACTAATTTGTCATAGTTGGCCTCCAGTTTATTTTTTTCTTCTGTCAAATGGTGAATACACTACCGCAGGATGCTACTAACGTGACACTACGATCAGAGACCCTTTGACGAAACTGTATGTGGTGCATTAATCGCAAACGGTGATGTAAAAAACCGTAAAAAAGATGCAAAACGTTTGCAATGGAGGAGCCATCAAACACGGTTCCGATTTTAGTTGTCTGTGCGATGCATGGCATACGGTTTAGTTCAATTAACTGTTTGTGATGAGGAAGAAGAACATAAACGGGCAGCCAGATGAAGGCGTGTGCGATATACATCATAGAGTTCACTCGGATGAACTATTTGTGGTTAGGTAACACAAAAGAAACGGCCAGCCATATCAAGGTGTGTGCGATAAACGGCATACGATTCACTTGGATGAACTGTTTGCTTTGAGCCAAGAGACCAGAAACGGTTCAATTTAATAGGATGTGTGTGGTACACGACAAACAGGTCTGTAATCAGAAATATGTGCGAAGACCGATAATAATATAGACGATTGCTCTAATAAGCCGTGTGTGTTGTGGGCAAACGCTTGGTGGTATACAATTGTCAGCGATTGATGAAATCATCACCGACGGGTTCCCCGGTATGGTCCGTGTGAAATGTCATTGCACATAGAACAACATCATATGTACTTATAACTTGATTCCATAAACAGATTGAACATCCAATTACATATGTGGTTAGTACACACATGACCTTTGCACACACCAAAGTATGTTCCAAAATGCCTAGAAAACTCAAATAATGTATAAAAGGCAAACCAAACCGTGAATAATTTCATATTTTAGGACGACGCTACTATAGTTGCATGTTGCCTCTGTAAAAATAAATCAAGGCAGGAAGAGACAGTGTATGTCGCCAAGACACATAGGTGACAAGGTCCCTCTCGGGACCATGAGCCTTTTTGAGAGAAGCTTCGGTTTGTAAGAAGTTTGTACCAAAACTTGTCCCAAATTGGACTTATTTTTTACCACAACATGTTGGTGCTATGTCATAACACCATGCCAAGTTTCATAATTTTGAGGCGAGTTTTGGATTTACAGTAATTTTAAAACCAGGTTTCTCAATGTTTACTGTCGAGTCGGCACCACCCTGGATAGGATTTTTCCTCGTGGGTCCAAAATGACAAACCCAAATATGTCACTACCATGCAGCTTTTCTTATTAAGAATTACAACCCATTTGGTGTGCTAGCTGAAAATAAGTTTGTGGGTGCTGGTGGGCGCTAAGAACTTGCGGTTCTGTAATGAACAAAGATCTCAAGGATCCTGTCGTGGAATTGTCACGTCAGATGTCCTAGGAAAAGGACTTAGTCGTGAGGCCGACGCATCTATGTGGTAGCTTGAGAGGGGTTGAGCGGAATCGAGAGACGCAACACAAGACAGGGATTTAGACAACAGTGGCCGGGAAACATCATCCCGGTAACAACCCTACATCTTTGTTTGGGGCTAGGTCTCATTATCATCACGAGGGAGTCGCCAGAACCGGCTCTCCTCTTTGTGTCTAGCCCTAAGATTGTTTCTTCTTGCTTGTAGCTTCCCCCTCTTTGGGGAGCCCCGCCTCCTTATATATGTTGAAGGGGCGGTTACATGTGGAGTCCTATTAGGATTAGGACTAGTCTATCTCTAATACAAACCGGATACAAGTCCTGGTCTTAACTCCTTGTAAGGTAAATATTCCTCATGCCTTTCCTCTTAAACCGCCCACAATAGTTGAACTGCCTTCATGAACCGCCAGACGGGCCATCGGGTCTTGTCGCTCCTCCGACCCGTCCGCCGGGTCACCAAAGATGAGTTACAACGTCTGGCGGGTTGTCGGTAAATTGCCGTGTCCGGGCGGGTCACCGATGAATATCGCCAAGTGCCGCGGGACCTCAAATAAATCACAAGTCCGCCGGGTTAACTTCCGCCGGTTTACACCGTGGGTATATCCCCGACATTAGCCCCCAAGTTTAGCTTGGATTTATCCATGGTAAACTTATGCCGCAAAATAAACACCGTAACAAATTTGGCGGTGTTGTGCCCGGGTTAAGAATTCTTGTAGACCGCACCGATCGTCCTTAAGTCCTTTGTCATTTCCTCCTTCTAGAAAATCCAGGTCAATAACCAGCTTCATACTCAAATTGCGATGTTGGCTTTTTATAGAAAAATATTATGAAGAATAATCCACTTGAATCGGCTTCCAAAGCGCCGGTTTAAGAAATATTGGTCTTGAAATACTCATCGATATTCAACCGGTTTGAAGATGCGTAACTTGTCGGTTTTATCATTGCCAAAGACTATCGGGTTTATAAAAACTTGATAATTTCGAGTCATGATTATTGCAAGACACGATTCATGATTATTGCCAACGCCGGTTCATGATTATTAATGACGCCGGTTGCAGCCATTGTGGTCATAATGATTGGTGACGCTGGTCAACCTAGTTTGCTCAATCGGAGAATTTGAAAATATTTCTTCGATAATAATATAATACCAGAGCCCCCAAGTCTTTGAGCGAGAACAAAGTGGTGGCTTAAGACTTTGCTTCAATATAAATACTGCCACTTTCAAAGAAATCCATGTTGTTCATCCGGTGACTAGTAAAACTGAATACTCCATACTATGTAGCCCCCAAGTGTCGGGTTGTCATGCTTGCGACAAAGAATCGACTTGTAATTGTCTTATACACATAAAAGCTTCCACCAGTGTAGCCCCCAAGGGCCGGGTCATTATGCAATAATGAGCAGGGACTTTGTAGGTGTAATCATGTAGATTTGAGCAATGATGTGTAGCCCCCAAGGGCCGGGTCATTATGCAATAATGAGAAGGGACTTCGAAAATATGACCATGTAGACTTTAACAGCAACGTGTAGCCCCCAAGGGCCGGCTCAGTAAGATAATATTGAGCTGGGACTTTATATATATTTCAAACATTATATTATGTAACTCCCATCATGGGGCTTGAATCCACGTCCACAAGGTTAAGAGCCTTGTGCTTTACCAACCGAAAAGGGACCCTTCAATATAATGAATAAAAAGCTTTGTACCTTCAACTGCTGACAGAGCAATTGGTAGCCCCAAGGGCCGACTCATTATAATATGATGAGTCGGGTCTTCAATAATATGAGCAAAAAATTTACTTTGCATTAGCCCTCAAGTGTCATGGTGCATGCTTGCGCCGACATGAGACTTGCATATTTGATATAATCTCAACTTAAATAATGTAGCCCCCCAAGTGCCGGGTCGTAAGCCTCAAGACAACTCGGGACTATTCCCTCCATTGTAGAATAAATCATACCCATTGATGAAATAATAATAGCCATTAAGTACCGGGGTTTACTTTGAAAACCTCAATCATAATATTGGTTATTGATAACCATAATAAAAATCTAGCCATGTTGGCTATTCAAGATAATATAATCTGGTATGAAATACCTTATTCATTTGATATCATAATGAAAATTCAGCCAAGTTTGGCTAGTTGAATAATATAACCCAATGATTTATAAGCGCATGATTCCAATGGCGCTAATCCAAATATGTCTTGGCGACTTATAGTCCCAAACCAGGCCGGGTTAACAAACACGGATAATTTCTCATCATATCTCGGCGACTTATCGTCTTAAAGCCAGCCGGTTTAATAAACACCTAATAATTTATCATCATGCTTTATTCAACCTGTCTCTCGCAGATACAACAAGTTTGAAGTGTCTGGCGGTTTACCACCGGACGGGTCATAATGCCCAACATATAACCCAGGTTTATAACCAAGGCTGCACTTTAAGAATAATCAATGAAATATACGTGTGACATTGAATCACATCATTGGTTTACCAATTTTTTGTAGTAAGGGTGATGACCCCAATCTTGAGTAATGATAACTCCTTTCATCTTGTGGTCGGTTTATGGTAAAACCGCACCGGGTTGTGATAAACACCGGTTTAACCATATATAATATCTGGCGACTTCGTAGTCAAACCGCACCGGGCGGATAGTCTCCGGATTATGATTTGATCATGTAACGACAATTTGTAATTTAAAGTCAAGCGGGTTAATGAACACCGTTTACTCCATAATAAGATGGTAACATCAAACCGGCGATAGTCTCCTGATTAGGATTTGACCGTGTTCCGCCAATTTGTAATTGACAGTTTGAACCGGATTAACAATGTCGGTTTAAAAACGCAATGTAAGTAAAAGTTCTTTAGCAAAAGAATAGAATTCAAGCAAAGGCAAAATAAAACCATTGCAAATGAGGCTTTCTTGAGCCGATCGATGGTGTTACCATGGTCGGACACGACCAAGCTCCCAATAAGGTGTAGCCATGGTTCAAGTCAGCCAGGTCCCCAGCTGAAACCGTGGCATTATGCCGATCAAGTGGCGTGGCAATGGTTCGGGTTCGACCAAGCCCCCAAGTGACTCTATGGCCTTAGGCCGATCAAGAGGCGTGACTGGTTCAGACTTGACCATGTCCCCAAGTGATCTGGTGGCTTTCACCTATCAAAAGGTGTTGCATTGGTTCGGACACGACCAAGCCCCCAAGTGATGTTGTGGCACTAGGCCGATCAAGAGGCGTGGCTATGGTTCGGATACGACCAAGCCCCCAAGTGATCAATAATATGATAAGCCAATAAGGCATGATACCCATGTTTGAACCGCGCATCATGGCAGCCGGTCCTCTTTGGCACCTTTTAACTTTTGCAAGAGATAAATCCTTCTTGAACCGGATTTTGAACCGGATATTGAGAGCTTGAGCTTTATGGGAGACAACTTTCCCTCGAACCGGATCTTAAACCGAATCTTCATTTTCACACGGAAATATTCTGACGGCCTTTAAACTCAAAATTGAGAGAAATAAATTCCTTTTGAACCGGAACTTCTTAAACCGGATTAGAGAGCTTAAGAGCTTTGTGGGAGACAGAATTTCATTGAACCGGATTGTAAACCCGATATTAGAGAGCTTGGTGAGATGACTTCCTTTAAGCCGGTTTCTCCAGGTGCCCACAACCGGCCCTTCACCCGAGAGTGTGTATTGAATTCTTGTCTCGAGTCTTGAAGTCTTGAGGCCTTGAAGATGCAGTCCTTGCAGATTCCATCATGGAGTTGTCGTCATTGACGTAGATCCTCCATTCTCCACACCACTCCCGAGCACTCATAACAAAACCCCGTCTACTATAGCGTAGCATTAAAATAAAATATCGTCCGGGCTTGGTAACAGGGTGATGGGTTCCTACCTCATGCATACTACTCAACTACAAGAATTCAATATCACTCTGGAGGGTTTGTTGCGAAGATGACACTAGATGCAATAAAACACATAGGTATGAAAAACATGGTCAAAGTGAACTTGCCTTGTCGACGATCTTCGAAAACTAGGGATTCGTAGTAGCAAGCTCAGCACTCACGGAAATTCTACCGAGGCAAACAATAACTATAATAAGCATATAGCATGAGATCACTTAACATAGCAACATAGTAACATAACACACCAAACAAACAAATCAAAACCCAAAGGAAAACTCAAAGAGAAACCAACTCAAGTTTTTCCTACTTCAAGCAACAACTAAAAATAGTTTTATATAACAAAAATTTTCTCAACATAACCTAATCATGAGTTTATGTTAACTTAACAGAAAAGAATGCAATAAGCAACAAGGAGAAAAAAAAATCAATTAAAAATCTATTATGAAACTCCTATTAGGCCTAATCCAATTTATGTTAAGAAAAATAAAATAAAAGTTTTATTTATTATAAATAAAAGTTCATCCTATAAAGTGAAAAGAAACTATCCTAGAATAATCAATCACATGTGAAAAATAAATTTATTTACTAATTAAAATAATAGGAAAACAAAGAGCTAGTTAATTAATTAGGATTAACAAGATTCTGCTTAAAACTATTTTTTTATTAATCCTAAAATACTCAAATTAATTTCTATGGTTTGGCAATGTTAAAACAAAGTTGGGACAAAAAGAATCATTTAAAAATAATTTTCCTAACTCATGTTATAACAGATTTACTATTCTGACTAAAATTAAATTAAAGCAATTATAAATAATTTTAACATAGCTAATTATATTTTCTACAGAAACTATAGAAAATTTGCAAACCAACAAAAAAGAATCACTCAAAAATATTGAACAGAATAAAAGATATGAATTTTTTCAAATACGGAACTATTACATTAAAACAGAAAACGAAAATAAATGAAAATGGCCTAATGGGCCTAATCTACGACCGTATGTAATATAAACTAAACGGGCCTAGGGTTAAATGAGTCGGGCCGGCTAAATAAAAAAACCCTAACTAAATTTAAACCAGAACGAACCGGGCCGGTTTTATTTAAAGACGTATTCTTCGGGTTCTAATCCTAGCCGTCGATAACGCATCGGACGGGTGTCACGGGTGAGGGAGGGGCGTTCGGTCGGGCACCGAGGCGAAGGGCTTTGAGGGGGGCTCTACTGAGCTCACTGGCCGGGCTGACTGGGTGCCTGGCGCCGGGCTGGGTTATTTGGCCGGGCGCTGGGTCCTTTTCTATTTTTTGAATTAGGAAAGGGAAAATATATTAAGTATATATATTTTATATAGGACATATATATATCAAAATGATCAGGGAAATATTCCCTGTAATTTGAACATTTTTCCAGGGGCAAAACTCAAACTTTAAAAAAAATCATTTTCTAGAAATCCCAAATAAAAATCAAATTTGAATTCAAACTTTTTGGCAAAGTTTTTCATCTGACATTTTGGAGTGTCATGTTAGCTCCTCTCATACTTTTAAACAAGTATTTGTCGTGGGTATATGAAATAATTTGAATGCCAAGTTGAATCCAAATTCAAATAAAATTCAAATGCCTCTGAAATTTCCAAATGCCACTCAATTTCACACAATCAGTCACACAACAATCAAACAAACAAGCATAGTTATTTATTTAATATAACATTCCAAAATTTAGAATTTTGGGATGTTACAAATCTACACACTTAAAATGAATCTCATTCCTCTAGATTCAAGAGGCTAGAAAGAAAAGGTTAGGGTTTGGAGGTCTTCTAGCAAATCCAATGATCGGTATGTTCTAGAGTGATAACACACATAGAAGCAATGTAATGTTCCGACAAAACTAAAGTACTTCAACATGAGGGTTTGCGGTGTCTGTCTCTTCAAATCTTCTGTATGAATCCTTCTTGATACTCTTAGAGTAGGGCATAACCCTTTCCACAATATCATGTGTCATTTCATCATGGTAAGGTTCTTCCAGACTGGTCTTCATATCTGACGGGTCTGTCGCCAATACTAAACAACTATCGAAAATCTCATGGTGGTCGACAATTCATGGTTTCTCCTGCAGGAAAATGGTCGGGTTGGATCTCAACAGATAACCTACGATTGGCAACGGTTGCTGTAAGGGTTCCATCGTCCTACCATTCTATGGTTTTATGGCTTATCGCTATTTACACTCTTCTAAGGTTTTCAAGTCTCTCCGATTTTCCATCAACATATGATAGTTCATGATAGAAGTCTCCGGTATGGGGGCCAATCCATCCTGCATTTGAATCATTACCACATACGTAAACAAAGTGAATCACGTATTCTAACACTTGGGCATACTCACAAGCATTGCAGAATTTCTCTTGTTCTCGAACTGGGTTCGAGTAAATCCTTTGGTTCAGCAAGCCAAACAAAACATCTATCGTTACTTCACCACTCTCGTGTTTTTGCGTAACCTCCTACGTAAACGATATCGATCAAATCGCAGTCTTCCCAAAATTTCTTCTTCCAAAGTGGGTACTTGACCCTTATTAATTCCCTGGGCATGTGGGTTATGAGCCCACTTCAACACTTGTACCAATTTCACTCATCCTTGGAGTTACAATTGCTCCATTTTCCAACATTACACCACTTTAAATCCAATAACATTTCATTTCTTAATACCATCATATCAAAGATAAAACTTCAACTCATTTTTTTCCAAACTCCAACCTGTGGGGCACATTTCCATTTCCATTGGTCTAGTGTTCTTCATAGGGTACTATCACCCTTAAAATGAAATTCACAAATCCATCCATAGACCATATTTCTCATATCCTAAAAATGGTCAAAATCTGTGTTCATAGAGTAACAACTCATACAATTTAAACATATGAAAACATGTCACCTTACTTTATTGATTTCATGAATCCATTACAAACTTTGAGCACCCATTACATAACTCAACTTATTGTACTCATGAAAAAAATTGGTTTCTACCACTCTTATTATCCATATCAAAATTCCCACTACTCAACTCCAGCTTCCTTCTTGTAGGAACATTTAGTAGCATAATGTCCTCGCTTCCTTGCGATGAAAACACATAACTTTCAATAAGTCTTTGGAAGCTTCTTGGAGATGGTGCCTGCCGCTTGAGTTCCTTTCTTCCTTTCAAGACAATGATTGGCATAATGCCCGACGTCCTTACATTCAAAACAGGTAATATGACTCTTGTCCCTCTTTGCGTAAATTGGGTTGTTACGAGGGTGTCTTTGTTTTCTCTTAGGGGTTTCTTCGTTTCGATCAAACCTTTTATTCCTGTGGATCAAACTCTATTGCTTCCGTCGGGAAGTATCCCGAGATACTCTTTTCTTTCCTTGGTGCAACATCGTGAAAAATGTCCTTCTTCTCCACATGAATAGCAGGCATTGGAGTAAAATCTATTGAGGCCTTCTCCATCGTGGTCTTCAACACATTCCTTCATCATGTGTTCTTTCATAACTTCTCGGAGGGCTTCTTTCATTCCTTCTTCCTGCTTCCTGAATAGTTTGTTGCACCATGGGGTAAATGTGACAATCGAAGTCGGGTAGTGGGTGGTTCCTTCACACAAGAAACAAGTAACACCTTGCCAGTCGGGCATTCTTCCTCTGGGTGATTTTCCTCACAATAAGGGCATCCATCCTTGTGTTCTTCATTGGTGTGTCCTATTTCTCTGCAAATCTTGCAAGCACAAGGTTTCTTCTTCGGGTTATCGTAGTGCTTCCGGATAAGACGGGATCTCAACAGAGTCTTCTTGAATTCCTCCCAAGTTTTTGCTCCGTTGCATCCTTGTATGGCTTGATGCATTTTCCACCAGATTGCAGCACTCTCGATAAAATACTGAAGAGCATATTGAACCTCATACTTCCTTGGAATCAATTTTTTTCTAAATTGATCCTCCATGTTTTGAATCCATAGCTCTGCCTCCAACTGAGTCATCGGTCCAGAGAATAGCAGACCGTCTTCCTTTATCATCTATTGGGTCCAAGGGTTTTGGGATGAGATAGGAGAGAAGAAAAGGGAGAGATACACACAATACAAACAATAGTTTCGAAGAAACGAGTTTTATTTTGGGGCTGTCGGAAAACATCAAACAAATGACAGCTCACAAATCATCGCATCTAACGTAGGTGTGTAACTGGGGTTTGGTCTTCTAAAGGTCAAATAATTCTTCAGGAACTTCAAATTCTTCAAGTCTTCAGTCTTCAATTGTTGTACCGCAATTCTTCCAACGCATGGTGAAATCCTCTTTACTCCGAAATGGCCATCGGTTGTCCGATATCTCTAATTCTTGGAGTGACTTGGTTGATCTTCCGTGTGGTCAAAAGGGAAAGGTGTATATTCTAACTATTTGAGGTCGAGGGACTACTTGATAAAATCGAAAAGACGAAGTAAAGGATCCTTTTGAAAATAAAGTTTTAGAAATTTCCGCCCCTAGGGCTTTCCGGTTTCTAGGGTCACGTTCTACTGATCAACATGTGCTCGATACCATATTCAGAGCGACCCGACCTCGACGGTCAAGCCTTCCGTGGTATCTGGTACATCCTCGGATCAAGATGTCTTGCACACACAAGACATCAATGTATATATCAAAGTGCAATCACATGTATAAATAACGTAAAATGATATATACCTCATAATACTAATGGAAACAATCAAACGGGTGTGGAGTCCCATCAACGCCATCGGCAGGTTGAGTGTAGACCGTAACCCCAGTATCGTAACTCTTACTCGTCGAGGAAATATCCGCAACATGATACGTTGCAGCCGTGTACTGTAGGTCGATTACATTGAATGTGGCAAGATCACAATAGAGAAAAACAGGATGATAAACTATACTATATGCGTATGGCTTTGTGGCTCAGATTCCGAGTTTTGTTTATGCGTAAAAGCTGGTTTTATTTTCCTTACATCAAAGGAATAGATGAAGTCTGTACTATAGAGTTTTCTATCATGACATGGTTCCGCCAACCGATGTCTCATAGCCCAAATTCATCATAAGTTGCCCACAATTAAGTTATCATCCGGTGTTGAGAGTTACGAGATAGATCCAAGTCCGGATGCTCAAATTGTCCGTGAATCGGGACACGGCTAATCGATTAGGGTTTTAACCTCCGCAGAGGTTTGTACACTTTACCCACAAGATTCGATCCTCTCTTTATGTTCTCGCACTTCAGGTGTTTGAGAACAAGACGATCAAACATGGTCTTCCGAAGAGTTCCTCTCGACCACCGTCCGTGCTCATCCAATCCTACCGTAGTTCTACATCTGCTAGCACCGTCCCCACCAGATTCACCACTAAGGTCAACCAAGCGAGCCCATAATGACTTGCGGTTGCACGTAAGCTTCCTGGGCATGAAGTATTCCTCCGCCTCTTTGAGTCCTGGGTGAAGCTTTCCGCAAGATGTCATGGCGCTTCTCCATGCATCCCGGCCATCCACTGGGTTTCTCCAGGGTGCCCACAACCGTCCTTCACCCAAAGAGTGTGTATTGAATTCTTGTCTCGAGTCTTGAAGTCTTGAGGCCTTGAAGATGCAGTCCTTGCAGATTCCATCATGGAGTTGTCGTCATTGACGTAGATCCTCCATTCTCACACCACTCCCGAGCACTCATAACAAACCCCGTCTACTATAGCGTAGCATTAAAATAAAATATCGTCCCGGGCTTGGTAACAGGGTGATGGGTTCCTACCTCATGCATACTACTCAACTACAAGAATTCAATATCACTCTTGGAGGGTTTGTTGCGAAGATGACACTAGATGCAATAAAACACATAGGTATGAAAAACATGGTCAAAAGTGAACTTGCCTTGTCGACGATCTTGAAAACTAGGATTAAGTAGTAGCTAGCTCCGCACTCCGGAAATTCTACCGAGGCAAACAATAACTATAATAAGCATATAGCATGAGATCACTTAACATAGCAACATAGTAACATAACACACCAAACAAACAAATCAAAACCCAAAGGGAAAACTCAAAGAAAAACCAACTCAAGTTTTTCCTACTTCAAGCAACAACTAAAAATAGTTTTATATAACAAAAATTTTCTCAACATAACCTAATCATGAGTTTATGTTAACTTAATGTAAAAAAGAATGCAATAAGCAACTAGGAGCAAAAAAATCAATTAAAAATCTATTATGAAACTCCTATTAGGCCTAATCCAATTTATGTTAAGAAAAATAAAATAAAAGTTTTATTTATTATAAATAAAAGTTCATCCTATAAAGTGATGTAAACTAGCCTAGAATAATCAATCACATGTGAAAAATAAATTTATTTACTAATTAAAATAATAGGAAAACAAGAGCTAGTTAATTAATTAGGATTAACAAGATTCTGCTTAAAACTATTTTTTATTAATCCTAAAATACTCAAATTAATTTCTATGGTTTGGCAATGTTAAAACAAAGTTGGGACAAAAAGAATCATTTAAAAATAATTTTCCTAACTCACGTTATAACAGATTTACTATTCTGACTAAAATTAAATTAAAGAAATTATAAATAATTTTAACATAGCTAATTATATTTTGTACAGAAACTATAGAAAATTTGCAAACCAACAAAAAAGAATCACTCAAAATATTAAACAGAATAAAAGATATGAATTTTTTGAAATACGGAACTATTCTGTTAAAAATGTAAAACGAAAATAAATGAAAAATGGCCTAATGGGCCTAATCTACGACCGGTATGTAATATAAACTAAACGGGCCTAGGGTTAAATGAGTCGGGCCGGGCTAAATAAAAAACCCTAACTAAATTTAAACCGTAATCTAACCGGGCGGTTTTATTTAAAGACGCATTCCCTTCGGGTTCTAATCAGCCGTCGATAACGACCTGGACGGGGGGGGATCTCCATGACTTCATCGGAGCCTCGGGCGGCGTGGCGAAAAGTCGTTGGCCTCTCCGGTCGTCGGGGAGGTGTGGAGGGTTCCATGCAAAGTGACGAGCCTGGGGGGTTCTTGGTGGAGTCGGTGGAGGTCTGGAGGTCTAGGGCGACCAAGTAGGGAAATGGCCATGGCTCGGCCCGGCTCATGACGGCAAGGAGAGAGGAGGAGGGTTCCGTGAGGGGGCTTAGGGGGGAATGGGAAAAGGGAGGGTATAAATAGGGGGGGGGCCTCGGCGTGGCAAGGGAGGCGATCGGGAGGGGATCGGGATGAGATCCCGGGGATCTCGGGGTTTCCGGCGAGCGGCGGCGCGGTGACTTGGGCGAGGGGAAGAAGGAGGTGGGGGCCCGGGTGTCAGCGGGTGAGGGGGAGGGGCGTTCGGTCGGGCGACCGAGGCGGAAGGCTGGGCGAGGGGGCTCATTGGTCAAGGGCCTCGGGCACTGGGTCAGGCACTGTGGGTGCCTTGGTACTGGCCGGGTCATTGGCTGCGGTCACCGGTCCTTTCTATTTTTTGAATTAGGAAAGGGAAAATATATTAAGTATATATATTTTATATAGGACATATATATATCAAAATGATCAGGGAAAATTCCTACAATTTGAACATTTTTCCAGGCAAAACTCAAACTTTAAAAAAAATAATTTTCTAGAAATCCCAAATAAAATCAAATTTGAATTCAAACTTTTTGGCAAAGTTTTTCATCTGACATTTTGGAGTGTCATGTTAGCTCCTCTCATACTTTTAAACAAGTATTTGTCAGGGTATATGAAATAATTTCAATGCCAAGTTGAATCCAAATTCAAATAAAATTCAAATGCCTCTGAAATTTCCAAATGCCACTCAATTTCACACAATCAGTCACACAACAATCAAACAAACAAGCATAGTTATTTATTTAATATAACATTCCAAAATTTAGAATTTTGGGATGTTACAAATCTACCATTACTTAAAATGAATCTCGTCCTCGAGATTCGAAGAGGCTAGAAAGAAAAGGTTAGGGTTTGGAGGTCTTCTAGCAAATCCATTGATCGGTATGGTCTAGTGTGCTACCACACTTAGAAGCATGGTTATGTTCCGACAAAACTAATGTACTTCATCCTTAGGGTTGGCGGTGTCGGTCTCTTCATATCTTCGGTATGAATCCTTTACTGATACTCTTCCCAGAGGGCATAACCCTTTCCACAATATCATGTGTCATTTCATCATGGTAAGGTTCTTCCGAGACCTGGTCTTCATATCTCGACGGGTCCGTCAGCCAATACTAAACAACTATCGAAAATCTCATGGTGGTCGACAATTCATGGTTTCTCCTGCAGGAAAATGGTCGGGTTGGATCTCAGCGTATAACCTACGATTGGCAGCGGTTGCTCAGAAGGGTTCCATCGTCCTACCATTCTATGGTTTTATGGCTTTATCGCGTCGACACTCTTCTAAGGTTTTCAAGTCTCTCGATTTTCCATCAACATATGATAGTTCATGATAGAAGTCTCTAGGTATGGGGCCAATCCATCCCGCATTTGAATCATTACCACATACGTAAGCAAAGTGAATCACGATTCTAACACTTGGGCATACTCACAAGCATTGCAGAATTTCTCTTGTTCTCGAACCGGGTTCGAGTAAATCCTTTGGTTCAAAGAAGCCAAACAAAACATCTATCGTTACTTCACCACTCTCAGGTTTTTGCGTAACCTCCTCACGTAAACGTATCTTTGATCAAATCGCAGTCTTCCCAAAATTTCTTCTTCCAAAGGGTACTTGACCCTTATTAATTCCTGGGCATGTGGGTTATGAGCCCACTTCAACACTTGTACCAATTTCACTCATCCTTGGAGTTACAATTGCTCCATTTTCCAACATTACACCACTTTAAATCCAATAACATTTCATTTCTTAATACCATCATATCAAAGATAAAACTTCAACTCATTTTTTTTCCAAACTCCAACCTGTGGGGCACATTTCCATTTCCATTGGTCTAGTGTTCTTCATAGGGTACTATCACCCTTAAAATGAAATTCACAAATCCATCCATAGACCATATTTCTCATATCCTCGAAAATGGTCAAAATCAGTGTTCATAGAGTAACAACTCATACAATTTAAACATATGAAAACATGTCACCTTACTTTATTGATTTCATGAATCCATTACAAACTTTGAGCACCCATTACATAACTCAACTTATTGTACTCATGAAAAAAAAATTGGTTTCTACCACTCTTATTATCCATATCAAAATTCCAACCACTCAACTCCAGCTTCCTTCTTGTAGGAACATTTAGTAGCATAATGTCCTGCTTCCTTGCGATGAAAACACATAACTTTCAATAAGTCTTTGGGCTTCTTGGAGATGGTGCTCGCTGCTTGAGTTCCTTTCTTCCTTTCAAGACAATGATTGGCATAATGCCCGACGCCCTTACATTCAAAATGTGTAATATGACTCTTGTCCCTCTTTGCGTAAATTGGGTTGTTCGAGGGTGTCTTTGTTTTCTCTTCCGGGGTTTCTTCGTTACGATCAAACCTTTTATTCCCTGTGGATCAAACTCTATTGCTTCCGTCGGAAGTATCCCGTATACTCTTTTCTTTCCTTGGTGCAATCTTGTGAAAAATGTCCTTCTTCTCCACATGAATAGCGTGCATTGGAGTAAAATCTGTTGAGGCCTTCTCCATCGTGGTCTTCAACACATTCCTTCATCACAGGTTCTTTCATAACTTCCTGGAGGGCTTCTTTTCATTCCTTCTTCCTGCTCTGAATAGTTTGTTGCACCATGGGGTAAATGTGACACCGAGTCGGGTAGTGGGTGGTTCCTTCACACAAGAAACAAGTAACCCGCCCAAATCGGGCATTCTTCCTCTGGGTGATTTTCCTCACAATAAGGGCATCCATCCTTGTGTTCTTCATTGGTGTGTCCTATTTCTCTGCAAATCTTGCAAGCACAAGGTTTCTTCTTCGGGTTATCGTAGTGCTTCCAGATAAGACGGGATCTCAACAGAGTCTTCTTGAATTCCTCCCAAGTTTTTGCTCCGTTGCATCCTTGTATGGCTTGATGCATTTTCCACCAGATTGGCAAAGACTTCTATAAAATCTTGAAAAGAGCATATTGAACCTCATACTTCCTTGGAATCAAATTTTTTCTAAATTGATCCTCCATGTTTTGAATCCATAGCTCTGCCTCCAATCGAGTCATCGGTCCGTAGAATAGCAGACCGCCTTCCTTTATCATCTATTGGGTCCAAGGGTTTTGGGATGAGATAGGAGAGAAGAAAAGGGAGAGATACACACAATACAAACAATAGTTTCAAGAAACGAAGTTTTATTTTGGGGGCTGTCGGAAAACATCAAACAAAATGACAGCTCACAAATCATCGATCTAACGAGGGTGTGTAATCGGGTTTGGTCTTCTAAAGGTCAAATAATTCTTCAGGAACTTCAAATTCTTCAAGTCTTGAGTCTTCAATTGTTGCACCTGCAATTCTTCCAACGCATGGTGAAATCCTCTTTACTCCGAAATGGCCATCGCTTGTCCGATATCTTTAATTCTTGGAGTGACTTCGCTGATCTTCCGTGGTGGTCAAAAGGGAAAGGTGTATATTCTAACTATTTGAGGTCGAGGGACTACTTGATAAAATCGTAAAAGACGAGAAGTAAAGGATCCTTTTGAAAATAAAGTTTTAGAAATTTCCTGCCCTAGGGCTTTCCGGTTTCTAGGGTCACGTTTACATACCAACATGTGCTCGATACCATATTCAGATGACCGACCTCGTGACGGTCAAGCCTTCGTATCTGTGCCATCCTCGGATCAAGATATGTCGGCACACACAAGACATCAATGTATATATCAAAGTGCAATCACATGTATAAATAACGTAAAATGATATATACCTCATAATACTCAGCGGAAACAATCAAACGGGTGTGGAGTCCCATCAACGCCATCGGCAGGTTGAGTGTAGACCGTAACCAGTATCGTAACTCTTACTCGTCGAGGGAAATATCCGCAACATGATACGTTGGTAGTCAGGTAGGTCAAGACATTGAATGTACCCGGCAAGATCACAATAGAGAAAACAGATGATAAACTATACTATATGCGGTATGGCTTTGTGGCTCAGTATCTGAGTTTTGTTTATGTAAAAAGCTGGTTTTATTTTCCTTACATCAAAGGAATAGATGAAGTCTGTACTATAGAGTTTTCTATCATGACATGGTTCCGCCTAACCGATGTCTCATAGCCCAAATTCATCATAAGTTGCCCACAATTAAGTTATCAGTCCGGTGTTGAGAGTTACGAGATAGATCCAAGTCCAGATGCTCAAATTGTCCGTGAATCGGGACACGGCTAATCGATTAGGTTTTAACCCTCCGCAGAGGTTTGTACACTTTACCCGCAAGATTCGATCCCTCTCTTTATGTTCTCGCACTTCGTGGTGTTTGAGAACAAGACGCATCAAACATGGTCTTCCCAAGAGTTCCTCCGACCACCGTCCCTGCTCATCCAATCCTACCGTAGTTCTACATCTGCTAGCACCGCCCCACCAGATTCACCACTAAGGTCAACCAAGCCAGAGCCCATAATGACTTGTGGTTGCACAGTAAGCTTCGGGCATGAAGTATTCCTCCGCCTCTTTGAGTGCAGGTGAAGCTTTCCGCAAGATGTCATGGCGCTTTCTCCATGCATCCTGCCATCCACCGGTTTCTCCGTGGTGCCCCACAACCGCCCTTCACCCAAAGAGTGTGTATTGAATTCTTGTCTCGAGTCTTGAAGTCTTGAGGCCTTGAAGATGCAGTCCTTGCAGATTCCATCATGGAGTTGTCGCCATTGACGTAGATCCTCCATTCTCACACCACTCCCGAGCACTCATAACAAACCCCGTCTACTATAGCGTAGCATTAAAATAAAATATCGTCCCGGGCTTGGTAACAGGGTGATGGGTTCCTACCTCATGCATACTACTCAACTACAAGAATTCAATATCACTATCGGAGGGTTTGTTGCTAAGATGACACTAGATGCAATAAAACACATAGGTATGAAAAACATGGTCAAAGTGAACTTGCCTTGTCGACGATCTTCAAAACTAGGGATTCGTAGTAGCAAGTCTAAGACCGGAAATTCTACCGAGGCAAACAATAACTATAATAAGCATATAGCATGAGATCACTTAACATAGCAACATAGTAACATAACACACCAAACAAACAAATCAAAACCCAAAGGGAAAACTCAAAGAAAAAAACCAACTCAAGTTTTTCCTACTTCAAGCAACAACTAAAATAGTTTTATATAACAAAAATTTTCTCAACATAACCTAATCATGAGTTTATGTTAACTTAATGTAAAAGAATGCAATAAGCAACTAGGAGCAAAAAAAATCAATTAAAAATCTATTATGAAACTCCTATTAGGCCTAATCCAATTTATGTTAAGAAAAATAAAATAAAAGTTTTATTTATTATAAATAAAAGTTCATCCTATAAAGTGACAGAAACTAGCCTAGAATAATCAATCACATGTGAAAAATAAATTTATTTACTAATTAAAATAATAGGAAAACAAGAGCTAGTTAATTAATTAGGATTAACAAGATTCTGCTTAAAACTATTTTTTTATTAATCCTAAAATACTCAAATTAATTTCTATGGTTTGGCAATGTTAAAACAAAGTTGGGACAAAAAGAATCATTTAAAAATAATTTTCCTAACTCATGTTATAACAGATTTACTATTCTGACTAAAATTAAATTAAAGCAATTATAAATAATTTTAACATAGCTAATTATATTTTCTACAGAAACTATAGAAAATTTGCAAACCAACAAAAAAAAAGAATCACTTAAAAATATTAAACAGAATAAAAGATATGAATTTTTTGAAATGCGGAACTATTCATTAAAATGTAAAACGAAAATAAATGAAAAATGGCCTAATGGGCCTAATCTACGACCGTATGTAATATAAACTAAACGGGCCTAGGGTTAAATGAGTCGGGCCGGGCTAAATAAAAAACCCTAACTAAATTTAAACCGTAATCTAACCGGGCCGGTTTTATTTAAGACGATTCTTCTGGGGTTCTAATCCTAGCCACGATAACGCATCTGACGGGGGGGATCTCCCATGACTTACCTGGAGCTCATGGGGCGTGATGGCGAAAGTCGTTGGCCTCTCCGGTCGTCGGGGAGGTCGGCGGAGGCTCATGGAGTGAGACGAGCTCTGGGGGGGTTCTTGGTGGAGTCGGTGGAGGTCGGGAGGGTCTAGGGGCGATGGCCGAGGGAAATGGGCGGCGGTCGGCTCGGGCTCCATGACGGCGTGGAGAGAGGAGGAGGGTTCAGTGAGGGGCGAGGGGGAATGGGGTGCTGGGAGGGTATAAATAGGGGGGCCTCGGCGTGGCAAGGAGGCGATCGGGAGGATCTGGGATGAGATCCCGGGGATCTCCTAAGGTTCCATGTGTGGCGCCATGACTTGGGCATGAGGAAGAAGGAGGTGGGGCCCGGGTGTCGGGTGAGGGGGAGGGCGTTTTGGCTCGGCGACCGAGGCTAAGGGCTTTTGGCGAGGGGGCTCATTTGGCACGGGCACTGGCCGGGCAGCCACTGGGTGTGCCTGGCTGGTCAATTCTGGTCATACCGGGGTCCTTTTCTATTTTTTGAATTAGGAAAGGGGAAAATATATTAAGTATATATATTTTATATAGGACATATATATATCAAAATGATCAGGGGAAAATTCCTACAATTTGAACATTTTCCAGGGCAAAACTCAAACTTTAAAAAAATCATTTTCTAGAAATCCCAAATAAAAATCAAATTTGAATTCAAACTTTTGGCAAAGTTTTTCATCCGACATTTTGGAGTGTCATGTTAGCTCCTCTCATACTTTTAAACAAGTATTTGTCAGGGTATATGAAATAATTTCAATGCCAAGTTGAATCCAAATTCAAATAAAATTCAAATGCCTCTGAAATTTCCAAATGCCACTCAATTTCACACAATCAGTCACACAACAATCAAACAAACAAGCATAGTTATTTATTTAATATAACATTCCAAAATTTAGAATTTTGGGATGTTACAAATCTACCACACTTAAAATGAATCTGGCCCTCGAGATTCGAAGAGGCTAGAAAGAAAAGGTTAGGGTTTGGAGGTCTTCTAGCAAATCCATTGATCGGTATGGTCTAGTGTGCTACCACACTTAGAAGCATGGTTATGTTCCGACAAAACTAATGTACTTCATCCTTAGGGTTGGCGGTGTCGGTCTCTTCATATCTTCGGTATGAATCCTTTACTGATACTCTTCCGGTAGGGCATAACCCTTTCCACAATATCATGTGTCATTTCATCATGGTAAGGTTCTTCCGAGACTGGGTCTTCATATCTGACGGGTCTGTCGCCAATACTAAACAACTATCGAAAATCTCATGGTGGTCGACAATTCATGGTTTCTCCTGCAGGAAAATGGTCGGGGTTGGGTCTCAACAGATAACCCACGATTGGCAACGGTTGCTGTGAAGGGTTCCATCGTCCTACCATTCTATGGTTTTATGGCTTATCGCGTCGACACTCTTCTAAGGTTTTCAAGTCTCTCCGATTTTCCATCAACATATGATAGTTCATGATAGAAGTCTCCGGTATGGGGGCCAATCCATCCTGCATTTCTGAATCATTACCACATACGTAAAACAAGTGAATCACGTATTCTAACACTTGGGCATACTCACAAGCATTGCAGAATTTCTCTTGTTCTCGAACTGGGTTCGAGTAAATCCTTTGGTTCTGCAAGCCAAACAAAACATCTATCGTTTCTTCACAACTCTCGGGTTTTTGCGTAACCTCCTACGAGGCGATATGATCAAATCATGATCTTCCCAAAATTTCTTCTTCAGTGGGTACTTGACCCTTATTAATTCCTCGGCCTGTGGGTTATGAGCACACTTCAACACTTGTACCAATTTCACTCATCCTTGGAGTTACAATTGCTCCATTTTCCAACATTACACCACTTTAAATCCAATAACATTTCATTTCTTAATACCATCATATCAAAGATAAAACTTCAACTCATTTTTTTTCCAAACTCCAACCTGTGGGGCACATTTCCATTTCCATTGGTCTAGTGTTCTTCATAGGGTACTATCACCCTTAAAATGAAATTCACAAATCCATCCATAGACCATATTTCTCATATCCTCGAAAATGGTCAAAATCTGTGTTCATAGAGTAACAACTCATACAATTTAAACATATGAAAACATGTCACCTTACTTTATTGATTTCATGAATCCATTACAAACTTTGAGCACCCATTACATAACTCAACTTATTGTACTCATGAAAAAAATTGGTTTCTACCACTCTTATTATCCATATCAAAATTCCAACTACTCAACTCCAAATTTTCCTTCTTGTAGGAACATTTAGTAGCATAATGTCCTCGCTTCCTTGCGATGAAAACACATAACTTTCAATAAGTCTTTGGGCTTCTTGGAGATGGTGCTCACTGCTTGAGTTCCTTTCTTCCTTTCAAGACAATGATTGGCATAATGCCCGACGTCCTTACATTCAAAAACAGGTAATATGACTCTTGTCCCTCTTTGCGTAAATTGGGTTGTTACGAGGGTGTCTTTGTTTTCTCTTCCTGGGTTTCTTCGTTTCGATCAAACCTTTTATTCCCTGTGGATCAAACTCTATTGCTTCCGTCCGGGAAGTATCCCAGATACTCTTTTCTTTCCTTGGTGCACACTGTGAAAAATGTCCTTCTTCTCCACATGAATAGCGAGGCATTGAGTAAAATCTGCTGAGGCCTTCTCCATCGTGGTCTTCAACACATTCCTTCATCAAGGTGTTCTTTCATAACTTCTCGGAGGGCTTCTTTCATTCCTTCTTCCTGCTCCTGAATAGTTTGTTGCACCATGGGGTAAATGTGACACTGAGTCGGGTAGTGGGTGGTTCCTTCACACAAGAAACAAGTAACCTGCCCAGTCGGGCATTCTTCCTCTGGGTGATTTTCCTCACAATAAGGGCATCCATCCTTGTGTTCTTCATTGGTGTGTCCTATTTCTCCGCAAATCTTGCAAGCACAAGGTTTCTTCTTCGGGTTATCGTAGTGCTTCCGGATAAGACGGGATCTCAACAGAGTCTTCTTGAATTCCTCCCAAGTTTTTGCTCCGTTGCATCCTTGTATGGCTTGATGCATTTTCCACCAGATTGCAAAGACTCTCGATAAAATAATCAAGAGCATATTGAACCTCATACTTCCTTGGAATCAAATTTTTTCTAAATTGATCCTCCATGTTTTGAATCCATAGCTCTGCCTCCAAGCGAGTCATCGGTCCAGAGAATAGCGAGACCGCCTTCCTTTATCATCTATTGGGTCCAAGGGTTTTGGGATGAGATAGGAGAGAAGAAAAGGAGAGATACACACAATACAAACAATAGTTTCAAGAAACGAGTTTTATTTTGGGGCTGTCGGAAAACATCAAACAAATGACAGCTCACAAATCATCGCATCTAACGTAGGTGTGTAAGCTGGGTTTGGTCTTCTAAAGGTCAAATAATTCTTCGTGAACTTCAAATTCTTCAAGTCTTGAGTCTTCAATTGTTGCAGTGCAATTCTTCCAACGCATGGTGAAATCCTCTTTACTCAGAAATGGCCATCGGTTGTCCGATATCTTTAATTCTTGGAGTGACTTGATTGATCTTCCGTGTGGTCAAAAGGGAAAGGTGTATATTCTAACTATTTGAGGTCAGAGGGACTACTTGATAAAATCAGAAAAGACGAGAAGTAAAGGATCCTTTTGAAAAATAAAGTTTTAGAAATTTCCTGTCCTAGGGCTTTCCGGTTTCTAGGGTCACGTTCTCTACCAACATGTGCTCGATACCATATTCAGAAGCGACCCGACCTCAGACGGTCAAGCCTCGTATCTGTGCCATCCTCGGATCAAGATGTCGCACACACAAGACATCAATGTATATATCAAAGTGCAATCACATGTATAAATAACGTAAAATGATATATACCTCATAATACTCAGCCGAAACAATCAAACGGGTGTGGAGTCCCATCAACGCCATCGGCAGGTTGAGTGTAGACCGTAACCTGTATCGTAACTCTTACTCGTCGAGGAAATATTCGCAACATGATACGTTGCAGCCGTGTAGGTCAAGACATTGAATGTACCGGCAAGATCACAATAGAGAAAACAGATGATAAACTATACTATATGCGTATGGCTTTGTGGCTCAGATTCGAGTTTTGTTTATGTAAAAGCTGGTTTTATTTTCCTTACATCAAAGGAATAGATGAAGTCTGTACTATAGAGTTTTCTATCATGACATGGTTCCGCCAACCGATGTCTCATAGCCCAAATTCATCATAAGTTGCCCACAATTAAGTTATCGATCCGGTGTTGAGAGTTACGAGATAGATCCAAGTCCAGATGCTCAAATTGTCCGTGAATCGGGGACACGGCTAATCGATTAGGTTTTAACCCTCTGCAGAGGTTTGTACACTTTACCCGCAAGATTCGATCCCTCTCTTTATGTTCTCGCACTTCGTGGTGTTTGAGAACAAGACGCATCAAACATGGTCTTCAAGAGTTCCTCCGACCACCGTCCGGTGCTCATCCAATCCTACCGTAGTTCTACATCTGCTAGCACCGGCCCCACCAGATTCACCACTAAGGTCAACCAAGCCGTGAGCCCATAATGACTTGCGGTTGCATGTAAGCTTCCGGCATGAAGTATTCCTCCGTCTCTTTGAGTGCAGGTGAAGCTTTCCGCAAGATGTCATGGCGCTTCTCCATGCATCCCGCCATCCTTTGGTTTCTCCAGGTGCCCGTCCAACCGTCCTTCACCCAAAGAGGTGTGTATTGAATTCTTGTCTCGAGTCTTGAAGTCTTGAGGCCTTGAAGATCTGATCCTTGCAGATTCCATCATGGAGTTGTCGCCATTGACGTAGATCCTCCATTCTCACACCACTCCCCGAGCACTCATAACAAACCCCGCCTACTATAGCGTAGCATTAAAATAAAATATCGCCCGGGCTTGGTAACAGGTGATGGGTTCCTACCTCATGCATACTACTCAACTACAAGAATTCAATATCACTACTGGAGGGTTTGTTGCGAAGATGACACTAGATGCAATAAAACACATAGGTATGAAAAACATGGTCAAAGTGAACTTGCCTTGTTGACGATCTTCGAAAACTAGGGATTCGTAGTAGCAAGCTCCGCACTCCGGAAATTCTACCGAGGCAAACAATAACTATAATAAGCATATAGCATGAGATCACTTAACATAGCAACATAGTAACATAACACACCAAACAAACAAATCAAAACCCAAAGGGAAAACTCAAAGAAAAACCAACTCAAGTTTTTCCTACTTCAAGCAACAACTAAAAATAGTTTTATATAACAAATTTTTTTTCAACATAACCTAATCATGAGTTTATGTTAACTTAACAGAAAAGAATGCAATAAGCAACTAGGAGCAAAAAAAATCAATTAAAAATCTATTATGAAACTCCTATTAGGCCTAATCCAATTTATGTTAAGAAAAATAAAATAAAAGTTTTATTTATTATAAATAAAAAGTTCATCCTATAAAGTGACAGAAACTATCCTAGAATAATCAATCACATGTGAAAATAAATTTATTTACTAATTAAAATAATAGGAAAACAAAGAGCTAGTTAATTAATTAGGATTAACAAGATTCTGCTTAAAACTATTTTTTTATTAATCCTAAAATACTCAAATTAATTTCTATGGTTTGGCAATGTTAAAACAAAGTTGGGACAAAAAGAATCGTTTTTTCCTAACTCATGTTATAACAGATTTACTATTCTGACTAAAATTAAATTAAAGCAATTATAAATAATATTAACATAGCTAATTATATTTTCTACAGAAACTATAGAAAATTTGCAAACCAACAAAAAAGAATCACTCAAAAATATTAAACAGAATAAAAGATATGAATTTTTCAAATGAACTATTTCATTAAAAAACAAAACGAAAATAAATGAAAAATGGCCTAATGGGCCTAATCTACGACCGTATGCGTAATATAAACTAAACGGGCCTAGGGTTAAATGAGTCGGCGGGCTAAATAAAAAAACCCTAACTAAATTTAAACCAGAACGAACCGGGCGGTTTTATTTAAAGACGTACCTTCGGGTTCTAATCCTAGCCGATAACCCATCTGGACGGGGTGGGGGGGGGGATCTCCCATGACTTCACCTGAGCTCCTACGCGGCGGTATGAAAAGCTGGCCTCCTGGCTGTCAGTGAGGTCATGGAGGGTTCATGGCCAAAGTGGGACGAAATGTGGGGGGTTCTGGTGGAGCCTGGTGGAGGCCTGGAGGGTCTAGGCGATGACGGCCGAGGGAATGGCGGGCCATGGCCTGCTCCGGCGACGGCGGAGAGAGAGGAGGGTTCCATGAGGGGCGAGGGGGGAATGGGGTGAGGGGTATAAATAGGGGGGCTCCAGATGGCAAGGAGGCGATCGAGGAGGGATCGGGATGAGATCCCGGGATCTCGGGTTTCATGAGCGGCGGCGCCGGTGACTTGGGCGAGGGGAAGAAGGAGGTGGGGCCCGGTGTCGTGGTGAGGGAGGGCGTGGCCTGGGCGTGACCGAGGCAAGGGCTTTGGCGAGGGGCTCACTGGGCTCGGGCCGGGTCAGCCACTGGTGGGTGCCTTGGCACCGGTCAGTCGGGTATTCGGGTCAAGCGCCGGGTCCTTTTCTATTTTTTTTGAATTAGGAAAGGGAAAATATATTAAGTATATATATTTTATATAGGACATATATATATATCAAAATGATCAGGGGAAAATTCTAGAATTTGAACATTTTTCCAGGCAAAACTCAAACTTTAAAAAAATCATTTTCTAGAAATCCCAAATAAAAATCAAATTTGAATTCAAACTTTTGGCAAAGTTTTCATCCGACATTTTGGAGTGTCATGTTAGCTCCTCTCATACTTTTAAACAAGTATTTGTCAGGGTATATGAAATAATTTGAATGCCAAGTTGAATCCAAATTCAAATAGAATTCAAATGCCTCTGAAATTTCCAAATGCCACTCAATTTCACACAATCAGTCACACAACAATCAAACAAACAAGCATAGTTATTTATTTAATATAACATTCCAAAATTTAGAATTTTGGGATGTTACAATCTTTCCCCCCATCGTCCTGGGGTTCTTAAATTTGCTGTAACTGGCAAAATTTGCCGAGTCATGTCATCATAGCCCCCGAGTCTCAAGGTGACTCGAGGAGTTGGCTTGAAACTCTCCATCTTTGACCGTGATATAAACCGGCATAACTTGTATATCATTGATGTTGATAGTAACGATGTGAATCCACGTAAGGTTGAGGTGATCGCGGTGGGTTATAAATGATCCCGTATGAGCCGTGGTTTCAACGCTTCGGCCAATGGTTCCTTCTAATCGGCGATTTGAAGTTAACCAAACCTGTAGTGGCGGCGACGATTTCAGCGCCTGCCCATTGAGCCATCCAAAGGTGCATAACGATTGATAGTATATGATAATTTGCCTCCAATTTGTTGAAAGAAAACCGGCTACCCAAGTCAGGACTTGCTCATTCTCAATAAACAGCTCATGCATAAAAGTGCGGCCCGGTATGTTGATGTAGACCAGCCGTGAGAGACGGACAAAGAAAGACGACCGCAGCATCATAAGTAGCTCGGACAGATGAGTCGGCCGCATGTCACGGCATTGCAAGCTGGTGCAGATGGGGAAAATCGGCACCGGTGTTTTAAACCGGCACGGACGGACGAGTTAATGTAGACCGTGTCCGTAGAGGCGGCGGCTTTGTGCACGTCCATTGAACAACAATCAAACGTGATCCCGGCAAGTCGATGTAGACCGGGCCGCAAGGGCGGCGACTTGTGTGCGTCCATTCATCATGTAATATGTCTCGGACTATCGCCAGCAGAATATTATCCACCCGTGCGTAATTCGCGTGGTATAAACCACATTTGTAATGAATAATGATCCCGTATATAAGAATATACAAATCAAAGTAATTTGTTCTTTGACAAAAATAACACGTGCTAATAAAATAGGCTTTAGATGGATAGCACCTGATTCGTTTAGGCCGGAAATAACCCGCCATGAAGTTGATGATCACTAGGTGAAACTAAAATCACTCACGGGTGAGTCGGCCATGAGGAGCGCAGATGGCCCGGTGTTGTAAACCGGTCTTGGACGAGCAAGATTGTCCTCCGCGTTATAAACCGGTGCGAGCGCGTGAACCAGACCGCGAGGCGAATGACGAAGAGTCGATCGCAGAAAAAGCCGTGAACCGCATGACGGGCGGTTCGGCCTCGTCACATAGATATAAAATGGGCTGCAGTCATGTATGTTGATGTAGCGGGGGTGACGACCTGTGCAGCATAGCATGGATAGGCGCTAGTGCAAAAATAATACTGGTGCGCGCCCCTTGTGCACCACCATTGTAATAAACAATAGTTCTGCGGAAAAATATCACAAACCAGAGTGATTGTTTTTCGATAAAAACAATATGCACTAAAAATAGATAGACTAGATAGCACCTGATGTTTATTTGTCGGATGAACGTAGATACTGGGATCAAAACATATCAAAGGTCTGATGTCTTCACGTGACCTTCTCCTCTTGTCTTAATCACTCATGGAGGACCTGATTGAAGTGCCAGCGTGTGCACGTACTGCTCTTTAACAACAGCGTACAAAACCCCGGCCTCGTGAGTGGAGCGCCCAAAACGCCTGCAGCCTCTGCGCGCCGCGCTGCTCTTTTTTTTCAAACTGTGCACGTGGCAGCAGTAGTACTTTCAACTACTCCCTCCGTTCCAGTAATTACACGGCAACAGGCAACTTGCCAATTCGAGGCACAGGATCGGCTGAAGAAGGGTTGGAGTCGAGGGCGACTCGGAACAGGCTGGCTCGGGGCGGAGCCTGCAGAGATCGGCGAGGCAGAGACGGGACGGCGCGTTGAGCCGGCGAGGCGAAAACCGAATCCATGTCCTACGTCCTCCCCGGCCGTGTCCGTACTAACAGTAGTACCTTGGCACCATCAGTAGTTCCTCTTTCCTTTTTTCTTTTGAACCTGAATCCCGTAGAAAGTTCTCTAAATCCAAGTCAATGTTGGGGGCTTCCTTTTATATTTAATCCTTCCTTGGAGTCCGTGCGTGTGTAGTGGTTGTACTAGTTGAGGCGTCTTTCACATGGAACAACTTGGAAATCCATCAGGCTTTGGGTTTCGAGTTGATTAGCGTAAACTTTGACTCATGTAGATCGATCTGGCGATCTCACGTGGCATAAGCAGCTCTCTTAATCTCCGCTTGTACCGGCAGATGACACATGACGCTTTGTCGTCGGCCGCCTCTCTGATCACTTTGGATTTGTACGATAGTACGTGGAGCAGTGATGGTGACTCGCAGATTCCTCAAGTTTAGATTGACTTGGACAGGAATTTTTTTGATGCACCTATTTCCATCGACAGAACCTACCAGCTTTAACAGTTCACACGAGGTGGCGGTATATCTTTACGAGACCGATTTCCTACCTGTCTCGGCGGCTTGGGGGCGCGTGGCGCAACCCTCAACTTCCATGCTTCATCTTCTATCTGCTTCTGCTGAAAACTTCTTTAATCCTCGACCGTTGAACTTCGTAGTTGACGTATTCTTCCACGCCCGGCTCTTGCTGATCCGGCTGGTCATAATTTCTCGATCCTGAGGGATCCCTTCAAGAACTCAACACCATCGCGGCGAGCAGCCCCACTTGGGCGCTTAACTGTCAGGGAATTGTCACGTCAGATGTCCTAGGAAAAGGACTTAGTCGTGAGGCCAACGCATCTATGTGGTAGCTTGAGAGGGGTTGAGCGGAATCGAGAGACGCAACACAAGACAGGGATTTAGACAGCTTCGGGCCCCGGGAAACATCATCCGGTAACAACCCTACATGTCGCTTTGGGGCTAGGTCTCATTATCATCACGAGGGAGTCGCCAGAACCGGCTCTCCTCTTTGTGTCTAGCCCTAAGATTGTTTCTTCTTGCTTGTAGCTTCCCCTCTTTGGGAGCCCTGCCCTTCCTTATATATGTTGAAGGGCGGGTTACATGTGGAGTCCTATTAGGATTAGGACTAGTCTATCTCTAACACAAACCGGATACAAGTCCTGGTCTTAACTCCTTGTAAGGTAAATATTCCTCATGCCTTTCCTCTTAAACCGGCCCACAATAGTTCAACCGGCCTTCATGAACCGCCAGACGGGCCACGGGTCTTGTCACTCCTCCGAATTCGTCCCGGGTCACCAAGTGAGTTACAACGTCTGGCGGGTTGCCGGTAAATTGCCGTGTCTGGGCGGGTCACCAGATGAATATCGCCAAGTGCCAGCGGGACCTCAAATAAACCGCCAAATCCGGCCGGGTTAACTTCCGGCCGGTTTACACCGCGGGGTATATCCCCAACAGATCCCGCGAGAGTGAGGTTCTTTCCCTATGTTGTGAATGCTTATAATATTTATGTCTTAATTAAAGAAATGGCAAGCCATTGGCCCAGTATGAAAGAAAATATGGGTCAAAGCCGAGTTGAAAAGGGTAACAATATCCAACTCCATCTTACAAACAAAGATGTAAGCACGAGGATTAATTGCTCATCAGGTTTAGAAAAAATCCAGATTGAAGAGGACAATGACATCTAACTCAACCAAAGTTTTCGGCAGTCACAAACAAATGGATCGGTCTGATCCATAAAATAAGATCCCGGGCCAGAAATTCTATTGGTCCATGATGACAATCTGTTGTAAATAGAGGTCGAGCATGATCAGAAGCCCTTAGATCCACCTGCAACTTCTTTTTATGCTGTTCAGCACTTGTAGCCGTAAGAAATTTCTTGTCGAAAAACTTAATCCTCACGGACAATGGTGCCCTCGCATTCAACATGAAGAATGTGACAAAGCTAGTGTTTGCATTGTTGGATGCATATCCTTCCAGCGTTACTGTCTTCAAACGAATGTCATGAGATCTGAGAAAATCCCCGTGCTTCTTGAACCATCGATTGGTTATACTTTTTTCTCCATGTGTTAGTGCCTAAATATATATGAAGATTGAAAACACTTAATGTCTAAAAAAGATTATGTTGAAAGAGTGATAGCTAAACGATTAATTATAGTACATTATATATGGGCTTTCAATGTGCATGAAATCATCAGCTTTATATACAAATTCTCTAGACATGGAAAGCATTGCAGCAAGCCAATAATCATGTTCAGATCAAGAGACCACATACTATATGTAAGGTCTTGACAGAATCCACCACCATTGGTAGGATGGACAAGCTCTTCATTGAGCATAGAACATAATATTAGTACTAAAAGTGTACTCCAATATGATACTTATGCGCACAAATGAAAAAAGCAGATTACAAAAGTTTACGTGAATAATATACAGTACCTCAATAGGTGTGGAGCCAAACACCATCTTGAACCATCTAAAAGGATCACGAATTGCACCCAAAGGTCTCCAGTTTAGTGCAGAGACTACAGTTCTTTGCGAAGGTACTATAATAGAATCAAGGAGCAACCTTTGAAGTAAAGGGGCATCTTCGATGATGAGATCATGTCCAGAAAAACAAATTCCCATGCTTACAAGGTGGGGCGACTTTATTTTGAGACAACAGATACGAATTTGTATTCCAAAAACAAGCAGCAAGCGCTCCAGGGCAGGACAACTGGAGTGGATGATGCTGTCTTGATCTTGACCTCCGATGCATCAACCACCACAAGCGCAAGTTTTTTTAGCAGTGGGAGTCGAAGCATTTGTACCAGATTATCTGCTAGATGGTGATCAATTGTAGCTCTTTTCAATAAGTAAGAGTGTCGAACCCAACGAGGAGCAGAAGGAAATGACAAGTGGTTTTTAGCAGATGATAAACATGCTCATGATCAGAGGGGTATTAAATAGCATAATGGATCCGAACATATAATCTTCCACCAAATAAACTATATAGTAATCAACACTACTAGTCACTCACACGCACCAGTCTATAGTTCCGATAACAAGATTGAATACAAGAGATGAACTAGGGTTTGAGATGAGATGGTGATGTTGAAGATGTTTATGGAGATTGCCCTCCCCAAGATGGGAGAGTTGTTGGTGACGATGATGACGATGATTTCCCCCTCCGGGAGGGAAGTTCCCCCGGCGGAATCGCCTCGCCGGAGGGCAAAAGTGCTCCTGCCCAAGTTCCGCCTCGAGACGGCGGGCGCCGTCCCAAAAAGCCTTCGCTTATTTTTCTAGGTCAAAATGACTTATATACCAAAAGATGGGCACCAGAGGTGGGCCAAGGAGGCCACAACCCACCAGGGCGTGCCTGGGGGGCCTGGTGCGCCCAGGTGGGTTGTGCCCACCTGGTGGCCCCCCTATGGCGTTTATTGGCTCCAATATTTCTTAAATAATCCATAAAAAATCTCCTGAAGTTTCAGCTTATTTGGAGTTGTGCTTGAATAGGTGGCCTGACGTGGCTTTTCCAGGTCCAGATTTCCAGCTGCCGGAATTCTCCCTCTTGGTGTGTTCCTTGCAAATTATGAGAGAAAAGGCATTAGAATTACTCCAAAAAGCATTACTATGGATAAAAACATTATAAATAACAGTAAGAAAGCATGATGCAAAATGGACGTATCAACTCCCCCAAGCTTAGACCTCGCTTGTCCTCAAGCGAACACCAAAATCGAAAAACATGTCCACATGCGTTGAGAGAGAGGTGTCGATAAAAACAAAATACGGACATAGAAGCATCATGTTGATTATTATAACAGCAACAAAATTTAACATAGGACTTTTATCATAGAACTTGCATCATATACTTCCTATGAATAAGTAACAGTTCATCGCATAATCAAAGTATAAAGCAAAAAAAAAACTCTATTAGAAACCAACAAACCATGTTCTCATTCAACTTTGCAATTACAATTCATCATCTTGTCGGGAAGAGTCACGTGTCGGAGTGTTTTAAGCAAGTCCACATACTCAACCATCATATAGTCTTCTATGATTGCTAACACTCACCTCGTACCCATGAGCAAAATGTTTCAACCGGACACATAGAAAGATAGGGGCTTATAGTTTCGCCTCCCAACATACTCACCCTCAAGGGTGATGTCAACAATAATAACTCATGCTATCTATATTCAACTGGACATATGTGCCTAGATCTTTCCTCACCACATGATGCTTGCCAAAAGAGAAAATAAAAAGGAATAGAAGGAAAACTTTGACTCTTTGCATAACAGTAAATACATAAAAGTAAAAGATAGGCACTTCGCAGAGGGAAGCAGAGGTTGCCATGCACTTATTTTTTTACACGCTCAATCCCTTAGTGCAAGAGAACGTCATGTTGTATTGCCCTTAAGATGACAACCTTTATTATGCGATCTGTCGCTTTTATTCTTTGTCATCCAAGTTCGTATAACTCTCAATTTTCTCTTACACTAAATGATCTCACATATTTAGAAGCAATTTTTATTGCCTCTTTGCACCGATGACAACTTACTTGAGGGATCTTGCTGAATCCATAGGTAGGTATGGTGGACACTTGAAAAAGATTTGGGTTTAAGGGTTTTTGGATGCACCACATGTTGAAGGATCTATGACAATATGACTTCTATGTGAATATAAACAAACATAAACCATTAAGTTGTCTTCCTTGTCCAATGTCGACAATTTTGGCATATAATATTTTTATGAGGGTTCATAATCACAAAAGATTTCTAGGATAGTATATTTATATGTGAATCTTCTCTTCCCTTATTAATTCTTTCACGAGTTGCATCATTGACTAATGCTAGGTTTGTCAATCTCTAATAAAATTTCCTACTTATACTTTTCCTTATGTGGTGCTATCACCTATGATGTCTACTACGTACCCTTCTTCGTGTAGATGTTGTTGGGCCTCCAAGTGCAGAGGTTTGTAGGACGGTAGCAAATTTCCCTCAAGTGGATGACCTAAGGTTTATCAATCCGTGGGAGGTGTAGGATGAAGATGGTCTCTCTCAAGCAACCCCGCAACCAAATAACAAAGAGTCTCTTTCGTCTCCCCAACACACCCAATACAATGGTAAATCGTATAGGTGCACTAGTTCGGGCGAAGAGATGGTGATACAAGTGCAATATGGATGGTAGATATAGGTTTTGTAATCTAAAAATATAAAAACAGCAAGGTAACTAATGACAAAAGTGAGCGTAAACGGTATTGCAATGCTAGGAAACAAGGCCTAGGGTTCATACTTTCACTAGTGCAAGTTCTCTCAACAATAATAGCATAATTGGATCATATAACTATCCCTCAACATGCAACAAAGAGTCACTCCAAAGTCACTAATAGCGGAGAACAAACAAAGAGATTATGGTAGGGTACAAAACCACCTCAAAGTTATTCTTTCCAATCAATCCGTTGGGCTATTCCTATAAGTGTCACAAACAGCCCTAGAGTTCGTACTAGAATAACACCTTAAGACACAAATCAAAACCCTAATGTCACCTAGATACTCCAATGTCACCTCAAGTATCCGTGGGTATGATTATACGATATGCATCACACAATCTCAAATTCATCTATTCAACCAACACATAGAACCTCAAAGAGTGCCCTAAAGTTTCTATCAGAGAATCAAGACGAAAACGTGTGCCAACCCCTATGCATAGGTTCATGGGTGGAACCCACAAGTTGATCACCAAAACATACATCAAGTGAGTCACGTTATATCCCATTGTCACCACAGATACGCACGGCAAGACATACATCAAGTGTTCTCAAATCATTAAAGACTCAATCCGATAAGATAACTTCAAAGGAAAACTCAATCCATTACAAGAGAGTAGAGGGGGAGAAGAAACATAAGATCCAACTATAATAGCAAAGCTCGCGATACATCAAGATCGTGCCAAATCAAGAACACGAGAGAGAGAGATCAAACACATAGCTATTGGTACATACCCTCAAATTTCGAGGGTGAACTACTCCCTCCTCATCATGGAGAGCGCTGATGATGATGGCCACCGGTGAGGGTTCCCCCTCCGTAGGTGCCTAACAGGGTCTCAATTGGTTTTTGGTGGCTACAGAGGCTTGCGGCGGTGGAACTCCCGATCTATTCTGTTCCCTGATCGTTTTAGGGTATATGGATATATATAGGCGGAAGAAATATGTCAGGGGAGCCACGAGGGGCCCACGAGGGTGGAGGGCGCGCCCAGGGGGTGGGCGCGCCCCCTGCCTCGTGGATCCCTCGTTTCTTTCCTGACGTGCACTCCAAGTCTATCGGGTAGCTTTCCTTCCAAAAATAACTTCTCCAGAAGGTTCCATTCTGTTTCGACTGCTTGATATTCCTTTTCTTGAAACACTAAAACAAGGGAAAACAGATCTGCACGGGCTCGGGTCAATAGGTTAGTCCCAAAAATAATATAAAAGTGCATAGTAAAGCCCATAAAACATCCAAGATGGATAATATAATACCATGAATACTTCATAAATTATAGATAAGTTGGAGACGTATCAACCTACCATAGGATTAGTACATAATCTTATTGATTTATTTCCTTCCTTTTATTTATTTCCTTTCTCTTTTTCTTTCTTTCTTATATTCTTTTCTTTATTTGCAACATGAAAGTAAAGAAAGTAAAAACTCAAACTATACTTTATTATATAACTTGCACACAATTACAATGATAGATCACTAAGCAAACTCTCAAATAAGAAAGGTTCGAACTAAAGTTTATTTCATCTAAAGAAAAAAGATCGAACTAAGATAAGTAAAAGCAAAAAGATGGTGGGATGATACGATACAGGGGCACCTCCCCCATGCTTGGCAGAAGCCAAGGGGAATGCCCATACCCGATACTTAGTTCTCCTTTGGTGGTGAAGAAGATGATGGTGGTGATGACAATTGTGCCTACCGTTGAGGAGAGCAATTTCTTCTTTTAAATCATCAACCTCCAACTCCAGCTTCAAGATCTTGTCACATAAATCTCCTTTTCTTTTCTGCCAAAAACGAGAAGGAATAGATCGGTTATTAGACCGGTAAAATCTCTTAGGAGACTAGTGTTGTGGAACGTAGTATTTCAAAATATTTCCAATGATCACGCAAGATCTATCTAGGAGAAGCATAGCAAAGAGCGGGGAGAGTGTGTCCACGTACCCTCGTAGACCGAAATCGGAAGCGTTAAGTAACGCGGTTGATGTAGTCGAACGTCTTTGCGATCCAACCGATCAAGTACGAACGCATGGCACCTCCACGATCTGCACATCGCTCAGCTCGGTGGCGTCCCTCGAACTCTAGATCCGGTGAGGCTGAGGGAGAGTTTCACAAGACGACAAAGATGGTGACGGTGATGATGAAGTTCTGGACGCACCTGCTTCGCCTAAGCACTACAACAATATGACCGAGGTGGAAAACTGTGGAGGGGGCACCGCACACGGCTAAGAAATCAACTTGTGTGTCTATGGGTGCCCTCCTCGTATATAAAGGAGGGAGGAGGGGGCCGGCCGGGCCACAAGGGCGTGCCAAGGGGGGGGGAATCCTACTCCTACTAGGAGTAGGTTCCCCCCTTTCCTAGTCCAACAAGGAGGGGAAGGAAGGAGGAAGGGGAGAGAAGGAAGGAGGGGGCGCCGCCCCCACCCCTTGTCCAATTTGGGCTGGGGGGCCGCCACCTCCTGGCCGGCCCTCTCTCCTCTAAGGCCCATGGTGGCCCATTAACTTCCCGGGGGTCCGTAACCCTCAAAGACTCCGGTTTTATTTGAAACTCTCCGGAACACTTCCGGTGTCCGAACAACATGGTCCAATATATCAATCTTTATGTCTCGGCCATTTCGAGACTCCTTGTCATGTCCGTGATCTCATCGGGAACTCTGAACAACCTTTGGTACATCAAATCACGTAAACTCATAATACCAATCGTCATCAAGCGTTAAGCGTATGCGGACCCTACGGGTTCGAGAACTATGTAGACATGACCGAGACACTTCTCCGGTCAATAACCAACAGCGGAACCTGGATGCTCATATTGGTTCCGACATATTCTACGAAGATTTTTATCGGTCAAACCGCACAACAACATACGTTGTTCCCTGCTACCTCTTGAGCACTGCGTTGGTTTTCCCTTGAAGAGGAAAGGGTGATACAGCAACGTAGCGTAAGTATTTCCTTCAGTTTTTGAGAACCAAGGTATCAATCCAGTAGGAGGCTACGCGTGAGTCCCTCACGGCTACACAAACAAATAAATCCTCGCAACCAACGTGATAAGGGGTTGTCAATCCCTACACGGTCACTTATGAGAGTGAGATCTGATAGATATGATAGGATAATATTTTTGGTACTTTTATGATAAAGATGCAAAGTAAAGTAAAAGCAAAATAAAAAGCAAAGGAAATAACTAAGTTTTGGAAGATCAATATGATGGAAAATAGACCCGGGGGCCATAGGTTTCACTAGTGGCTTCTCTCAAGAGCATAAGTATTTTACGGTGGGTGAACAAATTATCGTTGAGCAATTGGATGAATTGAGCATAGTTATGAGAATATCTAGGTATGATCATGTATATAGGCATCACGTGCGAGACAAGTAGATCGACTCTCACTGCATCTACTACTATTACTCCACTCATCGACCGCTATCCAAAGATGCATCTAGAGTATTAAGTTAATGAAAATAGAGTAACGCCTTAAGCAAGATGACTTGATGTAGAGGGATAAATTCATGCAATATGATATAAAACCCATCTTGTTATCCTCGATGGCAACAATACAATACGTGCTTGCTACTCCTTCTGTCACTGGGTAAGGACACCGCAAGATTGAACCCAAAGCTAAGCACTTCTCCCATTGCAAGAAAGATCAATCTAGTAGGCCAAACCAAACTGATAATTCGAAGAGACTTGCAAAGATAACCAATCATACATAAAAGAATTCAGAAGATTCAGATATTGTTCATAGATAAACTTGATCATAAACCCACAATTCATCGGTCTCAATAAACACACCGCAAAAAAAGATTACATGGAATAGATCTCCACAAGAGAGGGGGAGAACATTGTATTGAGATCCAAAAGAGAGAGGAAGCCATCTAGCTAATAACTATGGACCCGAAGGTCCGAGGTAAACTACTCACACTTCATCGGAGAGGCTATGGTGTTGATGTAGAAGCCCTCCGTGATCGATGCCCCTCCCATGAGCTCCTAACAGGCCCCAAGATGGGATCTCACGGGTATAGAAGGTTGCGGCGGTGGAATTAGGTTTTTGGCTCCGTATCTAATCGTTTGGGGGTACGTAGGTATATATAGGAGGAAGGAGTACGTCGGTGGAGCAACGTGGGGCCACGAGGGTGGAGGGCGCTACTGGGGGTAGCGCGCCCCCTACCTCGTGGCTTCCTCGCTTGATTTCTTGACGAGGGTCCAAGTCCTCCGGATCATGTTCGTTCAAAATCACGTTCTGAAGGTTTCATTCCGCTTGGACTCCGTTTGATATTCTTTTTTGCGAAACTCAAATAGGCAAAAACAGCAATTCAGGCTGGGCCTCCGGTTAATAGGTTAGTCCCAAAAATAATATAAAAGTGAATAATAAAGCCCAATAATGTCCAAAACATAAGATAATATAGCGTGGAGCAATAAAAAATTATAGATACGTTGGAGACGTATCATTCCCTTTGTCATCGGTATGTTACTTGCCCGAGATTCGATCATTGGTATTATCATACCTAGTTCAATCTCGTTATCGCAAGAAGTCTCTTTACTCGTTCAAGAAGGCATCATCCCGCAACCAACTCATTAGTCACATTGCTTGCAAGGCTTATAGTGATGTGCATTACCGATAGGGCCCAGAGATACCTCTCCGACATTCGGAGTGACAAATCCTAATCTCGATCTATGACAACTCAACAAACACTATCGGTGACACCAGAGAGCATCTATATAATCACCCGATTGCCAGGACGCTTGATAGCACACTAAGTTTTCCTCCCAGATTTGGGAGTTGCATAATCTCATAGTCATAGGAACATGTATAAGTCATGAAGAAAGCAATAGCAATAAACTAAACGATCATAGTGCTAAGATAACGGGTGGGTCTTGTCCATCACATCATTCTCTAATGACGTGATCCCATTCATCAAATGACAACACATGTCTATGACTAGGAAACTTAACCATCTTTGATTAACGAGCTAGTCTAGTAGAGGCATACTAGGGACACTGCTTTGTCTATGTATTCACACATGTACTAAGTTTCTGGTTAATACAATTCTAGCATGAATAATAAACATTTAACATGATATAAGAAAATATAAATAACAACTTTATTATTGCATCTAGGGCATATTTCCTTCAGTCTCCCGCTTGCACTAGAGTCAATAATCTAGTTCACATCGCCATGTGATTTAACACCAACAGTTCACATCACCATGTGATTAGTTCACATCGCCATGTGACTAATACCCAAAGGGTTTTACTAGAGTCAATAATCTAGCTCACATTGCTATGTGATTAACACCCAAAGAGTACTAAGGTGTGATCATGTTTTGCTTGTGAGAGAAGCTTAGTCAATGGGTCTGGCCACACATTCGAGTCAGTATGTATTTTGAAAATTTTCTATGTCTACAATGCTCTGCATGGAGCTACTGTAGCTAATTGTTCCCACTTTCAATATGTATCCAGATTGAGACTCGGAGTCATTCGGATCGGTGTAAAAGCTTGCATTAACGTAACTCTTTACGTCGAACTCTTTATCACCTCCATAACCGAGAAATATCTCATTAGTCTTCTAAGGATAATTTTGACCGCTGTCAAGTGATCCACTCCTGGATCAATATCGTACCCCCTTTCCAAACTCATGGCAAGGTACACAATAGGTTTGGTACACAACATAGCGTACTTTATAGAACCTATGGCTGAGGCATAGGGAATGACTTTCATTCTCTTTCTGTTTTCTACCGTAGTCGTGTTTCGAGTCTTACTCAACTTTACACCTTGCAATACATGCAAGAACTCCTTCTTTGACTGTTCCACTTCAAAAATCTTGTCAAGGTATGTACTCATTGAAAAATCTTATCAAGCGTCTTGATCTATCTCTATAGATCTTGATGCCCAATATGTAAGCAGCTTCGCCGAGGTCATTCTTTGAAAAACTCCTTTCAAACACTCCTGTACGCTTTCTAGAAAATTCTACATCATTTCTGATCAACAATATGTCATTCACATATAATTATCAGAAAGGATGTAGTGCTCCCACTCACTTTCTTGTAAATACAAAGCTTCACCGCAAGTCTCCAGATAAAACTATATGCTTTGATCAGCTTATCATAGCGTATATTCCAACTCCGAGATGCTTGCACCAGTCCATAGATGGATCGCTGGAGCTTGCACATTTTGTTAGCACCTTTAGGATTGACAAAACCTTCTGGTTGTATCATATATAAATCTTCTTTAATAAATCCATTAAGGAATGCCGTTTTCATATCCATTTGTCAGATTTCATAAAATGTGGCAATTGCTAACATGATTCAGACAGACTTTAAGCATCGATACGAGTGAGAAAATCTCAGCATAGTCAACATCTTGAATTTGTCAAAACCCTTTTCGACAAGTCGAGCTTTGTAGATAGTAACACTACTATCAGCGTCATCTTCCTTCTTGAAGATCCATTTATTCTCAATGGCTTGCCGATCATCGGGCAAGTCCACCAAAGTCCACACTTTGTTCTCATACATGGATTCTATCTCAGATTTCATGGCCTCAAGCCATCTGTCAGAATCTGGGCTCATCATCGCTTCCTCATAGTTCGTAGGTTCATCATGGTCTAGCAACATGACTTCCAGAACAGGATTACCGTACCACTCTGGTGCAGATCATACTCTGGTTGACCTACGAGGTTCGGTAGTAACTTGATCTGAAGTTTCATGATCATCATCATTAACTTCCTTACTAATTGGTGTAGGCATCACTGGAACTGATTTCAGTGATGAGCTACTTTCCATTTCGAGAGATGGTACAGTTACCTCATCAAGTTCTACTTTCCTCCCACTCACTTCTTTCGAGAGAAACTCCTTCTCTAGAAAGGATCCACTCTTCGCAACAAAGATCTTGCCTTCGGATATGTGATAGAAGGTGTACCCAACAGTTTCTTTTGGGTATCCTATGAAGACGCACTTCTCCGATTTGGGTTTGAGCTTATCAGGCTGAAACTTTTTCACATAAGCATCGCAACCCCAAACTTTAAGAAACGATAGCTTAGGTTTCTTGCTAAACCACAGTTCATATGGTGTTGTCGCAACGGATTTTTGGACGGTGCCCTATTTAACGTGAATGCAGTTGTCTCTAATGCATAACCCCAAACGATAGTGGTAAATCGGTAAGAGACATCATAGATCGCACCATATCTAATAAAGTACGGTTATGACGTTCGGACACACCATTACACTGTGGTGTTCCAGGTGGCATGAGCTGTGAAACTATTCCACATTGTTTCAAATGAATGCCAAACTCTTAACTCAAAAAGTCGACTCCGCGATCAGATCATAGAAACTTTATTTTCTTGTTACGATGATTCTCAACTTCACTCTGAAATTCTTGAACTTTTCAAATGTTTCAGACTTGTGTTTCATTAAGTAGATATACCCATATCTGCTCAAATCATCTCGTGAAGTTCAGAAAATAACGATACCCGCCATGAGCCTCAACACTCATCGGACCGCATACATCGGTATGTATTATTTCCAATAAGTCGTTGGCTCGCTCCATTGTTCAAGAACGGAGACTTAGTCATCTTGCCTATGAGGCATGGTTCGCAAGCATCAAGTGATTCCAAAAGCCCACCAGCATGGAGTTTCTTCATGCGCTTTACATTAATATGACCTAAACGACAGTGCCACAAATAAGTTGCACTATCATTATTAACCTTGCATCTTTCGGCTTCAATATTATGAATATGTGTATCACTACAATCGAGATTCAATAAACCATTCACCTTGGGTGTATGACCACAGAAGGTTTTATTCATGTAAACAGAATAACAATTATTCTTTGACTTAAATGAATAACCGTATTGTAATAAACATGATCCAATCATATTATGCTCAACGCAAACACCAAATAACATTTATTTTAGGTTCAACACTAATCCCGAAGGTAAAGGGAGTGTGCGATGGTGATCTTATCAACCTTGGAATCACTTCCAACACACATCGTCACCTTGCCCTCAACTAGTCTTTGTTCATTTTATAACTCCTGCTTCAAGTTACTAATCATAGCAATCGAACCAAAGATTATAAAATACCTAGGGGTACTATGAATAATAGTAAAGTACACATCAATAACATGTATATCATATATACTTTTGTTCACTTTGCCATCCTTCTTATCCGCCAAGTATTTGGGGTAGTTCCGCTTCCAGTGACCATTTCCTTTGCCGTAGAAGCACTCAGTTTCAGGTTTGGGTCTAGCTTTGGGCTTCTTCATGGGAGTGGCAAGTTGCTTGTCATTCTTCTTGAAGTTCCCTTTATTTCCCTTGCCCTTTTACTTGAAACTAGTGGTCTTGTCAACCATCAATGCTTGATGCTTTTCTCGATTTCTACCTTCACGATTTCAAAGATTGCGAAGAGCTCGGGGAATCGTTTTCGTCATCCCTTACATATTATAGTTCATCACGAAGTTCCAGTAACTTGGTGATAGTGACTAGAGAACTCTGTCAATCACTATCTTATCTGGAAGATTAACTCCCACTTGATTCAAGCGATTGTAGTACTCAGACATTACGAGCACATGCTCACCGGTTGAGCTATTCTCCTCCATCTTGTAGGCAAAAATACTTGTCAGAGGTCTCATACCTCTCGACTCGGGCATGAGTCTGAAATTCCAATTTCAACTCTTGGAACATCTCATATGCTCCATGGCATTTCAAAACATTTTTGAAGTCCCGGTTCTACACCGTAAAGCATGGTGCACTAAACTATCAAGTAGTCATCATACCGAGCTTGTCAACCGTTCATAATGTGTGCATTTGCTCCTGCAATATTTCTGTCACCTAGCGGTGCATCAAGGACATAATTCTTCTGTGCAGCAATGAGGATAAACCTCAAATCACGGACCTAGTCTGCATCATTGCTACTATCAACTTTCAACTTAGTTTTCTCTAGGAACATATCCTAAATAAAACGGGGAAGTTATACGTGAGAAATTGATCTACAACATAGATATGCAAATACTATAAGGACTAAGTTCATGATAAATTTAAGTTCAATTAATCATATTACTTAAGAACTCCCACTTCGATAGACATCCCTCTAGTCATCTAAATGATCACATGATCCATATCAACTAAACCATGTCCGATCATCACATGAGATGGAGTAGCTTTCAATGGTGAACATCACTATGTTGATCATATCTACTATATGATTCATGTTCGACCTTTCAGTCTCAGTGTTCCAAGTCCATATCTGCATATGCTAGGCTCGCCAAGTTTAACCCGAGTATTCCGCGTGTCCAAAACTGGCTTGCACCCATTGTATGTGAACGTAGAGCTTATCACACCCGATCATGATGTGGTGTCTCAGCACGAAGAACTTTCGCAACGGTGCATACTCAGGGAGAACACTTTTACCTTGAAATTTAGTGAGAGATCATCTTATAATGCTACCGTCAATCAAAGCAAGATAAGATGCATAAAAGATAAACATCACATGCAATCAATATAAGTGACATGATATGGCCATCATCATCTTGTGCCTTTGATCTCCATCTTCAAAGTACCGTCATGATCTCCATCGTCACCGGCATGACACCATGATCTCCATCATCTTTATCTTTATCATGTCGTCACATGGTCGTCTCACCAACTATTGCTTTTGCAACTATTGCTATCACATAGCGATAAAGTAAAGCAATTATATGGTGCTTGCATCCGATGCAATAAAGAGACAACCATAAGGCTCCCCGCCGATTGCCGATAACTTTAACAAAACATGATCATCTCATACAACAATTTATATCTCATCACGTCTTGACCATATCACATCACAACATGCCCTGCAAAACCAAGCTAGACGTCCTCTACTTTGTTGTTGCAAGTTTTACGTGGCTGCTACGGGCTTCTAGGAAGAACCGTTCTTACCTACTCATCAAAACCACAACAATTTTTCGTCAAGTGTGCTGTTTTAACCTTCAACAAGTACATGGCGTAGTCAAACTCGATTCAACTAAAGTTGGAGAAATAGACACCCGCTAGCCACCTGTGTGCAAAGCACGTCGGTAGAATCAGTCTCATGAACGTGGTCATGTAATGTCGGTTCGGGCCGCTTCATCCAACAATACCGCCGAATCAAAGTAAGACGTTGCTGGTAAGTAGTATGACTACTATCGCCCACAACTCTTTGTCTTCTACTCGAACATCTACGCATAGACCTGGCTCGGATGCCACTGTTAGGGAACGTAGTATTTCAAAATATTTCCTACGATCACGCAAGATCTATCTAGGAGAAGCATAGCAACGAGCGGGGAGAGTGTGTCTACGTGCCCTCGTAGACCAAAATCGGAAGCGTTAAGTAACGCGGTTGATGTAGTAGAACGTCTTCGTGATCCAACCGATCAAGTACCGAACGCACGACACCTCGCGATCTGCACACGTTCAGCTCGGTGACGTCCCTCGAACTCTAGATCCAGCTGAGGCCAAGGGAGAGTTTCGTTAGCACGACAGCGTGGTGACGGTGATGATGAAGTTACCGACACAGGGCTTCGCCTAAGCACTACGACAATATGACCGAGGTGGAAAACTGTGGAGGGGGGCACCGCACACGGCTAAGAAATCAACTTGTGTGTCTATGGGGTGCCCCCCTCCCTCGTATATAAAGGAGGGGAGGAGGGGCCGGCGGACACAAGGGGCGCCCAAGGGGAATCCTACTCCTACTAGGAGTAGGTTCCCCCCTTTCCTATTCCAACAAGGAGGGGAAGGAAGGAGGAAGGGAGAGAAGGAAAGAGGGGGGGGGGGCGCTGCCCCCACCCCTTGTCCAATTTTGACTGGGGGGGGGCGCCACCGCCTGGCCGGCCCTCTCTCCTCTAAGGACCATGGTGGCCCATTAACTTCCGGGGTCCGGTAACCCTCCCAAGACTCGGTTTTATCCGAAACTGTCCGGAACACTTCCGATGTCTGAACAACATGGTCCAATATATCAATCTTTATGTCTCGACCATTTCAAGACTCCTCATCATGTCCGCGATCTCATCCGGGACTCTAAACTACCTTCGCTACATCAAATCACGTAAACTCATAATACCAATTGTCATCGAACGTTAAGCGTGCGGACCCTACGGGTTCGAGAACTATGTAGACATGACCGAGACACTTCTCCGGTCAATAACCAACAGCGGAACCTGGATTCATATTGGTTCCTACATATTCTATGAAGATCTTTATCGGTCAAACCGCACAACAACATACGTTGTTCCCTTTGTCATCGGTATGTTACTTGCCCGAGATCCGATTGTCGATATTATCATACCTAGTTCAATCTCGTAACCGGCAAGTCTCTTTACTCATTCCGTAGTGCATCATCCCGCAACCAAATCATTAGCCACATTGCTTGCAAGGCTTATAGTGATGTGCATTACCGAGAGGGCCCAGAGAGACCTCTCTAACAATCGGAGTGACAAATCCTAATCTCGATCTATGCCAACTCAACAAACACCATCAGAGACACCTATAGAGCATCTTTATAATCACCCAGTTACGTTGTGATGTTTGATAGCACACTAAGTGTTCCTCCGGTATTCGGGAGTTGCATAATCTCATAGTCATACGAACATGTATAAGTCATGAAGAAAGCAATAGCAATAAACTAAACGATCATAGTGCTAAGCTAATGGATGGGTCTTGTCCATCACATCATTCTCTAATGATGTGATCCCGTTCATCAAATGACAACACATGTCTATAGCTAGGAAACTTAACCATCTTTGATTAACGAGCTAGTCTAGTAGAGGCATACTAGGGACACTGCTTGTCTATGTATTCACACATGTACTAAGTTTCTGGTTAATACAATTCTAGCATGAATAATAAACATTTATCATGATATAAGGAAATATAAATAACAACTTTATTATTGCCTCTAGGGCTTATTTCCTTCAACTAGACTTCTTGAACTCCACGTGCATATCCCCCTGTTGAGGTAGAGGGACATCCTCCTCATCCGAACTTGAATCATCATCCTCATCAAATGAGCATCCTCCTCCTTGTCATCCGTAGTTCAACCACAAGGAGATAGGTCCCCATAGGTCTTTGGGTCAGCAATAAGGTGTGAGACATAGCTCTCTCCATCGGAGTCCTGGGACGACATATTTTTCAAACTGCGCAGAAAACAACAAGAAAAGAGAACAGATGATTTCTCCGTGATACGGTGGTTAACAGGTTCGAGAAGTATATATAGATTTTTTATCTTGTAGGACAAGCATATGGAAGAAAAACAGAGTACGGAAGGTGTCCCAGGTGGGCACAACCCACCTCGGCGCGCCAGGCTGCCTGGCACGCCCTGTTGTCTTGTGCCCACCAGGGGACGCTTCTTGCTAGTTTCTTTATTTCCAAAATTCTAAAATACTCCAAAACTGACAAAAAAAATATTTTTGCGGATTTTTCGGTGTCCGTTTGCTTATCGTATCACGTACCTCCTTATTTTCACGATTTTGGGGTGTTCCGGAAGGACTCTTTTATGTGTTCTTTCGGTGTCAAAGTTTGGATAATATTACTTTCAACATTAATAGGCGTACCTGAGATATAATGCTTTATTCATTGCCCATTGACAACCTTCGGGTTAGTGCCTTCGAAGTTATTTATTTTGATGGCACCAGACCGGTAAACCTCCTCGATGACATATGGGCCTTCCCATTTCGAGAGGAGCTTCCCTGCAAAGAATCTAAAACGAGAATTGTACAAAAGAACATATTCTCCGACTTTAAACTCATTGTTTTGAATTCTTTTGTCATGCCATCTTTTAACCTTTTCTTTAAATAACTTTGCATTTACATAAGCTTGGGTTCTCCTTTCATCTAATGAGCTTATATCAAATAACCTCTTTTCACCAAAGAAGTTTGAAATCTTAATTGAGTTCTTTAACTACCCAAAATGCTTTATGTTCTAACTCAAGAGGCAAATGACAAGCTTTTCCATAAACCATTTTATAAGAAGACATACCCATAGGATTTTTATATGCTGTTCTATAAGTCCAAAGTGCATCATCTAATTTCTTAGACCAATTCTTCTCGGACACATTAGCAGTCTTTTGCAAAATTAATTTTATTTCTATTGCTAAATTCAACTTGACCACTAGACTGAGGATGATAGGGTGATGCAATTCTATGGTTAACATCATACTTGGCAAGCATTTTACGGAAAGCACCATGAATAAAGTGTGAACCACCATCAGTCATTAAATATCTAGGGACTCCAAACCTTGGGAAAATAACTTCCTTAAGCATTTTAATAGAGGTGTTGTGATCAGCACTCCTGGATGGAATAGCTTCTACCCATTTAGTAACATAATCAATAGCAAACAAAATATGTGTATACCCTTTAGAGGAAGGAAAAGGTCCCATGTAATCAAATCCCCAAACATCAAATGGTTCAACAACAAGTGAATAATTCATAGGCATTTCTTGACGCTTACCGATATTACCTATTCTTTGAGATTCATCACAAGATGAGACAAACTTACTGGCGTCTTTGAAGAGAGTACGCCAATAAAATCCAGATTGCAATACCTTGTGAGCAGTTCTATCTCCAAAGATGATGCCCTCCATAAGCTTCGGAGTGACATTTACGTAGGATTTGTCCCTGTTCATGCTCAGTACACAACGCCTAATAATACCATCTAATCCTTCTTTATAAAGATGTGGGTCATCCCAAAAGTAATGTCTTAAATCATAGAAGAATTTTTTCTTTTGTTGGTATGTAAAGCTAGGTGGTAAATATTTACAACAATGTAATTAGCATAGTGATACGTCTCCAACGGATCTATAATTTTTGATTGTTCCATGCTATTATATTATCCATCTAGGATGTTTTATATGCATTTATATGCTATTTTATATGATTTTTGGGACTAACCTATTAACCTAGAGCCCAGTGCCAGCTTCTATTTTTTCCTTGTTTTTGAGTCTTGCAGAAAAGGAAAACCAAACGAAGTCCAATTGGGCTGAAATTTGACGGAGATCATTTTTGGACCAGAAGAAGCCCACGGAGTACCGGAGGTGGGCCATAAGAGTCTCGAGGCCACCACGAGGGTGGGGGGGGGCGCCCTACCCCCCTGGGCACGCCCCCTGCCTCGTGGCCGCCTCAGGGACCCCCCCTGACTTGTTCCTGACTCCAACACCTCTTATATAACCCCAAACTTCCAGAAAGAAACCTAGATCGGGAATTCTGCAGCCGCAAGCCTCCTCAGAGCCACCAAAACCAATTCCGGTACCTGTTCCAAAGACTTCACGGAGGGGATCCCTCACCAGTGGCCATCTTCATCATCCCGGTGCTCTCCATGATGAGGAGGGAGTAGTTCACCCTCGGGGCTGAGGGTATGTACCAGTAGCTATGTGTTTGATCTCTCTCTCCCGTGTTCTTGATGTGGCATGATCTTGATGTATTAAGTAGCTTTGCTATTATAGTTGGATCTTATGATGTTTCTCCCCCTCTATCTCTTGTAATGGATTGAGTTTTCCCTTTGAAGTTATCTTATCGGATTGAGTCTTTAAGGATTTGAGAACACTTGATGTATGTCTTGGGTGGGATACCCGTGGTGACAATGGGGTATTCTATTGATTCACTTGATGTATGTTTGGGTGATCAACTTGCGGGTTCCGTGACCTTGTGAATTTATGCATAGGGGTTGGCACACGTTTTTGTCTTGACTCTCTAGTAGAAACTTTGGGGCACTCTTTGAAGTTCTTTGTGTTGGATGAATAGATGAATCTGAGATTGTGTGATGCATATCGTATAATCATACCCACGGATACTTGAGGTGACATTGGATTGTCTATGTGACACTAGGGTTTTGGTTGATTTGTGTCTTAAGGTGTTATTCTAGTAAGAACTCTATGATAGATCAAACGGAAAGAATTACTTCGTGTTATTTTACTACGGACTCTTGAATAGATCGATCAGAAAGAATAACTTTGAGGTGGTTTCATACCCTACCATAATCTCTTCGTTTGTTCTCCGCTATTAGTGACTTTGGAGTGACTCTTTGTTGCATGTTGAGGGATTGTTATATGATCTAATTATGTTATTATTGTTGAGAGAACTTGCACTAGTGAAAGTATGAACCCTAGGCCTTGTTTCAACACATTGCAATACCGTTTACGCTCACTTTTATTACTTGTTACCTTGCTGTTTTTATATTTTCTGATTACAAAAACCTATATCTACCATCCATATTGCACTTGTATCACCATCTCTTCGCCGAATTAGTGCACCTATACAATTTACCATTGTATAGGGTGTGTTGGGGACACAAGAGACTCTTTTGTTATTTGGTTGCAGGATTGTTTGAGAGAGACCATCTTCAACCTACGCCTCCCACATATTGATAAACCTTAGGTCATCTACTTGAGGGAAATTTGCTACTGTCCTACAAACCTCTGCACTTGGGGGCCCAACAACGTCTACAAGAAGAAGGTTGTGTAGTAGACATCAAGCAGTTTCTGGCGCCGCTGCCAGGGAGGTGAGTGCTTGAAAGTATATCTTTAGATCTTGCAATCAATCTTTTTGTTTCTTGTTTTATCACTAGTTTAGTTTATAAAAGAAAACTACAAAAAATGGAATTAAGGGTGCCTCATATGCTTCATCTTTTTAATATCTTTCATGAAAAATAAGGATTCCGATAATTGTGCCAAAATGTTAGAAGATGAATGCATTAGAATGTTTGGCACTAAATATTTGAATGATGAGCATGATTGCAATGTTTTTAGTATGAATTCTTTAAATATCCATAGTACTAATGATGATTGCACTAGTCATGATGAAAATGTCTCTTATAAGCATGTCAACTTTTGTGGAATACATAGAGCTTGCAAGTACACACCAAATAGGGAAGATAGATTTTGCAAGAGGCATAACTCTTTGGAGACTAAATGGTTGCAAGAAAGGCTTGATGATTGTGCTGAAAGATTCAATATTTATCGCCATCCTTCTGAACTTTGCAATGAACATGGTCATTTAAAGCTCCAATGCTATTGGTTTCATGACCAAATCATGTGCAAAATTGTGATAACTTGATTACCCTTGAGCATCATAAAGAGCTTAGTCTTCTTTTGGGGTATGAAGAAATGAAACGTATAACTGAGGGTATTCCAAAATTTAATCTTGATAGATTTCTTGATTTTGATCCAGAAGAAATTTTTATGTATTGTGCGGGGAATTGCATTGAAAATCCTTATATTGCCAATTGCATAAAGACAAGAAAACAAATAGAAGATGAAGAGAATACTAATGAAAGGGAAGAGACTTCCCAATATCTTCCTATTATTTCTTATGATGAATCAGGTAACGAGGAGGAGCCTTCTATTCAACCAATCTCATTAATAAGGAGCTCCAAAAAGAGGATTAAACCCACACATAATGTGAAGAAGAAAAAGAAAAGATGCAGAAGCAAAGGTGAAAAGGTATCCCTCCCGAATGATGTTGCTCCTATTACTCATTGTGATGATGATAATTGTTATACTATTGGTGCTATCCATACTATTAATGATGAGAGTGATTATGCTTATGATATGAAAAGGCCCAAGCTTGGGGATGCTATGTTTGATGAGAATGACATGTTTCAGAATATATTTGCGGCAATTAATGTTTGTCCCAAGCTTGGGGATGCTATTTTAATGAAGATGATATTTTAGCCTCCCAAGTTTTGATGAGCAAATTTATTATGATGATAGCATGCCTCCTACTTATGATGATTATATTGATGAAAGTGGGTTTGTAAGAGTGTCAACTTTAGGAAGTAATGATCCCACTATTTTGGAGGTGTTGAATCTTATTGTGATAATTATAAAAGTGGATTTGGAGAGGTCATGACTTTATTTAGTAATGATTCCACTATCTTGGAAGAGGTTTCAATCGATTATGATGAGAACAAAGTTGCTACTTATGATAATTATTGTGATGATACTTATGCTATAAAAAGTAGTGATGATTATATTTATAAAACTAGTCATGATTATGATTACCCTTTTTCTGAACTTTATTCTTTCAATGTGGAAACAATTTATAGTATTCGAGTTTCTTATGATACTCTCACTATTCCGAAATTGCTTATGTGGAGAGTAATAAAAATTCTATACTTGTAGATCATGAAAAGAATGCTTTATGTGATGGTTATATTGTTGAATTCATTCATGATGCTACTGAAAATTATTATGAGAAAGGATCATATGCTTCTACATATTGCAATAATATCAAGTTTCCTCTCTATGTGTTGAAAACTTTGAAGTCATGCTTGTTTTGCCTTCCTATGCTAGTTGATTCTTGCTCCAATAAATTATTTTCTCAAAAAATCCCTATGCATAGGAAGTGGGTTAGACTTAAATGTGCTACTCATATTCTTCATGATGCTCTCTTTATGTTTCAATTCTTATCTTTTATGTGAGTATCATTGAAATCATCATGCCTAGCTAGGGGCGTTAAACGTTAGCGCTTGTTGGGAGGCAACCCAATTTTATTTTTGTTCCTTGCTTTTTGCTCCTGTTTAGTAATAAAAAATTCATCTAGCCTCTGTTTAGATGTGGTTTTATGTTTTAATTAGTGTTTGTGCCAAGTAGAACCTTTGGGAATACTTGGGTGAAGTCTATGCGATCTTGCTGTGAAAAACAGAAACTTTTGCGCTCACGAGATTAGCTGCCATTTTTACTGGAGAGTGATTTTAGGTTGATTCTTTTTGCAGATGATTAATACACAAATTCCTAAGGTCCGCAAATTTATTTCAGAATTTTTGGAGTTAGAGAAGTATTCGAATGATACAGATTACTACAGACTGTTCTGTTTTTGACAGATTCTGTTTTGATTGTGTTGTTTGCTTATTTTGATGAATCTATGAGTAGTATCGGAGGGTATGAACCATAGAGAAGTTGGAATAAAGTAGATATTACACCAATATTAATTTATAATGAGTTCACAACAGTACCTAAGTGGTGATTTATATTCTTATACTAACGGAGCTTACGAGTTTTCTGTTAAGTGTTGTGTTGTGAAGTTTTCAAGGTAAAGATTTGATGGACTATGGAATAAGGAGTGGAAAGAGCCTAAGATTGGGGATGCCCAAGGCACCCCAAGGTAATATTCAAGGACAACCAAGAGCCTAAGCTTGTGGATGCCCTGGAAGGCATCCGCTTTTCGCTCTTCGCTCACGGTAACTTTACTTGGAGCTATATTTTTATTCACCACATGATATGTGTTTTGCTTGGAGCATCATTTTATTTTATTTTGTTTTGCTTTGTTGTTTGAATAAAATACCAAGATCTGAAATTCTTAAATGTTAGAGAGTCTTCACATAGTTACATAATTATTCAACTACTCATTGATCTTCACTTGTATCTTTTGGAGTAGTTTGTCATTTGCTCTAGTGCTTCACTTATATCTTTTTAGAGCACTGCAGTGGTTTTATTTTGAAGAAATAGATGAACTCTCATGCTTCACTTATATTATTTTGAGAGTCTTTAAAACAGCATGGTAATTTGCTTTGGTTATGAATTTAGTCCTAATATGATGGGCATCCAAGATGGGCATTATAAAACTTTCATATAGAGTGCATTGAATACTATGAGAAGTTTGATTCCTTATGATTGTTTTGAGATATGAAGATGGTGATATTAGAGTCATGCTAGTTGAGTAGTTGTGAATTTGAGAAATACTTGTGTTAAAGTTTGTGATTCCCGTAGCATGCACTTATGGTGAACCGTTATGTGATGAAGTCGGAGCATGATTTATTTATTTATTGTCTTCCTTAGGAGTGGAGGTCGGGGACGAGCGATGGTCTTTTCCTACCAATCTATCCCCCTAGGAGCATGCGCGTAGTACTTCGTTTCGATAACTAATAAATTTTTGCAATAAGTATGTGAGTTCTTTATGACTAATGTTGAGTCCATGGATCATACGCACTCTCACCCTTCCACCATTGCTAGCCTCTATTGTGCCGCGCAACTTTGACCGGTACCATACAACCACCATTAACTTCCTCAAAACAGCCACCATACCTACCTATTAAGGCATTTCCATTGCCATTCCGAGATATATTGCCATGCAACTTTCCACCGTTCTGTTTATTATGACACGATCCATCATTGTCATATTGGTTTGCATGATCATGTAGTTGACATCGTATTTCTGGCAAAGCCACCGTTCATAATTCTTTTCATACATGTCACTCTTGATTCATTGCACATCCTGCACAATTACCGGAGGCATTCACATAGAGTCATATTTTGTTCTAAGTATTGAGTTGTAATTCTTGAGTCGTAAGTAAATAAAAGTGTGATGATCATCATTATTAGAGCATTGTCCCAAAGGAGGAAAGGATGATGGAGACTATGATTCCCCACAAGTCGGGATGAGACTCGGATGAAAAATAAAAATAAAAAAAGAGAGAAAAAGAGGCCATAAAAAAATAAGGCCCGAAAAAAACAAAAAAACAAAAAATGAGAGAAAAAGAGAAAAGGGCAATGCTACTATCCTTTTACCACACTTGTGCTTCAAAGTAGCACCCCGATCTTCATGATAGAGAGTCTCCTATGTTGTCACTTTCATATACTAGTGGGAATCTTTCATTATAGAACTTGGCTTGCATATTCCAAATGATCGGCTTCCTCAAATTGCCCTAGGTCTTCGTGAGCAAGCAAGTTGGATGCACACCCACTTAGTTTCTTTTGTTGAGCTCTCGTACACTTATAGCTCTAGTGCATCCGTTGCATGGCAATCCCTACTCACTCACATTGATATCTATTGACAGGCATCTCCATAGCCCGTTGATACGCCCTAGTTGATGTGAGACCATCTTCTCCTTTTGTCTTCTCCACAACCACCATTCTATTCCACCTATAGTGCTATCTCCATGGCTCACGCTCATGTATTGCGTGAAGATTGAAAAAGTTTGAGAACATCAAAAGTATGAAACAATTGCTTGGCTTGTCATCGGGGTTGAGCATGATTTAAATATTTTGCATGATGAAGATAGAGCATAGCCAGACTATACGATTCTCATAGGATAACTTCCTTTGGCCATGTTATTTTGAGAAGACATGATTGCTTTGTTAGTATGCTTGAAGTATTATTGTTTGCATGTCAATATTAAACTTTTGTCTTGAATCTTATGGATCTGAATATTCTTGCCACAATAAATAATATTACATTGATAATTATGTTAGGTAGCATTCCACATCAAAAATTCTGTTTTTATCATTTACCTACTCGAGGACGAGCAGGAATTAAACTTGGGGATGCTTGATACGTCTCCAACGTATCTATAATTTTGATTGTTCCATGCTATTATATTATCCATCTAGGATGTTTTATATGCATTTATATGCTATTTTATATGATTTTTGGGACTAACCTATAACCTAGAGCCCAAAGGTCAGCTTGCTTTTTTCCTTGTTCTTGAGTCTTGCAGAAAAGGAAAACCAAACGGAGTCCAATTGAGCTGAAATTTGACGGAGATCATTTTTGGACCAGAAGAAGCCCACGGAGTACTGGAGGTGGGCCAGAAGAGTCCCGAGGCCACCATGAGGGTGGGTGGGCGCCCTACCCCCCTAGGCGCGCCCCCTGCCTCGTGGCCGCCTCGGGGACCCCCCTGACTTGTTCCCGACTCCAACACCTCTTATATAACCCCAAACTTCCAGAAAGAAACCTAGATCGAAAGTTCCGCCGCCAAGCCTCTCAGAGCCAATTAAAACCAATCGGGACCCTCGTTCAAGAACCTGCCGGAGGGGGATCCTCATTAGTGGCCATCTTCATCATGCCGGTGCTCTCCATGATGAGGAGGGAGTAGTTCACCCTCGGGGCTGAGGGTATGTACCAGTAGCTATGTGTTTGATCTCTCTCTCTCGTGTTCTTTATGTGGCATGATCTTGATGTATCCCGAGCTTTGCTATTATAGTTGGATCTTATGATGTTTCTCCCCCTCTATCTCTTGTAATGGATTGAGTTTTCCCTTTGAAGTTATCTTATCGGATTGAGTCTTTAAGGATTTGAGAACACTTGATGTATGTCTTATGTGGGATACCCGTGGTGACAATGGGGTATTCTATTGATTCACTTGATGTATGTTTTGGTGATCAACTTGCAGGTTCCGTGGACCTTGTGAACTTATGCATAGGGGTTGGCACACGCTGCCTTGACTCTCGCTAGAAACTTTGGGGCACTCTTTGAAGTTCTTTGTGTTGGTTGAATAGATGAATCTTAGATTATGTGATGCATATCGTATAATCATACCCACGGGTACTTGAGGTGACATTGGAGTATCTAGGTGACATAGGGTTTTGGTTGATTTGTGTCTTAATGTGTTATTCTAGTACGAACTCTATGATAGATCGAATCTGAAAGAATAGCTTCGTGGTTATTTTACTACGGACTTTTGAATAGATCGATCGGAAAGAATAACTTTGAGGTGGTTTCGCATCTACCATAATCTCTTCGCTTGTTCTCCGCTATAAGTGACTTTGGAGTGACTCTTTGTTGCATGTTGAGGGATTGTTATATGATCTAATTATGTTATTATTGTTGAGAGAACTTGCACTAGTGAAAGTATGAACCCTAGGCCTTGTTTCAACACATTGCAACACCGTTTACACTCACTTTTATTACTTGTTACCTTGCTATTTTTATATTTTCGGATTACAAAAACATATATCTACCATCCATATTGCACTTGTATCACCATCTCTTCGCCGAACTAGTGCACCTATACAATTTACCATTGTATTGGGTGTGTTGGGGACACAAGAGACTCTTTTGTATTTGGTTGCAGGATTGGAGAGAGACCATCTTCAACCTCAAGCCTCCCACGGATTGATAAACCTTAGGTCATCCACTTGAGGGAAATTTGCTACTGCCCTACAAATCTCTGCACTTGGAGGCCCAACAACGCCTACAAGAAGAAGGTTGTGTAGTAGACATCACATAGTCAAGATACCAAGGAGTGTCATTAGCAACATTTATTGCAGCTAATCGCTCATCGTGAAAGCTATCATCAATAGGTAGTGGGTCATCACACATTTTCAAGCCTAGACAAGTTATCAGCTATAGGGTTCTCAGCTCCTTTTTTATCAATGATATGTAAATCAAATTCTTGTAACAAGAGAACCAAACGAATAAGTCTAGGTTTAGTATCTTCCTTTTCCATAAGATATTTAATAGCAGCATGGTCTGTGTGAACAGTTACTTTGGAATCAACAATATAAGGTCTGAATTTATCACAAGCAAACACCACTGCTAAGAATTCTTTTTTAGTAGTAGCATAATTTCTTTGAGCACTGTCTAGAGTTTTACTAGCTTAATGAATAACATTCAATTTCTTATCAACTCTTTGTCCTAGAACAACACCAACAGCATAATCACTAGCATCACACATAATTTCAAAAGGCAAGTTCCAATCAGGTGGTTGAACAATAGGTGCAGTAATTAAGGCTTTCTTGAGTGTTTCAAAGGCTTCAAGACAATCATCATTAAAAACAAAAGGGATGTCCTTTTGCAAGAGATTAGTAAGAGGCCTAGAAATTTTAGAAAAATCTTTGATAAATCTCCTATAGAAACCAACATGACCTAGGAAACTACGAATACCTTTGATGTCCTTAGGACATGGCATTTTCTCAATTGCATAAACCCCTTAGCTTGGTTCACTTCAATACCTCTTTCAGAAATTTTATGACCCAAGACAATGCCTTCATTAACCATAAAGTGGCACTTCTCTCAATTTAAGGAATGATTTGTTTGTTCACATCTCTGCAAAACTCGCTCAAGATTGCTTAAACAATCATCAAAAGACTTCCCATAAACAGAGAAATCAACCATGAAAACCTCAACAATCTTTTCACAAAAGTCAGAGAATATAGCCATCATGCATCTTTGAAAGGTAGCAGGTGCATTACATAAACCAAAAGGCATACATCTATAAGCATAGGTTCCAAAAGGACAAGTAAAAGTGGTCTTTTCTTGATTAGGTTGAGAAACAGGTATTTGTGAAAAGCCAGAATATCCATCAAGGAAGCAAAAGTGTGTGTGCTTAGATAATATTTCAAGCATTTGATCAATAAAAGGCAGAAGGTAATGATCTTTCCTAGTTCCTTTATTTAATTTTCTAAAATCAATTACCATTCTATAGCCTGTAAAAATTCTTTGAGGAATGAGTTCATTCTTATCATTAGGAACAACAGTAAAACCTCCTTTCTTAGGAACACAATGAATAGGAATTACTCATCTACTAACAGCTATGGGGTATATTATACCTGCTTCCAGAAGTTTTAGTATTTCCGTTCTTACCACTTCTTTCATCTTCGGGTTTAACCAACGTTGGTGATCAACAACTGGTTTAGCATCAGGTTCCATATTAATCTTGTGCTGACATAGAGTGGGACTAATGCCCTTTAAATCATCAAGAGTATATCCAATAGCAGCTCGGTGCTTCCTTATAACTTTCAATAATCTTTCTTCTTCATGTTCTGAAAGGTTAGCACTGATAATAACATGATACATCTTCTTTTCATCAAGATAAACATATTTCAAAGTGTCTGGCAATTGTTTTAATTCAAACACAGTATCACCTTTAGGTGGAGGAGGGCCTCCAAGAGTTTCAATAGGCGAATTGTGTTTAAGTAGAGGACGTTGTTCAAACAAAACTTTATCTATTTCATTCTTTCATGCATATGTAAATTGTTTTCATGGTCTAGCAAATATTGTTCTAAAGGATCAGTAGGTGGTACAACAATAGAAGCAATACCAATTAATTCATTCTTACTAGGAAATTATTTTTCATGAATATTTCTACTAAACTTGAAAAAATTAAACTCATGAGACTCATCACCAAAGCTAACACCAACAGTTTGTTTCTTACAATCTATCTTAGCATTAACTGTGTTCAAGAAAGGTCTACCAAAGATAATGGGACAAAAGTCATCTTGTGGGGAACCAAGAACAAGAAAATCATTAGGGTATTTTATTTTCCCGCACAAGACTTCAACATCTCTAACAATCCCAATTGGTGATATAGTGTCTCTATTAGCAAGTTTAATAGTAACATCTATGTCTTCTATCTCCGCGGGTGCTATGTCATTCATAATTTCTTGATATAAGGTGTAAGGAATAGCACTCACACTAGCACCTATGTCACATAAACCATGATAACAATGATCTCCTATTTTAACTGAGATGACGGGCATGCCAACAACAGGTTTATGTTTATCCCTTTTATCAGGTTTGGCAATTCTAGCAGCTTCTTCACAGAAGTAAATAACATGCCCATCCATATCTTCTCCCAAGAGATCTTTAACCATAGCAATACTAGGTTCTACTTTAATTTGTTCATCAGATTTAGGTGTTCTAATATAGCTTTTGTTAACCACAGTTGAAACTTTAGCATGTTCCTTTATCCTAACTGGGAAAGGTGGTTTCTCAATATAAGCAGAAGGAACAAATGGATCAACATTGTAAAGTATAGTTTCTTCTTTAACTGGTACCGATTCTTTGATTTCTTCTTTAATAGGTGGGTGATATTTAAACCACTTCTCTTCAGGGAGATCGACATGAGTAGCAAATGATTCACAGAAAGAAGCTACTATCTCAGAGTCAAGTCCATATTTAGTGCTAAACTTTTGAAAAGCATCGGTATCCATAAAAGATTTAACATAATCATACTTAAGTTTAATACCTGACTCTTTACCTTTGTCGAGTTCCCAATCTTCGTAGTTGCGTTTAATTCTTTCCAAAAGATCCCACCGGAATTCAATAATCTTCTTCATAAAAGAACCAACACAAGAACTATCAAGCATGGTTTGATCGTTACGAGGAAGCCGAGCATAAAAATTCTGGATAATAATTTCTCTTGAGAGCTCATGATTGGGGCATGAATATAACATTGACTTAATCCTCCCCCAAGCTAGAGTGATACTTTATCCTTCAGGAGGCCAAAAATTATGCATATAATTCCGATCACGATGAACTAGATGCACAGGATATTTTTTTTGGTGGAACTCCAATTTCAAACGATTCCAATTCCAAGATCCAATATCATCGCATAGCCTATACCCTGCCAATGCTTTTCCCTTCAAAGATAAAGGGAAAACCTTCTTCATAACTTCATCTCCGTAAACTCGCAAGCTTGAACAATCCACAAATTTGTTCTACATATATCAAGTGCATATCAGATGTTCGGTTCCATCTCCGCATAAGGATTAGCTAGCAGCTTGTTCTATCATACCAAGGAATTTCATATTCAATATTTTCAGTAGGTGCAGTAGGTTGAGGGGTAGCTAATTTTGGTTCCGGCCGAGGTGAAGATACCTTAACAAACCCCTCAAAGTATTGTTTTATGAGTAACAAGTGACAATAAATTTCAGCACATTATATAAATGTTTCCGCACTCAAATTCCACTTACCAAAGGCGCTTCACTCCCTGGCAACGGTGCCAGAAAATAGCCTTGATGACCCAAAAGTATAGGGGATCAATTGTAGATCTTTTCGATAAGTAAGAGTGTCGAACCCAACGAGGAGCAGAAGGAAATGACAAGTGGTTTAAGCAAGGTAATGTCTGCAAGTGCTGAAATTGTCAGTAGCAGAGTAGTTTGATAGCAAGATAATTTGTAACGAGCAAGTAGCGATAATAGTAACAAAAGTGCAGCAAGGTATCCATATCCTTTTGAGGCAAAGGACAGGCCAAAACAGTCTTTTATAGTAAGCAAAGCGTTCTTGAGGGTACACGGGAATTTCATCTAGTCACTTTCATCATGTTGGTTTAATTCGTGTTCGGTACTTTGATAATTTGATATGTGGGTGGACCGGTGCTTAGGTGCTGTTCTTACTTGAACAAACCTCCTACTTATGATTAACCCTCCCGCAAGCATCCACAACTACGAGAAAAATATTAAGAATAAATTTTGACCATAGCATTAAACTTTGGGATCCAATCGGTCCCTTACGAAATAGCGCATAAACTGGGGTCTAAGCTACTGTCACTCTCGCAACCCATCATCTAATTGCTACTCCACAATTCATTCCCTTAGGCCCAAATATGGTGTGAAGTGTCATGTAGTCGACGTTCACATGACACCACTAAGGGAATCACAACATACATACTATCAAAATATCGAACACATATCAAGTTCACATGATTACTTGCAACATGATTTCTCCCGTGACCTCAAGAACAAAAGTAACTACTCACAAATGATAATCATGCTCAAGATCAGAGGGGTATTAAATAGCATATTTGATCTGAACATATAATCTTCCACCAAATAAACCATATAGTAATCAACTACAAGATGTAATCAACACTACTAGTCACCCACAAGCACCAATCTATAGTTCCGGTAACAAGATTGAACACAAGAGATGAACTAGGGTTTGAGATGAGATGGTGCCGTTGAAGATGTTGATGGAGATTGTCCTCCCCATGATGGGAGAGTTGTTGATGATGACGACGACGATGATTTCCCCTTCGGGAGGGAAGTTCCCCATGAATCGCTCCGTCAAGGGGCGTAAGTGCTCCCGCCAAAGTTCCGCCTTTGAGACGGCATGCAAGGTTCGTCCCAAAAGTTTTCTCCTTATTTTTCTAGGTCAAAATGACCAATATACTAGAAGATGGGCACCAGAGGTGGTCTGGTGAGCACAACCCACTGTGGCAAGCCTGTGTGGGTTGTGACCATCTCGTGGACCCCTCCGGTAGTTATTTGCTCCAATATTCCTCAAATATTCCATAAAAATCTCCGTGAAGTTTCAGCTTGTTTGAGTTGTGCGTAATAGGTGCCTCGACGTAGCTCTTCCAGTCCGTATTTCCAACTGCCGGAATTCTCCCTCTTTGTGTATACCTTGCATATTATGAGGGAAAAGGCATTAGAATTACTCCAAAAAGCATTATTATGGATAAAAACATCATAAATAACAGTAAAAAAACATGATGCAAAATGGACGTATCAGATGGCACCGGGCGAAGGTGGCGGTGTGGAGAGAGGAGGAAAACCACGAGATGGACATCGGTGGTGATGGCACAAATACATCGGTCCGTGGTATGTTACATACATAGTCATGGTAGAACTCAAGCTGCTGGAGTTTATCGAATTGATGGGATGTCAGCCAGGCGGCCACCGTGCATGGTATGTTTAGCAGGTAGGATGCCGGGATGTAGATGCGTTGAACGGAGCCCAGTGGGAGGAGATGATGGCTCCGGGGAGTTCAGAATCATCATCGATGTATAGCCGACGCCGGGCCGAGATTAAGAGGCGGGCGCGCCACGCATCGCACCACCGAGATGCGAGGACTTGTGTGCATCCATCCTTGGTGGGAGAAGGGATATGATCTCCCAAGGATGCCATCCGGAGATCGCTGATGCGGTCCGCCGGAGATTCTACCGGGTTCCTCAGTGTCTGTGGGTGTGGCTACTTCGCCACTTCGGCCGATGCGAGCCGGGCCGTGAGCCTCATCTCAGGTACATACCAACTGAAAGAAAAAATGGCGTAAACATACATGTAGAACATTCTAAAATCAATTCTCAAGATCTGGAAGAAAAAAGGCACAAACATATATGTAGGACATTCAAAATCAACTCTGAAGATCAGGCCACGAATTATTAGCACACAAGCTAACCCTAGTCAGATTATTAGCAAAAATCATTTGTACAGAACAAACAATTAATCACTAACTCTATAGGGATAACATTCAAACAATCACGCGCATCTAACGGATCTTAATTACTCTTATTTCATAGACTGAGAGAACATAACCGTAGGATTTGTATTCCAAAAAAAATATAGAGGGGGGGAGTAACCAGAGAAAACACATGATATGTTTTCCGCACAAATGGGTGTATAGATGACTAACCGGTTTTCCGTCGGAGTCGTAGTCATTAACGGAGTTGCTGTTGACCTCCGGCTCCGGTTGGGGGGGGGGGCACGACGGCGCCGACAAAGTCAAGGTCGTGCTACTGCTCGCACGAGACCTCGACGGCAACCTCTGTGCCTAGCTTCACGACAGCGTAGTGGTTCACCAGCCCCGCTGGCCGTGACTTCTCCCGATGGTGCGCTTCGGCGGCATCCTCATATACTCCAGAGTCCAGACGTTGGTGACCACTATGGACGCGGTCGCCTATTATGGCCAGCGCCTCGTGCGCGCAATTAATACGGACCAGTGGGAGCGAGGTAGGCGGCAATCAAAAGCTATCTCGCCTCCTGGTGAGCCTCTGAGGCGGACTTCTGCCATTCCTACCATCATTTCACACAGCTACTCGCACGCCTCCCATCAATACACACACCTGCACGCACGCTTTCCCCGCAGATGCATGCGCTGCGCATCGCTTCGCATGCGTCTCGTCAACTCACGCCGTCAAGTAGGCACACAGGCGTATGTGGCATCACATATATTTTTTGGTTTATTGATGATTCATTCCGCCGCTTTACTGCTTAACTGAAGCATGGCACGGTCTAACGCACACGGTCCGAATAAATAATCCGTATGAGATATTGGTTGCCAGTTTTTAATAATCTCCCATTTGTAAGAAGATTGTATAAAAACGGGTCTCATTGATGAAAAATATAATATCACTGCATCGGTGTCCATATATGACACTACGATAAGTTTCATGAATTTCAACTAAGTTTTGGATTTACTGAATTTTAAAAATCTATATTCTCAATATTTTGAAATATCTTGCACATGTAGCTCAAATTTGATTTTTGCACATTAAATCCCTAGGAAATCAATCAATGTATAAAAACGGTCGAATGATGTCTGTTTTTTAATTTTAACACGACACTCCGCCTTTGGTCACATGTTCACGGCAGAAAAATATTGACATGCATCAGACTGGCTGTGGTGGAGCGGTATGTTTGTGTCTGTGTGTGTGGGGTGGTTGTGGGTGGGGGGAGGGGTCCGACGGTACACTACGCATCGTGAACCTCCGTGTGGGATTATTGATCATTTTGTGAGTCATATATGCCACATCAAAGTCGTGAATTGGTTAGTTAAAGCATTACACGACCCTTTCATACATAATGTTTGGACCACATGCATGCATTGGTGGTCCTCTGGGACACTCTCCCTCGTGCGGTTATCAGCGACGTGCCCATTGGTTAGCCCCCAAAGATTTTTAGTTTCCACCAACAACGAGAGGCATTTGACCAAAAGGTGGATTCATCTTGGCATGTGTGTGGTGTGGATCATGGTGGGATTCCATATCAAAGTTCGAGCACATGCATACACACTCCCGCCGGCTTGAAGTGAGGGGGCTACACGCATCATGGTGTAGTGCGTTTCCGGTTTGCGAAGCATGTGCCACGTCAAAGTTGTGCATTGGGTATTCAAACATCACATAACACAAGGTTTACGCAGGTTCGGGCCCTCTTGATGGAGGTAATACCCTACTTCCTGCTTGGTTGATCTTGATGAATATGAGGATTACAAGAGTTGATCTACCACGAGATCGTAATGGCTAAACCGTAGATGTCTAGCCTGTACGATTTGTGATTGTCTTTATGGACTAAACCCTTCGGTTTATATAGACACCGGAGGGGCCTAGGGTTGTACAGAGTCGGTTTACAGAAGAAGGAATCTTCATATCCGAACGCCAAGCTTGCCTTCCACGCAAAAGAGAGTCCCATCCGGACACGGGAGGAAGTCTTCTATCTTGTATCTTCATGGCCCATCAGTCCGACCCACGTCACATAGGCCGGACATCCGAGGACCCCTTAATCCAGGACTCCCTCAGTAGCCCCCGAACCAGACTTCAATGATGATGTGTCCAGCGCACTGATAGTCTTCGACATTGCAAGGCGGGTTCCTCTCTGAATACTTCGAAGCATCTGATCTGAAGAATTATACTCGGCTTTCCATTTAATGTCGCACTTCGGCTTCGCGCCCCATTGCTTCGCTTCCACGTGTCGAGCGTAACACGAAAGGTCGAGTATTTTTGCACATAACACCGGCCATGTAAGAAAGGCGATATTTAAGTGGATTGGATCTCAAAGCCATCTCACACTAGGGCGGAAAATCCTTAGATCTTGCTAGGAGAAACCATTCGAGCATGGCTAGCATTCCCAGTTCTTCCTCCTTCCCCCATGGCTCTGAAAAAGGCGATTGGGAGAAATGTTAAGTATCCCATGACCAGCTGAGTAAGCTTCAAACACAGGGATTCCTTCCTCATGGATCTAGTCCCCTGGCCCCGGCAGGATTAACCTCCTTACAGCGCTAAGCCCTCGTGGAAAATTTCCCTAATCCGACTGTGGGGGAGCGAGTGTGCTTCATATCCTTCTTAATAAGAGGTGTCGGGTTTCCAATCCACCCTTTCCTCCGAGGCCTCCTGGAGTACTATGGCCTCCAACTGCACAACTTCACTCCGACCTCCATCCTGCATATCGCGGGTTTCGTTGCTCTTTGCGAGCTATTCCTGGGCTACGAGGCCCACTTTGATCTATGGAGGAAACTTTTCTGCCTCGTCCCTCGTACCCAAAGGGATCTGTATTTGAGGTGGGTGGTGCCGAGATATGGTGCATAGCAGGGACCGGATACCTATCCGGGCAAAGTCAAGAAGGCATCCAAGAGTGGCCCTGAGTGGTTTTATATTGAAGATGTCGCCTCCCCGACTCCAAATCAATGGGCCTTCCTGAATTTTCCAGTCATTCACCGAGGAAATGCCACAACCAAGGCCCCTGAGCCTCGAGGAGGAGGATAACAAAGAAGTCCAACAATTAATGGGCAAGATAAGGACACTCGCCCAGTCCGGATTATCAATAATCGAGGTAATGACCACTTCCATAGTGCGAGGTGTTCAGCCACTCCAATTCAGAGGGCTCCCTATGTGGCACTACAATGGGGAATATGACGCCTCACGCTGCGGACGGAAAGGTCCGGACACATTACCGCCTCGGCCACAATATTGGCCGACCAGTATAAAGGAAGAAAGAGGAGTTTACTCGCCTTAAGCGCCAAGAGGGATTCTCGATGTACAATCCACCTAGCTGGGTGAGTTTTAATCCCACCTCCTTACTCAATCCTTTCCCCGAGTCATGTTTAATTGACATTTACTCGTCCATTTTTAACAGGAATGGCGGAAGGTTATCGCGGGGATCTATAGCCCCGCTCCACAGCCGGAGGACCATAACCGATACCTCAATCCCGGATTTGAAGAGGATCCGGACATATTTGTAGAACTCCAAGAGGGAGTCTCCATCCAGCGAAGCTATGATGGCAATGTAAGTGGGCCATCGTGGCTGATTATCTCGGCCTCCTTCCGCCTCACATGGGCAGCTGTGAGACATCTCCTCTAAAAGAGCTTCCTCATTATGCCTCACCCACAAAGACTGCCCTCGTGCTCCAAAGGGGAGGGCGCCGCGCACATGCCGCACCAGAGGCGTCTCATAAGAGAGCAGCACCTACGCCAGGCGGGTCTTCGAAGAGGAAGGCAAATGACAACGAGGCCGATCCTTCATCAAAGAGGTATGACTCTAAATATGCCCCCTGGCAGTCACATCGAACTGTGACATTGTCCGCTGTGTTTTATCAGGAAGAGTGTTCGCCGCACTATGTTCGGGGATCCTGCCGTCAACAAGCCTCCATCGGGCCAGCCTGCACTCGCCTCTAGGGTGAGGGCCGACACGGGAGCGACGCCGATTGTCCTCCTTCGCAGGATTCGGATAATGTATCCGCCACTTAACTCAAGTGGAGAGCGCCATGAATCATCGCAAGCACCGAAGGGCCGCTTCTTCGCTAATTCGCTTTTACTAAAGAGGTGTTCAATGCCTTCAGCTTGGCTGATGCGTACATCCGAGCTGCTCAGGACGGGCTTGTCAGAGGCACTGACTAGCATTTGAAAGATATCGGGTAAGTACGCATTATACAGATCTGGTAATCATGTACCAGTAGCCCCTGTGACTTGAAACAGTTTGAAACAACTGATTTAAGGATCATTGTGTAATCAGGTACTCACAGAGAAGAATGACATGCTGTCTCATGAGCTGGAAAGGTGCCGGACTCAGCGAATCGCTAGACCGAACCGAGAAGTCCAAGGAGGCACCGCCGTAATGTTCCTCCATCCAAAAAGTATAATCATGTACCAGTAATGTTAATACTATTGCGTTTCCGATGACAGGATCAGCAGATCAACTGAAAGAGGAACTGAAAGTCGCGCAGGCGGGTGAATAAGAGGCCAAAAGGCAACTTGTCATAGGCGAACGTGTGCTGACACGGGTCAGGGATGATAAGAACAGGCTGCAGGATTCCAACACCCTGCTGGGCGAAGAACTAAAAGATGTACGAGCCCAGCTAGCTGACACTGTAAAGGAAAATATGAGTCTACGAGGCGGCATATTCAGTATGCTTTTGAACTTATCTCTGTGTAATTCAGCAAAAAAATGACGTGACAGATTTATGTCTGCAGGTATGCTGACTGGCCGTCCCGAGGAGGAAATGTCCGGATCTCAAGGCGACTTGCTGCAAGAGCTGTCCCAAGTGCACGAGCAAGCTCGGCAAGTAATGCGGAGCGTTGCCAAGGCTTTGTGGCCATCCGCCTCCCCTCCAGGAAGTATGGGGGAGCTTGTGAAGCTGTTCCAGGGAGCTCGGCGCCGCTTTCGATTATGGAAGATATCGGCCTGCCAGGAAGGTGCGTGAGAGGCCTGGGCCATGGTAAAAACACGGTACACCAAGCTTGATTCGAATCATATGGCCTGGGTCGGACCTCGGGGGTCAGATGGACAAGAAATTCCAGTGAGTTTGGTATACGACCAAGTAAAGATAGCTGCCAAGTTCTCCCAACTGGATTGTAAACTAGACAGCCTGTTAGACGGCATAAAGTTTTTGAGTCCAAGTGACTATGTACTTCAATTGACAAATTTGTCCCTAGCCGAATTGTGAAACGATTGTCATGGTAGACCTTTTCGCTTCGACCTCTGGACCCGAAGGTGCGGAGTGTTTCCGAATACCGGAGCGGCAATATAGATCGGGGTATGCGTTGAGACCAAAGCGTAGGGGTCATAGTTGCTTGAATGCATGTTGTATCCGGCTAGCTATGTTATATTACTTGTTGATTGTAAGAAACATCTTCTGTGGAGAATAGTTCCATAAGGGTTCCTTTCCCTAGGTGAACATGCGTTAGTATGCATGCCCGAATCAGGATTGAAAAATCACAAAGATAATGTAATATCCTGGGGTTCACAAAGTAATTAGTGTATACTGCCTTTAGTCCGTGACCGAATATTCCCTTAAGAACGCTTAGCTTTTGGCTTCACCCACCGAGGTACAAGTTCGGATGACCCGCTGTAATAATCGCAGAGGTGCTCCCTTTATGCCCCAGCCGAACAAACAAGAACATAGGGCATAAGCACAGAGCCGTGCAACCCAGCTTGGCCAAAACTTAAGTCATAACGCTGCATATAATGACGAAGAAAAGGTACATATGACTTAAAGGACACATATGTGGGAGCTTGATGCTCGAAAATAATAATAATAATAAGCTGTTGTAAAAGAAGCCCCTGTGTATCATGCGCCAGATACATTTAAGGATGTGTATCGCTATAGGTGTGCGGTTTAGCCGCACAAGAGCTATAGAGCTGGAGAGAAAAAAATTAAAGAGAGAAAAATGGGAATAAAGGGAGAAGGAGATGAACAAAGAGCATGGCTCTAGGCGTAGAATCTTCGGAGTCTGGCGTCATTCCATGGGTTCGGCTCTAAGCGATTGTCCGATGCATCATGCAGGCGGTACGCTCCTCTAGTGGGAACTTCATCTATGGTGAAGGGACCCTCCCACTTGGGCTTGAGTTTGTCCTTTTTCTTTTCTGGCAAGCGTAGAATGAGTTCACCAACATTATTAGTCTTGGCCCGCACTTCTCTCGCTGGTATCTCGCGAGCCTCGTTGTTGATAGAATGCGTAACGTGCTTTTGCAACATTGCGCCCTCCTCCGTGGTATCTAGACTGCCCCGCCGATCAAGTTTTGGTCGCCTCTCTTCATACATGCGCACTCGAGGTGAGTCATGAATGATGTCGCAGGGCAAACGGCTCTGACCGCATACACCATGAAGAATGGTGTGTATCCTAGTGCGATTGGGCATGGTCCGCAACTCCCTGCAGTACGGAGTCGAGCTCCTCAACCCAAAGGTGCTTCTCTCGATTCTTTCAACGACCGCATCTAGTCTAGGATTAATGCCGCCATGATAAGACCATTAGCTCGTTTGACTTGACCGTTTGTTTGTGGGTGATAGACTGAGGCGTAATCGAGCTTAATGCCCAATTTAGCACACCAAGTTTTCACTTCATCGGCTGTGAAATTGGAGTCGTTATCGGTGATGATGTTGTGTGGGACACCATAACGGTGCACGACACCGGATATAAAGTCCATCACCGGTCCGGCTTCGGCTGTTTTAACTGGTTTGGCCTCTATCCACTTGGTGAATTTATCTACCATGACTAGCAGATATTTTTTTCTTATGGCTCCCTCCTTTAAGGGGTCTGACCATATCAAGCCCCTGCATCAAAAGGCTAAGTAATGGGGATTGTTTAGAAAAGCGGTAGGTGGCATATGGCTTTGATTACTAAAAAGTGGCATCCCACACAACGTTGGACTAGGTCATGTGCATCTCGCCGGGCCGCCGACCAAAAGAAGCCTATACGGAAGGCCTTACTTACAAGGGCCCAAGCTGCAAGGCAGGACCGCCGAGACCAACATGGATTTTCGCCAGAGCTGCCGCCTCTTCTTCTGGAGATACATCTTTGAAGGACTCGTAGCGCTTTTCTTGTAGAGCTCTCCATCATGGACCTTGTAGGCTTTCGAAAGGCCGAACAATGCAGCGAGCCTCATTCTCGTCCTCGTGGAGCTCTCGCCTATTAAGGTAGGCTAAGAAGGGTTCGTCCATGGGGCACCATCGCCATTATTAGATGGCCCGATGATGTTATTTCGGTGGTCGAGCCCCGGCGATATCGGGTATTGTGTTCGGAACTGGGGTGTAATCGGATCCAGACTGGTGTTGCTGCTCTCACCCTGCCACACCACGGATGGCTTGAAGAGCCTTTCCAGAAAGATGTTAGGCGGGACGGGGTCGTGCTTGGCGCCCATGCGAGCAAGGACATCCGCCGCTTGATTACTTTCTCGAGCCACATGATGAAACTCGAGTCCCTTGACCTAGCTGATATTTTAAGTATGGCGTTACGATAGGCCGCCATCTTCGGATCTTTGGCTTCGAAGTCTCCATTTATTTGGGACATTGCGAGATTTGAATCCCCGCGCACCTCCAGGCATTGTATGCCCATGGAGGTAGCCATCCGAAGACCGTGCAATAAGGCCTCGCATTCGGCTGCATTGTTGGACTCTGTGTATAATATCTAGAGTACGTACTGGACTGTGTCTCGAGTGGGGGACGTTAAGACGACGCCCACTCCTAAGCCGGCCAGCATTTTAGAGCCATTGAAGTGCATGACCCAGTTGGAATATGTGACATACTCTTTAGGGAGTTCGCCTTCATTCAATCGGCAAATCTAAGTCGGCCAATACTTGGGATTTAATGGCTCGGGCGTGGTTTGTATGTTATGTCGAATGGCAGGAGCTCAATGGCCCACTTCAATCCTACCCAGAAGGCCGCGCGGTTGTTTATTATGTCATTGAGTGGTACTTCGGAAGCCATCGTGATTGAGCACTCTTGGAAGCAGTGTCGTAGCTTCCGGGATGCCATGAAGACCGCATATGCTATCTTTTGGTAATGAGGGTGCCGGAATTTGCATGGTGTGAGGACAGTGGATACGTAGTATACCGGTTTCAGGAGTGGGAATTTTGTGTCCGTCCTCCTCTCGCTCAACGACGAGCACCACGCTCACCACCTGGTGTGTTGTAGAGATGTATAATAACATCGGTTCACCGACGCTCGGGCGCTGTGATTGGGTTGCTCGCTAAAAGAGCCTTTATTTCTTCCAAATTCGACTGTTGTCGCATCCGCCCACTCAAGTGGCTCTGCTGGGTTGGAGAAGGCGATAAAGTGGCAATTCTTTTTCTCCTAATCTGGAGAAAAAGCGGCTTAAAGCTGCCATGCATCCGGCTAGTTTTTGGACCTGTTTAAGGTGTGTTGGTGTAGCCAATTGTGACAAAGCTCGGGTTTTGGCTGGATTTGCCTCAATTCCTCTATTGGAAACAATGAAGCCCAGCAGTTTTCCAGCGGGAACGCCGAAAACACACTTTTCCGGACTGAGCTTGATGTCATATGTGCGGAGGTTGTCGAATGTGAGACGCAGGTCATCTATTAATGACTCGACGTGCCTAGTCTTGATGACGATGTCATCCACATATGCTTCAACTGTCTTGCTGATTTGTTTCTCCAGGCATGTTTGAATCATGCGTTGGTAGGTGGCGCCGCTGCTTTAAGCCCAAGGGCATAGTGTTGAAGCGAAAGCGCCCGTAAGGGGTAATGAATGCCATTGCGGCCTGATCGGACTCCTTCATTTTGATTTGATGGTATCCGGAGTATGCGCCGAGGAAACACAAAGGAGTCGTGTCCTGCGGTAGCATCAGTAATCTGATCGATGCGGGGGAGGGGGAAGGGATCCTTAGGGCAGGCTTTGTTGAGGTCTTTGAAATTGACGCACAGGCGCCAGGATTTGTCCTTCTTTGGCACCATCACCAGGTTTGCTAGCCACTCCGTGTGTTTTATTTCTCTAATGAATCCGACCTCGATTAACTTTGCTAGCTCCTCCCCCATAGCTTGTCGTTTGGGTTCGGAAAAGCGCCGCAATGTTTGCTTGACCGGCTTATATCCCCTCAATATATTGAGGCTGTGGTTCGCCAACTCGCGCGATTCTCGCATATCGTAAGGGTTCTAGGCTTAATATGTCCCGCTTCTCGTGGCAGAACGCCAGAGTGCAGCTGGCCAACTGCTGGGTCCAAATTGCTGCCCGATGGAAGCCGCCTTCTTTGGGGTCCGGCTTGGTGGACTTGAAATTTGACTATTTCGTCTGCTGGTTTGAAAGAGGTGGATTTGGGCCGCTTATCAAGTATTACATCGTCCCTATCCACCGTGGAGCGAGTGCTTAACTCTCTTCGGCCATGAGGGCCTCTTTGGACAAGGCTCCTCGAGGGCCGTGGATGCGGTTTTTGTTTTCTAAGATGGAGGGCTATGTCCCATCACCGGCGAGAGTGATAATACCGCTGGGCCTGCATCTTGAGCTTCATATACCCGTAATGAGGTATGGCTTGAAAGCGTGTGAATGCGTCTCGCCCAACAGGCGTGATATCCACTGCTGAAAGGGGCCACTTGAAGGTTATCTCTTCAGACCGATAGATCTCCAGGTGTAATACCACGCCAAGTGTAATTTTCCTCACAGACGCGCCTCCCGATCGGGAATGATTCCTCGGATGGTCGACATTACTTTGCTCGATGCGGCTCCTGCCTATTTCCATTTTATTGAGTGTGTCCTCAGAGATGAGGATTAGCTCACGCCTACCGTCCCATGAGCACTTTAGTGAGCCGAAAGCCATCCACAATTGGATTGAGGACCAAGGCGGCTGGTGTCCGGACTGACCGGAATTTTGGTTCGTCACCGACATTGAAAGTTATAGCCGTGTCGTTCCAGGGGTTTATGGCTGCGACTTAGTAGACTTCGGCGAGGTCGCGGAGTGCCCTCTTGCGCCAATTGTTTGAAGCAAAAGTCTCAAAGACCGTCAATACTCTGAGGTCGTCGCCTTCCGGGGGGTGTTGCTCTGAGGTGTCTTTGGTGAGGATATCCTCGCCGCTCTTGGCCACTTGCCGGAGTATCCAACATGCTCTAAGGCTATGGGTTGGTACGGTATCCTGTGTCGTGTGTATTTTGCACGGCCTATCGAGCCATCCCTCCAGAATGGTTCCGCGTCCCGTAGTGGGCTTAGTTCTCTTCACTATGGGGTCGGGTGCCCCACGAGGGCGCATCCTTTTTTCTCACCACGGGGGTTGAGTGGAGACCGATGGTTCCCAGCGAGATGTCTGAGTTTTCCAGGCGCTTTCCATTGCGTAGTACTTCTGTACTATGGTTGCCAAGTCAGCGGAGTGTAATATGCGACGGCGGTTGATGGCATTGAGGATTCCTTCGTCCGTGCAATTATTGCAGAACACTTAAATCGTGTCCTCGTCGCGACAATCTTTAATCTTGTCTTTGACAAGGAGGAATCTGGCCCAAAAGTGATGGACTGCTTCCGAGATCGCCGTCAGACGACGTGAGGTCGCATATATCCCGAGGACCGGAATTGCTTGGCGAATATTGCTTGTGGTGGGCGGTGGCTTTTAAATTCGAACCCTGGCCCAATTCGGAGTCCGGAGTTTGAAGAACTTTCAAGCTTATTAGTTCGGACTCCGGGGCGTTAAATGATTTTCCAGGCCCGACACATGATTCTAGGTTCGGAGGACCGGGAGTGTCATCCAGCAGACAGGTATCCGGCTCTTCGAGCTCGAAAATCCGAACACAACTCGTTTTCAACATAGGGGAAGAGTTGTTGTTTTGCTCCTCTACGACCGCTATCTGATGGGTGATCGGCGGAGATTTGATTTCTCTCCTCGATCGGGTTTAAGCCCAATCTGATCATAGTCTCAGAAGCGACTCTATGGCGGGGCGATCCAGGAGTTCGTTTAAAGATGACAACTCTGCCGGATCCATCCGTTTGGAGTATTCGGAGTCAACACGGAGACGATTTTCGATGACCTGAGAAGTCATCATCGGCTTGACAGCCGAGCGGGCGGTCATGGTAAAGCCGCCCAGCCGGAGGGTTTGGCCTGAGGCCAGGGCTCTTCCGGAGGTGATACTGTCCTTGATAACAAGGCGAGCCATCAATCCCGCTCTTCGACGCCACAAATGAACTCTCAATGAAAGCACCAATGTTGGTGTCAAAACCGGCAGATCTCGGGTAGGGGGTCCCGAACTGTGCGTCTAAGGTCGATGGTAATAGGAGACGTGGGACACAAGGTTTACCTAGGTTCGGGCCCTCTTGATGGAGGTAATACCCTACTTCCTGCTTGATTGATCTTGATGAATATGAGGATTACAAGAGTTGATCTACCACGAGGTCGTAATGGCTAAACCCTAGATGTCTAGCCTGTATGATTTGTGATTGTCTCTACGGATTAAACCCTCTGGTTTATATAGACACCGGAGGGGCCTAGGGTTATACAGAGTCGGTTTACAGAGGAAGGAATCTTCATATCCGAACGCCAAGCTTGCCTTCCATGCAAAGGAGAGTCCCATCCGGACACGGGAGGAAGTCTTCATGGCCCATCAGTCCGGCCCGAGTCACATAGGCCGGACGTCCGAGGACCCCTTAATCCAGGACTCTCTCAGAGGTGCTACACACATCATGGTGTAGTGTGTTTCCGATTTGTGAAGCCACGTCAAAGTTGTGCATTGGGTATTCAAACATCACATAACACACGGGCGCATGCACGTGGTGGTTTTGTCCGATGAGATCGCTCGCGTGTGCCTCTCTCTATGGGCCCACGAGGTCGTCGTCGACCAATTGAACGTACAACGAGAGTGAGGTTAATTTGACCAACAAGGATGATTCTTTTTTGGTTTGTGTTACGTATATGCACGGTATAGGAGTATGTACATGTCAAAGAGGGGGCAACATGAATACTCTTTATATATGCGTGTCATAACCTCGCTCCATGTGGGGACTTTCCGGTTCCCGAGGCAGGTGCCACATCAAAGTTGTACATTATATTGGTATTCAAACATCACACAATACCATACAGGCAGTGGTTGCCCTATATATAGGAACTCACTCGCGTGTGGTGCTTCCATCCGTGGGCATGCGAGGTTGTCCTCCATCACTTTGACCCAATGAGAGAGAGGTTAATTTGATCATCAAGGAATGATTCTTTTTTGGTTTGTGCTATATAGTAGAAGTACATATATACCATGCGTCGAATGGGGCGCATATATAGCCCATACCACGCATCATGAACCTCAAGGCCTCTGTGGGGACTTTTTGGTTTCCTATATATGTGGTGCCACATCAAAGTTGTACATTGCATATTCAAACATCACACAAACACCTCTTTGGGCCACATGCAGATGGTGGTATGTAGTCCTATATAGGATGATCACTCACGTGCGACATACGCTTCACTTCTGTGTTGGGCCCGCGAGTTCGCTGGCCCATCACTTTGACTCCAAATGAGAGAGGTATGTTTGACTTAACAAGGAGGATTAATTCTTTTAGGGCTGTGTTACTAGGTGTATATATAGTACGTGTCAGGGGGGGGGTGACCAGCTTGGTCCATCACTTTCACCGACAGCGCGAGAGAGGTTAACTAATTTGACTTAGGAGGGGATTAATTTTTTGTTTTGTCTTGATATAGATCATGATGTGAGATTACATATATATAATAGTGCATCTGTACACATGAATCCATCCCGCTGGATCGAAGGGGGGGGGCGAGCACACGACACGTCATGAACGACCTCTTGCTCTGTATGGGGACCTCTGCGATTCTCAATGCATGCACCACAATGTTGTGCATTGGGTCGGGTATTCAACACATATGCATGCATCACACACCTCCATAAATAGGTTTGGGACACACGCATGCAATGGTTGTCTTTGGACACACTCTCACTCGCTTGGTTATGGGCGGCAAGCCTACATATATTCGTGGGCCCGCGTGGACGTCCATCATTTCGACCAACGACGAGGGAAGGTTACCAGGGTGGATTCTTCTTCTTTGCTTCGAGTTATCATATAGTAGGTCGACCCATTCCAAGCCTAATTAAGTTTGAGCACATGCTACGCGTCGTGAACCCTCGCTCGGTGTGGGATTTTACGGTTCAAGCATGGTGCCACATCAAATTTATGCATTGGGTATTCAAACACCACACACACCACTTCCATATACATACTTGGGCCACATGCACAGAGTGGGTTTGTCTTCATACAAGATTCCTCCCAAGGTTATCGGCGACAAGCTAGCCCATTTTATGGGCTGTGTGGACGCCCATCACTTTGACCAACAATGAGCGGGGAGAGGTTGTACCACCAAGTTGGATTCTCGCTTGGTCCGTGTTACAAGACGTCTTGGTGAGATGCCCTCCCCCCGACGTGTGTGTGTGTGGGGGGGGGGGCTACTTCGCGGTACTTGCAACCTCCGTGGGGTCGGGGAAGTCTGGTTAATTTGCGAGGCACACGTGCCACATCAAAGTTGTGAATGGTAGTTAAATATCACACACCACACCCTTTTCATACATGTAGTAGGGCCACCCGCATGTGGTTCGTATGTGGTCTCATCCATCTCAAGGCCACAAGCACACATTTGTGGGTCGGCACACGGTCCACCTTTGCTCTGGAAGCGAAAGGGAAGGAAGTTTGACCATATATATATGATGGACTCATATAGGTTTTGTGTTACGGTAGGGTGAGATTCCTGCATCTAGCTATTTGGGGGCATGCATTCGTAGGCTCGGATTCCCTTACCGGCTAACGACAAGTGGGGTTCGTAGGGGGTGGTTGACTAGCTATACTGTGCTTTTGTGCAACAAATGCCACATCAAAGTTGCGCGTTGGGTGTTCGAACATCAAACCACCCTTTTCATACATATATTTGGTCCACATGCAAGTGTGGAAGTGTTCTGACCCTCCGTAACATACCAAATTTCTAAATTTTGAAATGTTATATTAAATAAATAGTTTGATTGTTGTGTGAAATTGAGAGGAATTCGGATATATTTTTTAAAAATAATGAGAGGGAATAAAAGGACTTTCCCAAAATTTTCCATTTGGATCACTATTCAATTTTGAGTTCGAATCCTTTCGAAACCCACTGATAAACAAATAAAATGAGAGGAGGAAAATGACACTCCAAAATCATGCATAATGTTTTGATCGAGATTAATATTTGCAATTTATTTGAAATCCAAATTCCTGCTCATTTTGGAGTTATTCCAAAAATATTTTTCTAAAGTATATTATTTGGTCTTGAAAATAAGTTCACGATCTAGAAAATGTTATTCGAGAATTACTTATATATAATATGACTATTATAATTTTAACTTTATTTTATTTATTCAGTTTTTCTTTCGGTTTTTATTTATACAAAAAGCTGCATGTGCTCAGAATTAATCGTCACCACATACAAGATCATAGTAAGGGCCGGGCGCCCCATCTTTTTTTTTCCTCCTACATGAGCTGTGCCCAAATAGGACATATTCCATCCCCATATATTTTCTTTTCTTCTCCATAGTTTTTTTCCTTTTCAACTGCCCGAAAAAACAAACTGCAGCGCGCAGTGTACGCGCGGCCGGCCGAAGGCCTTTAGGCCCATGCGAGGCACCTCTTTTCTCTCCGTTTTTCTTCTTCGTCTACGTTTAGTCCCACGTTGTCTAGCCTCTGACCTCTAAGCCTCTCTTCCACCTATAAATATAGACCCATAAAGCCTTAAAAAATCATCCGACTCAGGTTAAATCAATATTTTGGTTTGACTAGCTTCCTAAAAATAAATATTATTTTTTCTCCGGCTAAAATTTCCGGAAGTCATCTTCTTCTCTTCGTATTTTCTTTATATCCTATAGTGTATTATTCCTACACTAGTATACGGTAGAAATATAGTTTATAATGATTTATTTTGCTCCAATGCATGTCTTATATATAAAATAGTTAGATTATCAATTAGTTTTCTCAGATTCACACATTAACCCTAGAATTTTTTCAAACTAGTGTTTCGTGTGCAAAACAACTTGGTTCTGATTTTTCAAATGACCAAGTTTTTACTGGTTTATATCCAAATTAGATGAAAAAAAGGCCTAGATATTCTTCTTGAACCCACCTAACCAGTGAAATTATCAAATCAAAAATTTGCAACTTTCTAATTTCGAAATTTGTTCAGATTCATACTCAAATTTATTTTGATCATATCTTTTTATGCGTATCTTCGTTTTCGATGAACCCAATTGTATCGGATTCGTATCGATATAATCTTTCCGTTCGCACAACTAGTGTCGTCTTTCTAACATATAATTTTTGATATTATTCAGTTACTCTACTAGTGCACAAAAGTGTTGCCACACGTCATTCTAAGGAGATTCAATGCAATATTGAATTACTTATATCTTGATCCGTTATTCTGAATCTAGTAATTCTTTTTAGTACGTGCTCATATTGACTTCCTAAATCTAGTAGCATCATTAGTTTCAAACTCTCGAACCTTTATTTGGTTTTGTTGGAGTATTTCATAAGCTTTCTCTATGCTTCTTTATGCTTTCTTTTGCTTGTGGAGTGATTGCTTATTTGTATGTAATTGTGTGATTGTGATAGATTTCTCGGAGTGTGATGAGTAGAATTATCAGGATTTGTGAGTGCGAAGACTTGATCAACAAGTAACAGGCAAGTTCACTTTGATCATATTTTGAATACCTATGATTTTATTGCATTTGTGCCACTTTTCCTCTTGCATTCAATAGGAATATTGGAACTTGTAGCTTGAGTAGAATCATGAGGTAGGAACCCATACCCTTGTCTCCAAGCCCCGGGAATAGTTGTTAAGTTAGTTACAGCTATGCTTCAGTAGTCGGGGATTGGTATGAGTGTTTCATGTGAGATGTGAATGTGATAATAATATTTGGATCAACTTCAAGACTACAATACTAGGGTGGACGACTTGCAAGAAGAGGGGATCCTAGGGATTGACTAGTGATCACCCGGTTTTACAGGGGATCCTAGGGAGTGAGTAGTGATCACCCGTGTTTATAGGGGGATCCTGTGGATTAACCAGTGACCACCCAGTTTACCAGGGGATCCAGGGATTGACCAATGATCACCCAGTTTTACGAAAGGCTGCCCAGGCTCAAAGAGATTCATGGATCTTTCAAGACCAAAAGCTTCCATGTGCAGCCGCGTGACGCCCAGATAATCAAGCTACAATAATCCCTTTCTAATGATGCCACATCATCACTGTTATTGTTGTTAATCCTCACTTTATCCAAATCACAATTCAAATTCAAATTAAACTCCAAAACTCAAATTTGTCAAACATGCAAAATAAAATGTTCAAAGTGTGGGAAATATTCCATAACTAATTATGGTGGTGAACCAACATTTTAGTGGTTTAATGCATGTGATTAATTCAAAACAGTGGCTTTAACAATAAATAAAATGCTTTTTCTAAATTATAAAATAGCAAACTATTTTATTTGGGAGTAGAACCTTTCGTGGCAGAGGGTTAAACTAAAACATTAATTTAGGTGTTGGCCTCCTAAAATTTTAAACTAGGATAATGTGAAAATTAAAATAATATAAGTAAAACAGAAAAGTTAAAAGCAGGATAAAAGAAAAAGAAGAAAACAACAGATTCCCCTCATCGCCTCTACCACTGGACCGCTTAGCCAGCCTAACCCCTACCCGGTCGATCGACTGTTCCTCCGACTGTGGTCGCCATTGTGGGCTCGCCCCGCCTCTAACCACCTCGGCCGCAAGACCGACGCCGGAGGGATAAGGACCCCTCGCTTCACAATTCCCTTGTCCGCTCTCATCCACTCCTCTCTCCTCGCTCTCTCTCTCTCTCGCCCACGTGCTTGTTCCCCTCCCCAGATCCGCCCACTCCCGAACGCCTCTATCGCCGTTGTTGCCGCCGACCTCACGGCCACCGTCGCTCCCACGCCGAGCCGGGAGGTCCCGCGGATCCGCCGTCGTCTGCTTCCTCCTCGTCATGCACGGGATCAAGCCGACCGCCCCGAAGCTCCGCCATCGACTCAAGGCTCAACTCGGACTCGCCGCTCATTCGTCACCGACCGCACTGCCGATCCTCCCCGAGCCCGCTTTTGTACTCTCTACGGGATCCCGGTGAGCCCCCGGCCCAACCCCTCTCGCCCCTCCCCTTCGCTTGGATGCCGAGGCTGTCACAACATCGCGGCCGAGCTCGCCGCCGCTGCTTGCTTCGGCCGCCACGGCCATCGGTTCAGCTCGCTACCAAGTCCGGTCAGTCGTCAGGTTTCGAACGCCAGGAGGCGCTGCACCCCTGGGCCGACTCGGACGAGCCTCGGCTCGATCCCGAGGCCTTCCATGCTACGGCCGCCCACGCCAGACTTCGCCGCCAAGAACGCCGACGCCGCCGGTCGCCCCTCCGCCTTCGACCGCTGCTTTCACAGCTCGTGTTCACAAGGCAGACCATACTTCGGCCTTCGCGAGGCCTCACCACGCCGCCCGCTCACTCTCCGCCAGCGCTATCGCTGCTTCCAACACCGCTGAACGGCCACGACCCGCCATTACACGCTGTTACCACGCCAGACGCACTGCCTGCGTTTTGCTTCGCGCTTTCACTTGCCGCTGCTACCGTGTTGCCGCCGCTCATTGTGGGTTTTCTCCCGCCGCCGCCTCTTCCTATCACAAGGCTGCGCTACTTTGCCGCCACGCCGCCGTTTCTCATTTCCGCCAAGGCCCGCTGCCGGTTGCATTATTCTCATTGCCGCCATGCTTGCCTTTTGGCGCCTCGCCCGCCTCCCGCAAGCCGCCAATCGCCGCTGGCCTCCTCGACGCTACACGCCATCAGCAAAGATCACTGCCGCCATCGCCATGGCTATGGCTCATGGGCTCGGCTGGGCGAGCGCCTCGCCTGTCCTCCGCCTCGACCTCGGGTTCTCCGCCATAACCACCTCCTGGGATGGCCTTGTGCCACTGTCAGCGGACCCCATGTGCCCTGGTCTTTTTTTAAAATAATAATAATAGTTTATTAATTAATTAAAATCTAATTAAGTTAATTAACTAGGGATTAATTAGCCTAACCACTGGATTAGTTGAAACTATGAATTAATTAACTAGACCTTGTCTATGACAGGGGGCCCCACCCCCTATTGACCAGTCAAAAGTTGATTGGTCAACGGAGACCCCTTGGCCCACCTGTCAGTCACTGTGTACACTTTGTGTACACTGTGCTGGGTGCATCTAGCGTTTTAATATTTATTTTCGAATTAAAATAAATTCAGAAATTGTTTAAGTCTTTGAAAAATTATAGAAAATAATTCGTAACTCGGATGAAAAAGTTTTCTACATGAAAGTTGCTCAGAACGACAAGATGAATCCGAATACACTCTCCGTTCATCTGTCACATGCTCCTAGCATAGCGAACATGCATCCTTTCCCCTCTGTTTCATCTGTCCGGAAATACCTAACTTCGGGAAAGCATTCCCGGATGTTCTCCCCTTCACGCAGTATCATGTAGCAATCGCTAAGAACACCCCTAGCCCCACGTGTTATCACCATCATGCATCCGTGTTGCATCCGCTTGACTTATATTTACCGCTTTCTTCCCCTCTTCTCTCCCAGAGACCCCGAGACCGCCTGGCCGATGTTCGTGGATCGATTTCACGCCGATGATTTAATTCTTCTTCCTTTCAGGAGCTTCCAGAAAGCCCCCTTTGATCATCCCGATATCGCCCATTCCATTATCTCATGCTTGCATTAGATTTTGCTACTGTAATTGATTGCTTCTATCTGATGCATAGCCTGCTTTTGTACCTGCTATTGTACCTTCCCTGCCTATCCTAAACTGCTTTGTATAGGTTGGTTAGTGATCCATCAGTGACCCCAACCTTGTCCTTCTTGCCCCCGCTTCATCATCGACGACTCGATCAACATGATCGACGACCAGAGCCCAACACCTCACATCACATCACGCCCCTTTTTGTTGCTCGACTGCAGAAGTTACCATCGAAAGTGCCGAGGGTGGAACCTCACACGCACTTCGATGACAACTCAGAGTGTAGCTATTCAAATATGGTCAACGAGGGTGGTTCCTCCTTCACCACTCCCGACACGACTCTTTTCAGGTAACCCTCAAGTGTGAACCTCGAGGGTGGTTCCTCTTACGTTCACCTTGATGATTACATCGAGTGGAATCCACCGGGGGTGATTCCTCAGGTTTTCCCCTTGATGTTTGGACACACGGTTACCCGGACTTTACTTGAGACCATTTTTGAAGTCGGGTCGGCCCTGAGGGGTACCCGCGAGTTGATGTGCAAGTTGGACGGGCCCGTGGAGCACCCGCGAAGTTTTCTACGCGGGCACGGTTAAGCGCCCGGGCCCTTGCCATAAGTCCATGAGACGGGCGACGGTGTCACATTATCGTGAGTCTCTACTGCCTCCGCGAGCCCCAATCCACTAACAGTGTTTGGGTATTTGTTCGAGTTACCTCCGCCTTTACGCACAAACCACCACGCGAGAATAGATATGGGTCTCGACGTCGCAGTATTAGCCGAAGCTTTGTCAGACGTCCAGTTAAGCATTATGGCACGGTCGGATCGTGCTGGCCATCCGAGGCGGCGCTCGTATTCACCTTGCACACAACGACCCGGAGTGCAACGGGCGATGGGCCGAAGACCCAGGGGCACTTAGGATGTAGACCAAGGGACCTTCTTCGCTATGACGCTGCTGATCTTCCGAGGTCGGGCATTGACACCCGTAAAGGTGTGTCCCACCAGAGTAACTGCTGCAGCGTTGGGTAACGCTGTGCACCCTTGCAGTGAAGATATATATTCAATACCGTGTCCATGGTAATAGACGCTCAAACTTGTATCCGGATCCGATATAACTAGAAATGGACACTTGAGACATGTGATGGATATGTGACTCCGGGATTGCTTTCTCGTAGGGAGTCGAGGAAGGATCTCTGGGCGTTAATGCTACAACATGTTTGTTAAATATAAACTGTTGTTCTTTACTCTTCTACATGCTGCAAGATGCTTGGAGCTGCTTGAAGATGCTAGTCTTCGATAGGCTAGGCCTTCCCTCTATTCTCGCATTCTGCAAATTCACGATACAACCCTTCCATTTAATACCAATGCATACTTAGTATAGATCGGATGCCATGTAGTACTTTGATGAGTACTCATGGTTGCTTTGCTACCCCTATTCCCCCTTCCTTCTTCTTTCCGGTTGATGCAACCAGATGGTGGATCACCGAGCTAGATGCCACCGACGACGGATATCGCTACTTGAGACCGGGCCACCACTGTGAGTAGTTAGGATGTCCCAGGCAAGAGGCCTTGCCTCTTCGATCGTTGTTGCTTTTGTATTTGCCTTCTTAAGGTAGTCTTGTTTAACTAATGTCTGTACTCAGATATTGTTGCTTCCCCTGACTCTTTGTGTATCGAGCTTGTATTCAAGCCCTCGAGGCCCCTGGCTTGTAATATGAAGCTTGTATTGTTTTGATTTGTGTCTAAAGTTGTGTTGTGATATCTTCCCATGAGTCCCTGATCTTGATCGTACACATTTGCGTGTATGATTAGTGTACGATTGAATCGGGGGCGTCACAAGCCGCAAGCTATTATGGGCTCTAGCATAGTTGAGTGCTCTAGAAAGACTGTGTCTCGGTCATCTTGTCCTCAAACACCAGGCAGTGCGAGGACTACAAGGGGGGCGATCGAGTCTTGCGGGTAAAGTGCACAAAACTCTGCAGAGTGTTAAACAAATCAATTAGCCATGTCCCCGGTTACACAACTTGAGCGACTGGAATTGGATGGTCAGGATATTCTCAAAACTGTTACTGATGAAATGAATATTGGGTTTATTAGTAATTGAGATATGAGAATTGGTTGGCGGAACCATCTCATTAACAACCAACTTTTGTGGTAGTTTTGCATCAGACTCCTTGTTTGTAGGGAAAAATCAGCTTTTCGCAAAAAATTAAACTTAGAGCTACCACAAAGCCATATTGCATATAGTGTAGTCTTCTCATCTACTTTCTATTGTGATCTTGCCGGTACATTCATGTACCTACACGGCTGCAACGTCTCATGTTGCAGGATTTCTACGATGAGTAAGAGTTACAATGTAGGGTTACGGTCTACACTCAACTTGTCGATGGTATTGATGGGACCCCACACCCGTTTGTTTGTTTCTGCTGAGACTTATGAGGTATATATTAGTTTTACATTATTTATACATGTGATTGCACTTTGATATATAAATTCATGTATCGGTGTGCCAAAGATAATCGATGCAGGATTTGCACAAATACACACAGTCTTGACTGTTTGAGGTCAGGTCACTACAGAGATGGTATCAGAGCACATGTTGACTGTAGGACGTGACCCTAGAAATTGGCAAGCCTTAGGAAAGGATCTCTAAAAAAGTTGTTTTCAAAAAGAGCCTTTACTTCTCGTGTTTTCTGATTTTATCAAATAGTCCTTCTTACCTCAAATAGTTAGAATATATCCCTTTTCCTTTTGACCACACAGAGAATCAACTAAGGACCACCTCAGAGTACAATGATCGAAGCTACAAAAATTGAAGACTCCGAAGACCCTGAAGAATCCCGATATGACCTATAGAAGACCAACCCCCTGTTGTATACCTACATTAGGTGCGATGATTTGTGAGCTGTCATTGTTTGATGTTTTTTCATGACAGCCGCAAATAAAACCAGTTTTTAAAACTATATTGTTTGTATGAGTATCTTTTTTCCTTTCTCTCCAACCTTACCTCATCGCCACTAAGCCCATCAGATGTCGTCGAGACGTGACAATACCAGGAATAGCTAAGGGGACAATGGACCCAACATAGAGCAGTTGCTACAGACCCAAAACCAGATGTTGCAGCTCCTGATGCAGAACCAGAACCAGAAAAACAATAATAACCCACCGCCTCAAGTTGATAAGCTTACCCGTTTCATGAGGTTGAATCCACATGTGTTCTCAAGCAACACAGAGCCGATTGTCAGAGATGAATGGCTCCACAAGATAGGAAGAGAGCTGGCCACTGCAGGATGCACTGACACAGAGAAAGTTAGGTTTGCCGCTCAGCAGCTGGATGGACCGGCAGCCGCATGGTGGGAGAACTATACCACCACATACCCCATGCAGGATGTGACTTGGGAGCAATTCCAGCAGGCGTTCCGTATTGCTCATGTTTCAGCTGGACCTATGAGCCTCAAGAAGAAAGAATTTCGTAACTTGCATCAGGGAGGACGTTCAATTTCTGAATATGTTGAAGAGTTCAGCAGGTTGTCCCGTTATGCTCCAGGAGACGTGGCCACCGATGCAACTAAACATGAGACATTTCTGGAAGGTTTGAACGATGAACTTGAAATTTAGTTGACCGTTGCTCACTTTGAGAATTTCTAGGAGCTGGTTGATAAAGCTATTATCCTCGAAGGCAAGCAGTTGCAGATGGAAAACCGCAAGAGGAAGTATGGACAGGGAAGGTATAACTCTGGAGTTCAGCAGAAGCCCCGCTACACCCCGTACTCAGGAAATACTGGATCAGGACCTAATAAATTTGGAGGACACAACCATCAAAACCATGGAGGTCAATCTCAGCACGTAAGCATTGGACACCACCCCATTGGCCACCGCCATGACAGTGGAACTGGAGGAATTGGAAACCAACATCATCCCAAACCAGCTGCACCTACAAAGAAGGATAAGAGACATATTACCTGTTTTGAGTGTAAAAACACAGGACATTATGCTAACCATTGTCTAGAAAAGAAGCAAAGAACCCAAGGAACCTATGGAGTCACAAGGAAGCCCAGGGAATTATTAGAAGTTAATTGTTTTTGTTGCAATGCTACATGACATTATGCCATTGACTGTCCACACCCAAATAAAGCCGGAGCTGAGTAGCTAAAATTTTAGTGAGTGTAGTAGGAAGCACTCTTATTTTCATATGGAGTTGAATTATGTAATGGAAATATCAAAGATTGTAAGGAATTCATGAACCAATAGAAACCGTGTCATGAATTCATATGTGGAATTGTATGATTTGTTTCTCTATGAACTAGATTGTGACCATTTTCGAGGATACGAGAAATATGGTCAATGGATGAATTTGTGCATTTCATTTAATGGTGATATTTTTCTGTGCGAACACTAGACCAATGGAAAGGAAAATGTTGTTCCATAGGGTAGAGTGTGGATAAATAAGTTGGAGTTTTGTTATGATCGTTACCCCGAGAGTATGAATGAATGAAATATTGTTGGATTTAAATGAGGTGTAATGTTGGAATATGGACCATTTGTAACTCCGAGGATGAGTTGAAGCTGTATAAGAACTGAAGTGGGCCCATAACCCACGGGACCCAGGATTTGATAAGGAAACAACACAATCTTGTTGAAGAATAGAATCCCTTATGATTTCATCAGCAAATGTTTCATATGAAGTTGCATAAAACCCCGAGAGTTGCAAAGAAACGATAGATGTTTTGGTTGGCTTGCAGAATTGATTGATTTATCCGAACTTCATTTGTGGACAAGAGATATTCTGCAATGCTTGTGAGAATGCCCGAGTGTTAGCAAGCGAGATTCACTAAACCTTATACAAGGTAATGATTTGGGTGCGACATGGCTTGGCCACCATGACGACTTACTCCCATCATTCGCTCTCGTTATTTGGAATGGTAAATCTGGAGTGACTTACCTACAGTAGAGAGGCGACGACCATTGAAACCTTCATTAAGCCTTAGAATGGTATGTTGAGAAACCCCTGTACAAGGCAGTTGTTGCCAAACGTAGGTTAATACGGTGAGATCCAACCCAGACCATTTTTCCGCAGGAACCCTTAATTGTTGACCACCACGAGATTAATGATAGTTGTATAGTATTGGCAACATACTTGTCAGCTAAGAGGACCCAGTCTTGGAAGAACCACACCATAAAGAAAGGGCACAAGATTCTGAGGAAAAGGTTAAGCCCTACCGAAAGAGCCTCAGAGAAAAACATTACCCCAAAGATACGAGAAGACTGGCATTGTCAACATTAAGGATGGAGTATAGGAGTTTTGATGGAATTGTAACCATACTTCTAAGGGTGGTAGCACCCAAGACCTTTGTGATGATCACTGAATTTTCAAGAAGACCCGCCAAACTTAACCTTCTTTCTAGTGTGTCCGAATCTCGAGGACAAGATTCATTTTAAGGGTGGTAGTTTGTAACATCCCAAATTTCTAAATTTGGGAATGTTATATTAAATAAATAGTTTATTGTTTGTTTGATTGTTGTGTGAAATTGAGTGGAATTCGGAATTTTTTTAAGAAATAATGAGAGGGAATAAAAGGACTTTCCCAAAATTTTCCATTTGGATCACTATTCAATTTTGAGTTCGAATCCTTTCGAAACCCTCTGATAAACAAATAAAATGAGAGGAGGAAATGACACCCCAAAATTAGAGACAATGTTTGATTGATAAGTTCATGATTTAGAAAATATTATTCTGAGAATTTAGATATATAATATGACGATTATAATTTTTATTTTATTTTATTTATTCAGATTTATTTTCTGCTTATATTTATAAAAAGAAACTGCATGTGCGGCTCGTAACTAACTGTCGCCCACATGCGCATCATAGTAGCAGCGGGCGCCCCATCTTTTTTTTTCCTCCTACATGGGCCAGGCCCAGCCGGACATATTCCATCCCCATATATTTTCTTTTTCTTCTTCTCCATAGTTTTTTTTCCTTTTCAACTACCCGAAAAAAACTGCAGCGCGCAGTGTACGCGCGGCCGGCCGAAGGCCTTTAGGGCCATGCGAGGCACCTCTTTTCTCTTTGTTTTTCTTCTTCGTTTAGTCCCACATTGCCTAGCCTTTAACCTCTAAGCCTCTCTTTCACCGATAAATATAGACCCATAGAGTCTTCAAAAATCATCCGACTCAGGTTAAATCAATATTTTGGTTTGACTAGCTTCCTAAAAATAAATATTATTTCTTCTCCCGGCGAAAATTCTGGAAGTCATCTTCTCTGCGTTCTGAAGGTATTCTCTTCGTACTTTTCTTTATATCCCGTAGTGTATTATTCCTAGACTAGTATACCGTAGAAATATAGTTTATATTATTTATTTTGCTCCAAGTACTGTCTTATATATAAAATAGTTAGATTATCAATTAGTCTCTGTATCTACACATTAACCCTAGAATTTTTTCAAACTAGTGTTTCGCCTGTAAAACACCTTGGTCCTGATTTTTGAAATGGCCATAAGTTTTTACTCGTTTATCCAAATTAGATTAAACCAACGCCTAGATTTTCTTCTTGAACCCACCTATCCAGTGAAATTATCAAATCAAAATTCTGCAACTTTCAAATTTCGAAATTTGTTCAGATTCATAGTCAAATTTATTTTGATCATATCTTTTTATGTGTATCTTCGTTTTTGATGAACCTAATTGCATCGGATTCGTATCTAAATAATCTTTCCGTTCGCACAATTAGTGTCTTCTTTCTAACATATAATTTTTGATATTAGCCAGTTACTCTACTAGTCCACAAAAGTCTTGCCACACATCATTCTAATGAGATTCAATGCAATATTGAATTACTTATATCTTGATCCGTTATTCTGAATCTAGTAATTCTTTTTACTACACGCTCATATTGACTTCCTAAATCCAGTAGCATCATTAGTTTCAAACTCTTGAACCTTTATTTGGTTTTCTCGGAGTATTTCATAAGCTTTCTCTATGCTTTCTTTTGCTTGTGGAGTGATTGCTTATTTGTATGTAATTGTGTGATTGCGATAGATTTCTCGCAGTGTGATGAGTAGAATTATCAGGATTTGTGAGTGCGAAGACTTCATCAACAAGTACCAGGCAAGTTCACTTTGATCATATTTTGAATACCTATGATTTTATTGCATTAGTGCCACTTTTCCTCTTGCATTCAATAGGAATATTGAAACTTGTAGCTTGAGTAGAATCATGAGGTAGGAACCCATACCCTTGTCACCAAGCCCCGGGAATCGTTGTTAAGTTAGTTATATCTATGCTTCAGTAGACGGGGATTGGTATGAGTGTTTCATGTGAGATGTGAGTGTGATAATAATATTTGGATCAACTTCAAGACTACAATACTTCAAGGGTTGATGACTTGCAAGAAGAGGGGATCCTAGGGATTGACTAGTGATCACCAGGTTTTACAGGGGATCCTAGGGAGTGACTAGTGATCACTCGTGTCTATAGGGGGATCCTGGGGATAAACCAGTGACCACCCACTTTACCAGGGGATCTGGGGATTGATGAATGATCACCCAGTTTTACAGAAGGCCACCGAGGCTCAAAAGATTGATGGTTCTTTCAAGACCAAAAGCTTCCATGTGCAGCCGCAAGCTATTATGGGCTCTAGCATAGTTGAGTACTCTGGACAGACTGTGTCTCGGTCATCCTGTCCTCAAACACCAGGCAGTGCGAGGACTACAAGGGAGGCGATCGAGTCTTGCAGGTAAGGTGCACAAAACTCTGCAGAGTGTTAAACTAATTGATTAGCCGTGTCCCCGTTTACACAATTTGAGCGACTGGAATTGGATGGTCAGGATATTCTCAACACTGTTACCGATGAAATGAATATTAGGTTTATTAGTAATTGAGATATGAGAATTGGTTGGCGGAACCATCTCATTAACAACCAACTTTTGTAGTAATTTTGCATCAGACTCCTTGGTTGTAGGAAAAAAATCAGCTTTTCACAAAAAATTTAAACTTAGAGCTACCAAAAAACCATATTGCATATAATGTAGTCTTCTCATCTACTTTCTATTGTGATCTTGCCGGTACATTCATGTACTAACCTACACGGCTGCAACGTCTCATGTTGCAGGATTTCTATGATGAGTAAGAGTTACAATATAGGGTTACGGTCTACACTCAACTTGCCGATGGCATTGATAGGACCACACACCCGTTTGTTTGTTTCCGCTGAGACTTATGAGGTATATATCAGTTTTACGTTATTTATACATGTGATTGCACTTTGATATATTCATTGATGTACTATGTGTGCCAGCATACTAATGCAGGGATGGCACAAATAGACACAGTCTTGACCGCTTGAGGTCGGGTCGCTACAGAGATGGTATCAGAGCACATGTTGACTGTAGGACGTGACCCTAGAATTTGGAAAGCCTTAGGAGATGATCTCTAAAAAAAGTTGTTTTCAAAAAGAGCCTTTACTTCTCGTGTTTTCTGATTCTATCAAATAGTCATTCTTACCTCAAATAGTTAGAATATACCCATTTTCCTTTTGCCCACACAGAGAATCAACTAAGGACCACCTCAGAGTACAATGATCGAAGCTACAAAAATTGAAGACTCCGAAGACCCTGAAGAATCCCGATATGACCTATAGAAGACCAAACCCCTGTTGTATACCTACATTAGGTGCGATGATTTGTGAGCTGTCATTGTTTGATGTTTTTTTCGCGACAGCCGCAAATAAAACCAGTTTTTAAAACTACATTGTTTGTATGAGTATGTTTTTTCCTCTCTCTCCAACCTTACCTCATTGCCGCTAAACCCATCTGATGTCGTCGAGACGTGACAAAACTTGGAATAGCTCAGGGAACAATGGACCCAACATAGAGCAGCTCCTGCTGCACTCTGTAACCAGATGTTGCAGCTCCTGATGCAGAACCAAAACCAGAACCAGAACAACAATAATAACCCGCCGCCTCAAGTTGATAAGCTTACCTGTTTCCTGAGGTTGAATCCACCTGTGTTCTCAAGCAGCACAGAGCCGATTGTCTCAAAAATATCTGTTCGCCCTTGATTCAAATTTTCAGTTGCCCCGACATTTTACTCCCGCCTGTGCATCCCTTGCAATCTCAAAAATATCTGCTCGCCCTTGATCTAAATTTTTAGTAGCCCCGCCTTGTTACTCCCGCCTAGTAAAATTTTTATTTGTCGCGGTATTTCCTCAAACACCACCTTGCCCCCCTCCACACACACCACACACTCGCCAAAACCTCTGCTCACACAGACACACACCACCTTCCCTCGCTCAAAACCATTGGTAGGTTGCCGCCATCGCCACCGCCGCCGCCTTCATCCTCAACCTCTGCCTGTGTGCTGGGGAGCTCGAGGAGCCAATGGCCAAAAAGAGGTTTATCGCGGCGTCTTCGCTCGACGCCGGCGAGGTGGCCGCCGAGGTGTTCCCGTCGTCCTCCGTGGGCTCTTTATCGTTCCGCCATCCCCGGTCGCCTGATTCGCCTGCCGCCGCACCCCTACGCCAGCTCGAGGATTTTCCCGTCCTCCCTCGGGCCCGGCCACCGACGAGGTCCTACCTCGGGGTTCGGCAGCAGCGGTGGGTCCGAGATTATGGATCGGGAGACCCACATCCGCCGGTAGCTCATTAGCTTCCACACGGCCGAGCTCGTGACCATCGAGTACGACCGCTGGTAGGTCCGCTACCACGGCCATGCGACTCAGGCTCAATTTCCCTTCTGCACACGCCCGCCGATTCTTTTTCCGCCGGAGGCAGGGGTGGTTAGCTCAGCTATGGCGCGGAAGGACCGCGAGGCGTGGGAGCGCCTCGAGGCCGAGGAGGCCTACATGCAAGAGCTTCGCCGGCAGCACCCGGAGCTCATGGAGGTGGAGCGGGTGATCTTTGAAGGTGCGGAGGGCGGTGAGGTTATTGTGTTCTTCTCCGATGACGAGGTCGAACGCGACGCAGAGGGCGTCGAGGACGAGGAGATCAACGTCGACGAGTGGAGGAGTGTCTTCCCCAACAACCCCGACGACGGCACCAAGCCAGACCCGGCTCGCAGCACACCGTACATAACGAGGAAGGATTGGCTCGACCTCCACTTTGACCGGAAGTAGTTTAACTTAGCTTAAATTTATGTTTTATGTTCGGTTATGCAAAACTATCTATGTTTAGGTTTGAATGCATGCTACTTTCGGTTGAACCTGCTTTGAACTTGATCAAATTGAAGTTTAGAACATTAAGTTTAGGGGATCGACTAGAAACGGCCAAAAATTGCTGGAGTATATATATCCACTAAGGGTTTTAGTCCATTAACTTTTAAAGGATCGGCTAGAGATGACCTTATGCCTTGTTTATTTCAGTTCTTCACAATGTGATGCTCTATATGTGCAACTATTTGCCATGCAGTTCAATTTCATCAATAACAGTTTCAACAATACCACTATGAATTACGATATTTGGTTGTCAAGTATGATGTTGCGCTTAATATGCCTTTTCATTTTTTAACAATAACTAGTGTACTTTAGACCTGCACAATACCAGTTTGAATAACTATTCGCTTGTTTTTAAATGTTATGCCTGATGCAGTTAACACACCTTTCCACTTCTTGTTTTGCTTAACTAGCGGGCTTAAGCCTGCACAGTGAAGCTATCACTTGTAGATTATGTTGTCTACCATGGATATATTTGGTTGAAGTTTAACCAAACAGCATTGTTCTCACTGTGATAGCTTCAACCAATGCGGTGAAGCTATCACTCATACAAGACAATATTGAGAACAATGCTGTTTTCCGTCGAGGTTAGTTTCATCGCATTGCTTATATGTACTCACTATTCAGGATATCCATAGCTGGTACCATATAGTCTGGGGGCTGATAAGGGATTAATCATCGAATCAGACATTTCACTGAATATATATGTAACCCATTTATCAGTAGGTTAACTAGGGCCATATTTAATATATCTAAGGCTACATAGCAACATGCATTGTACTGAATGACTAAGGGTCAGTTTGGATCGCTTCCACAGCTCGAGGAGCCTGCCGGCGTGGTGCAGTTCGAATCTCGCCTAATCTACTGCTTTGGTTGATGCCTAAGAGGAAAAGTGAGTGCCCGGCTTGAACTCCCTAGCAATAGGATTAGCCTCGCCTAATTAAAAAATACCAATAAAATATTAATATCTAGCCTGTGCAGTGATGATCACCGCCCAAAGCGTAACTTTCTCCACGCCGGCTATGGTGCTCGGACCAAATAAGCATATTAGCTACACTTGTGTCAGAGACTAGTACATCTACTTATATAATAATTTATCCAGGCAAGCTCACAAACCAAACAGCATACTACCATGCGTGCCTGGCTAGGCAGATTTCACCAGTTCCCCAGGCTATTTCCAGGCATTGCTTTGTCCCAAGCATAGTGCCCAGGGCATGAACCAAACTAGCCCTAGATATGCAATCCCAGGCTACATAGCAACTAGGAAGAGTGTTACCTTAATGTTCTGATGATGTCTAGATATACATGTAATAAAATCTTATATAATGGGATGGAGGGAGTGATGTACTACATCATTTTGCAATTGTTTGTTTAGCTTCTAATATTAACTTGGTGCTTTTAGGTACATATGTCATTGCCAAAGATCCACACTTCGACCCTTTCTCTCGCAGATGGGGCAATGAGATATTCATGAACCAAAGATCAAGTGAGGAAATTGATAAAGATTGTTATTAAAATGGGTCAAAAGATGTCAATCTAACTATTTGTTTACACTTTATGCAGACAACAAAGTTGAACTGCAGGATGGTAAGTAAGTTTGTAGCCTTCTTTTTATCGCCTGTAATGAGTTGTGTTAGATGACAACGCTCAATCTTTTTTCCTTTGCAAAGGATCCCAAGCGCTTTACTCAAGATTACCTCTCAAACTACATGATCGGGCGTGCCGCCATCACAAGGGGTTGGACTAGAGTCGTGTGTGCCTTGTGCATCCAGGAGGGCACAATAGGGCCATTCCGCTTCACCTTGTTCAGCAACCAGAATGTTTGTCGCCTCTTTCTTTACCATCTATAATAGTACAAGCATAGACCCTTGGTTCATCATTCTTTATTGGTGCTTATGTAATTCTTAAACATATGTACATGTGAATCAAATAATGCATTGGTTGTTTGAACCTGATGGATATGAATAAAGCTATAGCCTACTTTCAAGTTCAAACTAGGTACAATTTTAAATAGCAACAATTAAATTAGGGTGAAATTACGTGCAGGTCATTACGGCAAGACACAAATAATAGAGCACAAAGAAAAGTGCGGTATACATCATAATCCGAATAATCGCTCATGGAGAGGAAAGTGTGTAGCAATGCACACGCTTGCCGCTTGCAAAAGCGTGTGTGATGTCGACACTATCGACACGGCATGTAAAAAATAAATGTGTGTGATTGTCTACCTATCATACACGGTTTATAATCATGAACTGCTTTGTGATGTGCCGCATCGTAAACGTAGAGCCAATTTGGTACGCGTTCGAATCGCCTCGGTTTTAGGTAAAACCGTAAAACTCCGACTACGATGGCAATGCGAGCACAAACGAGTAGCCAGGATGAAGCATTTGGGATATTCGAGATATCGGAAATGGTTATATAGGGACAACTGTATGCATCAAGGCTCCCTATCCCCGACGGTTTTTGGGTTGTGTGGGAATGACCCCCCTATCACAGTCACTCACTAGGCGACGGTTCCAAATGCCGTCGCGGAAAGGGGTTAAAAACCGTTTGTATAACACCTCCTGTACCAGTGATAGTGAGTGAACTCTCCAGGTTATCCTTCCCCCTATCACTCCTGCTGTCTTGATACATTTCCCATAGCTTCAACAATGCATTCTGCATTGTAGGAGCCCACTCTGGGTCAACCCATTGAATAGAACCATAGTCTCGACCTTCCTGCAATATATTCAGCACCTATATTTGTTAAAGAATATGATTGTAAAGAACATCACAGCTACACTAAATATTACAATTTAAGAATATGATCTTAAGTAAAGAACTAAAGAACAACAGAACTAACTAACTGAATTTCAATCAAATACAACAATTATTGATGACCTAAAGAACAACACAACATGTACACTGCAAGCCAATCTCATAGCCAATTTATTTAATCATTACAAAAAGTACATCAACTATAAAGCACTGAACAATCAGCATCAGTGCTTAAACAATGCTGTGCACTAGAAACTAAGCTCCTGGCCACATATAAAATTAACACATGCCTACTCCAATGATTAGCATCAGTGCATCAGTACTACTAATTGGCTAAAGAATGGCAATCACAAGAACATAATCTTACTTGGACCAAACTACTACCATTTTTTAATACTGTGGGGCTACTACCAACTCATTTAAATACAAAGAACATAAAAAGTGCAGAATCTTACTTTAAGAAGACAGGCTAAGAACCTCCTGTCCATCTCAAATCCCTCAAAGGCTACACGCCTCTCACATGGCAACAGATGGCGCTCGTAGGGAACAATGGTTCCAGTCTCAATGCCCATGTAGTCTTGCTCTTCAATGCTGGCAGGGATCTACAGGAGCAAAATGAACCAAAACCCCCAAATCAAAGATCAAATCCCCAAAGCAGAAATCCTAAACCTAGCCCTAGCTACACCACTCACCCGGTACAACATGCCGTCGTCAGAGGAGGAGTTCATGTATTGCAGGCTGGAGTAGTCGTCGCTGCTCTCATCCTCGTGCACCATGGCGCGGTGGCGGCGGGGGACTGCGCGGCGGTGGGCGGCGAATCGGAGGGCGAGAGCTCGAGCGGGGCGAGGGCTAGGGTTCGAGGGGAGTTGGGTTCGACCAGGCCTATAGACCGACCGAGCCGGGTGAAAGCACAAGTGCTCCCTGGGTGATTTTGGTAATTAATGTCAACATATCTCTTGTTGGACTAACATCTTTATCTAGTATATTTCAGAAAGTTCAACAATGGCGTTGCATGGACAAGAAGAAGTGGAACCCCTTCAAGATGCTAATGACAAATATTGGCAAAAGCTCAAGCCTCTTCATTTCTATTTTTGTGATCCAAGATCACATTGAGTCCATAGGAAAAGCTAATACTATTAAAAGGGGATGAGGTGTTGCTTAATGGTCAACTTGCTCAAACTGCTTAGTGATATGCTCCAAATCCCTCAACCACTTTCTCAAATCCAAATATGTCCTAAACTTAAAGTCAAACTCGGCCCCACCGATTTGATCTATCCGGCGCCACCGAGTTCATTTGACATAGCCACTGCTAGAAACCCTAATCGGTTCGATCTCACCGATAGGGATCTCGGTCTCACCAAGATGGCCTTGCAAACTCTCTGTTGCGTCTTGTAATTATTTCGGTCTCACCGAAATGTGCAATCGGTCCCACCGAGTTTGCCTGGCCAATTCTCTGTTTACTCATTGTTGAAATCGGTCTCACCGAGTTCACCTATTCAGTCTGACCGAGTTGGGTCAAATGTGTGTAACGGTTAGATTTTGTGTGGAGGCTATATTGTAATGACCCGAATCTAATAAGATTCGATGTCTCTGTGCTCACTGTGCTAGTCCCTGGATCGACTCGCTAGCACACACAGTACATATGAATATCAAATAACAAGTGCATCATTTACTATAACGTATGATCCAGAATTCATAAAGTAGTACAAACTGAATAACACATGGCTAACTTATTCAATAATAACAATGGAAATGTAGCATAATTAAACAATGAGTCCCATCAATGCCGACTGGCGAAATGCTGAGTGAAGACTCGCGACCCTATTGTATCTCACTGATCATCTGAAAATCCTGCAACATGATAAGTTGCAGCCACAAAGGTCAATACATTGAATGTATTGGCAAATCACACATAATGCTATAGCAAACCTACCTCCACAAGCAAGGAATGACAAACAAAACACTCAAGTTTGGTTTGGAGAATGTCTTCACCTACCTCCACTAACTGAACTCACAACCGCCTCTAATTTATTTGCCCAAGATAACCCCTAAGATTTTAAGAGAACATGACAAGAACTCCAGAAGTCTCTGAAGTGCGCTCTGTCAGTGGCGCATTCTCTAGGAACAATTGAGCGCTCTGCCAAGGACGCATTCACCTGATTTAAGTTCCAAAAACTATACCTCGCCTCAAGTGCGCTCTGTCAATGGCGCATTCTCTAGGGACAATAGAGCGCTCTGCCAGTGACGCATTCACCTGATTAACAATCCCGAGCCTACGGTTATAAACACTCACCACTTCCATGGATCACTCAACGCATGCCCACGTCTACCATAGCAAGTTGATCACACCATCACATAACACAATCAATATTAAAACATGACAACACGGAATACACACATATCAGGCCAAACATATATCATAGCATAAAAACCACACATGCATAGCAGAATATAATATTACCTATAATCAAAAGTGCAAACTCGCCTTGAACTGTGCTGAAGTACTCTAACGATTAATTTCGATCCGCTCCACACTCCGGACAATCTATACGATTAACGAAGGCACCGATAAATAAACCGTACTCACATAACACCACAATAAAGCCAACAACAAATAATTTAAATAAAACTTAAATAACAGAACATATCAGTAGGTATATCTTATCTACATGCTAGTAGGATCACAATGCAAGAAGAATCAACTAAATTGGATAAGCGGTTTGAAAGATATGGCCTCTAGAAGGCTAAATTCAAATTTGAGCAAATTTAAATTTAAACAGTTCAAAATATTATATTGGATAGGTTTTCTGGATAGAGGGGATCACGATGAAGAATTTGGCATTGGTTTCATCAAATTTGGACAAACTATGCAAAAGTTATGAAGGTTTGAAAAACGAGAACAAATCTGCCTTTTTCTATTTAAAACAAAAATGCTTGCCATGTGGTGCACCGTGATAGGTTGGTGAGTGTTTGCTGTTGCGGCTAACCAACGGACAACCACTAAATAGTGCATACTGGTTCGAAGAGGAAAAAAACATGATCTAATCTGGTCAGTCCAACTTAGATCAGACGGACGAGGATGCTCACCGGAGAAGAACAGGAACACGACGCCGGAGTTGAGGAAAAAAGGCGCGGGACGGCTCGTACTTGGAGTGAGCGCTCGATGGGAAGGCCTCCTGAGATCGGGGATGATGATACAAGATGAGGAGGGACACGGCGAACTCCAAAATGTTCTCTAGGACAACCGGGCCTTCTGCTAGCGCCGGTGAGGTCCGGCTGGAGCTTCGACGGCATCTTCTGCTTCGGGTAGAAGTCGTGGTCCCTCTGGTGTGCCCCTACACGAGAGAGAAGATGAGGGAAAGACAGAAGGTCAAGGAGAAGAGTACGAAGGGGAAGGGAGGCGCTCGAAACCTCGGCTGGCGACGAATTCAACGGCGGTGACAAGCTTCTGCAACAATGGATTCCGACGAGATCGGGACAGGGCGAAACGAGCACGGGAGATCTTAGATTTGCCAAAAATCGGACGAGGAGGAGTTGGGCAGAATATATAGAGGGACGGGCGTTGGAGAAAGGTCAAGAACGGATCAAATCAATCGAAGATTTGGATCGGCAGACGAACTCGTGTGCGTACAGGAAACTGGGCGAGAGGAGAGAGATGACAGATGGGTCCCTTTCGTCAGCGGCAGAGAGGTGGGAGAAAAGAAAAAAACAAAGGGCTGCGGTGCTGGGCTGGCTTGCTAGCTGCTGCGGCGCTGCCTCTCGCGAGGGAGCGACGAATAACCGGGCCGCGGCTGTGCAGTCCAGTGAACAGCACGTCCAGGGAATTTCCTATTTTCTACAGAAGTTTATAGCCAAGAAAAAAAATACTCCCTCCGTAAATTAATATAAGAGTGTTTAGAATACTAAAATAGTGATTTAAACACTCTTATATTAGTTTACAGAGGGAGTACCAAACAAAATCTGAAAATTACCAAAACTTACAGTAAAACAGTAGTACTAATATAGAACACAGTGAACATTTTTCCAGCCCAAAATAAAATAGAATAGACAAAACATTTTTACAAGATTTATTTTGGGTTATGTAAATGTTCCATAAAATATTTTTCAACTAAAATTAAATATCCAAATAACATTTAAACATCCCCAACTCCTTAATATTGAAGAGGTCATGTTACCTTCTCTCATAATTTTAATTCTTGAGTTGGATTTGTCTCGAATAATAAAATCAAATGAATCCAATATGAATATTTGGGAAAGTCCTTTTATTCCCTCTCATTCGAATATTCAATAAATTTTTTTTTCAAATCCCAGTCAAACATGGCTAAACTTCAAACAACACAAGCAATTTTTAAATTATTTCTATTTAAATAATTAACATTCCAAAATTTAAAATTTTGGGATGTTACAAATCTACCACCCTTAAAATGAATCTCGTCCTCGAGATTCGAAGAGGCTAGAAAGAAAAAGGTTAGGGTTGAGGTTCTCCTTGAATATCCATTGTTTATCCGAGAGTCTGGTGTGCTACCACCCTTAGAATCAGAGTCGCTGGGTGTATAAGAATCTGACTCCATTGATGCCATCCTTCGAGTAATAGCATTACACTCCTTTGAAATTCTGAATCCCTTATCAAAAGAGCAGTCTTCCTTAAATTGAAACTTCATGGCTCACAGGTCTTGCATCAATGCTAAACAAATATCGATGCTCTCATGGTGGTCATCAAGAATGGTTCCTACGGGAAAGAGTATTGGTTTATTCTCACCGTACAACCTACTATTGGCAATGGGTTGCTCTTGCAAGGGTCAAATATCATGCCATTTTAAGGTTCAGGCTTGACAACGTCGTCACTCTACTATAGGTAAGTCACTCTAGATTACCATCCCATATAACAAACGCGAATAATAAGAGTAAGTCGGCATGGTGATCAATCCATTCCGCACCCAAATCATTACCTTGTATATGGTTTAGAAAATCTCGCATTCTAACACTCGGGCATCCTCACAAGCATTGTAGAAACTTCTCTTGTTCATGAACTGAGTTCAGATAATTCCATTGGTGTTGCATGCCCACAAAATAATCTAGCGTTCCTTTTAACTCTCAGTTTGCGTCAAATACCATAAAACATATGCCGATGAATTATAGCTTGCTCCAGTTTTCTTCCTTCAACAAGATTGTGCTTGATTCTTGTCAGATCTTGGCGCATGTGGTAAAACTTGAACTCATCACTGGGTTGCAGCATGCATTAGGATATAGACAGAATAAAGACATAAGGCGAAAACACTACCCATATGCTCATGCTAGCAACAAAAACTCCAACAAAAAACCAAACACTAAATTCACACAAGTCACACCACACAAGCAAAACCTACAGGTAAGGTCATATCCACAAGAGATATGATCTCGTCATACTACCGCAAATCATTTATCGGACACAAATTAGTAACGGTGGTCTATCAACTAAAACTCCTTAAATGACATTAATGTATTTTCAGGGGTCACCTATATTTGAAAAGAGAAGGTAATTAGCAAAAGATATGAACATGATAGTGAATATTAGTAAGTAGACAAAATTTGTAAACTATGTTTTTCACTCTTATGGCTTATCTAATCTATTTTCTAGGGCCACGACCTACAGTCAACACACTGCTCTGATATCATGTGTAACGACCCGAATCTGATAAGATTCGATGTCTCTTTGCTCACTGTGCTAGTCCCTAGATCGACTCGCTAGCACACACAGTACATATGAATACCAAATAACAAGTGCATCATTTACTATAACGTATGATCCAGAATTCATAAAATGTTACAAACTGAATAGCACATGGCTAACTTACTCAATAATAACAGTGGAAACCCACTAGCGAAATGCTGAGTGAAGACTCGCGACCCTACTGTATCTCACTGTGCTAGTCCCTAAGCATCGCGACTCAGGAGCCTAACTAAGCACGTAGCCCCTCACCCCTTAGACTCGTCCTGGTGATCCGGACGACCCAATGGCGGCTGAGGTATGCGCGGGGTCGGGCCCTGCCGACATAGAATATCAAGCAAGCGGGAAGGAAATCTCAAAATCCTGGCAAATTATTACAAAAACGTTGTCTCTTAAAAACACGGACACATAAATTTTAACGCCTCCACAAGGCACGGTGCATGTTGCAGGAAATAAAAATGAAGGGAAGCACTACCTGTGAGCCCCAGCTTCAGCCTTGGGCGCTGCCACCGCCGGTGAGGGGTGCCCCATCGTCAACAACATCGCCGTCACCCGTACCGTTGGCTGTGGCTGTAGGTTTGGCGGTGCCGTCAGTCGGGGGCGCAGGGTCGATGGCGAGGAAATTCCGCAACAGAGCATCCACTTGGTCCTTCACGGCTTTGACGACGGCGGTGTAGTGCACCTGGTCCACAGGCTCGAGAAGGGCTCCGAAGTCGGTGCTTGGGTCGCGAAGATGGAGGTGGCTGAAGACGCGCGTCATAGCTGAAGCGGAGAGCGCGCGGGCTTCCCCCTCCACCATGGGGCCGACCACAAGAACGCCCTAAAGCGCCTCGATGAGTGGGGAGCAGCTCGTGGGGCCTTCCGCCTTAGCGATCACGGACTTCTTCAACCCCTCCCAGAGATCTTGCAGTAGCTTACAGACCTCTCCTCAAGAGAGTCAAAGGCGGCACGATCGCTGGCAAGGATTTTCTCTCTGGCCTCTAGCAGGGCCTTCTCCCCCTCCACCTCCTTCTTTAGCTTCTCCAGGCGATCGCGCTCCGTGGCCTGCGCTCGCGCTGACTGCTCCAGCTCGGTGTCATGGCCGGCGACCGCGTCTTCTCGAGCCTTCAGCTTCTCCTCCCGTGCCTCGTGCTGGCAAGCCTCGGTGGCGCGCTTGTTGCACAGGGTCTCCAGCTCGGCCTCAGCCACCTGGCAGGGCTCTTTGGCAGCCTTAGCATCCCCCAACGCCACGTCGCGGATGGCCGCGGCCAGGCCGGCAACCTGCTTACCTTCCTCATATGCCGCCATGGCGTGGCTCCATGCCGCCCTGACGGACGCGTCAGATCGCAGCATCCCCGAGATCAGCTCCAGGCGCCTAGACGCCAGGCGACAATCGACGCCTTGAAGATCGTCGCGAAGTTGGGTCAGTGCAGAGAAAGCCTCCTCCAGAGTACCAGGCGAAGCAGAAGATGGCATCGACGTCAGGATCGGCAAGCTAGCGGCGGCAGCAGGGACCGGGGCTCCGGAGCCTTTGGGACCTCAGCAGGTGAGTTGAGGGCAAGCACCTCCGGAGCCAGCCCGGCCACGGAGACCGCTTCCTCCTAAGGCTGGTCCCCCGGGTCTTGCGAGGACAACCATGTGGCAAGGGCATGAGGGTCACCACCGCCTGTGAGCAAATGCGCGTGGGGGGTAGCCATGGCGGGCTGCTGAGCTGCGAGGACCACGTCCGTCTCCTTCTTCTTTTTCACTGCCGGTGCAGGCCTAGCCATTCCAATGGAGGGGCATGAAGATACTACAACAAGAGCAAGGAAGGAATACTAGGGCAGAGCACTTACTGATCCACGGCGGCGTAGTCTCTCGCCCTCTTCAAAAGCACCATGCCCTTGGTCTTCGAAGGCAGGGGCACGGACGCACGAGCCCCAGGGGAAAACAAGGGCGTGGCACCCGGGCTCGCGTCAGCGCCGGCCGGTGGCAAATCGAAGGCACCGCCTCGGGGAATCGACGCCGACCGACTCTTCTTCGGGATCCCCGGCATTGGCTTTTTCGGGGGTGTGCCCCTGGATCTTGTGGTGACCCCAGTGCTGTGCAGGGGCTCCTGTGCAGGGTGCTCGCCGGCGCTGCCATCATTGTCAGAAAGGACGAGGAGGGGGCCTGGTTGGTGCGGGGGAAGACCTCCCCCGTGCCTTCCACAGTCTCCTCTGAGTCTGACTCCTCCTCGCCGGACCCGCTGGAAGCCGCCACCACCGGGGAGCCCGGAGGGCTGGTAGGTGCTGGCAGTACGAGCCCGCTCTCGTTGAAGAACGACATCGCTGCGGTGATCTTCGCCCCGTCTGGACGACGGTACATCGGCAGATGAGTGTCCGGCGGGCAACCCTGGTCCTTCTCGACTAGGAGGCACAGGACCTTGTTCAACTCCTCCTCAGGCAAATCGTCTGGCCGCAGGCGGAGTACGCCACCCTCGCCCGCGAGCTCCCACAAGGGGCGTGAGCGTGCCTGGAGCGGAGCCAGGCGTTGCGTCAGGAACTCCTTCACAATCATGGCCCCCGTCAGCTTCTTCGCCTTCGGGCCATTAGGCTTCAGGTCGACCATCATCCTCTCCACCATCTGCTCTGCTCGGGGGTCGGTGAGCTTCGCGTTGTTCCATCCCTCATGGGGCATAGGCATCCCAGTCGGCAGCGCCAGCCGAGGGTGGGAGCACTTGGCGTCCATAAGGATCCACTTATTCCTGAAGTCCTCCACCTTCTTCCCGGCGCGTGAGATCATGTTGGTCCCATTGGCCGCGACGAAGTTGGCACACCCCGAGCACTGGCCCTCTTTGAGCTGGAGGTAGAAGAAATGGCGGAGCAATGCCACGGATGGCATCACCCCCGCGAATGCCTCACAGTAGAAGGCAAAGATTGACAGGAGGAGGACAGAGTTGGGATGAAGATGGAGGGCATGAAGGTTGTAGTGGCGAAGGACGACATAGAAGAAGCTGGAGAAAGGGGGGACCAGCCCCGCGAAGATACTATGCAAGAAGAAGGGATAGAAGGTACCGCCTGAGGCTCCTGGCTTGGCGGAGCCGGCCCGAAGCATTATCTCTCCTCCCTCGTTGCTGTTGCCCGCCGTCACCAGGAGCGCGGCGGCGAAGTTCTTCTCCGAGACCGTGGACGCGCTCAGGGCAGGCTCGAACCAGGAGCACGTGGCCTTGGTCTTGTCGGTGGCCATCAGCTGTAGGCTTGAGGGAGAGTTTCGGCAGATTTGGGGCTCTCTGGGCAAGGAGGAGAAGGGGATTTGGAGCAACACGAAAGGGAAAGGCAATGAAAGCTGTACAGCACGCGCCAGCCTTTTTGACAGCCAGGGACGGTTGCCGAGGCAGCATGGGGAAGCAGAGGCGCCCCCGTCCCATCAATCGCCACGCGTCAACCGAGGCCGCAGGCGGTTGGGGCCCACGGGGCTCCGCACTTGCCCTTTGGCTTCGCCTCGAAGCCAAGTTCGAGCACGCCTTGGGCCTGGGGGCTATTGTCGGCATCCTGGGAACGGGGGTACCCATACTTGCCTGCCTGCGGCCCATGGCGTGGCTCCATCAGCGATGCAATGCACGGCCCGGCTTTTGACAACAACTCAAGACCCTCGCGAGGGGCCAAGCCTCACGAGGCGGACGACACCAATACCTCCCTGGGGGCAGCCTTGCTAGGCTGGCTCCCGAGGAGCTGAGATATCAAGGCAAGGTGCACCTCGCAAGGTTCATACGACGTGAGCCATGACAACCAAGGCGGTGAGGCGCCCGGCCAGTGGTGCGTGCAGTTTCCCCTTTGGTGCCAAGGGGGCAAGTGCAGGCGCGGGGTCCCGAGGCATCAGGGAAAGGTTTCCATATTGGTGCAACAAGATCAAGACCTCCAGGACGACAGGACGGAGGTCATCGTGGAGCCCACTACGGTGTCACCACCAGAGCCTTTTGCAGGCGAAGACTACTTTTGTTAGGATAGCTTGTACTAGTTGTCTCCCTTCAAATTTGGCTGTTGTGGGATCCCTTCCCGCCTAGATTTGAGAACAGGACCAAGGCCACTATAAATAGAACTTAGCCACCACCGTAGCGAGACATCTTGAATCAGGGCCATTCTACCCTGACCACCTCACCAGCTCATCAAGCTCAAGAACACCTCACCTCCTGAGGCTGTTCATCCACTGTACTAGTTCATCTCAGCCCCTCGAGGCAATCCACCACAAAGCTGGAGTAGGGTATTACATCGCAAGGTGGCCCGAACCAGGATAAATCTCTGTGTCTCTCGCTCCTTGGGTTCATCGAGCTAGGCTGTGGAATCGTTGGGCGGCAGGTTAGGGAGAAGAAGTTCTTCGTACGCACCCCAGTGTTCGAACCTCACAAGGGTCTGCGGAGCCCTGAATCCGACAGTGATAAGTGATAGTAAATTTCAGCACGTAATATAAATGTTTCCTTACCAAATTCCACTCACCAAAGGCGCTTCACTCCCCGGCAACGGTGCCAGAAAAGAGTCTTGATGACCCACTAGTATAGGGGATCTATCGTAGTCCTTTCCGTAGGTAAGAGTGTCGAACCCAACGAGGAGCAGAAGGAAATGACAAGCGGTTTTCAGCAAGGTATTCTCTGCAAGCACTATAATTATTGGTAACAGATAGTTGTGTGATTAGATAATTCGTAATGGGTAACAAGTAACAAAAGTAACTGAGGTGCAGAAAGGTGGCCCAACCCTTTTTGTAGCAAAGGACAAGCCTGAACGAACTCTTATATAAAGCAAAGTGCTCCCGAGGACACAAGTGAATTACTGTCAAGCTAGTTATGATTCGCGTTCATTACTTTGATAATTTGATATGTGGGTGGACCGGTGCTTGGGTGCTGCCCTTCCTTGGACAAGCCTCCCACTTATGATTAACCCCTCTCGCAAGCATCCGCAGAATTCATTTAAAGAAGAATTAAGATAAATCTAACCATAGCATGAAACATATGGATCCAAATCAGCCCCTTACGAAGCAACACATAAACTAGGGTTTAAGCTTCTGTCACTCTAGCAACTCATCATCTACTTATTACTTCCCAATGCCTTCCCCTAGGCCCAAATAATGGTGAAGTGTCATGTAGTCGACGTTCACATAACACCACTAGAGGAGAAACAACATACATCTCATTAAAATATCGGACGAATACCAAATTCACATGATTACTTATAACAAGACTTCTCCCATGTCCTCAGGAACAAATGTAACTAGTCACAAAGCATATTCATGTTCATAATCAGAGGAATATTAATTATCATTAAGGATCTGAACATGTGATCTTCCACTGAATAAACCAACTAGCATCAACTACAAGCAGTAATCAACACTACTAGAAACCCATAGGTACCAATATGAGGTTTTGAGACAAAGATCGGATACAAGAGATGAACTAGGGTTTGAGAGGAGATGGTGCTGGTGAAGATGTTGATGGAAATTGACCCCCTCTCGATGAGAGGATCGTTGGTGATGACGATGGCTTCAATTTCCCCCTCTAGGAGGGAAGTTTCCTCGGCAGAACAGCTCCGCCAGAGCCCTAGATTGGTTCTTCTCAAGTTCCGTCCCAAGACGGTGGTGCTTCATCCCGAAAGCTTCCTTCTGATTTTATCCAGGTAAAAACACACCATATAGTAGAAGATGGGTATCGGGGGCCTTCCAGGTGGCCCACAAGGCATGCAGTGCGCCCTGGAGGCGCGCCCCCCCAGCCTTGTGCATGGCAGGTGGTCCCCCTCTGGTGCTATCTTCGCCCAATATTTTTTACATATTCGAAAATAATTCTCCGTGAAGTTTCAGGACTTTTGGAGTTGTGGGGAATAGGTCTCTAATATTTGCTCCTTTTCCAGTCCAGAATTCCAATTATCGGTATTCTCCCTCTTCATGTAAATCTTGTAAAATGAGAGAGAAAAGGCATAAGTATTGTGATATAATGTGTAATAACATCCCATAATGCAATAAATATCAATATAAAAGCATGATGCAAAACAGACGTATCACGTGGTCAAACGAAACTCGTGTGGGGTGCTCAAGTGTGCACTGGAATCCTCTGCTATGAACGTGGTGACAAGACGTGACGATTACAGGCCGGCCGTCCCCCGTTTATTACAGTGTCCATTTAACCCTTGTGTCTCTTCAACCTTTCGTTCGCGCCCCAGTACTGCAAGAAGCACACCCGCCACGACAAATTCTTAGAGGGTATCCTATGCGGCTCAAATGGCGCTCCGAGCAGCTGCCGATGACAAGTAGCAGTTCACCATGCATGCCATGGTGGACACCTATAGATGGTTCACGGAGCTCTCGGTGGTGTACACCAACAACCTGGTCTGGGTGGAGCACTCCATCCACATCATGGAGCTATTGCTTGCTGAGGAGAAGTACAAGGTGGTCGGGTTCGACCTCGAGCACACCCGTGCTCATGCTGGGTCTCATCCCAAGGTCGCCGTCGCCCAGATGTGTGTGCGCAATCACGTCCTCATCTACCACTACTGCCTGGGCACAAGGCCTTGTGAGCGTTTCGCCAGGTTTGTCAACAACTCCCACTACATGCTCGCTATGGTGGACATCAACAACGATGTAAAGGTGCTCAAGAATTCGGGTATCGCCTGCCAGATTCTCATTGACATCCAGGCCCAATACAAGATCTGGGGCAGCAAGGAGCATGAGAAGGACTCACCGGTTCACCTCGCCGAGGCCATCATCGACCCTTACTACAAGACATGAAGGGTTCCTGCAACAAGGACAAGCGTGCCTGGCACTTGGCCTAGATGGAGAAACTCGATAAAGCTCACGTAGTGTATGCAGCCAAGGAGGCGTACACGAGCCACGAGATATACATGCGGATTGTTGACATGAGGAAGTGCCTCCTTCCCCAAAACAGCCAGGGATCCAGCCGGAAGTAGAGCAATGACAAGCGTCGTCAAAACAAGATGTAGATGATTAGATGCTCGTTTCTCCTAGTTTAGTATGAATGTAATTGCTTACTTTAGTGTGTGGAAATGTTATGTGTGTAGTCACTTATGTAAGTATGCTTAATTTGATTATGCAATCTTGTTCTTATAAGTATATATGTTGATGATCTGTAGACAGAGCAAATCACATCGCACACGGACTAAACAATGGAACCCGTCGGTGATGATTTCATCAATCACTCACAATTGTATACCAACAATCGTTTGCTCACAACACTCACGACTTGTTAACATGAATTGTCTATGTTGTTATCGGTCTTCCCACACATTTGTGATTACTGACCTGTTTCCCGCGTATCACACACATCTTGTTAAGTTGAACCGTTTCTGTTGTGTTGGCTAATCGCAATTAGTTCATCCGAGTGAACTGTATGCCGTATATCGCACACACCCTGATCTGGCTGACTATTTCTGTTGTGTTGCCTATTCACAAACGGTTCATCCGAGTGAACTGTATGCTACATATCGGACACACCTTCATCTGTTTGACCGTTTGTGTTGTTATGCTCATCGCAAACAGTTCATTCGAGTGAATTGTATGCCACACATCGCACATGCAACTACAATCTAAATCATGTTTGATGTCTCCGCCATCACAAACGTTTTGTATCTTTTTTGACGGTTTTATTACATCACCATTTGCGATTAATGCATCGCACACAGTTTCGTCAAAGGGTCTCTGATTGTAGTGTCGCGTTAGCAACATCCTACAGTAGTGATGGCTCAGTAGATTGATCGGAAAGGATAACTTTGAGGTGGTTTCATACCCTACAACAATTTCATCTTATGTTCTCCTCTAAATAAGAACTTTGGAGTGATTCTTTATCGCACATTGAGGGATTGTTATATGATTCAATTATGTTAGCATTGTTGAGAGATTGCACTAGTGAAAGTATGAACACTAGGCCTTGTTTTCAAGCATTGCAATACTGTTCGTGCTCTTTTTTATCACTTGGTACCTGGATGTTTTTATATTTCCATATTACAAAAACCTATATCTACTATCCATACTACAGTTGTATCACCATCTCTTCACCGAACTAGTGCACCTATACAATTTACCATTGTATTGGGTATGTTGGGGACACAAGAGATTTCTTGTATTTGATTGCAGGATTGTTTGAGAGAGACCGTCTTCACCCCACGCCTCCCACGGATTGATAAACCTTAGGTCATCCACATGTGGGAAATTTGCAGTTGTCCTACAAAACTCTGCACTTGGAGGCCCAACAATGTCTACAAGAATAAAAGTTGCGTAGTAGACATCAAGCTCTTTTCTGGCGCTGCTGCCGGGGAGGTGAGTGCTTGAAAGTATATCTTTAGATCTTTCAATTGAATCTTTTAGTTTCTTGTTTTATCACTAGTTTGGTTTATGAAAGAAAACTACAAAAAATGGAAATGAGGTTGCCTCAAATTCTTCGTCTTTACAATGTCTTTGTTGAAAATGATGGATCGGAAAATGGTGCCGAACTAATAGAAGAAATATTCAATAAAATGTTTGGCATAAAATCTTTGAATGATAAGCATGATTGCAATGTTGTTAGTATGGTTTCTGGGAATATCCATGATGCTAATGCTATACGAAGCCATAAGCTTGGCGATGCTATGTTTGATGAAGATGATCTTTTTGGTCCCCCAAGTTTTGATGACAATATTTATTATGATTGCATGCCTCCTATTTATGATGATTACAATAATGAAAGTGGGTTTGGAAGAGTGTCAACTTTAGATAATTATTATCCCACTATTTTGGAGGGTGTTGAATCTTATTATAATGATAAAAATGGATTCGGAGAGGTGATGACTTTATTTAGTAATGATTCCATCATGAACCACAAGTATAGGGGATCTATCGTAGTCCTTTTGATAAGTAAGAGTGTCAAACCCAACGAGGAGCAGAAGGAAATGGCAAGCGGTTTTCAGCAAGGTGTTCTGTGCAAGCACTGAAATTATTGGTAACAGATAGTTGTGTGGTAAGATAATTCGTAACGAGTAACAAGTAACAAAAGTAAATAAGGTGCAGCAAGGTGGCCCAATCCTTTTTGTAGCAAAGGATAAGCCTGAACGAACACTTATATAAAGCAAAGCGCTCCCGACGACACATGGGAATTGTTGTCAAGTTAGTTTTCATCATTCTCATATGATTCGCGTTCATTACTTTGATAATTTGATATGTGGGTGGACCGGTGCTTGGGTGCTTCCCTTCCTTGGACAAGCATCCCACTTATGATTAACTCCTCTCGCAAGCATCCGCAACTACAAAAGAAGAACTAAGATAAATCTGAACATAACATGAAACATATGGATCAAAATCAGCCCCTTATGAAGCAACGCATAAACTAGGGTTTAAGCTTCTGTCACTCTAGCAACCCATCATCTACTTATTACTTCCCAATGCCTTCCCCTTGGATCAAACAATGGTGAAGTGTCATGTACTCGACGTTCACATAACACCACTAGAGGAAAGACAACATACATCTCATCAAAATATCGAACGGATACCAAATTCACATGATTACTTATAACGAGACCTCTCCCATGTCCTCAGGAACAAACGTAACTACTCACAAAGCATATTCATGTTCATAATCAGAGGAGTATTAATTATCATTAAGGATCTGAACATATGATCTTCCACTGAATAAACCAACTAGCATCAACTACAAGGAGTAACCAACACTACTAGCAACCCATGTGTACCAACTGAGGTTTCGAGACAAAGATCGGATACAAGAGATGAACTAGGGTTTGAGAGGAGATGGTGCTGGTGAAGATGTTGATGGAGATTGACCCCCTCTCGATGAGCGGATCATTGGTGATGACGATGGCTTTGATTTCCCCCTTCGGGAGGGAAGGTTCCATGGCAGAACAGCTCCGCCGGAGCCCTAGATTGGTTCTGGCCAAGTTCCGTCTCGAGACGGCGACACTTTGTCCCGAAAGCTTCCTTCCGATTTTTTATAGGTCAAAACACACCATATAGCAGAAGATGGGCATCGGGGGCCTGCCAGGTGGCCCACAAGGTAGGGGGCACGCCAGTGGAGGGTAGCGCGCCTCCACCCTTGTGGATGGTAGGTGGCCCCCCTGTGGTGCTTTCTTCGCCCAATATTTTTTATATATTCCAAAACAATTCTCCGTGAAGTTTGAGGACTTTTGGAGTTGTGGAGAATAGGTCTATAATATTTGCTCCTTTTCTAGTCCAGAATTCCAGCTGCCGGCATTCTCCCTCTTCATGTAAACCTTATAAAATAAGAGAGAAAAGGCATACGTATTGTGATATAATGTGTATAACATCCCATAATGCAATAAATATCAATATAATGCAAAATGGAGGTATCAACTCCCCCAAGCTTAGACCTGGCTTGTCCTCAAGCGAAAGCCGATAACGAAAAATATGTCCACATATTTAGAGATAGAGGCATCGAGAAAATAAAATACGAACATGAGGGCATCATGATCATCTTTAGAACAACAACATATATTGTCATATAATTTCTTATGCTAAAGCAACAATCCATTCACAAGGTAAAGCATGAATCAGAAACTTCATTGAAAACTAACAAACTATGATCTCAGTCACTTAAGCAATTGCAATTTATCATAACATCGGAAAGAGTCAATATAAGAGCTTTTCAGCAAGTCCACATACTCAACTATCATTTAGTCTTTCACAATTGCTAACACTCACATGATACTTATGGGTACAAAGTTTCAATCGGACACAGAGAAAGATAGGGGATTATAGTTTCGCCTCCCAACCTTTTACCTCAAGGGTAATGTCAATAATAATACTTCATGATAACCTACATCCGAGTGGATATATATATCTGGATCCCTCCAACACATAGTGCCTGCCAAAAGAAAAAGTGTAAAAAGGAAAGGTGAAGATCAACATGACTCTTGTATAAGGTAGAAGATAAAAGTAAAAGATAGGCCCTTCGCAGAGGGAAGCAGAGGTTGTCATGCACTTTTATGGTTGGATGCACAAAATCTTAATGCAAAAGAACGTCACTTTATATTGCCACTTGTGATAAAGAACTTTATTATGCAGTCCGTCGCTTTTATTTCTTCCATATCACAAGTTCGTATAAAGCTTATTTTCTTCACACTAATAGATCATACATATTTAGAGAGTAATTTTTATTGCTTGCGCCGATGACAACTTAATTGAAGGACTCGATCCATAGGTAGGTATGGTGGACTCTCATGGTAAAACTGGTTTAAGGGATGTTTGGAAGCACAAGTAGTATCTCTACTTGGTGCAAAGAATTTGGCTAGCATGAGAGGGAAAGGCAAGCTCAACATGTTGGCTGATCCATGACAATGTAACTTCCATTCAGATATAAGAAGACATAAACCATTATGTTGTCTTCCTTGTCCAACATCAACTTTTTAGCATGTCATATTTTAATGAGTGCTCACAATTACAAAAGATGTCAAAGATAGTATATTTATATGTGAAGCCTCTCTTTCTTTATTACTTCCTATTAATTGCAACAATGACCAAAACTATGTTTGTCAACTATCAACAACTTTTATTCATCATACTCTTTATATGTGAAGTCATTACTCACCATAAGATTAACATATGAACTTTTATTTCTTTTTATTTGTTTCTATTCAAGTTTATTCCCTCAAGATCATAGCAAGAAAGCAAAGCTCTCAACTCAAAACTACTCTTTATTATATATAACTCACGGACTCGATTACATAGGTAGAGATCAAAACAAAACTCAAAGCTAGATCATACTAAAAACTTTATTCTACTAGATCAAGATATAAACAAAAGGATCAAACTAGGAAAAACGATAAAAATAAAGATGTGATAGTGATACGATACCGGGGCACCTCCCCCAAGCTTGGCAGTTGCCAAGGGGAGTGCCCATACCCGGGTCTGTATGTCTCTGGCTTCAGAGGTGGTGATGATGGAGTTGTTGATGAAGTAGTGCCACACTTCGAGCATAGGAGATGCTCCAATCTACGAATAATGCTCTGGAGGGCAGTGATATGCTCTTGCAACAGAATATTTTCACGAGTGGGATATTTATTTTGCACACGAACTATTTCAATGATCTTGAAAGCTTCAATTTCAGTAGGGGTAAGATGATTGTAGTATGGTTGAAGGATGTCTTCTTCTTCTGCTGCCGGAGCTTGATCTCCCGCGACCTTCTTGATCTTATCACCGTCGTTGGTTTCCCCAAGTTCTTCCTTCTTCATCTCTATCTTTATTATCCGAGCATCGCCTCCCGCTTTGTTGGAGGAGGAGGACGACATGATGCCTGGCTTGGAAACTCTAGCAGAAAATAGCTCAAAATGAAAACAGGGGATTTTGCCCTCGTACGGTGGTCAAAACGTTCGGGAGATTATATAATGAATTTTTACCGACCAAAAGAAGTATTGTGCAAGAAAACTGAGTCCGGAGGGCACACGAGGTGGTCACAGGCAGGGGGCGCACCCTCCACCCTTGTGGTCTCCTCGTGCAACTTTTGGACTACTTTTAATTTTCCTAATTTTGTAAATATTCCAAAATGGAGAAAAAATGCTATTGGAAACATTTTGGAGTCGGTTTACTTACCGTACCACATACATATTCCTTTTCGGAGTCTGAAACATTCTGGAAAGTGTCCCTTATGTACTCCTCCGGTGTTACGGTGTCAATTATATTGGTCTAAACATTTATAGGATTACGTGAGATATAATGTTTGATTCTTTGACCGTTTACCACCTTCGGATTTGTGCCTTCGGCGTTGTTGATCTTGATGGCACCGGAACGATAGACCTCCTCGATAATGTAAGGACCTTCCCATTTAGAGAGCAATTTTCCTGCAAAAAATCATAAACGAGAGTTGTATAGCAAAATATGATCTCCTACATTAAACTCACGCTTTTCTATCCTTTTGTCATGCCATCTTTTGACCTTTTCTTGAAACAACTTGGCATTCTCATAGGCTTGGGTTCTCCATTCATCAAGCGAGCTAATGTAAAATAACGTCTTCTCACCAGCAAGTTTGAAATCATAATTGCGCTTTTTAATAGCCCAATATGCCTTATGTTCTAGTTCGAGAGGTAAATGACATGCTTTTCCATAAACCATTTTATACGGAGACATACCCATAGGGTTTTTATAAGCAGTTCTATAAGCCCATAATACATCATCAAGTTTCTTAGACCAATTCTTTCTGGATCTATTGACAGTCTTTTGCTAAATCAATTTAATCTCTCTATTGCTCAATTCTACTTGACCACTAGGCTGAGGGTGATATGGACATGCAATTCTATGGTTAACATCATATTTAACAAGCATTTTACAGAAAGCACCATGAATAAAATGTGAACCACCATTAGTCATTAAATATCTAGGGATTCCAAACCTCGGAAAAATAACTTCTTTAAGCATCTTAATAGAAGTGTTATGATCAACACTACTAGTTGGAATAGCTTCTACCCACTTAGTAACGTAATCAACAGCAACTAAAATATGTGTATACCCATTAGAGGAAGGAAAAGGTCCCATATAATCAAATCCCCAAACATCAAACGGTTCAATAACAAGTGAATAATTCATAGGCATTTCCTAACGTCTACTAATATTGCCAATTCTCTGGCATTCATCACAAGACAAGACAAACTTACGAGCATCTTTGAAAAGAATAGGCCAATCAAAACCGGATTGCAATACCTTGTGTGTAGTTCTATCTCCGGTGTGGTGTCCTCCGTAAGACTCGGAGTGGCACTTGTGTTGGATCTGTTCCTGTTCGTGATCAGGTACGCAATGTCTAATAACACCATATACTCCTTCTTTATAAAGGTGCGGGTCATCCCAAAAGTAATGTCTTAAATCATAGAATAAACTTTTTCTTTTGCTGGTATGTGAAACTAGGTGGTATAAATTTAGCAACAATGTAATTAGCATAATCAGCATACAATGGAGTATTACGAGAAGCATTTATGACAGCTAATTGCTCATCTGGAAAGCTATCATCAATAGGCAGCGGGTCATCAAGAACATTCGCTAACCTAGACAAGTTGTCTGCAACGGGGTTCTCATCTCACTTTTTATCAATAATATGAAAATCAAATTCTTGTAAAAAGAGAACCCATCTAATAAGTCTAGGTTTAGCATCTTTCTTTCCATAAGATATTTAATAGCAGCATGATCAAGGTGAATGAGCGATTACTTCGGAATCTAAAATATAAGATCTGAACTTATCACATGCAAAACAACTTCTAAAAATTCCTTTTCAGTAGTAGCATAATTTCTTTGGGCGCTGTCTAGAGTTTTACTAGCATAATGAATAACATTCAATGTCTTATCAACTCTTTGTCCTAGAACATCACCAACAACATAATCACTAGCATCACACATAATTTCAAAGGGTAAATTCCAATCAGGTGGCTGAATAATAGGAGCAAAAATCAAGGCTTTCTTAAGTATTACAAATGCTTCTACACAATCCTCAAAAAAAAAAAAACAAAAGCAACATCTTTTTGCAAGAGATGAGTGAGTGGCCTAGAAATTTTAGAGAAATCTCTAATAAACCTCCTATAGAAACCAGCATGACCAAGGAAACTTCTTATACCTTTGATATCTTTAGGACACGACATCTTTTCAATAGCATCTACTTTAGCTTTATCAACTTCAATACCTCTTTTCGTAAATTTTATGCCCCAAGACAATACCTTCATTAACCATAAAGTGGCACTTCTGCCAATTCAAGACAAGATTAGTTTCTTCACATCTCTGCAAAACTCGGTCAAGGTTTCTTAAGCAATCATCAAAAGAAGTTCGTACACGGAGAAATCATCCATAAAAACCTCAACAATCTTTTCATAAAAGTCAGAGAATATAGCAGTCATACATCTTTGAAAGGTAGCAGGTGCATTGCATAAACCAAATGGCATGTGTCTATAAGCAAAGGTACCAAAAGGGCAAGTAAAAGTGGTCTTTTCCTAATCATCTTTTGACACAGGTATTTGAGAAAAACTAGAATAACCATCTAGAAAGCAAAAATGTGTATGTTTGGATAGTCTTTCTATCATTTGATCAATAAAAGGTAAAGGGTAATGATCTTTTCTAGTAGCTTTGTTTAGTTTGCGAAAATAAATTACCATTCTATAACCTGTAACAATTCTTTGTGGAATCAATTCATTCTTATCATTAGGAACAACAGTAATACCTCCCTTCTTAGGGACACAATGAACAGGACTTACCCATCTACAATCAGAATAAGATAAATTATACCTGCCTCCAGAAGCTTTAATATTTCATTTCTTACCACTTCTTTCATCTTGGGATTTAACCGTCGGTCGTGATCAACAACTGGTTTAGCATCATGCTCCAAATTAATTTTGTGCTGACATAGAGTGGGACTAATGCCCTTAAGATCATCAAGAGTATATCCAATAGCGGCACGGTGCTTCTTCAGAGTTTTCAATAATTTATTTTCTTCATGCTCTGAAAGGTTAGTACTAATAATAACAGGATATATGTTCTTTTCATCAAGATAATCATATTTCAAAGTATCAGGTAATTGTTTAAGCTCAAATACGGGATCACCCTTGGGTGGAGGAGGATCCCCAAGGATTTCAACATGCAAATTGTGTTTCAAAATAGGCCCTTGATTATCATCTATTTCCCTTCTTTCATTCATAAACATATCATTTTGATGGTCTAGCAAATATTGTTCTAAAGGATCAGTAGGAGGCACAACAATAGAAGCAAGACCAATAATTTCATCCTTACTAGGTAGTTCTTTATGATGGGGTTGTCTATGAAATTTAGAGAAATTAAAATCATGAGACATAACCCCTAAACCAACAGTAACAATATCTTTCTCACAGTCTATCTTAGCATTAACATATTCAAGAAAGGTCTACCAAATATAATGGGACAAAAATCATCTTGTGGGGAAGCAAGAACAAGAAAATCAGTAGGGTATTTTATTTTCCCACACAAGACTTCAACATCTGTAACAATCCCAATAGGCGAAATAGTATCTCTATTGGCAAGCTTAATAGTAACATCAACATCTTCTATCTCAGCAGGTCCAATATCATTCATAATTTCTTGGTATAAGGTATAAGTAATTGCACTCACATTAGCACCCACATCACATAAGCCATGATAACAATGATCTCTTATTTAAACAGAAACATCAGGCATGCCAACAACAGTTCTGTGTTTATCTTTAATATCGGGTTTAGCAATTCTAGCAGCTTCATCACATAAATAAATAACATGCCCATCAATATTATCAACCAAGAGATCTTTAACCATAACAATACTAGGTTCAACTTTAATTTGCTCAGGGTGTGTAGGTGTTCTAGTATAACTCTTATGAACCACAGTTCAAGCTTTAACATGATCCTTTATCCTAGTAGGGAAAGGTGGCTTCTCAATATAAGTGAGGAACAACAGGATCAACATTATAAGTAATAATTTCTTCTTCAACTTTAATAGGTTCTACTACTTTAACTTCAATGGGAGGATGATATTTAAACCACTTCTCCTTAGGGAGATCAACATGAGTAGCAAATGATTCACAGAAAGAAGCTACTATCTTAGAGTCAAGTCCATATTTAGTGCTAAAATCACGAAAAGCATAGGTATCCATAAAAGTTTTAACACAATCAAACTTAAGGTTTATACCTGACTCCTTACCTTCGTTGAGTTCCCAATCTTCAGAGTTGTGTTTAATTCTTTCCAATAAATCCCATTTGAATTCAATATCCTTCTTCATAAAAGAACCAGTACCAGAAGTATCGAGCATGGATCGATCATTATGAGAAAGCTGAGCATATTTTTTTGAATAATAATTTCTCTTGGGCATGAATATAACATTGACTTAAGCCTCCCCCAAGCTTGAGTGATACTTTCTCCTTCATGAGGCCAAAAATTATATATAATTCCGATCACGATGAACGAGATAACTTCTAATGAAATTCCAATTTCAATCGGTTGTAGTTCCATGATCCAATATCATCACATAGCCTGTACCATCTCAATGCCTTTCCCTTCAAAGATAAAGGGAAGACCTTCTTCTTGACAACATCCTCGGGAAAACCTGCAAGCTTAAATATTCCACAAACTTCATCCACATAGATTAGGTGCATATCAGGATGTAATGTTCCATCTCCTGCATAAGGATTAGCCAGCAATTTCTGTATCATACCCGAAGGAATATCATAATAAATATTTTTAGTAGGTGCGGTAGGTTGAGGAGCAATTATTTTTTCTTCCAGTCAAGGTGAAGATACCCCGAACAAGCCCCTCAAAGGATTATTTTCCATAGTAACAAGTGGCGGTAAATTTCAGCACACTATATAAATGTTCCCTTACCAAATTCCACTTACCAAAGGCGCTTCACTCCCCGGCATCGGCACCAGAAAAGAGTCTTGATGACCCACAAGTATAGGCGATCTATCATAGTCCTTTTGATAAGTAAAAGTGTCAAACCCAACGAGGAGCAGAAGGAAATGACAAGCGGGTTTCAAAGAATGTATTCTCTTGCAAACCTTTGAAATTATCTTCAGAGTAAATGTGTGGTAAGATAATTCGTAACGGGTAACAAGTAACAAAAGTAAATAAGGTGCAGGAAGGTGGCCCAATCCTTTTTGTAGCAAAGGACAAACCTGAACGAACTCTTATATAAAGAAAAGCGCTCCCGAGGACACATGGGGATTGTTGTCAAGTTAGTTTTCATCATGCTCATATGATTCGCATTCGTTACTTTGATAATTTGATATGTGGGCAGCCGGTGCTTGGGTGCGGCCCTTCCTTGGACAAGCCTCCCACTTATGATTAACCCCTCTCACTAGCATCCGCAACTATGCAAGAAGAATTAAGATAAATCGAACCATAGCATGAAACGTATGGATCCAAATCAGCCCCTTACGAAGCAACGCATAAACTAGGGTTTAAGCTTCTGCCACTCTAGCAACCCATCATCTAATTATAACTTTCCAATGCCTTCCCCTAGGCCCAAACAATGGTTAAGTGTTATGTAGTCGATGTTCATATGACACCACTAGATGAAAGACAACATACATCTCATCAAAAATATCGAACGAATACCAAATTCACATGATTACTTATAACGAGACTTCTCCCATGTCCTCAGGAACAAACGTAACTACTCACAAAGCATATTCATGTTCATAATCAAGGAGTATTAATTATCATTAAGGATCTGAACATATAATCTTCCACTGAATAAACCAAGTAGCATCAACTACAAGGAGTAATCAGCACTACTAGCAACCCACAGGTACCAATCTGAGGTTTTGAGACAAAGATCAGATACAAGAGATGAACTAGGGTTTGAGAGGAGATGGTGCTAGTGAAGATGTTGATGGAGATTGACCCCCTCTCGATGAGAGGATCGTTGGTGATGACAATGGCTTCGATTTCCCTCTCCGTGAGGGAAGTTTCCCGAGCAGAACAGCTCCACCGGAGCCCTAGATTGGTTCTGCCCAAGTTCCGTCTCGAGACGGCGGCGCTTCGTCCCGAAAGCTTTCTTTCGATTTTTTACAGGTCAATACACACCATATAGCAGAAGATGGGCATAGGGGGCCTGCCAGGTGGCCCACAAGGTAGGGGGGCGCGCCCAGGGAGGGTAGGGCGCGCCCTCCACCCTTGTGGATGGTAGGTGGCCCCTCTCTGGTGCTTTCTTCGCCCAATATTTTTTATATATTCCAAAACAATTCTCCGTGAAGTTTGAGGACTTTTGGAGTTCTGCAGAATAGGTCTCTAATATTTGCTTCTTTTCCAGTCCAGAATTCTAGCTGTCGGCATTCTCCCTCCTCATGTAAAACTTATATAATAAGAGAGGAAAGGCATAAGTATTGTGATATAATGTGTAATAACATCCCATAATGCAATAAATATCAATATAAAAGCATGATGCAAAATGGACGTATAATTCCACTATCTTGGAAGAGGTTTTAATCGATTATGATGAGAACAAAATTACTACTTATGATGATTATTGTGATGATACTGATGTTATAAAAAGTAGTGATCATGATTGTCATAATTATGAATATCCTTCCGCCGAACATTACACTTTTAATGTGGAAACAATTTATAGTATTCGAGTTTCATATGATACTCCCACTATTACGAGTGAGAATAAATTTGCTTATGTGGAGAGTAATAAAAATTCTATGCTTGTGGATCATGAAAGGAATGCTCTACGTGATAGCTATATTGTTGAATTCACTCATGATGATACTAAAAATTATTATGAGAGAGGAACATATGCTTCTGCATATGTCAATAATACCAACCCTTCATCTCCGTGTGTTGAAAGTTTTGAAGTTATGCTTGTTTTGCCTTCCTATGCTAGTTGATTCTTGCTCCCATAAGTTGTTTGCTCACAAAATACCTATCCATAGGAAGTGTATTAGGCTTAAATGTTCTAGCCATGTGATTCGATGCTCTCTTGCATGTTTCAATTACTATTCTTATGTGAGCATCATTGAAATAATCATACCTAGCTAAAAAGGCATTAAAGAAAAGTGCTTGTTGGGAGACAACCTAATACTTATACCTACTATTTTTGTGTGTTCACGTGATTAAGCTACTGTAGTAATCATGTTTTATAGCTTTTGTTTCAATAAAGTGCCAAGTAAAGCCTTTGGGATGGTGTGTATGATAGCTGACTTGATTCTGTGCAAAAACAGAAACTTTTGTGCCCAGTTCTGGAACTACCATAATTAACTGGGATGTGATAAAATTCCAAAAAAATCACGCATGATTGACACACAAATTGCCTACTTTTCCTAATTTTTCATTATTTTTGAAGTTACGGAAGTATGGTCTTTGTTCAGATCATTACAAACTATTCTGTTTTTGACAGATTCTATTTTTGATGCATAGTTTGCTTGTTTTATAGTTTCTGTGACTTATATTGGTTAATATAAATGTATAAATGATAAGGCATAATGTGAATTGTGCGAGAAAATTTATGAATCTTGTCTTGATAGTACCAAAGTGAATTATTTGCTCTTTATCATACTAACCTATCTCATGAAGTTCCATTAAATTTTGTGTGATTGAAGTTCTCAAGTTTTGGGTGAGATATCGATATGAGGAGAATAAGGAGTGGCAAGACCCTAAGCTTGGGGATGCCCTGGAAGGCATCCCCTCTTTCGTCTTTGAAACTATCGGTAACCTCACTTGGAGCTATATTTTTATTTGCCACATGATATGTGTTTTGCTTCGCGTGTCATTTTATGTTTTTTAGGATTTGCTTGCTGTTATTTAGAATAATGTTTTGCATCTTTTATTTCAATAAAAGTGTCAATTATAGCCTTTACCATGCTCAGTTTGCAAGTATATGAGTTGTTGTTTCAAAACAGAAAGTTTTCTATTATTGTATGAATTCTTCAGAGAAATCAAAACGTGATGAAATCTTGAAATTTTTACACAGTAAGCTATAGAAAATTTTCTACAGTGTGGAAATTGTTTGAAAGTTTTTGTGTTATAGAAGTATGTATCTTTCTTCATCCTTTACAGACTGTTCTGTTTAATGATTCTATTTGAGGATTGGAGTATTAAATACGTAGAGGAATTTAGTATGCAATGCTTAATATTAATTTTAGGGATTTGTTACAACAGAGAATGATAAGGTTTTGCATTTATTTATACTAACTTATATCACGAGTTCTTGTCGAGTTTTGTGTGGACGAAGTTTTTAAGATTTAGGGAAACCGTGATATGAGAGGAATTAAGAAGACATAAGAGCTCAAGCTTGGGGATTCCCAAGGCATCCCAAGTTATTTTTTTAAGAAGTCTCAAGCTTCTAAGCTTGGGGATGCACCGGTAGGCGTCCCACCTGTCTTGTTCAACAACTATCGATTAGTTTTAGTTGAGCCTAAGTTTTTACTTGTTCACATGATATGTGCTTTCATCGAGTCTGATGAATTTTTGCTTCTGGAGTTCTTCTTCTTGCTCTTCGACGATCATAGGATGGGTTCCCGATTGGCAGACTGGGATTAGCAGGGTGGTTATCGTTCTTCTTTTTCGTTTGATTTCATCCATAGTCGGATCCTTCTCTTCTGTACAATTATGGGTATGTATTGATATATTAATGTATTCATGATGTAGCTTGTGGCGAGTGTAAGCCTTTATTTGGTATTATCATCTATTAAGTACATGGTATGTTGTAATGATATCCACCTTGCTAAGCGTCTCTTATATGCGCTTCTATCCTTGGCATGACTTCCAAGTTCCCCGAGGATAGAACCGCATATTGGGCGCGACAATATATGGTCTGGATATGCCATTTTTCGGAACTAAAATAAGAACAATACATCTCCAATCCCGTCATAAACTACATTCCACATTCAATTGTTTTCAACGACAGATTTTTTCAGTCTCTCTCACCTATATGAAGATAAACCTTTCTAGTAGTTTTCTACCATCACTGGGGAGGAGGTTTAGTATTTTTGGATATTTGGTCATACTGGAAATTTACATAGTCATTCTTTGTACATGTCAGAGCAAAAGCTATTCCCCTTTTTGCCTCATTACACAACATAACAGTACTCATACTTGCTGAATTTGTTAGGTAACATGTGGGATAAGAGCATATAGAAGACCATTGGCATGGTTGATATTACAAATGTACTATGTGAAGGGCAAATGCAAGACGAGGTGTAGGTAGGGGCTCGCAGAGGGTGGCCCTCGCTTCCAGCTCGACGAGATCTTCTCTACTTAGAAAAAGAATAGTGTTTCTTTTCCAGCCAGGTGGAGTGCTTCGTCCAACCTTCCATATTTTTTCTGATGATGATTCCTTGAAAACCCATTAGTTGTCCCATCTTTTTTGACTTACCGACTACACTACATTTTCTTTGGTAAGTCAATAAGTGATTACGGGCAGGAATTGGTAAACATTTATTTACACAATTATATAATATGGATAGGTAAATTGTGGGCTAATGTACGAAAATATTTATATCCCCTAGCAACGCACGGGTAAATACCTAGTAGGTTTAAACATTCCCCTGATATGTCTCCAGCGTATCTATCATTTTTTATTGTTCCATGCTATTATATTATCTGTTTTGGATGTTTTATATGCATTAATATGCTATTTTATATTATTTTGGGACTAACTTATTAACCTAGATCCCAGTGCCAATTTCTGTTTTTTTCCTTGTTTTCGAGTTTTACAGAAAAGGAATATCAAACGGGGTCCAAACGGAACAAAACTTTCGTGATGATTTTTCTTGGACCAGAAGACACCCAGCAGACTTGGGGAGAGGACTGAAGAGTCTCGAGGAACCACAAGCCCTCGTATGCGTGCCCTAGGCGTCCACAGCTTGTGGGCCCCTCGGGAGTCCACCAACCTCAATCTCAGCTCTATAAATCCTAAAATATTCCCAAACCACCAGAAACATCCACCAAAATACTTTTTCCGCCGGCAAGCCTTCTGCTTCATGAGATCCCATCTTAGGGCCTTTTAGGCATCCTCACGGGAGGGGGATCCGATCACGGAGGGCATCGACATCAACTCTATTGCCCTTCTGATGAAGCGTGAGTAGTTTACCACAGACCTACGAGTCCATAGCTAGTAGCTAGATGGCTTGTTCTCTCTCTCTCTTTGATCTTCAATACAATATTCTCCTTGATGTCCTTGGAGTTCTATCCGATGTAATATTCTTTTGTGGTGTGTTTGTCGTGATCCGATGAATTGTGGATTTATGATTAGATTATCTATGAATATTATTTGAGTCTTTTCTGAATTCTTATATGCATGATTTGATATCTTTGTATTTCTCTTCGAATTATCGGTTTGGTTTGTCTAACTAGATTGGTTTTTCTTGCAATGGGAGAGGTGCTTAGTTTTGGGTTCAATCTTGCGGTGTCCTCACCCAGTGACAAAGTAGGGGTAGCGAGGCACGTATTCTATTGTTGCCACCAAGGGTAAAAATATGGGGCTTTCATCATATTGCTTGAGTTTATCCCTCTACATCATGTCATCTTACTTAAGGCGTTACTCCATTCTTATGAACTTAATACTCTAGATGCATGCTGGATAGCAGTCGATGTGTGGAGTAATAGTAGTAGATGCAGGCAGGAGTCGGTCTACTTGACACGGATATCATCATAACTTTGTGCTTTTTTATCAATTGCTCGACAGTAATTTGTTTATCCATCGTATTATTTTATTTCAAGAGAGAAGCGTCTAGTGAAACCAATGGACCTGGGTCTATTTTCCATCATATATTTTCAGATATATAAACCAACAAAACCCAAATATACCTCGCTGCAATTTATTTGTTTTTACTTTGTTTTACATTTTAGTAATATTTTATATCTATCTCCATCAGATCTCAGGCCGACCCAGTCCCGCGCCGCCTTCCTCCCGCGCGGGGAGACCGAGCCGCCGCTGCCGCCCGAGTCCTGCCGTGGCACGACTCCCGGTCCGACCCGGCGCCCCGTCCTCCAAGCAGCCGCGCCCCGGCCCTTTTATATACCACCACCCGCCTCCTCCTCCCCACCCCACCTCGCCGCAGCCCCGCCACCCGCTTCGCTGCAGCCGCCGCCGCTACCGGCTGGCGCGCCGCCTTCTTTCTTGCTGCGCCACCGCCGATCAGCGCCGCCGCTTAACGCCGCAACCCCGCGCCGCCGCTTTGCCTCGCCGCCCCGCCGGAGTTCCGCCGCCGCCGTTGACCGCCGTCTTCATGCACCGGTATAAAAAAACCGTATCGGTTCACCGGTTTATTTTCGGTTTATTTTTAGGGTTAGGGGTTTTCTCGGTTTTTACGTTCGGAAATAATTTGTGGACGTTCGTCCGTTAATCCGCAGTAGTGAACAACGTTCGTTCGTTTGTTTCTTTTAGCGAACGTTCATTCGTTAGGTTTTTCTTTTTTTGGCGAGGGACCTATCCGCGAAGACTTTTCGCATAGATTAATCCCTGATCTTTAAACTCTTGCAACTTTTTTCTCGTTCGTCCAAATCAAGTGAAACCGATGCCTAAATCTTTGTTTTGTTCCCCTCTTTCCAGATAACCAACTTGAACATGGTTTTGAGAAATTAAAATTTGGTTGCAAGCAGATTTGAATTTGAACTTCTTTTGATCGTAGTTGAGTTTCGTAGCTCCGATTTGATTGATTCTTTTTGCAAATCGAAGGTCTTCAGTTGAACTTTCAGTTTGGATCCTTTCATTTGAGTTTTACCCTTGCATCTATTCCTTGATTGCTTTTGTGTGTTATTGTTTGTTCATGATAGAGTTTCCGGAGTGCGAAGCGTGCTACTACGAGTCACTAGGATTTTCAGATCGTCAGCAAGGCAAGTAACACTTTGATCATATCCCTTATTACCCAGTTTTTATGCATTAGTTTCAATCCTCAAACATTGCATGAGTAGGATCTGTTTAACATGCGGGATTTAGGAAGTACTTGTTGAGGTAGTACCTATTTCCCTTTTATTCAAACCTTTGGAGTTCTATGTTACACTTTTATACTTTGCTATGCTATGCTCGTAGACGTGGTTTGGATTGAGTGATTCATGACAGTTGTGAGTGTTATTATGAACTAAGGGTTTACTTAAGGTGGCTACTTTAAAACACATCTGGGAGGATTGGTTTGTGGGCACCTGGGGAAATCCAGTGTTGTCCAAAGGAGAATCCCGGGGTATCCGTGTGATTTTTCCTATGGTTCTCCACCAAGGCTCAAAGGGATCATTATGTCATTCATGCTGGAAACTTCCGTGTGCAGCCACAAGCCATTATGGGCTCTGGCATAGTTGAGTAAGTTGTGGGATTCCTTTCCATGATGGGCTAGCAGATGTAGGGGATTGTAGGTGTACCAGCCTATCTATCGGTTAAGGGGACCTCTTCGGAAAGACTGTGTCTCGGTCATCCGTTTCTCAAACATCATGCAGTGTGAGAAATTCAACGGAGGAGATTGAGTCTTGTGGGGAAAAGTGTGCAAACCTTTGCAGAGTGTATAAACTAATCATGGTTAGCCGTGTCCCCAGTTATGGACATCTTGAGTATCTGGTGCTTGAATTACCATGTTGATCTCATCACTTTACGTAATCAATTTGTTGGGTTAATGATTATCAATTTGGGATTGAGATGGGGTTACCATTCTCAATGTTTTCAACAAAATTTGTAGTTAAATAAAATATATTCCTTTGCAGTAGGGAAAAACTAGCTTTATGCAAATGATAAACATAGAGATTCCACCAGCCATATATGCATATAGTTATAGCTGTTACTTGTTCATTGCTCTATAGTGTTATCTTGCCAGCATATTCCATGTGCTGACCTACACAGGCTGCAATGTATTGTGTTGCATAGTTTCAAACGAAGAGTAAGGTGCGCTAGGTCGTTGTCATGCACTCAGCTATGCCGTTGGAGTTGATGGACTCATTTACCCTCGAAGCTTACGCAGTTATCTTATTTTAGATGGCCTTTAGCCATATTATTGTAATAAGTACTCTGTTTGAGTTATTCGATGTAATAAGTGTGTGATTGCACTCTGTTATAATTCCTCAAGTACTGTGTGTGTCAGCATTACTGAGGGAGTCCTGGATTAGGGGGTGTCCGGATGGCCGGACTATGACCTTTGGCCGGACTCCTGGACTATGAAGATACAAGATTGAAGACTTCGTCCCGTGTCCGGATGGGACTTTCCTTGGCATGGAAGGCAAGCTTGGCGATACTAATATGTAGATCTCCTTCCGTTGTAACCGACTCTGTGTAACCCTAACCCTCTTCGGTGTCTATATAAACCGGAGGGTTTTAGTCCATAGGACGAATAACAATCATACCATAGGCTAGCTTCTAGGGTTTAGCCTCTGATCTCGTGGTAGATCTACTCTTGTACTACCCATATCATCAATATTAATCAAGCAGTGAGTAGGGTTTTACCTCCATCGAGAGGGCCCGAACCTGGGTAAAAACATCGTGTCCCTTGTCTCCTGTTACCATCCGCCTAGACGCACAGATTCGGGACCCCTACCCGAGATCCGCGGTTTGACACCGACATTGGTGCTTTCATTGAGAGTCCTCTCGTAGCCGTCATCTTTAGGCCCGATGGCTCCTCCGATCATCAACAACGATGTGCTCCTGTGGTGAGACTTTTCTCCCTGCAGATCTTCAGATTGGCGGCTTTTGCATCATGCGGCCAATTAAGCTTTGGCCATCCGGAGTGCATTGAAAGCTACGCCCTTGGCCATCAGGTCAGATTTGGAAGTTTGAACTACACGGCCGACGTCCGCGGAGACTTGATCTTCGACGGATTCGAGCCACAGCCAAGCGCGCCGCACTGTTACGATGGGCATGATCTAGCTCTGCTGCCGAACAGTGTCCTGGAGGCCGCGCCAGTGTCCGCTCCGACCCTTAGCTCGGAGCCGACTGCGCCTATTGAGGACGGGTGGCTGGACACCGCCTCGGGGGCTGCAATCTATACGGCGATCGAGCCGAACACCATACCTGTCCTTTGCGAAGCTCGTGACTCCAAGGTGCCGGACTCCCTTCCGGACTCCGAGCCTTCCGCGCGCCCGCCAATCGAATCCGATTGGGCGCCGATCATGGAATTCACTGTCGTGGACATCTTTTCAAAGACTCGCCCTTTGGCGACATCCGAATTCACTAAAGTCTCTCTCTTTATCGGAGAGCCTGGCCGGATTATGGTCGGGAAGGTTGGGATGCAGACTGACGAAGAAATTCAAAGCCCACCCACCACCCACTTCAGAGCCACCGCCGATGATTTAACCGACATGCTCGACTTCGACTCCGAAGACATCGACGGTATGGACGACGATGCAGGAGACGACCAAGAACCAGCTCCCACAGGGCACTGGAAGGCCACCTCGTCATACGACATATACATGGTGGACATCCCAAAAGATGGGAACGACGATGGAACAGTGGAGGATGACCCCTCCAAGAAACAGCCTAAGCACCGTCGTCAGCGGCGCCGCTCTAAATCCCACCACCACAAAAACGGTGATTCCGGCACGGGAGACAATAACACCCCGGAAAGTGCCGAAGACAACCCCTCCAAAGCAGGATTCAAAGACAGAGGATGGAGAAGCCAACCCTCATGAGAGAGCGGCGAAGAGAGGTAGAGGGCGATAATTACATGCCTCCCTCCGAAGATGAGGCAAGCCTCGGCATTTACGACAATTGCGTCGTGCCCGAGGATCCCGATTGAACAAGAGCGTTTCAAACGCGGGCTTATAGCCACGGCAAGCAACCTCAAGAAAAAGCAGCAACGACTTAGAGCCGACCAAGACTTGCTAGGCGGCGAGATGGATGAAGTCCTTGCGGCGAAGAGTATAAACTCGGCGCCCTCCAAGAGCTACCAAAAACGCAGGCTGCGACCCCGAGGAGAGGAGGAAGCACCGCAACCTACAGCACCCGCGCATGATACGGCCGACCGGCCACCTTGTGGCATGACGAAGAGGCCTCTCGGCCCTCAACCCAAGACGCAATTGCCACGCTCAAAAAATACCAAGGCATGGGGAAAGGCGCCAGACCTACGAGATATATTGGAGGACAAGGCAAGGCAGACAAGATCGATCTACGGATCACGTGGGCGCCCCATGACACGTGATTTACAACTGGCCACGCCGGATATGGCAACTCCGGCGGGCGAACCACGATGAGACAAAGCTCATTTGAGCTGCGTCGTGATGTAGCCCAATCTGAGGCGCCGCACACCCACTATGCTTCACGGATGAAGTGATGGATCATCAAATCCACGAGGGTTTCAAACCCGTAGAACATCGAATCATACGATGGCACAACAGATCCTGCGGTTTGGATCGAGGACTATCTCCTCCACATCCACATGGCCCGCGGTGATGATCTACACGCCATCAAATACCACCCACTCAAGCTTAAAGGACCAGCACGGCATAGGCTTAACAGCCTGCCAGTATAGACAATTGGTTGTTGGGAAGACCTGGAAGCCGCATTCCTCGACAATTTCCAGGGCACATATGTGCGACCACCAGACGCCGATGACCTAAGCCACATAATTCAACAGCCAGAGGAATCGGCCAGACAATTCTGGACACGGTTCCTAACCAAGAAAAATCAAATCGTCGACTGTCCGGATGCAGAGGCCCTCGCAGCCTTCAAACACAACATCCGCGACGAGTGGCTTGCTCGGCACCTAGGACAGGAAAAGCGAAATCCATGGCAGCCCTCACAACACTCATGACCCGCTTTTGCGCTGGAGAGGACAGTGGCTAGCTTCGTAGTAACAACATGACCAAGAGCCACAGTAATTCGGATACCAAGGACAACAATGGCAGTCACGTTGCAACAAGCACAAGCGCCGTGATTAACGGCGATAATGCCGAGGATACGGCGATCAATGCCGGATTCAGAGGTTCCAAACCGGTCGTGGAAAAAGCCATTTAAAAGAAATACTCGGCCCGTCCAACTTGGACCGAATATCGACCGCTGCGTGCGGATACACGGCACTTCAAAAACCAGCCAACCACACCAACAGAGATTGTTGGGTGTTCAAGCGAGCAGGCAAGTTAAATGCCGAAACAAAGGATGACAAGGGCTGCATAGCGATGGCGAGGATGGGCCCCGCCCGAACAATAGAGGACGAAGGGCTTCCCCACAAGTGCGGACGGTGAACATGATATACGCAACCCACATACCCAAAAGGGAGCGGAAGCGTGCACTAAAGGGACGATATGCGATGGAGCGGTCGCGCCAAAGTTCAACCCGTGGTCTTCCCGCCCAATCACTTTTGATCGAAGGACCACCCACTAGCATCCGCCATGGCGGATTCGCCGCATTGGTTCTAGACCCAATAATTGATTGATTTCACCTCACTAGAGTCCTAATGGACGGTGGCAACAGCCCTGAACCTGCTTTATCAGGATACAGTGTGCAAAATGGGCATAGACCCATCAAGGATTAAACCAACGAAGACGACCTTTAAAGGCGTCATACCAGGTGTAGAGGCCAACTCTACAAGCTCAGTTACACTTGAAGTGGTCTTCGGGTCCCCGGATAACTTCCGAAGTGAGGAGTTAATCTTCGACATAGTCCCGTTCCGCAGTGGCTATCACGCCCTGCTCGGACGAACCGCATTCGCAAAGTTCAATGCGGTGCCGCACTACGCATACCTCAAGCTCAAGATGCCGGGCCCTCGAGGAGTCATTACGGTCAATGGAAACACCGAACGCTCTCTCTGGACGGAGGAGCATACGCATGACCCTCGCGCGGCGGAGGTACAAGCGATCTGTCAAGGCAATTCTCGATCGGCCATTAAACATCCGGACACCGTCAAGCGTGCCGGAGTAACCCACAACCAGCATCACCGGCACGCTTTCGAGCACGCAGCAATGCGGTTCTAACCCCGCCTCTCGCGAAATTGCGAAATCAAAGATCGCGCGTACATAACTCACGCCCGGAAATACCATGGGCATAGGGGAGGAGCACGACAACGGCATGCCCAAAATGCGGCTCAACCGCACTTTTGGGGAGTCCCGATTGTGTCATTCTTTTCTTTTCTTCTTTCTTTTTTCTCGGGACTCCGTTCTATGAAGCCTGTCCGTGAGAGAATCGCGAACACACGATGCAACAGCCCAGGGAAGCGAGGAAGCTACGCCGAGTGTCAGGTGGTCTCTATTACGAAGCAAGATATACCTGCTTTTACATACCATCCCGCAGCTTACCCACGAGGGGGACATGTTAAAGTCCGTCCCTTGCTTATCGCACTATTTGTATCGTTCTGCTCTATCGCAGCCCTTTTGAATAAGCAGTACATAGCTTACGCCTATTATTGAATTCCTTTATATATATATATATATATATATATATATATATATATATATATATATATATATATATATATACATATATATATGTTCAGTTATGACATTGTGCAACCGTACATCTTGGTACGGGCAATACACCAGGGGCTTAAGTACCCCACAATATGGTGTGATAAGTCCGAACACTTTCACAAGTGCAGCACCCCGCACTTATAGCATTATATGCATCGTCTCTGAATCATGTCTTGGGTCAATAGTTGGGTTTGCCCGGCTCCCATGTTTTGGTACCTTATGTTCCGTTATATCGGCTAAGGTAGCCTTTGGGAGAACCAACGCGATTGTGCCCGGTTGAGCTGGGTTGAGCACCTCGGTGGAGAAAGCTAAAACTGACCGTCATGATAGGGCGAGAGTCGGTCGTTGTTCGAGAGGTTTTCGAGTCCCTAAAGACTTATGCCGCTTAGAGCGAGGAGTCGGCATTGTCCGGCCTAGGCGTGGATAGCGCCCCGAACTCGGTTTTCCGAATACTAGGGACTTCGCCGAAATTTAAAATTATAGAATTCTATGGCTAAGTGAGAGTGTTCAAGCATTATAGTCCGGTTGCCTTGTTCGTTGCGTTGAGCGCCTCCCTCGAAGGACCCAAGAATGGGAACAAGAGCGCTCAAGTTTATCCCGAACACCCCAGCACTTGTGGCATGGGGGCTGAAGCCGACGACTCGCCATCTCTCAAATTTACTAAACGGCCGCCTGAGAAGGTAATATTTTAAATTCAAAAGTGTTTCTTAAGCGCATATGAACAAGTTTCCAACAGACACGGGATAACAAATGCGAGTCTACTCAAAAATTACATCTTTGGAGCATTCACCCGCTATAAGGTGGGCACCCTTCAGGACGCCCTCATAATACATTTCAGGCTTGCGATGCTCCTTGCCCGGTGGTGGTCCGTCCTTCACAAGCTTCTCAGCGTCCATCTTGCCCCAGTGCACCTTAGCACGGGCAAGGGCCCTATGGGCATCTACACGCGATGGATATGAAGAGGAAATTGCAGTACTACTAGAGAAGAATGAAGACCTGAAGAAGAAGCTAGGAGTATTCATGGGCGACCCCGCGCCAGGAGAGGACAACCAACCCGAAGATTACATCATCATAGAAGACACCGGCTCCGACCCCGACAGTGATGATGATTATGAAGACGAAGCTGGAGAAGATATCATGGAGTCTTCTTCGATCAAAATTTCTAGTCGACCACCATATTATCAGTAGAATTTCCCCATGTATATAGTAATAGTCCGAGTATTTTGTAACGGTAGCTAGATCGATTGTATGCCCTTGTTTGAATTGAGTGATGTGATATGAATGTGTTTGTCTCATGTGCATATGGGAAGTGATTTTATCCTTAGACCTCACTCTATTCTAATCTCTCCCCTCTAAACCCATCAGATGCCATTGACCATAGGTAGGCATGTTTTCCCCTCAGACCTAATAATTTTGGAGTCACACGGATTGGATGTGATACTAGGCATGGATTGGATATCCATGTATGGAGGAAATATCGATTGTGCTAGTAAGTCAATTCTACTCACCACCCCAGAGGGAAAGAGGATCAAGTATGTATCCAGGCATGCGCCAAGGAGGACCCAAGTGAATTCTCTCCCGGGAGTTGTTCAGGAAGAAGTGCCTGTTGTGAAGGATTACCCGGATGTATTTCCAGAGGAACTACTAGGCATGCCGCTAGATCGAGACATAGAATTTTTGATAGAGCTATTGCCAGGCACCAGACCAATATCGAAGAGACCGTATCAGATGCTCGCAAATGATCTAGAGGAAATTAAGAAGCAAATTAAGGAGTTATTGGAGAAAGGTTATATCCGACCCAGTTCATCACCATGGGGAGCCCCAGTGCTCTTAGTTGAGAAGAAGGATGGATCCTTAAGAATGGTTGTTGATTATCGGGCGTTGAATGAAGTAACGATCAAGAACAAGTACCCACTACCGATGATCAATGATTTGTTTGACTAGTTGCAAGGAGCTAAAGTATTCTCCAAGATCGATCTTCAATCAGGATACCACCAATTGAAGATCCGAGAACATGATACACCTAAGACAACTTTTACCACAAGGTACAGGCTATATGAGTACACGGTCATGTCATTTGGATTGACTAATGCCCCTGCCTATTTTATGAGTATGATGAACAAGGTATTCATGGAGTTTTTGGATAAGTTTGTTGTGGTATTCATTGATGATATTCTGGTATACTCGAAGAATGAAGAGGAGCACAAGGAGCATTTGCGTTTAGTTCTCGAGAAGCTCAGGGAACATCAGTTGTATGCCAAGTTTAGCAAATGTGAGTTTTGGATGAAGGAAGTTGGATTTCTTGGACATGTTATATCAGGAGAAGGTATAGCAAGAGACCCTACCAAGGTTCATGCATCCTTTGAGTGGTTGGCACCCACCTCAGTAGGAGAGATCCGTAGTTTTCTGGGACTCACAGGATACTATCAGAGATTCATTGAGATTTTTTCCAAGATTGCGAAACCCATGACGGAGTAGTTGAAGAAGGACACCAAATTCAAATGGACCGAGGATTGTGAATCCAGTTTTCAGGAGTTGAAGAAATGTTTGGTTACAGCCCCAGTGCTGATTCTTCCAGATATACGCAAGGATTTCCAAGTGTATTGCGATGCTTATCGCCTGGGACTTGGAGGTGTACTTATGCAAGATGGAAGAGTTGTTTTATACGCCTCACGGCAGCTTCGACCTCACGAGTTGAGTTATGCCACACATGATTTGGAGTTAGCAGCCGTAGTGCATGCGCTCAAGACCTGGAGACATTTTCTGATTGGAAATCGATGTGATGTGTACACGGATCACAAGAGTTTGAAGTACATTTTCACGCAGAAGGAGTTGAATCTCAGGTAGAGGAGATGGTTGGAGCTAATAAAGGATTATGATATGAAGTTGTATTATCATCCCGGAAAGGCCAATGTCGTAGTAGACGCTTTGAGCCACAAGAGTTATGCCAATACCCTCGTAAGCGGAGGATTACCGCAGCAGTTTGTTGATGATCTCAAGGAACTTCGTTTGGAGATAGTTCCAAGAGGTTTTGTTGCAGCAATGGAAGTTCATTCTACATTATTGGGAAAGATTCGAGAAGCTCAGAAGGATGACAAGGAAATCTCTAAGATAAAGGAGAAGATGAGCAAAGGAAAAGCCAAGGGTTTTAGTGAGGATGAGCACGAGACTTTATGGTTTGAGGATCGTATATATGTGCCCAATAATGCGGAGATCAGGAAGTTAATACTTCAGGAAGCTCATGACTCGCCATACTCGATTCACCCCGGAAACACCAAGATGTATTTGGATTTGAAGGAACGTTTCTGGTGGACAGGTATGAAGAAGGATATTGCCGATTATGTAGCAGTATGCGATGTATGTCAGAGAGTGAAGGTTGAACATCAGAAGCCAGCCGGATTATTATAGCCTATGCCGATACCCGAATGGAAGTGGGATAAACTTGGCATGGACTTTATCACCGGATTACCCAGGACCCGATCAGGATATGATTCTATCTGGGTAGTAGTTGATCGCTTGACTAAGGTAGCTCACTTTATCCCAGTGAAAACTACTTATGCGAGCGCGAAGTTGGCCAAGATATATATGACTAGGATCGTATGTCTACATGGAGTCCCGAGGACCATCGTATCGGATAGAGGGACCCAGTTTACCTCGAAGTTTTGGAATCAGTTGCACCAAACTTTGGGTACCAGGCTAGAGTTCGGTACAGCCTTTTACCCACAGACAGATGGATAGACCGAGAGAGTCAATCCGATTCTGGAGGACATGTTGAGAGCTTGTGCGCTAGATTATGGATCTAGTTGGGATGACAATTTGCCTTACGCAGAGTTCTCATACAACAGTTATCAAGCTAGTTTGAAGATGGCCCCTTTCGAAGATTTGTATGGAAGAAGGTGCAGGACACCGTTAATGTGGGATGAAGTCGGAGACCGTCAATTGTTTGGACCAGATTTGATCAAAGAGTCTGAAGAGAAGGTTAAGTTGATTAGAGATAGATTGAAGGTAGCTCAGTCCAGGCAGATGAGTTATGCCGACACCAAACGCAAGGAGGTATTCTATGAAATTGGAGACCGAGCATATTTTCGTGTGTCACCACTCCGAGGGGTTAAAAGATTTGGAGTTAAGGGAAAGTTAGCCCCGAGATTTGTAGGACCATACCGAGTTCTGGAACATATGGGAGAGGTTGCCTACAAGTTGGAGTTACCCGAAGGGTTGTCAGGAGTTCACGATGTGTTTCACGTTTCCCAGTTGAAGAAGTGCCATGCTGAGATGGCCGATATTCCTCTAAGAGATACAGTGCCCCTGGAAGCAATTCAGTTGGAGAGTGATCTGACCTACGAGGAGAAACTAGTCAAGATCCTCGAGTTTGCGACCGAGTTACCTGACAAAGTTATCAAGTTACGCAAAGTTCAATTGGAGCCACCATACCGAGGATGAAGCCACACAGGAAAGAGAAGAATACCAATGGAAAGACCACCCTCACCTATTTTCTATCCAACCCGAATCTCGAGGGCGAGATTCATCTTAAGGGGGGTAGGTTTGTAACATCCCAATTTTCAATCTGGATGTTATACATAGGTCATCATATGCATATCATATTTTATTTGCATTTTATGTTGTGATCCTAGAAATCTTAAGCAACTCAAGGACCCAAGGAGAGAGTTGGAGATTTCATAACTTTTCATATTTGAATTTTTCTCAAATTTGAAAAGAGGATCAATTTGGTTTTAATATTTTTTCTCTCCAATTATTTCCAATATTAAAAATAAATGAGCGAAGATAATATTTTTTCTCTCCAATTATTTCCAATTTGGTTTTTTATTTTATTTTTTCGGCCAGGGACCTATCCATGAATACTTTTCTCACAGATTTGTCCCTGATCTTTAAACTCTCGCAACTTTTTGCTCTTTCTTCCAAATCCAGTGAAACCAATGCCTAAATCTTCGTCTTGTTCCCCTCTTTCCAGATAACCAACTTGAACATGGTTTTGACAAATTAAAATTTGGTTGCAAGAAGATTTGAATTTGAAGTTCTTTTGATCGTAGTTTGAGTTTCGTAGCTCTGATTTGATTGATTCTTTTTGCAAATCGAAGCTCTTCAATTGAACTTTCAGTTTGGATCTTTTCATCTGAGTTTTACCCTTGCATCTATTGCTTGATTTCTTATGTGTGTTATTGTTTGTTCACGATAGAGTTTCCGGAGTGCGAAGCATGCTACTACGAGTCACTAGGGTTTTCAGATCGTCAGCAAGGCAAGTAACACTTTGATCATATCCCTTATTACCCAGTTTTTATGCATTAGTTTCAATCCTCAAACATTGCATGTGTAGGATCTGTTTAACATGTGGGATTTGGGAAGTAGTTGTTGAGATAGTACCTATTGCCCTTTTATTCAAACCTTGGGAGTTCTACGTTACACTTTTATACTTTTCTATGCTATGCTCGTAGACGTGGTTTGGATTGAGTGATTCATGGCAGTTGTGAGTGTTATTATGAACTAAGGGTTTACTTAAGGTGGCTACTTTAACACACATCTGGGAGGATTGGTTTGTGGGCACCTGGGGAAATCCAGTGGTGTCCAAAGGAGAATCCCGGGGTATCCGTGTGATTTTTCCTATGGTTTGCCACCCAGGATCAAAGGGATCATTATGTCATTCATGCTGGAAACTTCCGTGTGCAGCCACAAGCCATTACGGGCTCTGGCATAGTTGAGTAAGTTGCGGGAATCCTTTCCATGATGGGCTAGCAGATGTAGGGGATTGTAGGTGTACCGGCCTATCTGTCGGTTAAGGGGACCTCTTTGGAAAGACCGTGTCTCAGTCATCCGTTTCTCAAACATCATGCAGTGCGAGAAATTCAGCGGAGGAGATCGAGTCTTGTGGGGAAAAGTGAGCGAACCTCTGCAGAGTGTATAAACTAATCATGGTTAGTCGTGTCCCCGATTATGGACATCTTGACTATATGGTGCTTGAATTACTATGTTGATCTCATCACTTTACATAATTAATTTGTTGGGTTAACGATTATCAATTTGGAATTGAGATGGGGTTACCATTCTCAATGTTTTCAACAAACCTTGTAGTTAAATAAAATATATTCCTTTGCAGTAGGGAAAAACTAGGTTTATGCAAATGATAAACATAGAGCCTCCACCATCCATATATGCATATAGTTATAGCTATTACTTGTTCATAGCTCTATAGTGTTATCTTGCCAGCATATTCCATGTCTTTGACCTACCACAGCTGCAACGTATTTTGTTGCGAGTTTTGAACGAAGAGTAAGGTGCGCTAGGTCGTTGTCATGCACTCAGCTATGCCGTTGGAGTTGATGGACTCATTTACCCTCGAAGCTTTCGCAGTTATCTTATTTTAGATGGCCTTCAGCCATATTATTGTAATAAGTACTCTCTTTGAGTTATTCGATGTAATAAGTGTGTGATTGCACTATGTTATAATTCCTCGAGTACTGTGTGTGTCGGCATTACCGATCCAGGGATGAAACTTATGCACAGAGACTTGATCCATTCGGGTCGGGTCGCTACATGCAATTTATTAGTTTTTTACTTTGTTTAACATTTTAGTAATATTTTATATCTATCTCCATCAGATCTCATCCTTGCAAGTGACCGTGAAGGGATTGACAACCCTTTATCACGTTGGGTGCAAGTGTTTGATTGTTTGTGCAGGTTCATAGATTGGAGACTTGCGTGTACCTCCTATTGGATTGATACCTTGGTTCTCAAACTGAGGGAAATACTTATCTCTACTTTGTTGCATCACCCTTTCCTCTTCAAGGAAAAAACCAGCATAAGCTCAAGAAGTAGCGGGGAAGAATTTACGCGCCGATTCCGGGGAGGTTCTACATCGAGCCTACCAAGTACCCACCGTAAACTCTCATCTCTTGCATTACATTATTTTCCATTTGCCTCTCGTTTTCCTCTCCCCCACTTCTAGAACGTTTTAGAAAAACACAAAAAGATTTGCCTTTTTATTCGCCTTTCTTTCGTTTGTCTTTTCGTTTGCCTTTATGTCTTACTTGGTTTGTTTGCTCGTTTGCTTGGTATAATTGACTGTTTATTGAAAATTAGAAGCAAAGAGTTTATGGATCCTCATCCACTTGCCAATCTTTTTAAGAGATCCAACTATGATGAACCAATTGTTAGTGAGTTGAGTGCACTAGATTATGTTTATGATGTTTTGCTTGAATCTGAAAATTGTGATGAAGTGCTTCACGATAGATCCTTGAATAGAAAGCATGATTGCAATGATGTTATCATAAATTATATTAATGTCAATTGTGCTAATAATATGCAAAATCCTAAGATTGGGGATGCTAAATTTGCTATGACCACTACTTATTGCAATGATCATGATTAGGGTGATAGTGCTTCTTATGATCTTGAATATTTGTTTTAAGCCTCATGATGAATATGATATTGATAATAATGTTTGCAATAATATTGAAAGTGGGTTTGTAAGAGTGTCAACTTTAGGAAATAATGATCCCACTACTTTGGAGATTAATCAATCTTATGGAATTTTTGATAAAAGTGAGCTTGGTGAGATCATGACTTTATTTGATGACAATCCCACTATTTTGGAAGAGTGTCAACTTTGCATGCATGTGGATCATAAAGAGAATATTTTATGTGATAGCTATATTGTTGAATTTGAGTATGATACTACATGTAATTATAATGAGAGAGGAAAATATGGTTGTAGAAATTTTCATGTTACTAAATTACCTCTTGTTATGTTGAGATTGCTATTGTTTCTTTCTTCTTCCTTGCATATGCTAGGTTTTGCTTGTCTTGATAATTTGTTTGATTATATAATGCCTATGCATAGGAAGTATGTTAGACTTAAACTTGTTTTTCACATGCTACATGATGTTGTATTCGTGTTTCAATTGCTATCTTTCATGTGAGCATGATCGAAATTATCAATGCCTAGCTAAAAGGCTTTAAAGAAGAGCGCTTGTTGGGCGATAACCCTATATTTTTCCTTTCTTTTTTTATGAATACTCTGTAATAATTGTATTTTGGTTTTTTAATTAGTGTTTGAGCCAAGCAAGAACTTTGGGATGGTCTACGGTGATAGTTGATTTGATCTTGCTGAAAAACAGAAACTTTTGCGCTCATTGCCAGAATTTCTAAAAATCACAGAAGCGTGAAACAATTCTGAATTATTTACACAAGATTGATATATGAATTTCCTCTATTGTCCTAATATTTCAGATTTTTGCAGTTACATAGGTATACGAAGCTTTCAGATTACTACAGACTATTTTGTTTTTGACAGATTCTGTTTTCTACATGTTGTTTGCTTATTTTGATGAATCTATGGGTAGTATGGGGGGGGGGTATGAACCATGGAGAAGTTGGAATACAGTAGATATTACACCAATATAAATAAAGAATGAGTTCACAATAGTAGCAAAAATTGGTGACTTATTTTCTTATACCAACGAATCTCATGAGTTTTTTTGTTGAGTTTTGTGTTGTGAAGTTTTCAAGTTTTGGGTAAAGATTTGATGGACAATGGAAGAAGGAGTGGCAAGAGACTAAGATTCGGGATGTCCAAGGCACCCCAAGGTAATATTCAAGGACAACCAATCATCTAAGCTTGGGGATGCACCGAATGCCCCTCTTTCGTCTTCGTCTATCGGTAAATTTACGTGAGGCTATATTTTTATTCACCACATGATATGTGTTTTGCTTGGAGCGTCTTGTATGATATGAGTTTTTGCTTTTCAGTTTACCACAATCCTCCTTGCTGTACACATCTTTTGAGAGGGACACGCATGAATCGTGAATCTATTAGAATACTCTATGTGCTTCACTTAGATTTTTTGAGGTAGGCAATTTGCTCTTGTGCTTCACTTATATCTTTTTAGAGCATGGTGGTGGCTTTATTTTATAGAAATGGTTGAACTCTCATGCTTCACTTATATTATTCTGAGAGTCTCTAAACAACATGGTAATTTGCTTAGGTTATGAATTTGGTCCTAATATGATGGGCATCTAAGAGGGATATAATAAGAACTTTCATATAAAGAGCATTGAATACTATGAGAAGTTTGATTCCTTATGATTGTTTTGAGATATAAAGGTGGTGTCGTTAGAGTCATGCTAGTGAGTAATTGTGGATTGGTAGAAATACTTGCGTTAAAGTTTGTGATTCCCATAGCATGCATGTATGGTGAACCGGTATGTGATGAAGTCAGAGCATGAGTTATTTTTTGATTATGTTCCTTATGAGTGGCGGTCGGGGACGAGTGATGGTCTTTTCCTACCAATCTATCCTCCTAGGAGCATGCGTGTAGTACTTTGTTTCGATAGCTAATAATTTTTTGCAATAAGTAAGTGAGTTCTTTATGACTAATGTTGAGTCCATAAATTATACGCACTCTCACCCTTCCACCTTTGCTAGCCTCTCTAGTACCGCACAACTTTCGCCGGTACCATACACCCACCATATACCTTCCTCAAAACAGCCACCATACCTACCTATTATGGCATTTCCATAGCCATTCCGAGATATATTGCTATGCAACTTCCACCGTTCCAATTTATTATGACACATACCATCATTGTCATATTGATTTGCATGATCGTAAGATAGCTAGCATGATGTTTTCATGGCTTGTCCGTTTTTTGATGTCATTGCTACGCTAGATCAATGCACATCCCGTACACATAGGAGGCACTCATATAGAGTCATATGATGTTCTAGTATCGATTTGTAATTCTTGAGTTGTAAGTAAATAAAAGTGTGATGATCATCATTGTTAGAGCATTGTCCCATGTGAAGAAAGGATGATGAAAGCTATGATTCCCTCACAAGTTGGGATGAGTCTCCGGACTTTATAAAAAATAAAAGAGTCCAAAGAAGCCCAGATAAAAAAAAGAGGCCAAAGAAGCCCAAACAAAAAAATGAAAAAGAGAGAAGGGACAATGTTACTATCCCTTTTCCACACTTTTAATTCAAAGTAGCACCATGATCTTCATGATAGAGAGTCTCCTATTTTTTCACCTTCATATACTAGTGGGTATTTTTCATTATAAGAACTTGGCTTGTATATTCCAATGATGGGCTTCCTCAAATTGCCCTAGGTCCTCGTGAGCAAGCGAGTTGGATGCACACCCACTTAGTTACTTTTTGAGCTTTCATACACTTATAGCACTAGTGCATTCGTTGCATGGCAATCCCTACTCACTCACGTTGATATCTATTGATGGGCATCTCCATAGCCCATTAATATGCCTAGTTGATGTGAGACTTTCTCCTTCTTTTTGTCTTCTCCACAACCACCATATTCTATTCCACCTATAGTGCTATATCCATGGCTCATGCTCATGTATTGCGTGAAAGTTGAAAAAGTTTGAGAACATCAAAAGTATGAAACAATTGCTTGGCTTGTCATCAGGTTTTGCATGATAAAATACTTTGTGTGATGCAGATGGAGCATAGCCAGACCATATGATTTTTTAGGGATAACTTTCTTTGGCCATGTTATTTTGAGAAGACATGATTGCTTTACTAGTATGCTTGAAGTATTATTGTTTTTATGTCAATATTAAACTTTTATTTTGAATCTTATGGATCTGAATATTCATTCCATAATAAATAAAATTACATGGATAAATGTGTTAGGTAGCATTCCACACAAAAAGTTCTGTTTTTATCATTTACCTACTCGAGGATGAGTAGGAATTAAGCTTGGGGATGCTTGATACGTCTCCAACGTATCTATAATTTTTTATTGTTCCATGCTATTATATTATCTATTTTGGATGTTTTATATGCATTAATATGCTATTTTATATTATTTTTGGGACTAACTTATTAACCTAGAGCCCAATGCAAGTTTCTGCCTTTTCCTTGTTTTTGAGTTTTATAGAAAAGGAATATCAAACAGAGTCCAAACGGAATAAATCTTTCGCGATGATTTTTCTTGGACCAGATGACACCCAACATACTTGGGGAGAGGGCTAGAAGAGTCCTGAGGGAACCACAAGCCCTCAGGGTGGGCCCTAGTGATGACAACATGTACCTAGGGTATAGGGTCATAGGCCTGACCTAGACACCCTCCCCAAGGACATTGCCCTAAAGTCGGAAGCATTCAAGGCATAACATCATCCTCTTGACCAGAAGCATTCCACTCGGAAGATTCAATGTCACTCGACCGTACCATTAGTCACTCGACGACCAGAAGGTCTAAAGCCACTCTGAACGGCAACGGTCGGGCATTTACTTTATAGACTTAATGGTCATTCATGTCTTATTGTCGGCGCTACTAGTAACATCCCATCTTTATGTGCCTTAAACCATGCGTAACTGAGGGCCGGAGGGGTCTGGCGCACTCTATATAAGCCACCCCCCCTCCTCAGGGACAAGGGTTCGCACCCCCTGTAACTCCACACACATATAATCCAGTCGACCACCTCCGGGCATCGAGACGTAGGGCTATTACTTCCACCGCGAAGGGCCTGAACTCATAAACCTTGTGTGTACAACTTCACCATAGCCGGGATCTTGCCTCCTCATACCTACCCCCCATTCTACTGTTAGTCTTAGAACCACGATAGTTGGCACCCACCGTGGGGCAGGTGTCTTAGCGACATTTTGGCGAAGTTGCGATTTTTCCGATTCCCATCATCATGGTTTCCGATGGTGGATTGGCTAAGGGTCGCGAGATCCGTCTCGGCGCGCTCGTCTTCATCACCGACGACTCCGCCTGGCTTCAGGAAGCTCCCCTTGACGTCGAGATGCTCCCCGTCCGTACTGCGACACACTTTCACGCGTGCGTTCGCGGCGTCCTTCTCCGGCAGCCGTCGACCCGGTATCGGCCGACTCCCGTGGTGACCTCGCTCCCCGCTGTTCGCCGATGCAAGCGATCCGGTCGGTTACGGCTTGAGCGGTGGGTGAAACACGTGGTGGTTCGTCAGTCGGCCGCCCCACAAGTTGCGGCAATCGAGCCCGACGAAACTCTCTACGGCCTGTTCGACTAGCTCCATCAAGACCGCATCCGAGTGCAATAGCAGTGACCCTGCGGCTGAAGTCTTGATGGTCGACGGATCACGTAGTCCGCCTGGCTTCCGCCACAACGACGGCGGTGATGGTGGCGGCGATCCGTCACGCGTTCACGAGGAGTACTGCCCCGAACCCCTTTCTTCGCAGCAGAGGGAAGAGCTTCGCCACCGCCACATGGATGCGCTCCACATGCCCATCGTTGGGGAAACCTCCGAGGCTCGGGCATTGGAGGAGGCGTGCCTGGCCAATTTGGCTGAGCGCACTTGGCTGGAGAACCTTCGGCATGCACTCAACGGCGTGTTTCGGCAATGATTCCCGAGTCGGTCGGCGACAGCTTTTTTGCCTCAACCTCGGTATACCGCACTCCGATTCAAAATCTCACACCAAGGCCCAGAGAAGCGAGTCAATTCAGCCTTCCTAGTCGGAGGCTGGTTGGGGTTTGATGCAGATCCGGGCCTTACTCCAGGCAGCGGGAGAGTAGAACACAGAGGTGTCTCTGTCGCGGAATAGGATTCATAGCAGATCTGTGATGGCGAATCTGATTCGATCGGCCCACGGCCCAAGATCGCCCCGCGGCGTGAGGGATGTGGGCACCGGCAAGATCGGTATGTGGGGCGGAACCACAGCGATATGATCACCGACTTCGGCCGTGATGACCGTCGTCGAGTGCTCACACCTCGCCGAGGAGTGGATCGTACATGTGCCCGGCGATATGATGATGAGACCCGCCTGATGGCGGCGAAGAATACCAGGCAACCCAAGAGAGCCAGGCTTTGATGCGAGATCTATTCTCGTTCAAGGTCTAGTTGACAGGAACATAGCACACAGAGAGGGCCTTGACAGAGATCACCCGACTGGCAGCAGAGTTCATGTTTCAGGTCCAGAGTGTTTCAGCCGAGCCATCGGGGCCGCGGAGATTCCCCCCCAACTTCAGGTTGGCGACTGGAGTAAGCAAGTTCACTGGTGAGTCCAAGCCTGACACTTGGCTTGAGGATTACCGAGTGGCTATGCAGATTAGTGGCGGCAATGATGAAGTGGCAATGAAGCATCTTCCTCTGATGTTGGAAGGTTCTGCCAGAGCATGGTTGACTCAGTTAACACAAGAAAGTATATTCAGTTGGGAGGAACTTGCCCGAGTGTTTGTTAGAACTTTTGAGGGTACTTGCAAGCGGCCAGCAGGATTAACGGAATTGCAACATTGCGTGCAAAAACCGAATGAGACTCTGAGAGATTACATTCAGAAGTGGACAACTTTGCATCATAGAGTGGAAAATGTGTCCCAGCATCAAGCAGTTTGTGCCTTCAAGGAAGGCGTTAAGTATCGAGAACTGGTCCTGAAATTAGGTCGGACGGGAGGTAAGTCTCTGAATCGGATGATAAATAGCCACTCGGTACGCTAACGGAGAAGAAGAGGATCGACTCCGCAGTGGAAAGAGCAAACCAGTCGGTCAGGACATCGGTGGAGGCAATTCCAATCGGATATAGAAGCGTAAAGCCGAGCCTGCAGGACCTGGGGAAACTGCGGCGGTGATTCAAGGAAAGTTTAAAGGAAAACCTAAGGGGCCCTGGACCCCCAAGAAAGTGAAAGATCAATCCGGAAATGATGTGTTGGATTTACCATACCACATTCACACCAAGAAGGATGAAGAGGGTAATCTAATTTATCCTAAACATACCACTCGACAGTGTCGAGTTCTGATCCAGCAGTTCCGAGAGAAGCAACCCAATGAGAAGGAAAAGGAGTCGGACAAGGATGAGGACAAAGAGGAAGATGATGGTTTTCCCAATGTCAATTCTACCCTGGTGATTTTTGCTGATGTTGAGAGCAAAATTCGACTGGAAATGATAAACAGAGAAGTGAATATGGTTGCCCCGGCAACGACAACATACCTGAAGTGGTCGCAAACAGCTATCACAATCGACCTGTCTGATCATCCTGCTCTTATAGCCACTCCAGGGAGGCAAGCGTTGGTGGTCGACCCAGTCGTTGAGGGCACTCGATTGACCAAGTGTTGATGGATGGTGGTAGCGGTTTGAATATCCTTTACGCTGAAACCTTGAAGGGGATGGGCATTCCGATGTCCAAACTTAGTGAGAGCAACATGAGCTTTCACGGTGTCATCCCTGGCAAGAAGGTTGAATCACTCGGCCAGATAACCCTTGACGTGGTGTTCGGTGATTCAAAGAAGTACCGTAAGGAAAAAGTTGACATTTGAAGTAGTGGATTTCAGGTGCTTATCATGCTATTTTGGGAGGCCTGCATATGCACGCTTTATGGCTCGACCATGTTACGTGTATCTCAAATTGAAAATGCACGGTCCCGGAGGAGTGATCACGGTCACCGCAATTGGCGAGAAAGCGGAGAGGAATGCTTCGAAGGGTTCTAAAATTGCCGATCTGAAATGGCAGCAATTGAAATGTAAGAGTATCGTAAAAATGCAGATCCGAGTGATTTGTTGCGAGCCAAGAAGCTCGCCACAGATTACGCATTTTAGTCGTCCCGATGAAACAAAAGCCGATGCATATTCACCCGACCGATCCTAATGTCGCTTCCTCACGCATATCTCGACATCACTCGACAAAGAAATAGGAAGAAGCGCTCATCCAGTTCCTCCGTGAGAACTGGGACATCTTTGCATGGAAACCGTCTGACATGCTGGGTGTACCCAGGGGACTGGCTGAGCACCGTTTGCGAGTCGACCCGAAAGTGAAACCAGTCAAGGAACATCTTTGACGGTCCGCCGTACAGAAGAGAAAGGCAATTGGCGAGGAAGTGGCTTGGCTCCTGGCAGCTGAGTTCATCCGAGAGATTTACCACTCCTAGTGGCTCACCAATGTTGGCATGGTCCCCAAGAAGGACGACTCACTTCGTATGTGCATTGACTTCAAGCATATCAATCAGGCCTGCCTGAAAGATCATTTCCCTCTCCCCCGTATCGACCAAATCATCGACTCAACTGCGGGGTGTGAGCGTTTGTCTTTTCTGGACGCCTATTCCGGGTATCATCAGATCCGACTGTATGGACCCGATGAATAAAAACATCTTTCATCACTCCATTCGGGTGCTTTTGTTATGTCACCATGCCATTCGGTCTCAAGAACCCTGGTGCCACATTTATGAGGATGATTCAGAAGTGCCTGCTCACTCAAATCAGTCGGAATGTGAAAGCATATATGGATGACATTGTGGTCAAGTCGCGTAAAGGTTGACCTGGCGGCCGACCTCAATGAAACCTTTGCCAACCTGAGAAGGTATGATATCAAGCTTAATCTGTCGAAATGCACATTCGGAGTTCCAGAAGGAAAGTTACTCGGTTTCGTCATTTCCGAACGAGGGATCAACGCGAACCCAGAGAAAGTTGGGGCCTGTGACGCCCGGGTAATTAAGCTACAGTAATCCCCGCTAATGATGCCACGTCACCTCGGTTACTGTGGATAAACTCGCGATGGTTCGGAACCTAGTTCGAATTTCAAATTCAAAATCGAGCAAACAATAAAAGTTTCAAATATTAAAACTAAAATGTTCGAGAGGTGACATATAATGCATAGGTAATTATGGTGATGAAACCACATTCTTATAAAATGTTTAAATGCTCAAAGGTAAAAGAAAACAGTAGCTAAAACCATTATTAAATGCCTTTAGTATTTTGTAGAATATTAAACTATATTATTTAGGGATGAAACATTTTGTGGTTGTGGCATAATTTGTAAGAACAATTTAGGTGCCACTTTGGTATTTATTGAAACTAAAATAAATTGAAAGTTAAAAGAAAACAGGAAATAAATAAAAGGAAAAGGAAAACAAGAAGAAGAAGAAAAGAGAGAGACCCCCTCTCTATCACACGGCTACCAAGAAAGCATCGGTCCGCCAGCGCCCACCGCACCCCACCCCTCCTCCTTATCCCCACCAGGGAAACCCTAATCCCACACCCCCCACGTCGTCCACGCCCCGATCCAGATTGGATCGGGGACAAGCCCCCACCTCCCGCCTCTCCCCTTCCCCGGATCGGGGAGGAGGCAATTCCGCGCCGCCCGTCGCCCCCACCTCGCGCGGTGAAGGCCCACGCCTTGGGCGCCATCGCTTCGTCCTCCCTTTCCCCTCGTCTCCTCCCTTGGCCCCCGATCCAGATCGGGCTCGGCCCCACCGCCTACCCCCTGACCTCGTCGACGAACCCCGACACCGGCCCGACGCCATTGCGCCCGCCGTCGCGGGCTGCGCTACCTCCGCCTGCTGGCAGCGGGCCCTTCCCTTGGCGCCTCCCCGTCCCACGACCTCCGCGCCTCTCCCTCCGAGATCGGCCGCGCCCCTGCCTCGGGTCGTCGCCCACCCGTCGCCTCGCGGGCGTCGCCCGTCGTCACCGCCACCTCGTCGCGCGTCCCCATCCTCCTCGCCGGACCTCCCCCACCGGCCTGCCTCCTCGACGCAGACGACGTCCCCGTCCTCCTCCCCGCCGGCGCCATCGCGCCTCACCGCCGAACTCCCCTACCACGGGGTGAGGACCCCATCCCCTGCTACCTCTCCCCCGTTCATTGCTTGACCCCTGGCCGCCTCGGCTCGGCCCACGCCCATGTTGGCCGTCGTGGCACGCCGCGCCCACCAGCCTGACGCCTCGCCTCCCCTCGCGTGGTGGGCGCCTAGGCACGCCAGCACCCCCTATTATTCTTTGCCGGCGAGCCATGCCATGGTAGAACCTCGCCCATGTGTGGCAACCTCGTCCGCGCCCCCTTGATCCCGTTCGGTCAAGGGGCCGCCAGACGCCCTTTGGGTCTGCCCTTTTGAAATGGCAGCTAGGCCACTAGGGTCTATGACATGACAGGGCCCCATGCCCTGTTAAAATGAAAATGAAAATGAAATTAGTAAAATAAATAAATAAATAAATAATTAATTAGTGAATTAATTAAGTTAATTAATTTGGTTTAACTAAATTAATTAGAATTAGTTAACCTAATCAAGTAATTAAACTAATTATCCTGTTTAGTTAAACTTCAGACGTTGACAAATGGGACCCACATCGGAGTTGACGGTCGGCACCAGTCGGCGTTATTTCTTGGCGTCATCTTTGGCGTCGGCGAACACTATTCTGGATAATGTTGATTTAATTAATAATTAATAAATTAGAAAATGATTTAAAACTTTAAAAATTAATATAAAATAATCCGTAGCTTCGTATGAAAATATTTTCAACATGAGAGTTACTCGAGAACGGCGAGGCGAATCCGGATCACGCGGTCCGTTAAATCGCCACACACCCCTAACCTACTCGACCTGCAACTTTCCCCCTCGGCTCCTACTGAAAACCACGAAACAGGGAATACTTTCCGGATGTTTCCCATAACCGATACCACCTCATACCACGTTAGGGCACGCCTAGCATCTCTACTTGACATGTCATGCATCGATATGCATCTGTTTACTTGGTATTCATTGTTTCTTCCCCTCTTCTCTCCGGTAGACTACTGAGACCGGCAGCTGCTTCGGCCGATTCGACTACGGTGTTGTGACGACCCTCTCTCTTGCCCGGAGCAACCAGGCAAGCCCCCTTGATCACCGGATATCGCCTATTCTACTCTATATCTTGCTTGCATTAGAGTAGTGTAGCATATTCTTGCTTTTACATTATACCTATCCCGATGCATAGCCTTTGTCCTTGTTACTCATTTGTTACCTTACGCAATCCTATATGCTTAGTATAGGATGCTAGAACTTTCATCTGTGGCCCTACATTCTTGTCAAAATGCGCGTGCTATACTATCGGGCCGTGATCACTCGGGAGGTGATCACGGGTATATCTATACTTTATACATGATACATGTGGAGACTAAAATCGAATTAAATTTGGTGGAGCACCCATGAGTGGATCTTTGAGGAGGGCGGCAGGCGAGGTTGAGACCGCCTAGGAGAGAGGTGGGCCTGGCCTGTTCGGCGTTCGCGGATACTTAACACGCTTAACGAGATCTTGGTATTTGATCTGAGTTGGCTCTGAGCTTATACGCACTAACCATCTACTGGCGGGAGTAGTTATGGGTATCCCGGCGTCGTGGTATCGGTGAAGCACTTCATGACGCCTTGGCCGATCGAGGCGCGCTACCGCATTGGACCTGAACGCCACTAGGCTAGATGCGCTTCCGGCCGCGTGCATAGCGTGCAGGTGTGCTCGAGGCGATGGGCCCGGATCCTGCGGCGCTTAGGTTTAGACCGGCGTCTTGGCCTCTCTGTTGAGCCTAGGTAGGGCTGCGGCGTGTTGATCTTCAGCGGCGGGCATGACCCGAGGAAAGTGTGTCCGGCCAAATGGGATCAAGCGTGTTGGGTAAGTTGGTGCACCCTGCAGTGAAGTTAATCTATTGAATAGCCGTGATCTTGATGCAGGGGCGACTTGGAGTTGTACCTTGAGCTTATGACAACTAGAACCGGATACTTGATAAAACACACCCTTCCAAGTGCGGATACAACGGTGGTCGCTCTCTCTCGGGGATATGAGGAGGGATCGCCGGGTAGGATATTGCTATGTGATGTTACTTGGAGGACTTGGATCGTCCTCTTCTACATTGCAAGACGGGTGACCCGAAGCGTAGTCTTCGTTAAGACTAGCTATCCCTCTTATTACGGCATTCTGCGGTTTAGTCCACCGATATGGCCCTTTACACATATATCCATGCATATGTAGTGTAGCTCCTTGCTTGCGAGTACTTTGGATGAGTACTCACGGTTGCCTTGTTCCCCTTTTCCCCCTACCTCTACTCGATTGCTGCAACGGGCAGACGATGGAGCCTGTGAGCGACGCCACCGTCGATGGCGACTACTACTGCGGAGGTGCCTACTACTACGTGCAGCCCGGCAGCGACGACCGTGAGTAGCTTAGGAGGATCCTGGCAGGAGGCCTGCTCCTCTTCGATCTGTATCCCGGTTTGTGCTAGCCTTCTTAAGGCAAACTTGTTTAACTTATGTACGTACTCGGATATTGTTGCTTCGGCTGACTTCGTCTATGATCGAGCACTTGTATTCGAGCCCTCGAGGCCCACGGCTTGTATTATGATGCTTGTATGACTTATTTTATTTGTAGAGTTGTGTTGTGATATCTTCCGTGAGTCCACGATCTTGATCGTACACATTTGCGTGCATGATTAGTGTGCGATTGAATCGAGGCGTCTGAGATGATATCGAGAATCATTGCTGTAGGAACCCCTTCCACACTCCTTGGCCGAAGTCGAGTCTAGACTTTACAAAACTTTTACTAACATGGTTGTGCGGCCCATGGGCCCACGTCGCCATTTGGTGGTACTAGGATCTTTTACTCCTCGATCTTTACTGCGGGATTACGAACTCTCTTCTATTCGGGTTAAGCGATTTTGCTAAAAACAAAACTAACTTTAGGTTCTCGGAAGTACTTCCTCCGGAGAGCCCCTTATTGCGATGATAAATACGCTACACGGAAGACCACGAAGATACTCTCCATTGTTAACTCGAGAACTTGTGTTCATCGCGTTTGCAATTCCCCTTCCACCGTAAACCCTTATGGACAACTACTTGCAATTGTTATTCTTACCCTCACCCCCAGTTGGTCTTGTTATTACAAGATACCCTGAAAAACTTGTCGTTGTTTCGATAACCCTTTGAGCTTACTGTCGTGTTGTTCCTTGTCACCTGAATACCCCTACGGTTAATTCTCGCACTTATCGAGTATCCGCTCATCCCCAGTTGTTCATGCGTTTCACAAAAGTCTTCAAAATAAAATTCCATCTTCCGAAAATCCTCTAGAGCCTTTGGCTCTTGAAATTCTTAACTTGCTTGCATTATGGTTAATCCCATAAGTCTCGTAGTCTTAATGACATTCCTTGTCATTATCATTTTGAGTCTGTTGACTCAATATGTTTCTTGAATACGCATAATCATCATTGATCCTTATAAATTACTTTTCGGCTGAGCTGCCATTCTTTTAAGCTGGAATTGGTTCTCGACCAATCCAATTGTCGATTGATTGTACCCTAAGGCTATTCAACCTATCCATCCCTAATCGAGCATTGCTTGATCCCTTGATTTAAATCATAATTCCTTTGCATTTGACAATTGAGTTAGTCAGTTGTTTCTATAATTTGATCTCCTTGTACTCTTCTTCCTCTAGTTGAGTACCGATGCTCACGTCGAGATCCCTTGTGGACCACCGGATCCTTTGTTGGATTTTATCGACAACGCCCTTCATATTCAATAAACTTGTGAGCCTTTCTCGGATACATAATGCCTTTGGTAAATTGTATAAATACGCTTTCTCAACCATGCTACGCCCTCGAGCTTGAGTTAATTACTTCTAAAAGATTACGGTATATGATTCTAAGATGCCCCGATGGGTTGAACCTATGCCTTCCTTAATATGTGTGAACTTCGAAAGTTTTCACGAGTCGTACTCTTACGGTATTTTGCGGATAAAATTTCAACGCTATAACTTCATCGAAAGCGAAGTGAATGAAAGGGTATGCATTGGAGAAGTGGGAGTCGACCTTGAACTTTGTGTTCATGCTCATGGACGTGATGTATATCCTATCATGGAAGCTTCTTGTAACAATAACTATTTCCTTGATAACTAACATATGGTATACGTGAATTGATCCCTTGCAACCGTGGTTCCGACCATGATTGTTCTTCTTTGATCTCATTTCTCGGACAAGTTAAAACAATTGTCTCATATGGATCAATACACCAGTCCAACCTTTACTTTGATCTTGTGTCGAGTATTACCCCCCTGGTATCTCGGGATTATCATGGAACTGCATAACTTCTTATGAGTTCTTCATCAAGTGCTACCTTCCCACTGATTCCAATTTTTCACGGGCTCTGAGTTAATAAACACTCAAAGACACCGATAACGGAACCGAGTCCGCTTTTCGGTTCAACAACTCTTCAAGAAGCTTCTATAAGTGCGAGTTTGTACCCGATCACGCCATTCCTAGCCTGTTTGGCTATATCATTGTCGTGATGATTTTAAGCTGTGCTACGGTCCTTCTTCTCGGAGCACAATTATCGACGATGAACTAACCTTACGTCGATCCTCATCGTCATATCATTTCGCCTTGAACAACAAGCTTGGTTTCGAGTTTGTGTACGTACCCTTGGTTCCAATAACCTTTCACTTCATCATTACTTTGACTTGATGTCGCCATCGCCGATCGATTACATCTTGGAATCTCGACAAAGTGTGTCGTGATCATCATCAATCTTATGAGCTCTTCGGGATGTCAAATGAGTTCATGATGAGAAATACCATCCTTGCCCTCGAGGAATTGTATTATCATCGACCACTTTATTGCCTTCCCACCAACACAAGCTTGTTCATGTTTGGTGTTATACCTTGAGTTCCTTGCTATCCAAAGCAATTATTCTTCTTTACCTTGGAGTATTACCATCCTTTATGTCAAGAATGTTACGAGATTTGTTCCACCTCTTGAGAATTCTTGACATAGAAATACTTCTCACCATCGTCATTCTTTCTTGGTCCCGTGTTAATTCCAACAAGTGAACGGTGTTGTTTGGATTCCTTCCTTCTAGCTACCCTATTTTTTGAAGTTAATGGTCGACAGTTCATTCTTAGGCTATTTGATTATTGAATCACCATTCTGACATTGGTCGTGCAACCCAACCCATATTTGAGCGCAACTTTCAACCAATGTTTAATTGTGTATATGTTGTCCTCGAGCATACTTCCTTATATTATTTGCTCTGACAAATGTTATCTCCTTGTTCACTTAATTGTGGAAATCCATCTTTTGGGAATCTCGGTGAATTGCCGTTGGGTTCACCAGACACCTCCTTGTCCTCTCCTTGGGTTAATGATGGACTCTTGTTAGCGAAATCACTTCATAGTTCATTTCACGAGAATCTTACAATGTCATCTCGTCAATTTGCATTGCACCTTTTCTTCTCGGGTATCCTAAGTCCGAGGTATCCGACACCAATCGGATCTGAATCTCGGTCGAGATATGATGGTTGGGACAACTTTCAAGAGTTATGATGTTGATCCTTTGATGACGGTAACATGATGTCATGCCTAGCACCCCCATTGGAGGACCTATCATTATAGATTCCTTTTCAAAGAAGGTTATCCATTCATCCATGAGGGATTGTATCTTTGGTTCTACAAGTTATTCCTGATGGACCCTTCCTATATCCAAAGTCTGACCTTTGCTTGAAGACCATGTCAATGCTATCTCGAAGCATGTCTTTGGTACTCTGGTTTTCAACAAGACCATTCGAAGCCCAATGCTAAATGTTTCCTGCTCAATTATCCAAACACCGATGTGTGGGTAATGTCATGAAAATTCTCTCCCCTACCTAAAGAGTTTTCTAAATTATATCCTGTCATGGATATCATGCTCTGCTTATCCTTGGGAAGGATATACCCCACGAAATATGTGTTTAAACACATTTTCCTTTCCATTGTTACATTTAACCTAATGATCACATTTTCCTTTCCATGGGTCTATTGACCTTTCACCGTGATCTATATAATCTAAGCGATGATAATCCCAGCTTAGGTAAGCACCTCGTTGTACCACTCTGTAAGTAAGACCCTATTACTATTGTTGATGACATTAGGTAACCATCGATGGGCGAGAACTTTGCCTATTGGTCCGCCTCGTTTAACGAAAGCGGGAAAATGGTTCTCTTCGTCCCTCGCCCTTGGTACCTATGTTGTTGCCGACATGACCCTCGAGACTCTCCTCGACATGCCTTGCTTACATGATCGTGCAAGATGTCACCGACCTTCCTACTTTTAACCACATGGTGGGCCCATAACCTGATTTCACGGATCGAAACTGACTCTCCTGTACACCCCTGTTGCCCAAGTTATTCCTCGTGCTTGACTTCGTATGTAATTCACGGGTCACCTTCCTAGTAATCTATTACATTATCAAACACAAAACTTATTACCATTACTCTGGACCCTTTACACTTTGTTTCGGGCATCGAATGGTTGCCTACCGCTCGAAACTTCTCATGGTACCTTCTTACTTTGCTCTCGATATTTTCTTAAGTTCCGATTCGAGAGTTACTTTCCGCCACCTTCCTCGATGTTAGCTACGGATAGTCAACCTTGCGAGAGGTTCGTTACTGCCGGAATAACCCTTACCTATTAAATGAAATGCGTTGGAGTTCGAGAAAAGGGCGGCATCACCATGATGACACAGGCAGGAGAAATGAAGATGTCAAGGTAAAGGATCGACCTCTTCAAGAAGATCAACCAAGGAGAGAAGATTCGTTAGGATTTCGTAAGCAGGACCTTTCCCCTTACTCCCCTCTTAAATCTCGGGACGAGATTTCTTGTAATCAGAGGAGAATTGTGGCCTTGGGTAATTAAGCTCTGATAATCCCGCTAATGATGCCCACGTCACCTCGGTTCTTGTGGATAAACTTCGCGATGGTTCGAACCTAGTTGAATTTGAAATTCAAAATCGAGCAAACAATAAGAGTTTCAAATATTAAAACTAAAATGTTCGAGAGGTGACATATAATGCATAGGTAATTATGGTGATGAAACCACATTCTTATAAAATGTTTAAATGCTCAAAGGTAAAGAAAACAGTAGCTAAAACCATTATTAAATGCCTTTCGTATTTTGTAGAATATTAAACTATATTATTTAGGGATGAAACATTTTGTGGTTGTGGCATAATTTGTAAGAACAATTTAGGTGCCACTTTGGTATTTATTGAAACTAAAATAAATTGGAAGTTAAAAGAAAACAGGAAATAAATAAAGGAAAAGGAAAACAAGAAGAAGAAGAAAAAGAGAGACCCATTTGGGCCCGGCCACTACCAGGCCATCGCCGCCCAAAGCCGAGCCCACCCCACCCTCCTCCTTATCCCCACCAGTGGGAAACCCTAATCCCCACACCCCCCACGTCGTCCCGCCCCCGATCCAGTTGGATGGGGACAAGCTCCCCCACCTCCCACGCCTCTCTCCCTTTTCCCTGGATCGGGAGGAGAGCGATTCAGCATACCACCGTCGCCCCACCTGGCCGTATGAAGGCCACCCCACGCCGGCGCCGCCAGCTCCTTCGTGCTCCCCTTTCCCCTCGTCTCCTCCTTGGCCCGATCCAGATCGGGCTCGCCCCGCCGCCTACCCCTGACCTCGTCGCGAACCCGACACCGGCCCGGCCCAGCGCCGCCCATTGTCGCCGGGCTGCGCCCGCCTCGCCACCGCCTTGCCTTGACGGGGCCCTTCCCAGCCGGCGCCCCTCCGTCCCACGACCTCCGCGCCTCTCCCTCCAGAGATCGGCCTTGGCGCCCTGCCTCGGGTGCGTCGCTCACCCGTCGCCTCGCGGCGTCGCCCGTCGTCACCGCCACCTCGTCGCGCGTCCCCATCCTCCTCGCCGGACCTCCCTCACGGCCTGCCTCCTCGGCAAGCAGCGTCCCGTCCTCCTCCCGCCTTGGCGCCATCGTGCCTCACCGCGAACTCCCCTACAGGGGTGAGGACCCCATCCCCTGCTACCCTCTCCCCCCCCCGTTCAGCTGCTGACCCACAGCGCCTCGGCTCGGCCCAGCGCCCATGGCAGCCGTCGTGTGCCGCCAGCCGGGCAACACGACCTGGCCGGCCTCGCCTCCCCTCGCGTGGTGGGCACCTAAACGCGCCCGCACCCCCGATTCTTTGCCCGGCGAGCCAGCATGGCCTCGGGAGCTCGCGCCGTGGCAACCGTCGTCACTTGGCGCCCCCTCGCCAGTCCCGTTCGGCCGGGCGCCCGGCGCACGCCCTTTGCCCGTTACGCCCGCACCCGTCGCCCGCTAGGCCACTAGGGTCTATGACACCGGGGCCCCATGCCCCTGTTAAAATGAAAATGAAAATGAAATTAGTAAAATAATTAATTAATTAATTATTGAATTAATTAAGTTAATTAATTTGGTTTAACTAAATTAATTAGAATTAGTTAACCTAATCAAGTAATTAAACTAATTATCTGTTTAGTTAAACTCAGGGCGTTGACAAATGGGACCCACTGTCAGTTGACGGTCGGCAGTCAGCGTTATTCTTGACGTCATCTTGGCGTCGGCGAACACTATTATGGATAATGTTGATTTAATTAATAATTAATAAATTAGAAAATGATTTAAAACTTTAAAAATTAATATAAAATAATCCGTAGCTCGGATGAAAATATTTTCAACATGAGAGTTACTCGAGCGGCGAGGCGAATCCGGATCGCGATCCGTTAAATCCGCCACACACCTAACCTATCGAACCTGCAACTTTCCCCTCGGCTCCTACGCTGAAAACCACGAAACACCGGGAATACTTTCCGGATGTTCCCCATAACCAGTACCACCTCATACCACGTTAGAACGCCTAGCATCTCTACTTGACATGTCATGCATCGATATGCATCTGTTTACTTGGTATTCATTGTTTCTTCCCCTCTTCTCTCCGGTAGACTACGAGACCAAGCCTTTCTTGGCCCGGTTCGACTACGGTGTTGGCGACCCTCTCTCTTGCCGTGAGCAACTGTGCAAGCCCCCCTTGATCACCGAGATATCGCCTATTCTACTCTATACTGCTTGCATTAGAGTAGTGTAGCATGTTCTTGCTTTACTGTTATACCTATCACGATGCATAGCTTTGTCCTTGTTACTCTGTTGTTACCTTACACGCAATCCTATATGCTTATTATAGGATGCTAGAACTTTCATCTGTGTCCCTACATTCTTGTCCTTCTGCAGTTCTATACTATCGGGCCATTATCACTCGGGAGGTGATCACGGGTATTTACTATACTTTATACATGATACATGAGGAGACTAAAGTCGAATTACATTTGGTGGAGCACCATGAGTGGATCTTTGAGGCGGCTGACAGGGCAGAGTTGAGACCGCCTAGGAGAGAGGTGGGCTGGCCTGTTCGGCGTTAGTGGATACTTAACACGCTTAACGAGATCTTGGTATTTGATCTGAGGTTAGCTCTGAGCTTATCTTGCACTAACCATCTACGGGGGAGTAGTTATGGGTATCCGGCGTCGTGGTATCGGTAAAGCTTGCCGTGGCACTTGACGCCAAGCGGCCTGCGTCGGATTGGACTGAGCCACTAGGCTAGGTGCGCTTCGGCCGCGTGCGCAAGGTGCAGGTGTGCTTTCGAAGGCGATGGGCCCAGATCCTGCGGCGCTTAGGTTTAGACCGGCGTCTTTGGCCTCTGTTGAGCCTAGGTAGGGCTGCGGCGTGTTGATCTTCAGCGGCGGGCATGACCAGGAAAGTGTGTCCGGCCAAATGGGATCAAGCGTGTTGGGTAAGTTGGTGCACCCCTGCAGTGAAGTTAATCTATTGAATAGCCGTGATCTTGATGCAGAGACGACTTGGAGTTGTACCTTGAGCTTATGACAACTAGAACCGGATACTTGATAAAACACACCCTTCCAAGTGCGAGATACAACCGGTGGTCGCTCTCTCTCGGGGATATGAGGAGGGATCGCGGGTAGGATTATTGCTATGTGATGTTACTTGGAGGACTTGGATCGTCCTCTTCTACATTGCAAGGCGGTGACGAGCGTAGTCTTCGTTAAGACTAGCTATCCTCTTATTACGGCATTCTGCGATTCAGTCCTTGATATGGCCCTTTACACATATATCCATGCATATGTAGTGTAGCTTCTTGCTTGCGAGTACTTTGGATGAGTACTCACGGTTGCCTTGTTCCCCTTTTCCCCTACCTCTACTCGATTCTGCAGCAGGGCGATGGAGCCGGGGCGACGCCACCGTCGATGGCGACTACTACTGCGGAGGTGCCTACTACTACGTGCAGCCCGGCGGCGACGACCAGGAGTAGCTTAGGAGGATCCTGCAGGGGAGGCTGCTCCTCTTCGATCTGTATCCCGGTTTGTGCTAGCCTTCTTAAGGCAAACTTGTTTAACTTATATACGTACTCAGGATATTGTTGCTTCCGTGACTTCGTCTATGATCGAGCACTTGTATTCGAGCCCTCGAGGCCCTGGCTTGTATTATGATGCTTGTATGACTTATTTTATTTGTAGAGTTGTGTTGTGATATCTTCCCGTGAGTCCCTGATCTTGATCGTACACATTTGCGTGCATGATTAGTGTACGATTGAATCGGGGGCGTCACAGGGCCATACTCCGGATGAAATGCCCTATGCGTGTGCATGACGTTCAGAATCTTACTGGTTGTTTGGCCGCCTTGAGTCGATTCATATCTACGCCTCGGTGAAAAGGCATTGCGTCTTCTTGTTGATGAAGATATCGATAAGTTCGAGTGGACTCTGAAGCTGATGCGGCGTTTGCGAGCTCAAAGACCTGCTTTCCACTAGCGGTGCTTGCTGCCCCAATCAACAAAGAGCCTTCTTGCTTTATGTACAGCCTTTGGACAAGTTGTCGGTCACGATTACTCACGCAGTCGGCCGGGAAGAAGAAGGAAAAGCCTATAAAGTTGAGCGCCCAGTGTACTATAATTCTGAAGTCTTGACTCCGTCCAAGCAGAGATATCCGCATTATGAGAAGCTGTTTATGGAATTTACATGACCACGAAGAAGGTTGCGCATTATTTTTCAGATCATTCCGTTAGTCGTCAGCGACGCACCATTGTAAGAAATTCTGAACAACAGAGATGCAACTGGTCGAGTGGCAAAGTGGGCGATTGAACTCCTTCCATTGGATATCAAGTTTGAGGCAAAGAAAGCTATCGAGTCCCAAGCAATAGCAAATTTCCTCGTAAGTGGGTTGAGCGGCAACAACCGACTTCGATTCACTTGGAGCATTGGACCATGTTCTTTAGCGGATCCAAGATGTTGAATAGTTACGGTCTTTGGGGTGGTATTGGTATCCCCCGAGGAGACAGGCTCATCTATGTTCTTCAGATTCATTTCGATTCCTCCAACAATGAGGCTGAATACGAAGTTGTTCTGTATGGGTTGCGTATGGCCATTTCACTCGGCGTCCATCGCCTAATGGTATAGGCGACCCAGATTTGGTGGTTAATCAAATAATGAAGGAGTGGGACATCAGGAGCCCGGCTATGGTAGCTATTATGTCACGATGAGAAAGTTAGAGAAGAAGTTTGAGGGTTAGAGCTCCATCATATACCCCGGTGAAAAATCAAGCAACTGATGATTTGGCAAAGATAGGTTCCAAGCGTGAGCCTATTCGATAATGTGTTCTTGGAGCATCTTCACACGCCGTCTGTCCAAGAGGATCCCTTCACGGAGGATCCCCACGACCTAAGAGTCCTCTTGATCATTGAAGTCGAAATCCGGCCGTGGTCGACTTGGTCATGGAAGTTTTGGTCGTCATACCCGATTAGACAAGTGCCGTACATTGCATATATTCTCGGAAAGAGCTCCCGGAGGATGAAGAAGAGGCCCATCAGATTGTCCGCCGATCTAAAGCTTTCACGATAATGGGTGGACAACTTTCTGACAGAAAAGTGTTACGGAGTCGCTCGGAAGTGCATAACACGGAAGAAGGTCGAGTGATCCTCAACGACATCCACTCGGGGACCTGTGGTCACCATCGTCCTCTCGGACCATTGTGGCCAAAGCATACCGGCCCAGGGGTTTTATTGGCCTGGCGAATGAAATGGCAAAAGACATAGTCAACAAATGTGAAGGTTGCAGTTCTACTCAACATGTCTCACAAGCTTTGCATCAATACGAAGACCATTCCGCTTTCGTCGGCCCTTTCTTGCAGGGGATTAGATATGGTTGGACCTCACGAGGCCCGGTAGGGCGGCTTCACTCATGTGCTCATAGCGATCGACAAGTTCACCAAATGGATTGAAGCCAAACCTATCAAAAACCTAGAAGCGATGCTGTATCGGCTTCATCGAGAGAGTTAACATTCAGATATGGTGTTCCGCGGCATCATCGCGATAATGGGTCGAACTTGATTACGATGAGTTCGAGCCTTCTGCGCTTCCCAAGGCACTTTCAGTCGACTATGCTTGATCGCCCATTCGGTCGAATGGACAAAATTTGAAAGAGCAAGCGGATTGATTCTCAAAGGACTGAAACCCCGATTGATGCGTGACCTCAAGCATGCGATGGCGCTTTGGGTCGATGAACTTCCATCGATGCTTTGGGGATGAGGACAACTCCTAATCCGTCAACTGGCGAACTCCATTCTTCTTAGTCTATGGGGCTGAAGCTGTGCTTAGGTGACTTGCTTCACAATGCACCTCAGTCGAACTTTTCTCGGAAGATGAAGCGAGCAGGGCTCGGCAAGATGCAGTTTATCTCTGGAAGAGGAAAGAGAGATGGCCCTAATCCGATCGACCATTTATCAGCCAAGACACTGCGTCGATTCCACGCCCGAAAGCGTGAGGGGTCGAGCATTTCAAGAGGGAGACTTGGTTCTTCAAGTGGATCAGCAGAAACCACACAAGCTCGCTCCTGCTTGGGAAGGCCCATTCATTGTCACCAAAGTGCTCCACAACGGAGCATATCACCTCTACAATGTCGAGCACAATAAAGATGAGCCACACGCTTGTGATGCGGAGCTGCTCCGCCCCTTTTATACTTAAGCATTCAGACTATTGAGATGTAATAAGAAATACCTTCTAGTTCGATTATCAAAGACACAGTTTTACAGTCTCCTAAATGATTGTTGTTCCTTTGTTATGTGTTCTAAATCCCCCAGTGGGTGCCTTAGCTTAGCTGTGAACCCGTTTCGCCTAAGTCCCAAAAAAGAAAATCCTCCCGAGTGAAGAGTAAGCCTCTCACTCGGAGGCTTAGCTGCGAATCCGTTTCGCCTAAGTTTAAAAAAAAATCCTACCGAGTGGTGAGCAACCCTCTCACTCGGGGGCTTAGATGCATGCCAGTACTCGCCTAAGTTAGAAAACTCCTACCGTGTGGTGAGCCAGCCTCTCACTTTCGGGGCTTAGCTTCTGATCGATTACTAGCCTAAGTTTGAAAAAATCCTCACCGAGTGGTGAGAAAGCCTCTCACTCGGGGGCTTAGTTGCAGTCCAGTACTCGCCTAAGTTTGAAAAAAATCCTACCGAGTGGTGAGCAAGCCTCTCACTTGGGGGCTTTAGTTGCAGTCCAGCACTCGCCTAAGTTTGAAAAAATCCTACCGAGTGGTGAGCAAGCCTCTCTCTCGGGGGCTTAGCTGCAGTCCAGTACTCGCCTAAGTTTGAAAAAATCGTACCGAGTGGTGAGCGAGCCTCTCACTCGGGGGCTTAGCTACAATCCAGCACTCACCTAAGTTTGAAAAAATCCTACCGAGTGGTGATCAACCCTCTCACTCGGGGGGCTTAGGCTGTAGTCGATGCTAGCCTAAGTTTGAAAAATCCCACCAGTGAAGAGCAACCCTCTCACTCGGGGCAGAGCTATAGTCCGATGCTCGCCTAAGTTTGAAAAATCCCACCGGTGAAGAGCAACCCTCTCACTCGGGGGCTTAAGCTAGATCGATATAGCCTAAGTTTGAAAAATCCCACCGAGTGAAGAGCAACCCTCTCACTCGAGGGCTTAGCCTGATCCGATGCTAAGCCTAAGTTTGAAAAATCCCACCGAGTGAAGAGCAACCCTCTCACTCGGAGGCTTAGCTGCAGTCCATTACTCGCCTAAGATTGAAGTACATCCCGATCCGCAAGGACGACGAGGTGTACGTCAACTGCGACCTTCTCCTCAGAGCTGCGCCATAAGTACAATGTGTGCTCCATCCCGATCCGCAAGGACGACGAGGTGTAGGTCGACTACGACCTTCTCCTCAAAGCTACGCCATAAGTACAATGTGTGCTCCATCCCGATCCGCAAGGACGACGAGGTGTAGGTCGACTGCGACCTTCTCCTCAGAGCTGCGTCATAAATACAATGTGTGCTCCATCCTGATCCACAAGGACCACGAGGTGCAGGTCGACTGCCACCTTCTCCTAGGAGCTGCATCACAAATACAAAGACTATTCGGAGTGAAGAAACAAGTTCCACTCGAAGGCAAACACCAGCATATTCAAAGAAAAACCAAGTTCAGATAAATCCTAAGGTTCCAGACCACGGATTAAAGTACTCAGGCATCAGGCCCGAAGGAGTTTTACGTTTAAAAAATCACTCGGCATTCCGAGGCAAATTTAAGGCAAGGCGTAAAGTCTGTTCACTCCACAGGAGGAGGGCTAGCTGGCTCGACGAACTTGTCCAGGTCGATTCCGTCAGCGTTCCGAGTGGCAACAACAATGAAAGTTTCCATGAAGGATTGGAAGTCGTGTTTCTTGGTATTGGCGACCTTGATTGCTGCTAGCTTCTCTTCTCGTGCTTCCTTGTAGTGGACACGAACCAGAGACAGAGCCACGTTAGCACCGCAGTGAGCAGAAGACTTCTTCCATTCCTGCACCCGACCGGGGACCTCGTTGAGTCGAGCCATCAGAGACTCGAGGTCATTTTGGAGTGTCGCCCTTGGCCAGAGTCGCAACTTTCAGACGAGCAAGGTAGTCGACAACACCAGTGACACGGGATTCCAGTCGGAGCACGTTCATGGCAGCTTCGTCCTTCACCGGAGAGAGGATGGGGTCCAAGCTTGTCTCGACTCGCCCAGTCTCTTCCTCAAAGTTCTGGCAAAATTCTGCACACGCAATACAACGATGAGTCAATGGTTATATATCGAGTCAACAGCAACAAGTCAGTCGGACATGGGAAAGCACCTTCAAGCATGACGAACAACTTCTTGGCAAGACCTCCCAGATAATTCACCAAGTCATCTCTCTTGCGGGCGATGTCTTCCACTTTGTCAGTCAGGGCCCTCTTGTCCTTCTTCAGACGAGTCGCCTCCTTGTTAGCTTCGTCCAGGGCAGTCTTCAACTTGGCGTTCTCTTCTTCCGGTTCTGGTGAAGCAAGCTTACGGTCGGTAGTGCGGTTTTCTCTTCCGCATATACATGCATTGCAAGGTCCAGATCCTTCTTCATGAGCACTGGTTCATTGTTTACGAAAAAATAACACTTGGTTTAGAGCAAGGAAATAAAACTCGGTTCAGAAAAAAATCAGTCGACAAAATTTTCATACCAGCAGCTTCATCCTTGGCCTTCTGCAAGTTCGTCTTGGCTAGCTCCAGATCGAGATTGAGCTGAATCGCTTACACTCGAGTCGACAAAACGAGCTCCAAGTTCACAAGATTTCTGTAACCAAAGGACAGTTAGTCGACAAATGAAAAGATTGGTTACTTCAAAACAATAGAGTGATAAATTCAACAAGTTCTAAGACTACTGCCGAATCAAAACATCCAATGGTAGTCTCGGGGACTACACCCGGTGGGTGCACTTAGCGTGCCCCCACCGGTCCAGTTTCCACTCGACACGGTCTGCCCAGGCCGAGTGTAAAAAAAAGAGAGGAAAGTTGTTCTCAGACCACAGTCGACTACGGTCTCGGGGACTACACCCAGTGGGTGCACTCAGCGTGCCCCCATGATAACCCACACGTATAGGGGATCGCAACAGTTTTCGAGGGTAGAGTATTCAACCCAAATTTATTGATTCGACACAAGGGGAACCAAAGAATATTCTCAAGTATTAGCAGTTGAGTTGTCAATTCAACCACACCTGGATAACTTAGTATACGCATCAAAGTGTTTAGTAGCAAAGTAGTATGATAGTAGTGGTAGCGGTAGCAAAATGTGATAGCAAAAGTAATATTTTTGGTGTTTTGTAGTGATTGTAACTTGATAGCAACGGAAAAGTAAATAAGCGAAGAACAATATGTGAAAAGCTCGTAAGCATTGGATTGGTGATGGAGAATTATGCCGGATGCGGTTCATCATGTAACAATCATAACATAGGGTGACACAGAACTAGCTCCAATTCATCAATGTAATGTAGGCATGTATTCCAAATATAGTCATACGGGCTTATGGAAAAGAACTTGCATGACATCTTTTGTCCTACCCTCCCGTGGCAGCGGGGTCCTAATGGAAACTAAGGGATATTAAGGCCTCCTTTTATAGAGTATCGTAACAAAGCATTAGCACATAGTGAATACATGAACTCCTCAAACTATGGTCATCACCGGGAGTGGTCCCGATTATTGTCACTTCGGGGTTGCCCGATCATAAAACATAGTAGGTGACTATAGAATTGCAAGATAGGATCAAGAACTCATATATATTCATGAAAACATAATAGGTTCAGATCTGAAATCATGGCACTCGGGCCCTAGTGACAAGCATAAGCATAGCAAAGTCATAGCAACATCAATCTCGTAACATAGTGGATACTAGGGATCAAACCCTAACAAAACTAACTCGATTACATGATAGATCTCATCCAACCCATCACCGCCCAAAGCAAGCCTAAGATGGAATTACTCACGCCTGACGGTGAGCATCATGAAATTGGTGATGGAGGATGGTTGATGATGACGATGGCGACGAATCCCCCTCTCCAGAGCCCCGAACGGACTCCAGATCAGCCCTCCCGAGAGGTTTTAGGGCTTCGCGGCAGCTCCGTTTCGTAAAACACGATGAATCCTTCTCTCGGAATTTTTTCTTTCCGAAAGTGAATATATGGAGTTGGAGTTGAGGTCAGTGGAGCGTCAGGGGGCCCACGAGGTAGGGGGCACACCCTAGGGGGGCAGGCGCGACCCCCACCCTCGTGGGCAGGGTGTGGGCCCCCTGACGTGGATTTTTCTTCGATATTTTTCTTATTTTCCGAATAGATGTTAGTGGAGTTTCAGGTCATTAAAGAACTTTTGTTTACGCACATAAATAACACCATGGAATGTCTGCTTTGAAAACAGCGTCGGTCGGGTTAGTTCCATTCAAATCATGCAAGTTAGAGTCCAAAACAAGGGCAAAAGTGTTTGGAAAAGTAGATACGACGAAGACGTATCAACTCCCCCAAGCTTAAACCTTTGCTTGTCCTCAAGCAATTCAGTTGATAAACTGAAAGTAAAGAAAAACTTTTACAAACTCTATTTGCTCTTGTTGTTGTAAATATGTAAAGCCAGCACTCAAGTTTTCAGCAAAGATTATGACTAACCACATTCACAATAACTCTTAGGTCTCATGTTTACTCATATCAATAGCATAATCAACTAGCGAGTCATAATAATAAATCTCGGATGACAACACTTTCTCAAAACAATCATGATATGATATAATAAGATGGTATCTCGCTAGCCCTTTCTGAGACCGCAAAACATAAATACAGAGCACCTTTAAAGATCAAGGATGTAACATCCCAAATTTTCAATTTGGAATGTTATACATTAGATCATCTTTGCATATCATATTTTATTGCATTTTGATTGATCCTAGAAATTCCATGGCCCAAGGACCTCTGAGAGAGAATTGGGGATTTCGTTATTTTCATATTTGAGTTTTTCTCGAATTATGAAAAGAGGATCGTTTGATTTTAATTATATTTCTCTAAAATATTTATTTTATTAAAAATAAAAGAGAGAGGATAAAATGACTTCCTCAAAATAAAGAAATATCAGAGATTTAATATTAAAATGAAATAATATTTTTATTCGGAGTTTTATCGCTATTTTATTTGAATTAGGAAAATATGCGTTTTTCAAAATTGCATTTTAGGCTCAAATAAATTTTCAACTTGTCCGGATTATTTTTAGAGGACGGGGAAAATTTATTTCGGGATTTTTGGAGTCCGTTTAGTATCTCTTTTCTTACTTTTATTGCACGTCCGAATTATTTAAAAAAACGCGCAACCGACTTAGGGCCGTATTCGGCCAGGACTTCTCGGGCCGGCCTCCTTATAAGCCGCGCAGCCCGTTAAGCCCCACCAGCCGAACCCTAACCCTAAGCGCTGCACGCCAGCCTTCTGCCGCCGCGCCGCCCGTGCCTGCGCCACCACACCGTCGCCCAGCCACCGCCGCCCAGCGCCGCCGCCCACGCCGACCCACCGCCTCGCCGAACCCGCCCGCCACGCCGCCGGACCCATGACCCGAGGTAGCTGCCTCGGTTTTTCGCGAGAAAACCGTTTGGTTTTTTTCGAAAACCCTAGATCTGTTTTTTATTAGATCCGGTTCGGGTTTATTTTTTTCCGGTTTAGTTATTTAGCGGACGTTAAATCCGACGTTCGTTTTACTGAACGGTTTTCAACATTGTTGCATGAGCAATGACGTTCGTTCGTTAGCTTTGTTCGTCAGTTTTTCTTTTTCTCGGATTCTCCGCGATTATTTTCGATCGCGATTTCTGATCCAATTTTCTGATCGCGATTTCTTTCAGTTTATTGGAATTCAAGCGCCTAGAGTTTCGTCTCGAAACATTCTTTCCGTTTAACCAACTTAAACACGTTTTTGCTACTGTAAAATTTGACTTTAGTCCAGAATAGTAAACGAAGCTTGTTTCTTTCGCCGTTTGAGTTTTGTTGCTTTGTTTGATTTGATTCTTTTTGCAAACGGAGTTCTTAAGTTGAACTTTACGGTTAGATCTCTTATTTGAGTTTTACCGTGCCCTTGCTTGATTGCTTATTGTATGCTTGTTTGTTTGCGATAGAGTACGGTCTGAGCGTGCTACTAGAGACTCTAGGTTTCGGCGGATCATCGACAAGGCAAGTAACACTTTGATCATACCTATTACTACCCAGTTTTATTGCATTAGATCACTCCTCAAACAATTGCATGGTTAGGTTCTGAATTAAATTGTGGGATTGGGAGGTAGATGAGGTAGTACCTATTCACTTGTTTATTATCAAACCCTGGGAGTTACTTTTACGATGCTTATATTGCTATGCTATGCTCGTAGACGTGGATTGGGTTTGAGTGTATTTCATGACAGATCTGAGATTGTTAATTAATGGTTAACTTAAAGGTGGCAACTTTAATACACATCTGGGTGGATTGAGGCACACAGGGAATTCCGATGATTGCACTGTATTTTGGAAATCCCGGGGGACCGTGTGATTCTCCTATGGACCGCCACCCAGGCTCAAAGGGATCATAAGATTATTCATACTGGAAACTTCCATGTGCAGCCACAAACTATTATGGGCTCTAGCGTAGTTGATTAAGTTGTGTGAACTCTTACAGTGGTAGACTAGCAGATGTAGGGGATGTAGGTGTGCCGGTCTACCCATCGTAAGGTGCTAACGCTTCTGAAAGACTGTGTCTCGGTCATCCGTTTCTCAAACACCATGTAGTACGAGAAATCCAACGGAGGAGATCGAGTCTTGTGGGGAAAAGTGCACAAACCTCTGCAGAGTGTACAAACTAATCATGGTTAGCCGTGTCCCCGGTTATGGACAATTTGAGTATCTAGTTCTTGGATTATCATGTGGATCTCATCACTCTTAATATAATTTGATTGGGTTTAATGATGATGCTTACTTGGGATTGAGTTGGGTGAACCTTCTCAATGTTTATCAACCACCATGATAGTTAAATAAAACATATTCCTTTGCAGTAGGGAAAAATTGGCTTTTCGCAAAACATATTAACCATACAGCCTCCACCAGCCATATATGCATGTAGTGATAGCATTATTTCTGTTCATTATCTTTTGGTGTTACATTGCCAGCATATTCCAGGTGCTGACCCTTTTTCGGGCTGCAACGTATCATGTTGCAGACTTTTCAGACGATGAGTAATGAGCCTTTAGGTCGTGGTCTTTCACTCAGTGATGCCGTTGGAGTTGATGGACTCATTTTATCTTCCAAGCCTTCCGATGTTATCGTGTTAGATGGCCTTAAGCCATATTTATTGTAATAAGTTCTCTTTTGAGACATTCGATGTAATAAGTGTGTGATTGTTACTCTGTTATAAATCCTCCGAGTACTGTGTGTGTCAGCATTACCGCTCTAGGGATGACACTTATGCACAGAGATCAGACTGTTTGAGGTCTGGTCGCTAAAAAGATGGTATCAGAGCACATGCTGACTGTAGGACACGACCACTAAGCTAAAGCCCTAGATCACTACTCTCTTCTCATTTCTGACTCCTCTCCATTTTCTACTCTTTAGGATGGCAGATGCAAGGATCAAGTTCATGCAACCGGATGAAGACACCCCTTTCGGATGCCACTTGAAGGAAGTTACTAGGTACCTGAACATTGGAATACCAAGCTTCACCGGGACCTACAATGCCACCTTACCAAAAGAGGAGCGCTGGATGATTCAAGTTCAAGTTCCAGGAAGGATATTCACGCCAGTCACTGAGCCCATAGAGTTTTCTTTCGATGCACCCACCTGGAGTCTAGGAAAGAGTATGGCAGCTCACATCACCATGGGACGCATTGGAGAAGTCTACCACAATGATCTCAAGGACACTATCTACCAGATTTGTGGGCGTTAAGATGAGCAATAGGAGATGATCAGCACCAGGAAGAATAGATCGATTGCCTCTTTCATCCAGGTGTTGAACCAGCACATTCTTCGCCAGGAGAACCAGATGTGCGCAGGCATGATGGATTTGAAGAAAGCAATGACAAGAATTACGGAACTGGAGGAAGAACTCAAGGCTACACACGAAGATTATGAGGAAGAAATCGTCGTACTAGTGGAGAAGAATGACGACCTGGCCAGGAAGCTAGGAGTTTTCATGGGAGACCACTGCGCCGGAGGAGAAGATGACAGTTCCACTTGCGAGGAGAACTACATCATAATCGGCGACACCGACTTCTGGACCACGGCGATAGTGATGATGATTATGTTGATGAAGCTGGAGGAGATATCATGGAGTCTTCGACCGATCAATTTTTTCTAGTAGACCACCAAATCAGTAGTAGAATTCCACCATGTATATAGCATAGTCCAAGCACTTTTGTAACGATAGTTCTAGACCGATTGTAAGCTTTGTTTGATTGAATGAGTTATATGTTTGTGTTTGTCTCATGTGCATATGGGTAGTGTTTTCCCCCCTAGACCTCATTCTATTCTGTTTTCTCACCTTTTCTAAACCCAGCAGATGCCTCCGAGACGCGACAATGGATTTGCTTTTCCACCAGAGCTCACTCAGTTAATCCAGCAACAGAATGCATTGATGCAGATACTAGTCCAGAATCAGAACCAGGGGAACAAAAACAACAACAACCCACCACCACCACCACCAGTTGATCACTTAGCCCGTTTTCTTAGGCTGAATCTACTGGTGTTCTCCAGTAGCACCGAGCCGATTGTTGCAGATGATTGGCTCCGTAAGATTGAAAGGGAGTTGACCACTGTAGGATGCACAGATGCGGAGAGAGTGCGTCGCACATTAACTTGATGGACCCACAGCATCTTGGTGGGAGAATTTCATAGTCACTTACCCTATTGACACTGTGACATGGGACCAGTTCGATGGGCTTTTCAAGACTCGCCCATGTTTCAGCAGGAGCTATGGCCATGAAGAAGTGTGAGTTTCACAACTTACGCCAAGGAGGGCACATTGTTGGCCAATATGTGGATGAGTTTAGTAAGTTAGCACATTATGCCCCAGATGATGTTGCTACAGATGCTGCTAGGAAGGAGAAGTTTTTGGAGGGACTGAATGATGAGATGAGCATGCAGTTGATGGTGGCAAATTTCAATAACTTGCAGGAGTTGGTAGATAGAGCTCTCATGCTTGAAGGGAAGTAGCAGCAGATTGACAACCGCAAGAGGAAGTATGGACAAGGGAAGTATAATTCTGGAACCCAGCAGAGACCCCGTTACACCTCGAACTCGGGAGGACTTGTTCATAACCATGGAGTCCACACTGGTAATGGAGGAAGTTCGCACAACCATAGTGGCCCCAAGAATGGTAATGGTAATGGAGAAAGTAGCGGACAGACCCGTTCCAACCCTAACACCGCTAAGAAGGATCTAAGCCACGTTACTTGCTACAAGTGCCGAAGACCGGACATTACGCCAATGAATGTTACGAAGCTAAGAATGGAAATGGCAATGGAAGCTACGGGAAGAAGCCCAACCCTTTCAACAGGGGACAAGTGAACCACGTTAACGTGGAGGAGGTTGAAGCCTGACGGATCAAGATGTAGGTAAGTTTTTGGTTAAGTCATTTACTGCAGTTGTACTTTTCGATACTGGTGCATCGCATTCATACATATCAAGGGGATTTGTGGATAAGTATAAGTTGCCCACTAGAGTTCTTAAGACACCCATGCTAGTAACCTCACCCGGAGCAGAGTATATGGCAAGCCATGGATGTTTTCAGATGCCATTAGCCATAGGTAGGCATGTTTTCCCTTCCGATCGATAATATTGGATTCGCAAAGGTTTGGATGTGATTACGGGTATGGATTGGTACAGTCGATGTATGGAGGAAAGCGTCAATTGCGCCAAAGAAGGCGATTTTACTCACCACCCCAGAGGGAAGAAGGATCAAGTATATATCCCGGCATGTGCCGAATAGAACTCAAGTAAATTCATTATCAGGAGTTGTACAGGAGGAAGTACCGGTGGTAATGGATTTTCCGGATGTATTTCGGAAGAGTTGCGGGCATGCCACGGATAGAGACATTGAGTTTTTGATTGAGCTTTTGCGAGCACGCAGGCCAATATCTAAGAGACCGTATAGAATGCCCGCAAAAGGATTTGGAGGAGATTAAGAAGAAGATTAAGGAGTTCTTGGATAAGGGATATATTCGCCCAAGTTCGTCACCTTGGGGATCACCCGGTACTTCTAGCGGAGAAGAAGGATGGATCGTTAAGTATGGTTGTTGATTATCGAGGACTGAATGAACTGACGATCAAGAATAAGTACCCACTGCCGATGATCAATGATTTGTTTGACCAATTGCAAGGAGGTAAGTGTTTTCCAAGATCGATTTGCGATCAGGGTATCACCAGTTGAAGATTCGAGAGCAGGACATACCTAAGACAGCTTTTACCACAAGGTATGGGCTGTATGAGTATACCGTTATTTCATTTGGCCTGACTAACGCACCTGCCTATTTTATGAACATGATGAACAAAGTGTTTATGGAGTTTTTGGATAAGTTTGTCGTTGTGTTCATTGATGATATTCTGGTTTACTCGAAGAATGAAGAAGAACATAAAAAACATTTGCGTTTGGTACTTGGTAAGATCAGGGAACACCAGTTATACGCCAAGTTCAGCAAGTGTTAGTTTTGGCTGAAGGAAGTTGGATTTCTTGGACATGTTATATCGGAGAAGGAATAGCAGTAGACCCCACCAAAGTTGTCACCCTGACAAGCGGGAATCACCCAGCAGTTGGAGAGATCCGGAGTTTTCTTGGACTCGCGAGGATACTAGGAGGTTCATTGAGAATTTCTCAAAGATTGCAAAACCCATGACGGAGTTGTTAAAGAAGGGCCAAATTCAATTGGGTGAGGAATGTGAGTCCGATTTTGAGGAGTTGAAGAGGCGGCTTGGTTACATCACGGTGTTGATTCTTCCAGATCAACGCAAGGATTATGAAGTGTATTGCGACGCTTCTCGACGAGGACTTGGATCCGTGCTTATGCAGGAGGGAAGAGTTGTTTCATATGCCTCACGACAACTTAAACGCCATGAGTTAAACTATGCTACGCATGATTTGGAGTTAGCAGCCGTAGTGCATGCGTGGAAAACATGGAGAAACTTTCTCATCGGAAACCATTGTGAGGTATACACGGATCACAAGAGTTTGAAGTATATCTTCACGCAAAAGGAGTTAAATCTCAGACAGAGGAGATGGTTGGAACTCATTAAGGATTATGATATGAGATTGCATTATCATCCAGGAAAGGCTAACGTTGTAGCCGATGCGTTGAGCGGCAAGGGTCATGTAAATACTCTCATGACCGGAGAATTACCCAAGGAGTTAGCAGAAGACCTTCGCGAGCTATGTTTGGAGATAGTTCCTAGAGGCTATGTAGCAGCATTGGAGATTCATTCTATGTTGATGGATAAGATTAGAGAAGCTCAGAAGACGGACAAGGAGATTGCCGAGATAAAGGAAAGGATGAGTAAAGGAAAGGCCAAGGGATTTCGTGAGGATGAGCACGATACTTTATGGTTCGAGGATCGCGTATATGTGCCAAATGATCAGGAGATCAGGAAGTTGATTCTGCAAGAGGCCCATGATTCGCCATATTCGATTCACCCAGGAAATACCAAGATGTATCTGGATTTGAAGGATAGTTTCTGGTGGACCGGTATGAAGAAGGATATTGCGGAGTATGTAGCAGTTTGTGATGTATGTCAGAGAGTGAAAGCAGAACATCAAAAGCCAGCAGGATTACTACAACCATTGCCTGTACCCGAATGGAAGTGGGATAAACTAGGCATGGATTTTATCATGGGATTGCCCAGAACTCGTTCAGGCTATGACTCGATATGGTTGTAGTCGATCGACTGATGAAAGTAGCTCATTTCATCCCAGTTAAGACCACTTACACCAGTGCTAAGTTGGCAAAGATATATATGACCAGGATCGTATGTCTGCATCGAGTTCCGAGGACCATTGTATCAGATAGAGGAACCCAGTTCACCTCAAAGTTTTGGATTCAGTTGCATGAAACTTTGGGAACGAGCTAGAGTTTAATCTGACCTTTCACCCGCAGACAGATGGACAGACCGAGAGAGTCAATCAGATTCTAGAGGACATGTTGTGAGCTTGTGCACTGAACTATGGATCTAGTTGGGACGAAAATTTGCCTTATGCAGAGTTCTCTTATAACAATGATTATCAAGCCGGTTTAAAGATGGCCCCTTTCGAAGCCTTTGTCACGGAAGGAGGTGCGAGAACACCGTTGTTGTGGGGCGAAGTTGGAAGGCCAAACAATTGTTTGGACCAGATTTGATTAAAGAGTGCGAAAAGAAGGTTAAAAATTTGATCCGCGATAGGCTCAAGGTAGCCCGATCGAAGCGAGAAGAGTTATCTGGATTCTAGACGCAAGGACACGATCTACAAAAGTCGGAGCGAGTGTATCTTGAGTATCACCACTTCGAGGAGTGAAGCGTTTTGGAGTTAAGGGAAAGCTAGCACCACGTTTTGTGGGACCATACAGAGTTTTGGAACGTATGGGAGAAGTTGCTTACAAATTGGAATTACCCGAAGGATTGTCCGGAGTTCACGATGTGTTCCACGTTTCTCAATTGAAGAAGTGCCACGCAGATATGGCTGATATTCCTCTGAGAGATACAGTGCCGCTTGAAGCGATACGGTTGGATAGTGATTTGACATATGAGGAGAAACCAGTCAAGATACTCGAGTTTGCCAGCCGAGTTACGCGCAACAAGGTTATCAAGTTTTGCAAGGTTCAGTGGAGTCACCATACCGAGGATGAAGCCACTTGGGAACGAGAGGAAGACTTACGGAAGGATCACTCTCACCTATTTTCTAGCCAACCCGAATCTCGAGGGTGAGATTCACCTTAAGCGGGGCAGGTTTGTAACATCCCAAATTTTCAATTTGGAATGTTATACATTAGATCATCTTTGCATATCATATTTTATTGCATTTTGATTGATCCTAGAAATTCCACGCAACTCAAGGACCTACCGAGAGAGTTGGGGATTTCGTTATTTTCATATTTGAGTTTTTCTCGAATTTTGAAAAGAGGATCGTTTGATTTTAATTATATTTCTCTGAAATATTTCTTTTATTAAAAATAAAAGAGAGAGGGTAAAATGACTTCCTCAAAATATAGAAATATCAGAGATTTAATATTAAAATGAAATAATATTTTTATTCGGAGTTTTATCGCTATTTTATTTGAATTAGGAAAAATATGCGTTTTTAAAAATTGCATTTTAGGCCCAAATAAATGTTCATCTTGTCCGGCTTATTTTTAGAGGACGGGGAAAGTTTATTTCGGGATTTTTGGAGTCCGTTTAGTATTTATTTTCTTACTTTTTCTGCACGTCCTAATTATTTAAAAAAAACGCGCAACCGACTTAGGGCCGTATTCGGCCAGGACTTCTTGGGCCGGCCTCCTTATAAGCCGCCCGCGATAAGCCTTCGCCCGAACCCTAAACCTAAACCGCCCATGCCGACGCCATGGCCGCGCCGTGCCATCGCCCTTCGCCCGCCTTGCCGCCACACAGCCGCCCACGCCGACCATACCTCGCCGGAGCCCGCCGCCGCCACTGCGGGACCCCGCCGGACCCGAGGTAGCCGCCTCGGTTTTTTGCGAGAAACCGTTTGTTTTTTTCAAAAACCCTAGATCCGTTTTTTTATTAGATCCGGTTCGGTTTATTTTTTTTCCGGGTTAGTTATTTAGCGGACGTTTGTCCGTCGTTCGTTTCTGAACGGTTTTCACCGTTCATGCCGGCAATGAACGTTCATTCGTTAGCTTGTTAAATCGGTTTTCTTTTCTCGGATTCTCGCGATTATTTTCAATCGCGATTTACGATCCGATTTTCGTTTTAGTATAACTTTTCACTCGTTTATCGGAATCAGGCGATTCAAGCGCCTAGAGTTTCGTCTCGAAACCCTCTTTCCGTTTAACCAACTTAAACACGTTTTTGCTACTGTAAAATTTGAATTTAGTCCAGAATAGTAAACAAAGCTTGTTTCTTTCGCCGTTTTAGTTTTGTTTGCTTTGTTTGATTTGATTCTTTTTGCAAACCGGAGTTCTTAAGTTGAACTTTCTGGTTAGATATCTTATTTGAGTTTTACCCGTGCCCTTGCTTGATTGCTTATTGTATGCTTGTTTGTTTGCGATAGAGTACCCGGAGTGCGAAGCGTGCTACTAGAGACTCTAGGTTTCGCGGATCATCAGCAAGGCAAGTAACACTTTGATCATACCTATTACTACCCAGTTTTATTGCATTAGATCACTCCTCAAACAATTGCATGGTTAGGTTCTGAATTAAATTGTGGGATTGGGAAGTAGATGAGGTAGTACCTATTCACTTGTTTATTATCAAACCCTGGGATTTACTTTTGCGATGCTTATATTGCTATGCTATGCTCGTAGACGTGGATTGGGTTTGAGTGTATTTCATGACAGATGTGAGATTGTTAATTAATGGTTAACTTAAGGTGGCAACTTTAATACACATCTGGGTGGATTGAGGCACCTGGGGAATTCTAGTGATTGCCTGTATTTTTGGAAATCCCGGGGTACCGTGTTATTCTCCTATGGACCGCCACCCAGGCTCAAAGGGATCATAAGATTATTCATACTGGAAACTTCCGTGTGCAGCCACAAGCTATTATGGGCTCTAGCATAGTTGATTAAGTTGTGTGAACTCTTACAGTGGTAGACTAGCAGATGTAGGGGATGTAGGTGTACCGATCTACCCATCGTAAATGAGTGCTAACGCTTACGAAGAGCGTGTCTCGGTCATCCGTTTCTCAAACACCATGTAGTGCGAGATATCCAACGGAGGGGATCGAGTCTTGTGGGGAAAAGTGCACACACCTCTGCAGAGTGTACAAACTAATCATGGTTAGCCGTGTCCTCGGTTATGGACAATTTGAGTATCTAGTTCTTGGATTATCATGTGGATCTCATCACTCTTAATATAATTTGATTAGGTTTAATGATGATGCTTACTTGGGATTGAGTTGGGTGAACCTTCTCAATGTTTATCAACCACCATGATAGTTAAATAAAACATATTCCTTTGCGATGAGGGAAAATTGGCTTTTCGCAAAACATATTAACCATACAACCTCCACCAGCCATATATGCATGTAGTGATAGCATTATTTCTGTTCATTATCTTTTGGTGTTACATTACCAACATATTCCATGTGCTGACCTGTTTTCGGGCTGCAACGTATCATGTTGCAGACTTTTCAGACGACGAGTAAGGAGCCTTAGGTCGTGGTCTTTCACTCAGTGATGCCGTTGGAGTTGATGGACTCATTTTATCTTCCAAGCCTTCCGCTGTTATCGTGTTAGATGGCCTTAAGCCATATTTATTGTAATAAGTTCTCTTTTGGGACATTCGATGTAATAAGTGTGTGATTGCTACTCTGTTATAAATCCTTCGAGTACTGTGTGTGTTAGCATTACCGATCCAGGGATGACACTTATGCACAGATCAGACTGTTTGAGGTCTGGTCGCTACAAAGGACTGACTAGACATTGTAATTCATGGTAAAAGAGATCCAATCATAGTCATACCCAATATGAATTAACAATAATGGATGCAAATGACAACAGTGCTCTCCAGCTGGTGCTTTTTAATGAGAGGGTGATGACTCAACATAAAAGTAGTAAATAGATAGGTCCTTCGCAGAGGGAAGCTGGGATTAAATAGAGGTGCGGAGCTCGGTTTTAAAATAGAGATAAATAATATTTTGAGCGGCATACTTTCATTGTCAACATAACAACCAAGAGATGGCGATATCTTCCATGCTACACACATTATAGGCGGTTCCCCAAACAGAATGGTAAGGTTTATACTCCCCCTCCACCAACAAGCATCAATCCATGACTTGCTCCTCGAAACAACGAGTGCCTCCAACTAGCAACAGTCCTGTGGGGAGTTTTGTTTGCAATTATTTTGATTTAGTTTGCATATAGCATGGGACTAGGCATCCCGGTGACCAGCCATTTTCTCGTGAATGAGGAGCGGAGTCCACTCCTCTTGAGAATAACCCGCCTAGCATGGAAGATAAGGGCGGCCCTAGTTGATACATGAGCTATTCGAGCATACAAAACAAAATTTCATTTGAAGGTTTGGAGTTTGGCACATACAAATTTACTTGGAACGGCAGGTAGATACCGCATATAGGAAGGTATGGTGGACTCATATGGCACAACTTTGGGGTTTAAAGGGATTGGATGCACAAGCAGTATTCCCGCTTAGTACAAGTGAAGGCTAGCAAAAGACTAGGAAGCGACCAACTAGAGAAGCGACAATACCATGAACATGCATTAAAATTAATAAACATTGAGTGCAAGCATGAGTAGGATATAATCCACCATGAACATAAATATCATGAAGGCTATGTTGATTTGTTTCAACTACATGTGTGAACATGTGCCAAGTCGAGTCACTTAAATCATTCAAAGGAGGATACCACCCCACTATACCACATCACAACCATTTTAATAGCATGTTGGCATGCAAGGTAAACCATTATAACTAATAGCTAATCAAGCATGGCATGAGCAACTATGACTTCTAATTGTCATTGCAAACATGTTTATTCATAATAGGCTGAATCAGGAACGATGAACTAATCATATTTACAAAAACAAGAGAGGTCGAGTTCATACCAGCTTTTCTTCTCTCTCAGTCCCATCATATATCATCATAACTGCCTTTCACTTGCACGACCGAACGATGTGAATAATAATAAGAGTGCTGCGTGCATTGGACTAAGCTGGAATCTGCGGCGTTCAATAAGCGAGGAGAAGACAAAGCAATATGGGCTCTTGGTTAAATCAACAATAATGCATATAAGAGCCACTTCAACAATTTAATTATGGTCTTCTCCTATTGACCCCCAAAGAAAAGAAAAGAAATAAAACTATTTACACGGGAAAGCTCCCAACAAGCAAAAGAAGAACGGGAAATATTTTTGGGTTTTCTTTTTAATTATTACTACTACAACAAGAAAAGTAAACTAACTAAAAGTTACTACTAATTTTTTTGGTTTTCTTAAGGTTTATCAAACACACAAGAAGAAAGCAAGAAAAAGAAAATAAACTAGCATGGATATTACAGTGAAAAAGTATGAGCACCGGCATCTAGCAATGAGTGTGTGTGAACATGAATGTAATGTCGGTGGGAAATACGTACTCCCCCAAGCTTAGGCTTTTGGCCTAAGTTGGTTTATTGCCACGGATGACCTGGCGGATACCCGTAGTTGTAGCCGGGTCGTCTTTGAGATGCTTGGCAATTATCGCCTCTGAGCATGACATGGCGGCGAGCTGCCTCCGCCCTCCTCTCGTACTCATACGCCTCCTCTACGGTAATAACATATCTTCCTTTTGCACGATATTCAAAGAAGGCAGGAGTGAGAGAATAATACAGACGAGACGACGTCTGTCAAAGATTAAGCGATACTAGAGAGGTGATTCATTCCTCTCGACAAACTGGTGGTGGACCATAGCATTATAGTCTAAATAAGTAGGAGGCAATTCAATATCATCCTCACGAACGTCCACACCAAGAAAATCAGCTAAGCGGTTTGCATAAATTCCTCCAAAGAAATCTCCATTAAATCTTTTATTATGCAACCTACGTGCAACAATGGCTCCCAAATTATAAGATTTGTCTCCTAACACAGCACTCCTAAGAATACTAAGGTCAGGAACACACATGTGACATACTTCATCTTTACCATTTATGCACCTACCTATGAAGAGAGCAAAATAATGTATAGCAGGAAAATGAATGCTCCCTATGGTAGCTTGTGCTACATCTCTAGATTCCCCCACAGTTATACTAGCAAGAAAATTTCTAAATTCAGATTTACGGGGTTCACTAGCACTACCCCATTGTGCAAGTTTGCAAGCAGTAGTAAAATCCTCTAAGTCCATGGTATAAGATTTTTCATAAAGATCAAACAGGACATTTGGAGAATTACGTGAAGATGAAAATTCAAACCTCCTCACAAAGGAACTAGTGAGATAGTGGTATCATGGCGGCATTTATGCGCCTCAAGCTCACAAGATTAGCGTTACGCAAATATGCGTTGAATTCTTCCTTGATTCCCGCTCGATCCATAATGTTTTCTTCAAGGCCATTCACATGGCAAGCCTTGGGCGATCCCTTGGTGGCTCATCGTCAAAGACACGCATTGCAAGCCTGGGTACTTGCTTCCTTGAAGAACCACCTTGGAACATTTTCCTAAGCATATTTCTTCCTCTGAAAAATTTCTGACATTTTTAGTAACTTCAAATAAAGTGAACCAAGCTCAACAAAATTGATAGCAACTACTCCTACAAGTGCCTAGAGACTATATCATGCATTAGAACTACTTGGAACCATATAAATTTGACATGCAAGCTCAAGAACATGGTCACCTAGGCAGCACAAATTTGCAATGAATAGAGCACTAGAACAAAAACTAATTGGACCAATGAAGGAGTCACATACCAAGGAACAATCTCCCCAAGCAGTTTTGTGAGAGGTCCTTTGAGCAAGGAGATCGAAAATCGCAGCAAAATGAGCTAGAACTCGTGCTTGAGCTGGATATTGGTGTTTGTGGGAGGAAGAAGGAGTGTGTGGGTGCAGGAATTAGTGGAAGGGGGGCCACCGTGGGCCCACGAGGCAGGGGGCGCGCCCAGGGGGGTAGGGCGCGCCCTCCACCCTCGTGGCCAGGTGCTTGCCCCTCTTGCTATGTTCTCAGTGCCAGATATTCTCAAATATTCCAGTAAAAAATCATATTCCATTTTCAGGGCATTTGGAGAACTTTTATTCTTGGGGTATTTTTATATTGCACGGATAGATCGAGATAAGCGCAGAGAAAAATACTATTTTACTTTATTTCAACTAAATAACGAGAAAGTGGAAAAAGAGGGTACGAAGGTTGTGCCTTCTAGTTTCATCCATCTCATGCTCATCAAAAGGAATCCATTAACAAGGTTGATCAAGTCTTGTTAACAAACTCATTCGAATAACATGGAACCGAGAAATTTGAATAACACTATATTACCTCAACGAGGGATATGCACATCCCTATAATAAGAATATCATATTTCTTCTTGATGAGGGAAGAGGAAAATCAAAACCACCAAAAAATAATCGATGGAATTTTTCCAATAGAATTGATACTATGAACTTGAGGTTGTTTCCTCGGAAAGTGTAATGTATGCTCATTACCATTAACATGAAAAGTGACATTGCCTTTCTTGCAATCAATAACAGCCCCTGCAGTATTCAAAAAGGGTCTTCCAAGAATAATAGACATACTATCATCCTCGGGAATATCAAGAATAACAAATTCCATTAAAATAGTAACGTTTGCAACCACAACAGGCACATCCTCACAAATACCGACAGGTATAGCAGTTGATTTATCAGCTATTTGCAAAGATATTTCAGTAGGTGTTAACTTATTAAATCAAGTCTACGATATAAAGAGAGAGGCATAACACTAACACCGGCTCCAAGATCACATAAAGCAGTTTTAACATAATTTCTTTTAATGGAGCATGGTATAGTAGGTACTCCTGGATCTCCAAGTTTCTTTGGTATTCCACCGTTAAAAGTATAATTAGCAAGCATGGCGGAAATTTCAGCTTCCGGTATCTTTCTTTTATTAGTAACAATATCTTTCATATACTTAGCATAAGGATTCATTTTGAGCATATCAGTCAAACGCATAATGCTAAAAAAGATAGGTCTAATCATTTCAAAGAAAGCGCTCAAAATCCTCATCATCCTTTTTCTTGGATGGTTTGGGAGGAAAAGGCATGGGTTTCTGAACCCATGGTTCTCTTTCTTTACCATGTTTCCTAGCAACAAAGTCTCTCTTATCATAACGTTGATTCTTTGATTGTGGGTTATCAAGATCAACAGCAGGTTCAATTTCTACATCATCATCATTACTAGGTTGAGCATCATCATGAACATTATCATTAACATTTTCACTAGGTTCATGTTCATTACTGCAGTTGTATTTGACGCATCGAAATAGAAATATCATTTGTATTCTCAGGTGGTTCAGCAATAGATTCACTAGAAGCATGCAACGTCCTATCATTTTTCTTTTTCTTCCTTTTAGAAGGACTAGGTGCATCAATATTATTTCTCTGAGTATCTTGCTCAATTCTCTTAGGGTGGCCTTCAGGATACAAAGGTTCCCAAGTCATTTTACCGGTTCTAGTAGCCACTCTAACAACATAATCATTTTTCTTACTATTCGTTTCATTGACCAAATCTTTTTGAGCCTTAAGTACTTGTTCTACTTGAGTGGTAACCATAGAAGCATGTTTAGTAATGAGTTTAAGTTCACCTTTAACATTAGCCATATAATCACCCAAGTGTTCAATCATATAAGCATTTTGTTTTAATTGTCTACCAAAATAAGCATTGAAATATTCTTGCTTAACCATAAAGTTATCAAACTCATCCAAGCATTGGCTAGCAATTTTAGTAGGAGGGATTTCAGCTTTATCAAATCTATAGAGTGAATTTACCTTTACTACATGTGTTGGGTTATCAAGACCATGAGGTTCTTCAATAGGTAATGGATTAAGATCATATGTTTCTTCAACAGGCGGTAAATTAAGACCATGTATTTCTTCAATAGGAGATAAATTCTTAACATCTTGACTTTTAATACCTTTTTCTTTCATAGATTTCTTTGCCTCTTGCATATCTTGAGACGGAGAAATAGAACACCTCTCTTCTTCGGAGTTGGTTTAGGAATAGGCTCAGGGGCTCGCTTTCGGAAGTGTCCAATTATTTTCATTTGTCAACATATTATTCAATAGAATTTCAGCTTCATCCGTGTTCTTTCCCTGAAAATGAGCCAAAGACAACTATCCGTAATCTCCGGAAGCATCGGTTAGTCCATTATAAAAGATATCAAGTATTTCATTTTTCTTAAGAGGATGATCAGGCAAAGCATTAAGTAACTTGAGAAGCCTCCCCCAAGCTTCTGGGAGACTTTCTTCTTCAATTTGCACAAAATTATATATATCCCTCAAAGCAACTTGTTTCTTATGAGCAGGGAAATATTTAGCAGAGAAGTAATAGATCATATCCTGGGAACTACGCACACAACCAGGATCAAGAGAATTAAACCATATCTTAGCATCACCCTTTAATGAGAACGGAAATATTTTAAGGATATAAAGGTAGCGAGATTTCTCATCATTAGTGAACAGGGTGGCTATATCATTTAATTTAGTAAGATGTGCCACAGCAGTTTGATTCATAGCCATGAAAAGGATCAGATTCAACCAAAGTAATTATATCAGGATCAATAGAGAATTCATAATCCTTATCAAGAATACGTATAGGTGAAGTAGCAAAAGCGAGGGCCAGTTTCATTCTAGCATTAAGAGATTGCTGCCTCCGTTTAGCTAATAACCTCTTGAGCTCATATCTATCTTTGCAAGCTAAAAGAGCTAAAGCAGCTTCTTCTTCAAAAACATAACCCTCAAGAATAACAGGCGAGTCTTCATCATCACTTTCATCAATATAACCAGTTTCAATAATTTCTTTCTCTCTAACCCTAGCAATTTGTTCATCAAGAAATTCACTAAGTGGCATAGTAGTATCAAGCATGGAAGTAGTTTCATCATAAGTATCATGCATAGCAGAAGTGGCATCATCAATAACATGTGACATATCAGAACGAATAGCAGAAGCAGGTTTAGGTGTCGCAAGCTTACTCAAAATGAAGGTGAATCAAGTGCAGAGCTAGATGGCGCTTCCTTACCTCCCTCGTAGTTGAGGGATAAATTGTTGTCTTAAGCGTCTTTCAAGTTCTTCATAGTGACCAGCAGATATAAATCGAAGTGACTCAAAGAATAGAGCTATGCTCCCCGGCAATGGCGCGAGAAAATAGTCTTGATAACCCACACGATAGGGGATCGCATCAGCTTTTTGAGGGTAGAGTATTCAACCCAAATTTATTGATTCGACACAAGGGGAGCCAAAGAATATTCTCAAGTATTAGCAGTTGAGTTGTCAATTCAACCACACCTAGATAACTTAGTATCTGCAGCAAAGTGTTTAGTAGCAAAGTAGTGGTAACGGTAACAAAAGTAACGGCAGCAAAAGTAATATTTTTGGTGTTTTGTAGTGATTGAAACAGTAGCAGCGGAAAAGTAAATAAGCGAAGAACAATATGTGAAAAGCTCAGAGGCATTGGATCGTTGATGGAGAATTATGCCGGATGCGGTTCATCATGTAACAATCATAACATAGGGTGACACAGAACTAGCTCCAATTCATCAATGTAATGTAGGCATGTATTGAATATAGTCATACGTGCTTATGGAAAAGAACTTGCATGACATCTTTTGTCCTACCCTCCCGTGGCAGCCGGGGTCCTAATGGAAACTAAGGGATATTAAGGCCTCCTTTTAATAGAGTACCGAACAAAGCATTAGCTCATAGTGAATACATGAACTCCTCAAACTATGGTCATCACCGGAGTGGTCCCGATTATTGTCACTTCGGGTTGCGGATCATAACACATAGTAGGTAACTATAGGCGTGCAAGATAGGATCAAGAACTCACATATATTCATGAAAACATAATAGGTTTAGATCTGAAATCATGGCACTCGGCCCTCTTGACAAGCATTAAGCATAGCAAAGTCATAGCAACATCAATCTCGAACATAGCGGATACTAGGGATCAAATCCTAACAAAACTAACTCGATTACATGATAGATCTCATTCAACCCATCACCGTCCGGCAAGCCTACGATGGAATTACTCACGCATCGGCGGTGAGCATCATGAAATTGGTGATGGAGGATGGTTGATGATGACGATGGCGACAAATCCCCTCTCCGGAGCCCCGAGCGGACTCCGGATCCAGCTCTCCCGAGAGGTTTTAGGGCTTAAGCGCGGCTCCGTATCGTAAAATGCGATGAATCCTTCTCTCTGATTTTTTTCTCTCCAAAAATGAATATATGGAGTTGGAGTTGAGGTCGGTGGAGCGTCAGGGGGCCCACGAGGTAGGGGGCGTGCCCTAGGGGGCCAGGCGCTCCCCCACCCTCGCAGGTGGTGGGCCCCCGACGTGGATTTTCTTCCGGTATTTTTCTTATTTTCCAAATAGATGTTCCTTGGAGTTTCAGATCATTCCGAGAACTTTTGTTTACGCACATAAATAACACCATGGAAAGTTTCTTTGAAAACAGCGTCGATCAGGGTTAGTTCCATTCAAATCATGCAAGTTAGAGTCCAAAACAAGGGCAAAAGTGTTTGGAAAAGTAGATACGACGGAGACGTATCACCCTACTAGTTCAGGTTCCACTCGACATGACCGTTCAGACCGAGTGAGAAAATTCCGATTCTCAGACCACAGTCGGCTGCCCGTAGTCAATTATGGTCTCGGGGACTACACCTAGTGGGTGCACTCAGCGTGCCCCCACTGGTTCAAAAACTCAATCAACACAACCTAGTCGACCCAAGAAACAAAATTATTCAGCAGTAAGTTAAAACACCCAGTGGGTGTACAAATGCAAAACGCGGACTGATGGAAAGATCCCTCAAGGAAAGTTTTCAGGTAGCATATCCTAACAGAACAAGCGACAATGTAAAGGGTCAGTCGGTGATCAACCAACCTAGATGTTGCTCTGGAGAGCTGAGCTAGCGTTGTAAGCAGCTTGGCTGGCCTCCCGGACCACCTTCATCTGCTCCATCATGATGCCCGCCTGGCGTATAGCCTCCTTGGCAGCACCCACTTGGTCCTCTGGGACGTGATGTGCAGTAAAGAGTGAAGATGGATCGGCTAGAGTCTGCGCAGTCAACGCTGAAGGCTGGGCACTCGACAATGGTATGGTGAAAGTCATAGAAGTCCGATTGGCATCGCCGGTCTCCTAGATTACCGGTTCCGTCACCGGCGTCGATTGAGGCGCCTTGCCAGTTGATGTCTTTCTGCTTCTCCTCCCCATAGGCCTCAGCGGCACATCCTCGTCATCATCTGGAAGATCAATGACATTGGGAGGAGCTGCGAAAGAATCAATCGCCAGAATTCAGTCGACCAGTAAAATGGCTGAGAAAGTAAAGACAAGATCGCAAAAATCATACCTGGGTTGGAAGTGACCGCGTCTCCCATTTCCTCGTCACCGTCTCTGTAAGAAGAAGTCCTAGAGGATGCAGCACTACTAGTTTCAAGATTCACTCGGTTAAATCAAGAGGAGAGTCGACATCACAGGTCCTTGAGCAAAAAATGAAGGCAAGACACTTACGCGGAAGCGACGGGAACATCGATCTTGATCTTGGGCAGGGTCTTCCAAGACTTCAATGTTGCAACTTTTGGATGCTTTGAAGCCTTTTCACTCGGCGCTGGGGAAGAAGTCCGAGTGTGCTTAGAAGACTGTCCAGTCGGCGGAGCTACTTTGCCACGGACACTTGTTGGGTCATGCTTATTCTTGGAACGCCTTTCATTGCGAGGTGGTGACTCGACCTCTTCGCCACTGCTCGAGTCCTCGCTTTCCTCCTCCTCTTCTCCTCCATCAGACTAATAATCCATACTTTCGCCTCCGCTTTCTTCTCCTTCTTGGTACTGCTCTTGCTCCTTGTTCGCCATTGAGTATGTCTGCGAAGCAAAAGAGGTGAACAAAGGATGGTCGACTCAGTAAACAATTGCAAATCAGAATGAAAAACACTCAGAAATAAAGAATAGACCTTGTCTGATTGGTTGTTGGTGTCGAATGGTAAAACTCTTCGGGACCCCCTGGGGTTGTCCTTGTTTCCTGTGATGCCTTGCACCCACTGCGCCATCGTCTTCTCATCAACGCCCTCCAGGAGTGGATCAGTGGAATCTTCAATCCCGAGTACATCCACATCGAGTGATCACGAGCCTGGAGGGGCTGGATCCATCGACTGAGAAATACCTCGAGCAAATCCATTCCGGTCACACCCTCATGAATCCGCTGAACTACTCGCTCCATCAACATGGCTACCTCCACCTTCTCTGCTGGAGTCACTTTCAAGGTGGTGGGTTTCTGGACTCGCGCCAAAGAAAAGGGAGGTAGACCGGTCGCCTGGCCAGGAGTCGACTTGTCTTTGCAATAAAACCAAGTCGACTGCCACCCTCTAACCGAGTCGGGGAGAGTCATCACATGAAAAGCGCTCTTCCCTCGCATCTGGATGCCTAAGCCCCCACACGTCTGGATTACCTGGGTTTCTCGTCACTCGGGCTGGCTTTTTTCATAGTCTGCGAGCGACATATGAAGATGTGCTTGAACAGACCCCAGTGCGGTCGACAGCCCAGGAAATTCTCACACAGTGAGACAAAGGCAGCAAGGTACGTGATAGTATTGGGAGAGAAATGGTGGAGTTGGGCTCCGAAGAAGTTCAGAAAGGCACGAAAAAAGGGATGTGGGGGCAAGGAAAACCGCTGATCGACGTGGGTGGCGCACAAGACGATTCGCCCTCCACGGGGCTGCGGCTCGAACTTCGTCCGGAGCTTCCGGGGAACCATGCTCGATCAGCCCACTCTCGGCCAGATCTTGCAGATCAACCCACTCGATGGTGGATGGATCCGGTTGTCTCGAACCCAGCCAGCTGGCAAGCGGATCTCGACGACGACCCGCTCCTGCCGGTCTTCTTCCCCTTCCCCTTTGCTGCCCCCTTCTTCACGCGTTCCAGCGCCGCCGTCTTATCCTTCGCCATCGAAGCAAGAGGCGCACGGGCGGGAGGCGGCGTCGAGAACGGAAGCGGCAGCGGTAGAGAAACAGAGGAGGGAGAAGGAGGAATTGGGGCGCACTGTGCAGAAATCCCCAATCCAACGCCTTATATGGAATCATTTCCGAGTGACGGACTTGTGGGCCGAAGCAATCCCGTCAAATCCCGCAACAGTCACGCACGCGGTACGTGGCGAAAAAGGTGGCACGGAGATCGAGGCGTCCTTGCCTAATCAGTCCCGATTACAGCGGCCTCCTCCGTCCCACGCGCTTCCCAAAATTTTCGAATCCCGCAAGATCTGGGAGCAGCAGAGCAGTCCGTCAGACTGAAGATTTTTTCTATATCAACACCCGAAGCTTAGCAGCAAAGTTCACTCGACAAACTAAGAATGGATCAAGCGACTGAAAAAGAAATTGAAGTCATCACGTTGTTCATTGATCCCAGCAAGACGCTTCCGAAGCGCAGAAACTGAGTTGGAATTATTTTCAACTCCTTCTCCACTCGAATCCTGAACCATTCGGGGGCTAATGACGACGACATGTACCTAGGGTAGGGTCATAGGCCTGACCTAGACACCCTCCCCAAGGACATTGCCCTAAAGTCAGAAGCATTCAAGGCATAACATCATCCACTCGACCAGAAGCATTCCACTCGGAAGATTCAATGTCACTTGACCGTAGCATTAGTCACACGACGACCAGAAGGTCTAAAGCCACTCTGAACGGCAACGGTCGGGCATTTACTTTATAGACTTAATGGTCATTCATGTATCTTTATTGCTGGCGTTACCAGTAAAGCCCCATCTTTATGTACCTTAAACCACAATATGGCGAGGGAGGAGGTCTCCGCGCACTCTATATAAGCCACCCCTTCTCGGGGACAAGGGTTCGCACCCTTAACTCCACGCACATATAATCCGGTCGACCGCCTCGGGCACCGAGGCGTGGGCTATTACTTCCCTTTGTGAAGGGCCTGAACTCGTAAACCTTGTGTGTACAACTTCACCATAGCTGGGATCTTGCCTCCTCATACCTACCCCCCATTCTACTGTCAGTCTTAGAACCATGACACCTAGGGGTGCCTGGCTTGTGGGCCCCTCGGGAGTCCACCGACCTCAATCTCAGCTCTATACATCCTAAAATATTCCCAAACCACCAGAAGCGTCCACCAAAATACTTTTCCGCCGCCGCAAGCCTCAATTTCCGTGAGATCCCATCTTGGGGCCTTTTCCGGCATCCTGCCGGAGGGGGATTCGATCACGGAGAGCATCTACATCAACTCTATTGCCCTTCCGATGAAGCGTGAGTAGTTTACCACAGACCTACGGGTCCATAGCTAGTAGCAAGATGGCTTCTTCTCTCTCTTTGATCTTCAATACAATGTTCTCCTCGATGTTCTTGGAGTTCTGTCCGATGTAATATTCTTTTGTGGTGTGTTTGTCGAGATCCAATGAATTGTGGACTTATGATGAGATTATCTATGAATAATATTTGAGTCTTTTCTAAATTCTTATATGCATGATTTGATATATTAGTATTTCCCGTCGAATTATCGGTTTGGTTTGGCCAACTAGACTGGTTTTCCTTGCAATGGGAGAGGTGCTTACTTTTGGGTTCAGTCTTGCGGTGTCCTCACCCAGTGACAAAGTAGGGGTAGCGAGGCATGTATTGTATTGTATTGTTGCCATCAAGTTTAAAATGATGGGGTTTTCATCATATTGCTTGAGTTTATCCCTCTACATCATGTCATCTTAGTTAAGGCATTACTCCGTTCTTATGAACTTAATACTCAAGACGCAAGCTGAATAGCGGTCGATGTGTGGCATAATAGTAGTAGATGCAGGCAGGAGTCGGTCTACTTGACACGGACGTGATGCCTATATTCATAATCTTTGCCTTGGATATCGTCATAACTTTGGCTTTTCTATCAATTGCTCGACGGTATTTTTTTTACCGATCGTATTATTTTATTTCAAGAGGGAAACCTCTAGTGAAACCTATGGCCCCGAGCCTATTTTCCATCATATATTTTCAGATCTATAAACAGAAAAAACCCAAAAAACCTTGCTGCAATTTATTTGGTTTTACTTTGTTTTTCGTTTTAGTAATCTTTTATATCTATCTCTATCAGATCTCATCCTTGCAAGTGACCGTGAAGGGATTGACAACCCCTTTATCTTGTTGGGTGCAAGTGTTTGATTGTTTGTGCAAGCGCATAGATTGGAGACTTGCGTGTACCTCCTACTGGATTGACACCTTCGTTCTCAAACTGAGGGAAATACTTACCTCTACGTTGCTGCATCACCCTTTCCTCTTCAAGGGAAAAACCAACGCAAGCTCAAGAAGTAGCATCCCCTGCTCTAGAATGGTTCAGTATCAGGTGTGTGATGGAGTATCCAAGGCCAATGCCTTATGCTTGACCACATTTGAGTGTGTTGTGATCATGTGGGCACCGCTCACCGACGGCGACGAGGGTGTTAACATAGAGGGCGTGGGCTCGTGAGGGTCTTTAGCAATGCTTATTGGGTTGGCAGATGAGCTATTTTCTCTGATCTCGTTGCAATGCAATGACATGTTTGCTAGTAACCATATATAAGTACATACACATGCAAAGAATTTGGCTTTAGTACGATCCTAATCTTTTATGCAATGTGGTCATCGGCCATTTCGTATATATGAACGATGGTAGCAACTTTATTACTGATGACCCACATGTATAGGGGATCAATTGTAGCTCTTTTCGATAAGTAAGAGTGTCGAACCCAACGAGGAGCAGAAGGAAATGAATAGTAGTTTTCAGTAAGTAGTGTCTGCAAGTGTTGAAATTGTAAGTAGCGGAGTAGTTTGATAGCAAGATAATTTGTAACGAGCAAGTAACGATAGTAGTAACAAAAGTGCAGCAAGGTAGCCCAATCCTTTTGAGGCAAAGGACAGGCCAAAATAGTCTCTTACGATAAGCAAAGCGTTCTTGAGGGTACACGGGAATTTCATCTAGTCACTTTCATCATGTTGGTTCGATTTGTGTTCGCTACTTTGATAATTTGATATGTGGGTGGACCAGTGCTTAGGTGTTGTTCTTACTTGAACAAAACTCCTACTTATGATTAACCCTCCCGCAAGCATCCGCAATTACGAGAAAAGTATTAAGAATAAATTCTAACCATAGCATTAAACTTTGGGGTCCAATCGGTCCCTTACGGAATAGCGCATAAACTTGGGTTTAAGTTTCTATCACTCTCGCAACCCACCATCTAATTGCTACTCCACAATGCATTCCCTTAGTTCCAAATATGGTGAAGTGTCATGTAGTCGATGTTCACATGACACCACTAAGGGAATCACAACATCAAAATATCGAACACGTATCAAGTTCACATGATTACTTGCAACATGATTTCTGCTGTGACCTCATGAACAAAAGTAACTACTCACATATGATAAACATGCTCATGATCAGAGGAGTATTAAATAGCATATTGGATCTGAACATATAACCTTCCACCAAATAAACCATATAGTGATCAACTACAAGATGTAATCAACACTACTAGTCACCCACAAGCACCGATCTATAGTTCCTGTAACAAGATTGAACACAAGAGATGAACTAGGGTTTGAGATGAGATGGTGCTATTGAAGATGTTGATGGAGATTGCCCTCCCCAAGATGGGAGAGTTGTTGGTGATGATGATGACTATGATTTCCCTGTCCGGGAGGGAAGTTCCCCCGGCGGAATTGCTCTGGCGGAGGGCAAAAGTGCTCCTGCCCAAGTTCCGCCTTGAGGCAGCGGTGCTACTTCCCTAAAGTCCTCCTCATATTTTTTTTCTAGGTCAAAACGACCTATATACCAGAAGATGGGCACCGGAGGTGGGCCGAGGAGGCCACAACCCCCCAGGGCGCGCCAGGGGGGCCTGGCGCGCCCAGGTGGGTTGTTCCCCCCTGGTGGGCCCCCTTTGGTAGTTATTTGTTCCAGCAATTCTTATTTATTCCATAAAAAATCCCCGTGAAGTTTCAGCATGTTTGGAGTTGTGCAGAATAGGTAGCCCGACGTTACTTTTTCAGGTCTAGATTTCCAGCTGCCGAAATTCTCCCTCTTGGTGTGCACCTTGCAAATTATGAGAGTAAAGGCATTAGAATTACTCAAAAAAGCATTATTATGGGTAAAAACATTATAACTAACAGTAAGAAAACATGATGCAAACTGGACGTATCAACTCCCCCAAGCTTAGACCTCGCTTGTCCTCAAGCGAAAATCGAAATCGAAAAACATGTCCACATGCTTTGAGAGAGAGGTGTCGATGAAAACAAAATACATACATAGAAGCATCATGTTGATTATTATAACAACAACAAAATTAAACGGACTTTTATCATAGAACTTTATCATATACATACATAGAATATAACATTTTTGGATTTAACTGACGTTGGTGGTCAACAATGGGCTTAGCATCAGGTTCCATATTAGTTTTGTGCTGACATAGAGTGGGACTAATGCCCTTTAAATCATCAAGAGTATATCCAATAGAAGCCCGGTGCTTCCTTAGAACTTTCAATAATCTTTCTTCTTCATGTTCTGAAAGGTTAGCACTAATAATAACAAGATATATCTTCTTTTCATCAAGATAAGCATATTTCAAAGTTAATAAGCAATTGTTTTAATTCAAACACAGGATCACCTTTAGGTGGAGGAGGACCTCCTAGAGTTTCAATAGGCAAATTGTGTTTAAGCAGAGGACATTGTTCAAAGAAAATTTTATCTATTTCATTTCTTTCATGCATATATAAATCATTTTCATGGTCTAGCAGATATTGTTCTAAAGGATCAGTAGGTGTAACAGCAATAGAAGCAAGACCAATTAATTCATCCTTACTAGGAAATTCTTTTTCATGAAGATCTCTACTAAACTTGGAAAAATTGAACTCATGAGACTCATCACCAAAGCTAACACCAACAGTTTGTTTCTTATAATCTATCTTAGCATTAATTGTATTCAAGAAAGGTCTACCAAAGATAATGGGACAAAAGTCATCTTGTGGGAAACCAAGAACAAGAAAATCAGTAGGGTATTTTAGTTTCCCACACAAGACTTCAACATCTCTAACAATCCCAAATGGTGATATGGTGTCTCTGTTAGCAAGTTTAATAGTAACATCTATGTCTTTTAACTCTGTAGGTGCTATGTCTTCCATATTTTCTTGATATAAAGTGTAAGGAATAGCACTCACACTAGCACCCATGTCACATAAACCATGATAAAAGAGATCTCATATTTTAACTGAGATGACAGGCATGCCAACAATAGGTCTATGTTTATACTTTTTATCGGGTTTGGCAATTCTAGCAGCTTCTTGATAGAAGTAAATAACATGCCCATCTATATCTTCTTCTAAGAGATCTTTAACCATAGCAATGCTAGGTTATACTTTAATTTGTTCATCAGGTTTAGGTGTTCTAATATAACTTTTGTTAACCATGCTTGAAACTTTTAGCATGTTCCTTTATCCTAACAGGAAAGGTGGTTTCTCAATATAAGCGAGAAGGAACAAGCTGGATCAACATTATAAAGTATAGTTTCTTCTTTAACTAGTACTTGGGTTCTTTAATCTCTTCTTTAATAGGTGGGTGATATTTAAACCACTTCTCTTTAGGGAGTTCAACATGAGTAGCAAATGATTCACAAAAGGAGGCTACTATCTCAGAATCAAGTCCATATTTAGTGCTAAACTTTTGAAAAGCATGGGTATCCATAAAAGATTTAACACAATCATATTTAATTTTAATACCTGACTCTTTACCTTCGCCGAAGTTCCCAATCTTCAGAATTATGCTTAATTCTTTCCAAAAGATCCCACCGAATTCAATAGTCTTCTTCATAAAAGAACCAAGACAAGAAGTATCAAGCATGGTTTGATCATTACGAGAAAGCCGAGCATAAAAATTCGGATAATAATTTCTCTTGAGAGCTCATGATTGGGGCATGAATATAACATTGACTTAAGCCTCCCCCAAGCTAGAGTGATACTTTCTCCTTCGCATAAGGCCAAAATTATATATATAATTCCGATCACGATGAACTAGATGCATAGGATAAATTTTTGGTGGAACTCCAATTCAAACGCATTCCAATTCCATGATCCAATATCATTGCATAGCCTATACCATGTCAATGCTTTTCCCTTCAAAGATAAAGGGAAAACCTTTTTCATAACTTGATCCCTGGGTAAACCTGCAAGCTCAAAAAATCCACAAATTTGTTCTACATATATCAAGTGCATATCAGATGTTCGGGTCCCATCTCTGCATAAGGATTAGCTAGCAGCTTGTTCTATCATACCAAGGAATATCATATTCAATATTTTCAGTAGGTGCAGTAGGTTGAGGGGTAATTAATTATGGTTCTGGACGAGGTGAAGATACCCCGAACAAACCCCTCAAAGGATTGTTTGCCATAGTAACAAGTGAGAATAAATTTCAGCACACTATATAAATGTTTCCTTACCAAATTGCACTTACCAAAGGCACTTCACTCCCCGGCAACGGCGCCAGAAAATATCCTTGATGAACCACAACTATAGGGGATCAATTGTAGCTCTTTTCGATAAGTAATAGTGTCGAACCCAATGAGGAGCAGAAGGAAATGACAAGCAGTTTTCAGTAAGGTAGTGTCTTCAAGTAATGAAATTGTAAGTAGCGGAGTAGTTTCATAGCAAGATAATTTGTAACGAGCAAGTAATGATAGTAGTAACAAAAGTGCAGCAAGGTAGCCCAATCCTTTTGAGGCAAAGGACAGGCCAACATGGTCTCTTATAATAAGCAAAGCGTTCTTGAGGGTACATGGGAATTTCATCTAGTCACTTTCATTGTGTTGGTTCGATTTGTGTTCGCTACTTTGATAATTTGATATGTGGGTGGACAGGTGCTTAGGTGTTGTTCTTACTTGAACAAACCTCCTACTTATGATTAACCTCCCAAGAAGCATCCGCAACTACGAGAAAAGTATTAAGGATAAATTCTAACCATAGCATTAAACTTTGAGGTCCAATCGGTCCCTTGCGGAATAGCGCATAAACTGGGGTTTAAGTTTCTGTCACTCTCGCAACCCACCATCTAATTACTACTCCACAATGCATTCCCTTAGGCCCAAATATGGTGAAGTGTCATGTATTCGACGTTCACATGACACCACTAAGGGAATCACAACATACATACTATCAAAATATCGAACACGTATCAAGTTCACACATGATTACTTGCAACATGATTTCTCCCCTGACCTCAAGAACAAAAGTAAATACTCACAAATGATACCATGCTCATGTTCAGAGGAGTATTAAATAGCATATTGGATCTAAACATATAATCTTCCACCAAATAAACCATATAGTGATCAACTACAAGATGTAATCAACACTACTAGTCGCCCACAAGCACCAATATATAGTTCCGGTAACAAGATTGAACACAAGAGATGAACTAGGGTTTGAGATGAGATGGTGCTGTTGAAGATGTTGATGGAGATTGCCCTCCCCAAGATGGGAGAGTTGTTGGTGATGATGATGACGTTGATTTCCCACTCCATGAGGGAAGTTCCCCCGGCGGAATCGCTCCAGCGGAGGGCAAAAGTGCTCCTGCCCAAGTTCCGCCTCGAGGCGGCGACGCTTCGTTCCGAAAGTCCTCCTCTTATTTTTTTCTAGGTCAAAGCGACCTATATACCAGAAGATGGGCACCGGAGGTTGGCCGAGGAGGCCACAACCCCCCAGGGCGCGCAGGGGGGCCTTGCGCGCCCAGGTGGGTTGTGCCCCCTGGTGGCCCCCCTCTGGTAGTTATTTGTTCCAGTAATTCTTATTTATTCCATAGAAAATTCACGTGAAGTTTTGACTTGTTTGGAGTTGTGTAGAATAGGTAGCCTGACGTAGCTTTTTCAGGTCCAGATTTCCAGCTGCTGGGATTCTCCCTCTTGGTGTGCACCTTGCAAATTATGAGAGAAAAGGCATTACAATTACTCCAAAAAGTATTATTATGGGTAAAAACAATATAAATAACAGTAAGAAAACATGATGCAAACTGGACGTATCAATTGCCACCTCACTTACTGACATGGTGAAGAGAAGATGTGAGGTATATATAAGATTGTGCATGGGTGTTTGAATGTCGGACAATGCAAGCGAGACATTCTCACGTGATCGACTACTTGTACGGTTGTTCGCTTAAGAAATATAAATATGTTTTAATTCATTGTACCATTTGTCGGTGTACTGAAGTTTGGGTCCCCAGTACCCCTGACTTATGCATATATAGTGGTAGTTCCCCGACAAGGAAGCTTGCCGGAAGACAACCCAAGACTAGATTACCAGTCTATAGAGAAGATCTCCAAGCCAAAGGAGTTTCTCTTTGTGAGATCAAGGAGCGCATCAAGAAGACCAAGATTCAAGACCAAGTTGTTCAACTTAGCTGAAGAGAAGAACAAGCCGAAGCATCAATATTAGCTGCAAAAGCAACCCTTGCCGGCGAGGCCGAGCCGGCAAGGCGAAGGCCCGACAAGCTCTATGGTCGCCAAGCTCGCGCTAGCCACCAGTGCTCCACCTCATCGAGTAACTAGTCTCTAATTGATGAGGTGTCGAGCCCGCAGGTGGTTAGGTGGGATTTTGTCAGACACGTGGCAACATGCTAGAAGGAGGTTTACCTTTAATAATACCCGTCCAGAAGGCATCTCATGATGATAGGAAGCGGCTGGCAAAGCGATGCAGCAACCTTGCTGGGGCTCCTCCTCCTCACGACACCAAACAGAGCATTTAATGCTTTTATACTAGTCCGACAGAGTTAGGTATGATAGCACTGTTTTCTATCTAATCAATATGTAATTACTACCCCTTAAGCTATAAAAGGAGGCCAAGGCAACATTTACAAGGATCGACCCTTGGCACAACCTACACGTGTAGCTGCTCTCCCTTCGCACCTTGCCCGGGAAGCGCACCTTGTATTTGTGCTCACACACACACATCCAATATTCAAAAGCAGGAGTAGGGTTTTAGACCTCAAGGTGGCCCGGACCTGGGTAAAACCCATGCGTCATCTGTTGGTTTTGCTCTTTGCGCCTTGTGCATCTCCCTAGCCGAACCACAAGGGGCTAGATGGCCCCATATATGGGCGTCCCGCCACGACATCTTTGGCGCGCTAGGTAGGGGGATCACTTGCATGAACAAGAGACAGCTGATTGCACGTTGATTTCGGGAAGCTTCATAACCATTGACGCCCAAGAAGAAGGGAACCACGACGACGAAGCCTTCTACTTCCAGAGCTCCCTCGCACGCATCCACGACCGGCGTGGGCGGCGCCACTGTTGCGGACAGCATGAACACCCTGGTTGGCACGACCGCGCAGGCAGCGCGGTCACCGCGCCCACCACGGCGGAAGCAGGAGGAAGAGGTGCTGGAGGTGGTCATCTTCCTCGACCCTCTTGCAAGAACAACCACGATGGCATGGCTGGTGCGGATGGATGACTCCCACCTCCTCGACGCACCAGCAAGCGCAACAACCGAAGCGACAACGCTCGTCCAGCGTGAGTCAAGATCTTCCTGCTGCACCAACCAGGGGTGCAACTTTAGGATGTACGCCTCAGCCATCGCAAGATGGACGCGACGTGGCCCCGAGCGGCACCGCCGAACACAGGCAACAACGCCCGCATGACAAGTCGCCCGTGGATCAAGCCCGAGATCTCCAGGCTCCACTCCCGCCATGCCAACCCACTATTGCTCTTGAGCCTTGGCGGCAAGATCGCAATGGCGCTCCTGCTAGCTCTGCTAGGAGTCAACCTAAATCACGTTCTTTGCCCCAGGCCATGCCAGCGATGGTGGTAGAGGAAATGGCGCGAGCCCAGATGTTGTTGAACTTTCCGCCGACAGTGGACAAGATGGATGAGTGGAGAGCCACCATCCAGAGCCTGATTGGAATTGCAGAGTCCAACAAATCACAGCAGGAGGAGACCTCACAGCTAATACGTCTCCAACGTAACTATAATTTTTGATTGTTCCATGCTATTATATTATCCTGTTTTGGATGTTTTATATGCATTAATATGCTATTTTATATTATTTTTGGGACTAACCTATTAACCTAGAGCCCAATGCCAGTTTCAGTTTTTTCCTTTTTTTTGAGTTTCACAAAAAAGGAATACCAAACGGAGTCCAAACGGAATAAAACCTTTGCAATGATTTTTCTTGGACCAGAGGACACCCAGGAGACTTGGACATCAAGTCGGAGGAGCCACGAGGCAGCCACAAGGGTGGAGGGCGCGCCCCCCTGTCTTGTGGGCCCCTCGTGACTCCCCTAACCTAATTCCTTCGCCTATATATTCACATATATTCCCAAACCACCAGAAGTATCCACGAAAACACTTATCCACCGCCGCAACCTTCTGTACCCAAGATATCCCATCTAGGGGCCTTTTCCGGCATCCTGCCGGAGGGGGATTCGATCACGGAGGGCTTCTACATCAACTCTATCGCCCTTCCGATGAAGCGTGAGTAGTTTACCACACACCTACGGGTCCATAGCTAGTAGCTAGATGGCTTCTTATCTCTCTTTGATTCTCAATACCATGTTCTCCTCGATGTTCTTGGAGATCTATCCGATGTAATCTTCTTTTGCAGTGTGTTTCTCGAGATCCGATGATTTGTGGATTTATGATTAGCTTATCTATGAATATTATTTGAATCTTCTCTGAATTCTTTTATGCATGATTTGGTATCTTTGTAATTCTCTTCGAACTATCAGTTTGGTTTGGCCAACTAGATTGGTTTTTCTTGCAATGGGAGAAGTGCTTAGCTTTGGGTTCACTCTTGCGGTGTCCTTTCCCAATGACAGTAGGGGCAGCAAGGCACGTATTGTATTGTTGTCATCAAGGATAAAAACATGGGGTTTACATCATATTGCTTGAGTTTATTCCTCTACATCATGTCATCTTACTTAATGCTACTCTGTTCTTCATGAACTTAATACTCTAGATGGTAAGGTGAGCTCGGTCGATGTGTGGAGTAATAGTAGTAGATGCAGAATTGTTTCGGTCTACTTGACACGGACGTGATGCCTATATTTCATAATCATTCCCTTAGATATCATAATAACTTTGCGCTTTTCTATCAATTGCTCGACAATAATTTGTTCACCCACCGTATTATTTGCTATCTTTAGTGAAGCCTCTAGTGAAACCTATGGCCCCCGAGTTAAGTTTCCATCATATAAATTTTCGATCTACTATTTCCATCATATTCATTTCCGATCTACTATTTTGCAATCTTTTACTTTCCGATCTATAAACCAAAAATACCAAAAATATTTACTTTACCCTTTGTGTAGTTTCATTTATCTCTACCAGATCTCACTTTTGCAAGTAACCTGAAGGGATTGACAACCCCTTTATCGTGTTGGGTGCAAGTTGTTTGATTGTTTCTGCAGGTATTAGGTGATTAGTGCATTGTCTCGTACTGGATTGATACCTTGGTTCTCTAACTGAGGGAAATACTTATCTCTACTTTGCTGCATCACCCTTTCCTCTTCAAGGGAAAAACCAACGCACGCTCAAGAAGTAGCAGGAAGAATTTCTGACGCCGTTGATGGGGAGATCTACGCCAAGTCAATACATACCAAGTACCCATCATAAAATCTCATCTCTTGCATTACATTATTCGCCATTTGCCTCTTGTTTCCCTCTCCCCCACTTTTAAAACGATTTTTGAAAAGATTTGCCTTTTTCTTCGCCCCTCTTCCGTTTGTCTTCTTCATTTGCTTTTTGTGTGCTCGTGTGTTGGATTACTTGCTTTTTCATGATGGCTCAAGAGAATACCAAATTGTGTGACTTTTCCAATACTAATAACAATGATTTTATTAATACTCTGATTGCTCCTGCCACTAGTGCAGAATCTTATGAAATTAATGCTGCTTTGCTGAATCTCGTTATGAAAGATCATGTCAGTGAGAACGACACCTATGGGATCACTGGAATCCCTTCTACGGTCGTGAGCTGGGTTGTGAGAGGAGAGTAGGTCCAGGAGCCAAAGCACAAGGATCGTTTACCCGGTGTTCGGGCCACAGGATGCGTGAAAACCCCTAGTCCCGCTTTGGTGGATGTATTGAGTGTTCTTGAGCTTTGAACTAGCTATGGTGGCTGCGTAGTTCCAAAAGCCGAATCCCTCTCCTGGTCGCCTCGGGCCTCCTTTTATAGGGAAAAGGGTTGCCATTGCGGGCACATGAGGTGAAAAGGCTCACAAAGGCGTGAGCTTATCGCACGGCATTACGGGACAAAGTGCATTAAATGTGCTACTTAGGTGTCCATCAGCTTTATCGGGACGGAAGGAGGCTGTCCGTCCGTCAGACTCCTCCTAGCCCGACACGCACCTGTGCCAGTGCATGAAGTGCCATGTAGGCAGGCAGGCTGCTGAGGTGGCGCGGTGGTGGAGCCTTCACGAAGATCTGCATGCCACCATGCAGGTGCATGCTGAGTTGGCGTAGAGGCCGCTCGTCACCACGCAGGTGCCTGCTCAGCTGGTTGAGCTAGCAGCTGCTTGGGGACGGCGGTGGAGTCCTGGCTGGTGCAGGTTCGGAAGTGGCCCAGCTGGCGCCCTTGGCAAGGGCCTTGCTGGGGGCCCGGCAAGGGTCTTGCCGTGGCGCTGCAGTCATCCCCAAGAAAGGCGCTTGCGGGGCCTTGTGGATCTCCTCGCCAGGGATCCCGCCGAGGGTCGCCATCTTCTGGTTCTCATCTCGATCTTGTGAGTTTATGATCTTGACAAAGATCTGCATGCCACCACAGAGGTGCCTCCTGAGCCCTAGTTTCAATGAAGTCGGTTGGGTTGGAACCCGTGGGCTCAAGGGTGGCTCACTCTGCTGGCGTTGGGCGTGCCGCCCCGGCAAGGCTCTTGCCGGGGCTGCCCCGGCAAGGGTCTTGCCAGAGGAGCCTGCTTAGCCTTCTGTCCTTTGTGTTCTTGGTCTTGGCGTTGCCTTGGCCGTCCTATGCTTCGGCTTCTTCCCGGCTCCCCTCCTCCGCCCTGCTTAGTGTGGCCGCGGCGCGTGGCTCCGACTGTCCGCGCACAAGTAAAGGGGTACAAAGGAGTGCCCTTACTTTAGTACACCGACAGGAGCCCCGGGGCCTGGGCCACACATAAGCGCGACAAGTTGTTGGGCCAGGCTCAGAACGGTGCGCGGGCAGTCGGGGCAGGATTTTACCGCAGTAATTTTTCGCCCGCTGCGCTTCGCCACGACCTGCGTTGAACGTGCGACGTGGAGAGGCATGCGTGACGTGGGGGTCATGCATGGGGCGGTTTCCGCATGCAAGCGTCACATCATGGTAAAGAGGCGGCTCGCGCCTTCCCCATAAAAAGAGGGAGGCATGGAGGCATGGTTCATTTACTGGGTGGACTCGGGTTGTAGTCTTCAAGGCGCCTACGCCCCATGATCACGGGGCGGGGAACGGTCGTCTCACCCGTCCTTTCGATCCTGCTTGCCCGCCACGCGTCCTTCATGCAAGTGGCAGGTGATGGAGGCGGGAAACCGGGCTGTCGCTGATTGGGGCAGCGGGTTGGTCCTGATTCCCTGCGCCTCCGATGGCTGGATTGGCTGAGTGGGGCGGCCGAGTCTCGACCCCGCCCCTTTATAAGGAGGGGGAGGAAGGGCGTCATCCCACATTCCTCCAGTATCCATCCTCCTCCACCTTTGCTTCTTTCTTCCACCTGCTATGGCAAGAGGAGGTGCTGGGCCTTCGACGATGGCGGCGAGGGTCGCTGCCGTCATGGCCAAGGCTCCCTCCTTCCCACGAGAGCCTGGCAAGGGCGGAGCCGCCACGAGAGGAAGGGGAGGCGGCCGAGGTCGCCATGACGGTCGGGGAGAGGGGGACGAGGTGGTGTGACGGTCGTGCCTCCACCAGCGGTGCCTCCCGCGGCGGAGGGTCACGTCGGGGACAAGCCCCGCGAGTTCTTCATCGATCTCGCCCACGCCCGTTGTCGTCTCCGGCCTCCCCACCCCTTCGCCGAAATGGAGCTCGATCCGCCCCAGATCCTCAGATGCACATGAGAGGCTGCGTGACCGGCGGCACGCGGGTCGACGTCGACTTCCCCGCTCCTCATGTTATGTACCTCCGTCGCGGATGGAAGACATTTGCTCGCATCCATAGCCTGACGGTGGGGCTCGTCCTCATGTTAATGGAGGGCGGCCTGCTCTCCGTCAAGGTCTTTGGAGATCTTGGAACTCACCTGAAGTGCTGCGTGGAGAGCTCCTCCGACGATGAAGATTCCTCCTCAAGCGGGAGTGACGAGAAGGACAGCGACAGCGACGACGAGGGAGTCGAGCGGCAGGATGCCGACTCCGACTTCGACTGACCGTGCCGCCCCTCCCTCAGCCACACGCCCTACCGAGGGCCTTCCTCGCCAAGCTCTCCATCGGGGCGCTCCCTGTCGTCTCCTTAGGCGGTTGGCGTAGGAGGGCCGGAGAAGGCGAAGAAGGCGGGTGGCGGCCGTCAAGTCGGAGTACACGGGCACCGACACCTTCGTCGCGTATTGCCGGCCTGCTGCCTCATATTCCAGCTCCTTTCCCGGCACCAAGATGTTCTCTTGGTGCCTTCTCGCCTCGTGACCTCGCCTAGGCGCCTTTGCCCTCCTCCCGCTGTCTTGTTCCACCTTCTGAGGAGAGGGACAAGAAAGGGATTACAGGAACCTTATCTCTTTTTAGTTTGTAAGCCTGCGGGCACTTGTTAATTTTAAGACTTGTAACCCTCCTTGCTCATGTTTTTAATTCCGTATGAACTGTACCTGTATGGGATGTTTTTAATGAAAAAGTGTGTTTGCCGGGTTCTTTGTGCGTGAGCGAGGCCCATGCCAAGGATGAATCCTTGTTATTTTTAAGATAAACATTGTTGCCCGGCAATAGGCCTTGCCGTCTCCCCACTCTAGCCGACCATTCTCGCGCTCTTGGCGGAGGCAGGGGCGAAGTAGAGTTAGGCCCCTCGTTCATCTCCTCGCCATCGCGACTACTACCAAATTCCGACCCAGGAGGTAGCTCTTGAGTATAGGAAAGGGGGAGCACGGTGGTTTTAAGACCATAAACGAGGTTTCACATGTCCCAATTCTATACTGGAAGCATAATAACAATGGGATGAAAGACTTATCTGAATCGCAGCGCCCGCAACCTTGGCTTGCCGTGGTTGGATCCTTGTGTCTTCAGCCCCGGTAGTCTTGGCTTGTCGGGCCGGAGCCAGTCCGCTCCCTTTCTCCCAAGCCGCCTCGGCGAAGTGTCCATATGCCATGCGAACCAAAGAGAACAAGGACGACACTGACCTCTAGGCTAGGGGTTAGTCACCGCTAAGCACTATCAACCCCTAACCAAGGAGAGACTTAACTAGCATGCATGCTATAACTTAGGGCGCCAGTAACTTCATTTATTTATGTTCGTGGTCTCATACCGCTGGCTTTGTACAGAGGGTCACATGCCTTGCCTAAGCAAAGCTTGTATACAAAGGGTGGCTTCTTGGGGAAGCCCGACAAGCCGCCCTTATGGTGCAAAACTTGCTAAGATGCTCGATGTTCGAGGAGTTGCTCACCGGGATAGCATCTTCGGTCTCCAGCATATGCGCGCCGGGCACAGTGACTTCGTATACCCGATAAGGGCCTTCCCACTTCAGCGTCAACTTGTTGGAATTCTTGGCCAACTCGAACAGCGCCAAGAACAAGGTCGCCTTCCTCAAAGCTTGGGCATGAACCTTGCGACTATGGTGGCGCCAAGGCTTCCGGTAGCGTGCTGCTCTCACGACCTTTGAAAGACGATCTTCCTCAAGGAGCGTTGCGTCATCTTGCCGCAATTGCTCTTGCTCAAGCTCGTCATAAGCGAGCACTCGAGGTGACCCGTATATGAGTTCCGTGGGGAGAACTGCCTCTGCCCCATATACTAGGGCAAAGGTTATGCGGCGGTGTGGCTCGATTTAGCGTCGTTCCTGATCGACCAAAGAACCGTCGGCAACTCATCAATCCAAAGGTTTTCCGCTCTTGTGCAGCTGTCGAAGTCTTCGTTCTCGTGCCTCGCAACACTTCAGCATTTGCACTCTCCGCTTTGGCCGTTGTTCGGGGTGTGCCACGGAAGCAAAACAGACCATGCCGCCAAGGTCTTGGATGTATTGCATGAAGGTGTGGCTTGTGAACTACGTGCCGTTGTTGGTGATGACCCTGTTTGGTACACCAAAATGGCAGACTAGCCCCTTGAAGAACTTGACGGCTGACTGTGTTGTAACCTTCCTCACTGCCTCCACCTCCGGCCACTTTGTGAACTTGTCGATGGCAACGTACAAGTACTCAAAGCCCCGACAGCCATGAAAGTGAAAGGGGCCCAAGATATGTCGAGCCCCTGCACCGAAAACGGCCAGGACAGAGGGATTGTTTGAAGGGCTTGAGCTGGTTAATGAAGCTTCTTCGAATGGAACTGGCACGCTTCACACCTAGTTACTAGTGCCATCGCGATCCTCGAAGGGGCGGTGGGCCAGAAGAAGCCTTTTGACGGCAAGGGCCCTCGACCCTATGTGGGAGCTACATATGCCTCCATGTATCTCTCGCCAACAGCTCCAAATTCCCTTCCTCCGGGGATGCACTTCAATTTCACACCGCTCGATCTTTTTTACAGACAGGACGCCATCGACGAACTAGTACAGGCGCATCGACGGGCTACTTTTTCCGCTTCTTCCTGCTCCTCAGGAAGTTCCCCTGTCTGGAGGAAATGGACGGTATGCTATGCCCATGCCGGAGCCTGGGGCTCGACGGCAAGGACCAAAGGCATCTCTTCTGCCATGGGGGCTACCGTCTCTACGGCCTGTGGCTCGGTGCCTGCCGGAGCGGCTGCCCTTGGCAAAGCCTCGAATCCATGGCAACACCCTTGCCGGCAGCCCTCGAGGCTCAAGGGAAAGTACTTTCCTGGGCCTGATTTCTCCGCTTGTTCTCGTTAATGGTTCGATGGATGGTTGAGTTAACCGGAGCAAAAGGTACCCGGTTCCACGGGTAGCTTGCATGCAGCGATGCTTTGACAGTACTCGGCGATGATGTCGTTCTCCGCCGGGAACGGTTCGCTTGTATACCATCGAAGCGCTCCTCCAGCTTCCTCACCTCATCTACGTAGGCCTCCATCAACGGACTCTGGTAATCTTTATTGACTTGCCTGACGACAAGCTGTGAATCACCCCTGACGATGAGCTTCTTCACCCCAAGGTCTGCCGCGATCCTGAGACCGGCAAGCAGCCCCTCGTACTCAGCAGTGTTGTTTGTGGACATCTCCCTGGGAAAGTGCATCTGGATCACATACTTGAGGTGCTCTCCGGTGGGTGCGACAAGAAGCACACCGGCACCTGCGCCTTGCAGCGAAAAAGCCCCATCAAAGTACATGATCCAGTCGTGACTTGCTTCCTTGCCGGGGAGAGCGGTCTCCTGGATTTCTTCGTCGGGCGTTGAGGTCCATTCTGCAATGAACTCCGCCAAGACTCTGCTCTGGATTGTCGAAGTACTTTCAAACTTCAACCCAAAGCTTGACAACTCCAAGGCCCACTCCACAATCCTTCTAGTTGCATCTGGGTTGTGCAGTATCCGTTGCAACAGGAGGCGGGTGACAACAGTGATCTCGTGGGCTTGGAAGTAATGACGCAGCTTCCTCGAGGCCATAAGGAGGCCGAAGAGCAATTTCTGCACACCGGAGTACCTTGACGTAGCCCCCTGCAAGACGGAGCTGACAAAGTAAACCGGGTGGTACATCATCTTCTTGTTCTGCACCACTTCACTTGGCTGCACGGGCCCTGCCCCGATGGCGTCAGACTCTGCCGGGGGCCTTGCCTCGTGGGCACCAGGCCTGCCGGAATTTCGGCGTGCCATCCGCCCGATCCTGCCGTTGCCACTGCCTCTTCATCGACCTCCCTCTGCGCCACCGGTAGCGGTCGATTACTTGATCGTTGCCGCGAATGTACGGCAACAACGGCTCTTGCGGTTTAGGCGCCACGATGCTGGTGTAGAAGAGAGGTACTTCTTCAGATCTGTAGTCTTGCCCGGCATCCGGGATCCAGTCCATGGGGGCCGCCTTTTCAAAATCTTGAAAAAGGGAAGGCGCTTCAGTAGACTTGGAGATGAATCGGCTCATGGCGGTAACTTGCAACCCGGTGAGCCGACGCACATCCTTGATCTGCTTGGGCGCCTCAATCTGCTCAATAGCCTTGATCTTATGCGGGTTTGCCTCGATCAGCTGCGACACAAAGAACCGAGAAGTTTCTTGGGACGAACGCCAAGACACACTTCTCGTGGTTCAGGTTGAGGTTGATCTTAGCGCAGGTTGGCAAGCGTCTCTTCCAGTGTCTTGTACAAGAGTTGCCCTGTCCTTGGTTTTGACCACTGTGTCATCCATGTATGCTTCCATATTTCTATGTAGCTGGGGTTCAAAACCAATTTGGACCGCTCTTGCAAACGTTGAGCCAGGACTCTTCAACCCGAAAGGCATCCGTAAAAAGCAATACGTGCTAGCTCTTGAGCACTGCGTTGGATTTCCTTGAAGAGGAAAGGGTGATGTAGCAGAGTAGAGTAAGTATTTCCCTCAGTTTTTGAGAACCAAGGTATCAATCCAAAGAGGGAGGCTACACGCAAGTCCCTCGTACCTACACAAAACAAATAGCTCCACGCAACCAACGCGATTAGGGGTTGTCAATCCCTTCACAGTCACTTATGAGAGTGAGATCTGATAGAGATGATAGAGAATATTTTTGGTATTTTTGGTATAAAGATGCAAAGTAAAATAAAAGGCAAAGTAAAAAAGCAAAGCAATAATAAAGTGATGGAAGATTGATATGATGAGAATAGACCAGGGGGCCATAGATTTCACTAGTGGCTTCTCTCAAGAGCATAAGTATTCTACGATTGGGTGAACAAATTCTGTTGAGCAATTGATGTAATTGAGCATAGTTATGAGAATATCTAGGTATGATCATGTATATAGGCATCACGTCTACGAGACAAGTAGACCGACTCACTTTGCATCTACTACTATTACTCCACTCATCAACCGCTATCCAAAGCATGCATCTAGAGTATTAAGTTCAAGAAAAAGCAGTAACGCCTTAAGCAAGATGACATGATGTAGAGGGATAAATTCATGCAATATGATAAAAACCCCATCTTGTTATCCTCGATGGCAACAATACAATACGTGCCTTACTGCCCCTACTGTCACTGGGAAAGGACACCGCAAGATTGAACCCAAAGCTAAGCACTTCTCCCATTGCAAGAAAGATCAATCTAGTAGGCCAAACCAAACCGATAATTGAAGAGACTTGCAAAGATAACCAATCATACATAAAAGAATTCAGAGAAGATTCAAATATTGTTCATAGATAAACTTGATCATAAACCCACAATTCATCGGTCTCAACAAACACACCGCAAAAAGAAGATTACATCGAATAGATCTCCACGAGACAGGGGGAGAACATTGAGATCCAAAAAGAGAGAAGAAGCCATCTAGCTACAAACTATGGACCCAAAGGTTTGAGGTAAACTACTCACACTTCATCGGAGGGGCTATGGTGATGATGTAGAAGCCCTCCGTGGTGGATTCCCCTTCCGGTGAACTCACGAGCAGGCCCCAAGATGGGATCACGTGAGTGCAGAAGGTTGCGGCGGTGTAATTAGGTTTTGGCTCCGTGTCGATCGTTTGAAGTGCGAGGGTATATTTAGGAGGAAGAATGCGTCGGTGGAGCAAGGGGGGCCTATTACGAGGCAAGGCGCGCCTCCACCCTCGTGGCCGCCTCCTTTCTTTCTTGACGGGGGGTCCAAGTCTCCTGGATCATATTCTGTGAGAAAATCATGTTCCTGAAGGTTTCATTCCGTTTGGACTCCGTTTGATATTCCGTTTTTTCGAAACACTGAAATAGGCAAAAAAACAGCAATTCTGGGCTGGGCCTCCGGTTAATAGGTTAGTTCCAAAAGTAATATAAAAGTGGAAAATAAAGCCCAATATGGTCCAAAACAGTAGATAATATAGCACGGAGCAATCAAAAATGATAGATACGTTGGAGACGTATCAGGCATCCCCAAGCTTAATTCACCTTTCGTCCTCGAGTAGGTAAATGATAAAAAAGAATTTTTGATGCAGAGTGCTACTTGGCATAATTTCAATGTAATTCTTCTTAATTGTGGCATGAATATTCAGATCCAAAAGATTCAAGACAAAAGTTCATATCGACATAAAAATAATAATACTTCAAGCATACTAACTAAGCAATTATGTCTTCTCAAAATAACATGGCCAAAGAAAGTTCATCCCTACAAAATCATATAGTTTAGTCATGCTCCATTTTTGTCACACAAGAATGCTCTCATCATGCACAACCAGCAATTGTTTCATACTTTAATAATCTCAAACTTTATAAACCTTCACGCAATACATGAGCGTGAGCCATTGATATAGCACTATGGGTGGAATAGAATATTATCATGGGGGTTATGTGGAGAAGACTAAAATGGAGAAGATCTCACATCAACGAGGCTAATCAATGGGCTATGGAGATGCCCATCGATTGAGTTAATGCAAGGAGTAGGGATTGCCATGCAACAGATGCACTAGAGCTATAAATGTATGAAAGCTCAACAAAAGAAACTAAGTGGGTGTGCATCCAACTTGCTTGCTCACGAAGACCTAGGGCTTTTGAGGAAGCCCATCGTTGGAATATACAAGCCCAGTTCTATAATGAAAAATTACCACTTGTATATGAAAATGACAAAATAAGAGACTCTCTATCATGATGATTATGGTGCTACTTTGAAGCACAAGTGTGGAAAAAAAAGGATAGTAGCATTGCCCCTTTTATTTATATTTTTTTGGGCCTTTTTTTCCTCTGGCCTTTCTCCTTTTTTTATTGGGACAATGCTCTATTAAATGATGATCATCACACTTCTATTTATTTAGAACTCAATGATTACAAATCGATACTAGAACAAAGTATGACTCTATATGAATGCCTCCGGCGGTGTGCCGGGATATGCAATGAATCAAGAGTGACATGTATGAAAGAATTATGAGCGGTGGCTTTGCCACGAATACTATGTCAACTACATGATCATGCTAGCAATATGACAATGATGAAAGTGTCATGATGAACGGAATGGTGGAAAGTTGCATGGCAATATATCTCGGAATGGCTATGGAAATGCCATAATAGGTAGGTATGGTGGCTGTTTTGAGGAAGATATAAGGAGGTTTATGTGTGAAAGAGCGTATCATATCACGGGGTTTGGATGCACCGTGAAGTTTGCACCAACTCTCAATGTGAGAAAGGGCAATGTACCTGCATCGAAGAGGCTAGCAATGATGGAAGGGTGAGAGTGCGTATAATCCATGGACTCAACATTTGTCATAAAGAACTCATATACTTATTGCAAAATCTACAAGCCATCAAAAACCAAAGCACTACGCCAAGATGCTCCTAGGGGGATAGATTGGTAGGAAAAGACCATCGCTGGTCCCTGACCGCCACACATAAGGAGGACAATCAAATAACACCTCATGTTTCAAATTTGTTACATAACATTTACCATACGTGCATGCTACGGGACTTGCAAACTTCAACACAAGCATTTCTCAAATTCACAATTACTCAACTTCTTACGACTTTGATATTATCACCTCCATATCTCAAAACAGTTATCAAGCATCAAACTTTTCTTAGTATTCAACGCACTCAAAAGAAAGTTTTACAAATCTTGAATACCAAGCATATTAAGATTTTTAAGCAAATTACCATGCTATTTAAGACTCTCAAAATATTCTAAGTGAAGCATGAGAGATCAATAGTTTCTATAAAAAAAATCCACCACCGTGCTCTAAAAGATATAAGTGAGGCACTAGAGCAAAACTATAAAGCTCAAAAGATATAAGTGAAGCACTAGAGCAAAACTATAAAGCTCAAAAGATATAAGTGAAGCGCATAGAGTATTCTAACAAATTCCAATTCATGTGTGGTTCTCTCAAAAGGTGTGTGCAACAAGGATGATTGTGGTAAACTAAAAGGCAAAGACTCAAATCATACAAGACGCTCCAAGTAAAACACATATCATGTGGTGAATAAAAATATAGCTCCAAGTAAAGTTACTAATGGAAGTAGACGAAAGAGGGGATGCCTTCCGGGGGCATCCCCAAGCTTTGACTTTTTGGTGTCCTTAGATTATCTTGGGGGTGACATGGGGCATCCCCAAGCTTAGGCTCTTGCCACTCCTTGTTCCATAATCCATCAAAAGATCTCACCCAAAACTTGAAAACTTCACAACACAAAACTCAACAGAAATCTCGAGAGCTCCGTTAGCGAAAGAAAACAAAAGACCACTTCAAGGTACTGTAATGAACTCATTCTTTATTTATATTGATGTTAAACCTACTGTATTCCAACTTCTCTATGGTTTATAAACTATTTTACTAGCCATAGACTCATCAAAATAAGCAAACAACACACGAAAAACAGAATCTGTCAAAAACAGAACAGTCTGTAGTAATCTGTAACTAACGCAAACTTCTGGAACTCCAAAAAAATCAGCCAAAATAGGACGACCTAGGAAATTCGTTTATTAATTAGCAGCAATTGGAATCACTATTTTATCACGTTCTGGTGATTTTTAACAAGTATTTTAGGGAACAGAAAGTTTCTGGAAATTACAACAAGATCAAATAACTATCATCCAAGAAGATCCTATAGGTTTACCTTGGCACAAACACTAATTAAAACATAAAACCACATCTAAACAGAAGTTAGATGGATTATTTATTCCTAAACAAAAACAAAAAGCCAAAAAACTAAAATAAACTTGGGTTGCCTCCTAACAAGCGCTATTGTTTAACGCCCTTAGCTAGGCATAATAGCAAGGATAGATCGGACGTGGAGTATGTGATCACAAGCACACAGGCTCTCGTAATCTGTCCCGTTCGGTATGGCTTCGTGATTCATTTTACTGAGTGCACGTGATAGTTCCAGGGCCCACCAGAAAACGTGGAATTGGAAAATACAGTCCTGTCCGATGGGGCAGGATCACGCGGACGTTTAACGCCGCTTTCTGAGTCCGGAGTCGAGCCGTGGCTCGAGTCGTCATCCACGCCCCGATCCGCGTGGATCACCGGTTTGTGATCTTTCCGGCGGCGTGGCGATGGGATGGAGTAAATTGACCTTTGCGCCGGTGGCATGATTGTCTACTATCGCCTCGCTGCTGTTCTTGTTTTGTTGAGAGCGGTTATCTGGTAGAACCACCATCTCTTTAGGGTTAGCTTCTATCTGCTCCGACGAACATGGAGTTCTTGATGCAGCCGATCGACAAGCACGGATCTAGCCGTGGATGTGGTTGTTCGCCCGCATTTTCGCTTCGGATTTCCAAAAGATCTAACTTTTTTTGCCGGTGTTGTATGCGTGCAGCAGAACGCTTTTGGAGGAGGTGAACGACAGGGACATAGCCACGGAGCCTCTGCACTATCCTGTTAGGCCGCCGCCGGTCACGGCGAGGTACCAGCGGCGACTACCTCGAGTGCGGATGCACAGATCTGTGCGGCAGAGGCGGCGGTGGAGGGTGGGACCGCGGATAAGTCTCAAGCATCTGAACACTCCATAGATAAGATTGAACCCAAGGCTTACGGGTTGTAGCGAAGGTATGCATTTTGGGCTGCCACAAGTTCAGTTGAAATGAATTACGCTACCTATATTATTAGATAGCAACTGAATCAGAGGTGAAATTAGTACACACATATATTCAGTTGCAATAAATCTCAAATGTAAAAAGTCTATGGGATTGTAAACGTTTATGGTAGAATTCAGTTACCAGGTTGGTATTTATTATACCCCTATGAGGTACACACCATCTGTTAATTGATGGAATTGATTTAAGCAAACGTGTACGTAGATAGACATGTACTAATTAGAATCACTTACCTTAGTTGTCAAATGATTTACAAGAAGAACAATATGTAAAAATTGAGTTGGATGCAAGAAAAGCTAGACTGTATATTAGTAACTTAGCCTGATTCTTGAACTTGTTAGTCTGGGTTCCCTCTGTCGGGGATTATTCTACGCTTCTAGTGTAAATATGATATCTATATTGGAAGGTTTTATTTTGGGGAATCATTTTATCTCGTCGAATTTGATGTGTGTGTGTCATGCTTGTGCTCGATTTCACTATGGATGAACCAATGCTTTGCACATATTTTCATGGGCTAGCAGAGTGCGGATTGGGGTTGCCGAGGTAGGCGAGCCCCATGCCCTAATGAGATTTCAGCGATGGAGAAATCAATCCAGTGGATTTGCCAAAGAACACGGTGATAACGTCATCGTGCGAAATTAGGAACAAGCTTTGACACACTCGGACAAGCCTATGATTTTACAATCTGTATTCATGGAAGAAAGGTTTCGACATTGGATATGGAAAGAGCAGAGCTAAATGTCAACCTGGACAAAATGCATGCAAGAGATAGTGTCTTGCATGCGGTATGCCCATTTGTGCCTAATTTTCTGCATTTTGCATTCCGATCGTTGTGTGTTTGTGTTGTAATTAACTTGGTTCTTGCCATTGTGAATGCCCTTCTCTCATAAGGTGGTTGTGGTCTTGCGCGAGGGCTGCTGGACCCGTGCCTAAATGGAAGTTCAGCTAAGCAAGGTACTCCTCGTTCGATCTCATGTATCCACACATTCCAACCTACTACAGAATCGGGTGGCGGGACACAAGATTAGGTAGTTATTCATACGTATGATTAAGTATCAAGCGATTATTTACAGACCACTTGTTGTCGTGAAAACTTAAATCTTTATTCACGCACTTTTTAGCCTCGACTTCTGGATTCAACCTATCAACGATTAACGAAAGGTAACAGCTTGAACAGTCATATATTCTATAGAGCAACAGTGAAAAAATTATTAGGTGGACAACCGGACATAACCGGTACAGCCAGATTAGTCATGATTCATGGTTGAAAATTAGCTATAAGAAAACACATTTACATACTGAATGTTTTAACAACAACTGACATGCAGATGTAGCACATCGAATTAGTCAACAATGTGCATTGATCAGAAAAAGTCATAGGATTCTGCGATGGAGCAAATTGCCCCTGTAGGTGTTGAGAGGAATCATATGGAGAATTCCATTCAGTAATGACAACAGAATTATAGTCTGGCCAACTCTAGCATGTGTGACACTTGGGGCAACAAGTACATTTTCTCATATCATTGATCTACTCGCTCGAGGTTGTGCAATCTTGGCTATTATTGACAAGCTGATGCCAAGATAGAACCAAAAGCTGTATCACAATGATTAGTTAATGTTTACTCTGCAGCAACTCGGTCGACCAGTGTCAAACTGAACTTTCTTATTTGAACTTGGTAGACTGCACTGATGTTCATTGGTGGATATATTATATTTTGGGCAAAAAACATGAGAGTTCAAGATAGGGATTTGGGAGTGCCAAATGAGTATGAAATTTTAGAGTTCGGACTTGAGGGAATTTGGGAATCACCTCCGGTTCATCGGCTGACCTAATTGCGAGGATCAATATATCACTAGCGATATCTGAGTTATCATCTCAGCTCGCCGGTGGCGAGGCTAGGCGTGTTTATCCATATGTATCTCTGCTTCCGTGGGTACCTTGTTGCAGATCGGTTGTTGCCCCTATATTTTTTGCCTTGTTCCACTTGTTTTTTATTCTGTTCTTGGAAAAAAAGTATTATAGTTCTTTGGGAGTAAGTTTTAACTGTGATGGTTGGATTCTGTTGTGGTTTTTGCAGGAGGCAGGGGCTGGTGGAACAAAAGATGCAAGAGGTATGAGGAAGAGGAACTACTAAATTATCCACTCAGGCCATGCACAAGAGCATACTTCTCGAGAACTATAATGATCTGTTTGAATTAGTTATAGTATAAACTAATAGAAAAATCAGTTCATAAGCGAGTACTCAAATTCTATCCAGGGAAGTGTTTCTTGTTTAAATTTCTTTTGGAGCTATCTATACAAAAGAAATATATACTTATGAAATGGTGGTTTAGGTTTTATTGCCACAATCTGGAGCAGGAAAAGCTTTCTTGGAGTGATCTCCAAGTGTGCAGACCAGAGTGATAATTTGTATAGAATGTTATGTCACCAACATGATGATTTGTAGAGGCTGTTATGTCGGTGTAATGGGTTAACTAATCTGTATGTTGTTTAGGTATGTTTTGTGACTGTGTGATTAATAACTTTACGTGGGTTGCCTATCATCATGAATCAACGAAGGCGCATGCTTTGGGGAGGTGGTGTGCGAAGAAATGTTGATTACAAACCGCTACTGGCTAAGGTTGCTAGCTGCGCTAGTGATTAATTTAATGTATGCGTGTCGGCAGTCACACTACTATGACGCAGCCATCCTTCTGTGCACCCCTGCGTTTAAGATTTGAATCGCATATGCAGAATATCAGGCATAGTTTTGACCATAAGGGGGCGTTAGTACAGAATATGAATCGAGACGGCTCATATCGTGTGACTCCTCCTGATCCGCGTCAGGCATGCACAGCAATGCGTAGCGAACTACATCGACTAGTGGGCCATGGGCCATAATAAAATATGAAATACATAAATTGGAGCTGGGCCTATACAACTGGCAGTGCGCATCACGAGAGAACTGGGTGGTGCAGATAACAAGATCATAGGTGCTCGGGATCACAATGGCACTTTCGGGATAGATCTAGGTATTGCCATAATAGTGGTATGGCAAATCATGAAAACTTCTCAAATATTCTCTACGTTCAGCAGCAAGTTTTCTTTGAGGCTAGCAAAAATAATCAAAAGGGCTAAATTTAATGGGACAAAAGTCCCCAAGATCAATCTTGGGAGGTATGGGTTCCTCCCTAGGCCCTTTGTATTGCACAACCAATTCATCATTAAGAGCATTCTTTTGGCAGAAAGCTACAAGCCTTCGTTCAAGGGGAAACCTAGTCCATTATTACGAATAGCAAAATCATCATTAAGCTCAGAAATTTTATCAACTAGAACATCGGCAGGAACCTTTTCCTAAGATTTTCATTATAAGCAATATGATCCAAAGATTGTAAACGCATCATGTCTTCTTGATTAAAAAGGATAGCTTCAATGGGAGGATGACTAGCATCCACCCTATAATGCGCAAATATTTCTTTGGCCTCTTTTATTATAAATCTAAACTCATGAGCCAAAAAGATAGTGGCGGCACGCTTAATAGAAGAATGCTCAATATTAGAGAATTCTGAAAATTTGTTGTATGCAAGGATGCATGTGCATAAATTGCCTTTCAAGTTCAACTATAAGCATGGCAATAGCGTCCGCAAGACTAGTAGTTCTATGAAGAATAGAACCGCCCATAGAAGGCAAAGCACCGGCACAAGTAAAGAAATCTTGAATAACTCCTTTTCCAATAATATTACCACTACCAACTCAAAAAAATTTGTATGCAAGGTAGGGGGTTCTTAAGCAGGAGCATCAGAATTCTCCATGATATTATTATTGTCCATATCGGCAATAATTTCCCCAAATTCAGACATAACGACAAGCAAGCGAGAAAAAGACAAACGGAAAAAGAGAGGGCGAATAAAACGGCAAAGGTGAATTGGGGGAGAGGAAAACGAGAGGCAAATGGCAAATAATGTAATGCGAGAGATAAGGGATTGTGATGGGTACTTGGTATGTTGACTTCTGCGTAGATTCCCCGGCAACGGCGCCAGAAATCTTCCTGCTACATCTTGAGCACTGCATTGGATTTCCTTGAAGAGTAAAGGGTGATGCAGCAGAGTAGAGTAAGTATTTCCCTCAGGTTTTGAGAACCAAGGTATCAATCCAGTAGGAGGCTACACGCAAGTCCCTCGTACCTACACATAACAAATAGCTCCACGCAACCAACGCGATTAGGGGTTGTCAATTCCTTCACGGTCACTTACGAGAGTGAGATCTGATAGAGATGATAGAAAATATTTTTGGTATTTTTGGTATAAAGATGCAAAGAAGTAAAATAAAAGGCAAAGTAAAAGCAAAGCAATAATAAAGTGATGGAAGATTGATATGATGAGAATAGACCGGGGCCATAGATTTCACTAGGGGCTTCTCTCAAGAGCATAAGTATTCTCTGATTGGGTGAACAAATTACTTGTTGAGCAATTGTGAAATTGAGCATAGTTATGAGAATATCTAGGTATGATCATGTATATAGGCATCACGTCTGAGACAAGTAGACCGACTCACACTTTTGCATCTACTACTATTACTCCACTCATCGACCGCTATCCAGCATGCATCTAGAGTATTAAGTTCAAAGAAAGCGAGTAACGCCTTAAGCAAGATGACATAATGTAGAGGGATAAATTCATGCAATATGATAAAACCCCATCTTGTTATCCTCGATGGCAACAATACAATACGTGCCTTGCTGCGCCCTCTCATCCTTTGGAAAGGACACCGCAAGATTGAACCCAAAGCTAAGCACTTCTCCCATTGCAAGAAAGACCAATCTAGTAGAGCCAAACCAAACTGATAATTCTAAGAGACTGCAAAGATAACCAATCATACATAAAAGAATTCAGAGAAGATTCAAATATTGTTCATAGATAAACTTGATCATAAACCCACAATTCATCGGTCTCAAAGCAAACACACCGCAAAAAAGAAGATTACATCTAATAGATATCCATGAGAGAGGGGAGAACATTGTATTGAGGTCCAAAAAGAGAGAAGAAGCCATCTAGCTACTAACTATGGACCCGAAGGTCTGGGGTAAACTACTCACACTTCATCGGAGGGGCTATGGTGATGATGTAGAAGCCCTCCATGGCGGATTCCCCTTCGTGAACTCCGGGAACAGGCCCAAAGATGGGATCTCGTGGGTACAGAAGGTTGCAGCGGTGGAATTAGGTTTTCGGCTCCGTATCTGATTGTTTGGGGGTACGTAGGTATATATAGGAGGAAGGAGTACATCGATGGAGCAAAGGGGGGGCCCACGAGGCAGGGGGGCGCGCCCTAGGGGGGGCGCGCCCTCCACCCTCGTGTCCACCTCCTTTCTTTCTTGACGGGGGGTCCAAGTCTCCTGGATCATATTCGGTGAGAAAATCACGTTACCGAAGGTTTCATTCCGTTTGGACTCCGTTTGATATTAGTTTCTTGAAACCTTTGAAATAGGCAAAAAAACAACAGTTCTAGGCTGGGCCTCCGGTTAATAGGTTAGTCCCAAAAGTAATATAAAAGTGGAAAATAAAGCCCAATATGGTCCAAAACAGTAGATAATATAGCATGGATCTATCAATAATTATAGATACTTTGGAGACGTATCAATACGTGCCACATGGGGTGATAAATGTTGTCTTCTCTTCATCTTCTCTTGTCATGAAGATCTGGTGGTAGCCCGAGTAGGCATCGAGGAATGGCAACAGATCACACCCGGCCGTGGAATCAACAATCTGGTCGATCTTGGCGGCAGCGGAAGGGTCCTTAGGACAAGCCTTATTGATATCTGTGTAGTCAATACACAGCCTCATTTTCCCATTTGCCTTGCGCACCACCACCGGATTAGCCAACCACGTCGGATGGAGCACTCCTCTCTCACCAAACCTGCCGCTTCAATTTCCCGACCTCCTGGTGATAAACTCTTGCCTTTCCGAGCCTCGCTTCGACCTTACCTTGACGGGCGCGCATGAGGGCCAGACAGCTAGGTGGTGATCAATCACCTCCACAGGAACACCGGGATGTCGGATGGTTGCCATGCAAACACATCAACGATACGCCCATGAGGAAGGTGACGACGCGCCTTCCTATTTCTTGTCGAGGGTGGAGCTTATGGTGAAAGCCCCTCCGTACCATCCTCCCTAACGGGCACCTTCTTGGTCTGTGGTGGCGCAGCTCTGGATTTCTTGCTCTTGCCGGTGGAGCTCTCTGGCACGTCCTCGATGGTAGCACAACAGTCCAAAGAGGTGCGCTTGCCTGAGTAGGTGCGAGAGGTCTTGCCGAGCTTCTTCTTCCCTCCCGGGGCTTCAGCGGCAGGAGCAAGTGCCTTGGCGGCAGGCTGCTGCAAAGTTCTGGTAGAGTTGGTCGTACGCAGATCGGTAGCGTCCTTCTTGTCGGAGGGGACGGTGATGATGGTCAATGGCCCAGGCATCTTCAGCGTGTTATAGGCGTAGTGCGACGCCACCGTGAACTTGGCTAGTGCCGGGCGGTCGAGAATCCCGTTGCAGGGCAAGGGGATCTCGGCCACGTCAAAGACGATCCTCTCCGTCCTGTAGTTCAAGTCACCTCCAAACCTCAAGGGCAATGTGACCTTCCCCTTCGGTTGGCTCCTTCCCGGATTGTCCCCTTGAAACGTACCCGTTTGCTCGAGGTCTCCATCAGGAATTTGCAGCCTTTTGATCACGACGGGCGAGATCAAGTTCAGGCCGTCCCCGCCGTCAACCAACGTCTTGTTCACCTTGAGGTTGTGTATTGTTGGCAAGACCAACAATGACAAACACCCGACCGTAGTTGTGCGGTCGGGGTGGTCCTCGACGTCAAAGATGAGGGGCATGCTAGACCACTTCAGCGGCTTCTGAGTGTCGAACGACGGCTCTGCTGCTGTAATCTCACGCGCCCACTGCTTGAGCTAGCGGTGAAAAGTATGCAGCGAGGCGCCATCATCGACGCACATGGCCTCCGTAGCCTTCTGGAACTCTTGCTCGCCGGACTCGTTGTCCTCGTCATGATCATCGTCTTCTTGCTTCTTGTCACGGACCCGGGCGGGCCTCTCTTGCTGGTTATCCTTGCCGCAGCGACCTCCTTGCCCGCCACACTTCTTGCCGAATCCTTCGGCACCATCCTGACCCTTCTCCTTATCCCGCCTCTCATACTCGGCCTTTTGATTTTCGGCCAGCAATTCGACCTGTCGGCAGTTCTGGAGGTCGTGGCCCTTGGTGCGATGGATCTTGCAATACTGCTTGTCGGAGCCCCCCGGCTTGTCAGCAGCCGCCAAGGCCCGGCATGCGGCCCACCCGACAATTTCCTTGCCGGGTCGTCTGCCTTGGCCTTCTTGGCGGCGCCGATGCTGTCGGATCCCTCGACGGCAAGCATGGTCTTGCCCTTGCGTTTCCTGTTACGACACCGGCCCTTCTTCATCGGGGCGGCGGTGGCTTCATCAGTAGAGTCGGTTTCCACGTCGGCGTGCTCGCCGGGGTACTTCCTTCCCTCTTCAGCCCGGGCGCACCTATCGGCCAGAACATACAGTTCGGCCACATCCTTAACCTTGTTCATCGCCAGCTGTTCGCGCATCTTGCTGTTGCGCATGTTCTGATTAACGCGCTAATCACGGCGATGGGATGAACATCGGGGATGTTGTACTGCACCCGGCTGAACCTCTGGATGTACTTACGCAGGGTTTCCCCTTCCTTCTGGGGAATGATATGCAGATCACTGGCCTGGCCACGAACTCATGGCACATATCCGACCAAGAAGAAATGGAATCCGCCGGCAAGTGCATCAACCAAGACATGACGTTGGGCTTGATTGCCAGCGAGGAAGTGAATGGCAAGCACCTTGTCGTCATGAGCTCCGTCAGCTTGCATTGCGATGGTGTAGATGCTGAGGAACTCTGACGGATGGGTCTTGCCATTGTACTTCTCGTTGACGTCGGGCTTGAACGTGCGGTGGGACGGCCACTGGAACTGCCGCAGCTCGCGGGTAAAGGCTGGGCAATCCACCTCGTAAGGTAGGTCGCCGGAGCCCCCCGGTGCTGGGTGGTCCATAGCGGGTCCCGCCCGCTTGTCCGACCGGTGGCATGTATCGCGTCGGCGCTCGATAGTGGTTCGAGTGTCTTCATGAGCTCGTTCTGAAAGAACTTGGCGCTGATCGCAGTGGGTCCGTGGGTCGGACGATGCTATGGAAATCTTATCACGTGCGTTGTCACGTCGGATTGACACCGGCAGCAGCTGGCGTGGGGGAGGAGAGTGTACTTTGGCTGCAGCTCCCCCGGTCCTCCCACCGCTGACATGTGGTGGCTCGACAGAGCGCCGACCCAAGGGCCCCACCGGTCGCGGATCATCTTTGTTTGCAACGGCGACGAGACTCCGGATGGTGGCTCTCCACTCGTCGAGCTTCTGCGGCGGAGAGGAAGTCGAACAGCTGTCAGGCGCGCTAAAGCCTGGCGGCATGGGTGGTGGCGACAGCTGCGTGGACCGTGGCTCGCTTCGACTTCTAACCACGTTAGAAGGAGCCCTGTCACGGCCCAGCGGCTGCATGCTATTTTCGCCAGTACTTCGGCGGGCCCTGCCCCGTCTTTGGATCTGGCGGCGTGCGGCTGGTTGTCTGGCGCACAAATGACGCTGCTCGCCAGGCTCTGACTGCCGAGGCGATGCTGGTGCTCGTGGGCCCACGGCTCGGGTTCTGTCCACGACCGGCCCACTGCTCACCCGCACTGGCGCGGGCCGCTCGGCCCCCGACGTGCCGATCGCTGTGATCGTCTTCTTCTTGGGAGCCATGGCGATGAAGAACTGCTAGGCTAACTGCTAGACCAGATTCTCACAATCGCTGAGCCCCTACTGGCGCCAAGATGTCGGTGAGAGCGACACCTATGGGATCACCGGAATCCCTTCTGATTACGGTCGAGTGGCGGGGGTTGTGAGGAGAGCAAATCCAGGAGCCAGCACAAGGATCGTTTACCCAGGTTCGGGCCGCGAGGATGCCTAAAACCCTAGTCCTGCTTTGGTGGATGTATTGAGTGTTCTTGAGCTTTCGAACTAGCTATGGTGGCTGCGTAGTTCCAAAAAGCCGAATCCCTCTCCTGGTCGCCTCGGGCCTCCTTTTATAGGGAAAAGGGGTTGCCACAATGGCACACAGGAGGTGGAAAGGCCTACAATGCGCGAGCTTATCGCACGGCATTACAGGACAAAGTGCATTAAATGCGCTACTTAGGTGTCCATTAGCTTTATCGGGGACGGGTGAGGGAGTCCTAGACTAAGGGGTCCTCGGGCGTCCGGCCTGTTATCCATGGGCTTGATGATCGGGTCAGTGAAGATAATGAAGGTCAAGATAATACCGTGTCCGGATTGGACTCTACTTGGCGTGGAAGGCAAGCTAGGCGACCTATTATGAAGATTCCCTCCTATGTAACCGACCTCATGTAACCCTACATCTCTCGGTGTCTATATAAATCGGAGAGCATAGTCGGATAGAGACGATTCATTACCATATACTCATAGGCTAGACTTCTAGGGTTTAGCCATTACGATCTCGTGGTAGATCAACTCTTGTAACACTCATATTCATCAAGATCAATCAAGCGAGGAAGTAGGGTATTACCTCCATAGAGAGGGCCCTAAACCTGGTAAACATTGTGTCCCCGTCTCCTGTTACCATCTATCCTAGGCGTACAGTTCGGGACCCCCTACCGAGACCGCCCGGTTTTGACACGGAACATTGGTGCTTTCATTGAGAGTTCCACTTGTGCCGCAAAAGGACTCGATGGCCCTTTCGATCGTCGATAATAGCGTGGTCGAGGAGAAAACCTTCCTCCCGGACAGATCTTTCAGATTCGGCGGTTTCTTTTCTGAGCCAACTCGCCTGGCCATCTGGAGCAGATCGATAGTTACACCCCTGGCCACCGGGTCAGTTTCGGAAGCTTAAACTACACCGTGGATATCCGTGGAGACTTGATCTTCAAGGGATTTGAATCCGTGGCGATCGCTCCCCCTTTCTCCGAGGAACATGACTTATATCTGTCATCGGAGCACACCCAGGAGATGGATCCTGTTGCTGCAACGGCCTCAGTACCAAAGCAGATCGCGCCCTCCGAGGCCATAAAGTCCGCGGCGTTGGAGCCGCACACGGACTCGACATCCTGCAATGCTTGCGTCAACGGAACCCCGGACTCGTCTCCGGCTACACGTTCCGGACCGGATACACCTGCGGACACCGAGCTGGATCGGTTGTCGATTTTCGAATTTAGCATCGCAGACAGCTTCCAGCATTCGCCTTTGGGTGACGTACTAAATTCTTTGAAGAACTTGTCCTTGGAGGAAGACTCACAACTGAACTATGTTCGGTTCGAGCTAGAGGCGGATGATGAGGAATTTTGCTTCCCACCCGCCACCCACTTCATAGCCACCGTCGGCGACTTAACCGATGCTTGACTATGGCTCACGAAGACATCCCGGTATGGGCGGCGATGCGACAATGAGCAAGGCCAAGACCTGCCATTCATCGGGCGTTGGGCGGCCACCTCTACGCATACAAGCATTATACATGGTCGATACACCCAAGGGATGCAGCAGCGACAAAGAAGAGCGGATAAAAATAAACTTCGAGACGCGGTCCAAGTGTCGGCGCCCCAAACGCCTTTCTAAGCCTCGCCGCTCAAAGGATAGCAACACTGGTACCGGAGAAAATAGCACTCTGGGCGACGCCAAAAACAATGAAGACCCTGTCGGTGCTGCATCCGAACGGGACAAACATGACGATAGGCAAGACAACCCTGATGAGCAGGCCATAGAAGATGACTCGGGGGACGATAGTTACCATCCACCCTTCGAAGAGGAGACAAGCCTCGACAGCGAAGATTTCATCGTGCACGAGGACCCTACGGAGCAGGAGGCGCTTTAAGCTTCAACTCATAGCCACCGCAAGGAGCACGAAAAAAGCGGCAGCAGCTTCAAGCTGAACAAGATCTGCTTTCGTCAACAGATGGGTAGACGTCTTGACAGCGGAAGAATACGGCCTCAAGCGCCCAGCCAAGAGCTACCCAAAATGCAGATCGCTACCTCAATTCGATGAGGAGGCACGGAGCACACATCTCCCTCGCATGTAATGGAGCGACCTGCGCGTGGTCGAGGGCAGAAGCCGACCGGCCACCACGCGGTCGGGATAAAGCAACAACTCAGGTTTAACGGCAGCCTGCCCAACCGCCCCCACAAAATAAAAGACGAAAAGAATTGGGGTCACACGTATGACCTCCGGCGAGACCTTGGACAAGAGAGCAGGACATACAAGATCGATCTACGGATCGCGAGAACGCGTGCCTCGAGGCAGGAAGAAGGCTACCTATTCGGATGTGACAAACCCTAACCACGCCCGGTCCGAATGCATGAGCGGACTCCATCGAGCTACGCCCGCGACCGCGGCATGGTCTGCAGGTGCCGCACCCTCTACGCTTCACGGGCGAGGTATTGGATCACGAATTCCCCGAGGGATTCAAGCCCGTCAATATCCGAATCATCTGACGGCACAACCGATCCGCGGTGTGAATCGAGGATTTCATCCACATCCACATGGCTCGAGGAGATGATCTCACGCCATTAAATACCTCCCACTCAAGCTCAAAGGGCCAGCTTCGGCCTTGGGCTTAACGCTTTGCTGAAAATTCTATCGGCGGTGGAAGGACTTGGGAGAAGCTTTCCTAGACAACTTCCAAGGAACTTATGTCCGGCCACCAGACGCCGATGACTTAAGCCACATAGTTCAACAACCTGGAGAATCAGCCAGAAAATTCTTGACTAGGTTCCTAACCAAAAAGAACCAGATCGTTGACTGTTCGGACGCCGAGGCCTTAGCAGCCTTCAAACACAACATCCGTGACGAATGGCTAGCACGCCACCTCGGCCAAGAAAAGCCGAAGTCCATGGCAGCCCTCATGGCACTCATGACCCGCTTTTGCGCGGGAGAGGAAAGTTGGTTGGCCCGTAGTAACAACACGACCCAACAGACAAGCCCTCGGTGGCCAAGAATAGCTGGCAGCAAGCTTTCAGACTGAGACACAAATGCGAAGCAATGACAACAACACCGATGACACCACAGTCAACGCCGGTTTCACTGGCTCTAAGTCCAGCCAGCGGAAGAAGCCCTATAAAAGAAACAATGAAGAACCTTCCAGCCTGGACCGCATACTCGACCGTCCGTGACAGATACACGGCACCCCGGACAAGCAAGCCAATCATACCAACAGGGATTGTTGGGTTTTCAAGCTTTGGCAAGTTAAATGCCAAAAACAAAGAAAAGGGATCACAAAATGAGGGCGAGGATGGCGAGCCCGGCAACCCGAACCTTTGGGGCAGAAGAAATTTCCCCCTCAAGTCAAAGCGGTGAACATGGTATCGCTACACACATCCCCAAAAGGGGCGTGGCGTGCACTCGAGGGCGTCTATGCGGTAGAGCGATCGCCCCAAATTCAATCCATGGTCGTCATTTCCGATCACCTTTGATCGTCGAGACCACCCAACCAGTATCCGTCATGCCGGTTCGGCCGCATTGGTCCTCGACCCAATCATCGACGGATTTCACCTAACATGAGTCCTAATGGACGGTGGTAGCAGCCTCAACGTGCTCTATCAAGACATAGTTCGGAAGATGGGCATTAACCCCTCACGAATCAAACCAACAAAGACTACCATCAAAGGAGTCATACCAGGTGTCGAGGCCCGCTATACGGGCTCAATCACGCTGGAAGTGGTCTTCGGTTCTCCGGACAACTTCCGAAGCGAGGAGTTAATCTTCGACATCGTCCCATTCCGCAGTGGCTACCACGCACTGCTCGGACGAACAACGTTTGCAAGGTTCAACGTAGTGCCACGCTACTCTTATCTCAAGCTCAAGATGCCCGGCCCACGCGGCGTCATCACAGTCAATGGCAACACAGAACACTCCCTCCGAACAGAGGAGCACACGGCCGCCCTAGCGGCGAGAGGTGCAGGCGGCCTTCTCCAGCAGCACCATAGTGCGGCTGCCGAAACCCAGACACCATGAAGAAGTTCCGAACTACACTGCAGCAGGACAGCAAGGCTCGTCAATAGCTCGACTAGCAATTTGGCCTCTGTCCCAGTCCTGATGAAGTAGTGGAATTCGTACCATGCGTACAAAGTTACGCACTCGAAATTCCATGGACATCGACGGAGGCACTAGCTAACCCGGGATCTACAGTTCGGCTAGACCGACCCTAGACACACTTTTTCCTTTCTGTTTCAGGTTCCTTTTCCTGCGAGCCTGATCACCAGCCCCTTTGAAGGATCGGTATACAAAGGAGGCATGCAGGGTAATCTCCATACGTTCTTCTTGACGGTATTTTTACTTATTTCCCAGGACCCGCACGCTGCTCCCTCTTGATCCCGGCATGTTAAATAGTCCGGGTGCTTATCGCACTATTTGTATAAGATACGCCTTGACGTATCCATTCAGCTATAATAAAAATGATGTGCGGCCCAGTTTTTTTTTGGCTCTTGCTCCTTATTCCATTTCATTTCGATCTGCTTATTAGCTACATTGGTACTCTTTTGTACATTTCATATTCGCCAGGGGCTGCTTGTCACCCCGCAATACGGCAGCAAAGACCGAACACTTCTTATATATAAGTTCGGCACCCCGAATTTAGCATTATATGCATTGGCTCCGAATCATGTCTTTGGTCAATAGTTGGGTTGCCCGGCTCCTGCGCTTGCTATCCTACGTTCCGCCCTATCGTCTTGGGTAGTAAAGGGAGAACTACTGCGATTGTGCCCTCGCCTTGACCGGATGAGCACCTCAGTAGAGAAAGCCGAAAACTGACTGTCATTATTCGGCGAGGCCGTCAACTGTTCGAGGTTACAAAATCGTTGGAGATTTTTTCGCGTCTGTGAAGGATCGGCACTTCCCGATCGGATCTTGTGACACCACTCGGCTGGACGAGGGCTGCGACTTGCTTAATTATAAAACTCCTATGGCTAAGTGAGGGTGTTTAAGCCGTATAGTCTGATTGCCTTATGCGTTATGCTAAACAACTCCTTCAAGGACCATATAATTGGATCAAGATTGTTTAGATCCCATCGAACAACTCCGTACTAATTACGTGAGGCGAGAAGCCGATGACTGGCCAACCTCGATTGCATATAACACGGGCCGCACAGGAGGAAACAATTTAAAGCATAACGAAATTACATTACAAAACAAGGCTTTTTTTTATAATACAAGGAAAAGGACAAGACAAATTTATTCATTCGAAAATAACGTCCTGCGAACATTGAGCTGCCACAAGTCGAGACCCTTCTATGATATCCGCAAAATATTTCTCGGGTGTGCGGTGCTCCTTGCCCTCCGGTGGCCCGCTGGCCACTTCAACAGCGTTCATCTTCGCCCGCCACATCTTGCAGCGGCGAAGGCCATCTGACAGCCCTCAATACATGCAGGCGCTTGACGACGTATGTACCACGCAGACGAGCCGCCTCACGAGTCTGAAGTAGCTGCGGGTATAACCGGCTGGCCATAGCGGATTGTCAAATCCTTCATGGCTAGTTCGGCCACCACATGCAGCCGCTCCACCGGTGCTTCAGGTGATCGGTGAAGGACACGGGATGCTACGGCGTCTCTTACTGCAACATGAATAGCTTCTCCGTAGAACCTCCTCCCTCGGCACGGTAGAACACTGCAGCGTCGTCATGCTGCGTGGTAGATCATAAAAGCTCTGGGAACTCCGAACCGGGGTTAGTAAAAGGTACTGCCTCTCCACATACTTGCTTTGCATCTTAAAAGCCTTACGCGCCGTGATCTTCCTGGCCTCTTGGATCTCCTGGATGACGGCCCGGGCCACATTCCGCGTGGTCTCCGCGCCCTGACAAGCCTTGGTGAGTTCGGCCTCCTGAGCCGACGCATCATTCTCCAAGGTCTCACATTTTTTCACTGCATCCTGGAGCTCCTACTGGATTTCCTTGACACGGGCCTCCAGCTTCTTACGGGCGGCTTGCTGCTGGACAGCCTTCTCCTTGGCCTCGCCCAGGGCCTTCCTCAGGGCCTCGACCTCGGTCGCATGCTCCACGCATACATCTCGACATTCCAGTCAATACACAACGTCTCCGCTTTTCGAACACGCAACAAGACATCACTTCCCTTGCTTCTCCTGCAGCCGCACTCTAACCTCGCCGAGCTCGTTCTCGGTCTGCTCCAGCCTCTGCTTCAGTTCTGAGACTTCGGCAGCACGTGAGGTCGCGGCCAACAACGACGCCTATTCATGCACACATATCACGCTAGTCTCGTACACTAGAGGATTGATCCTCCGTCCGGTTCCTCTTAACGAGCACCGGACCGGTGTCTCGAAGACTCTTGACTATATGGGTTTTTTTCTCTGTTATTTACCTCGAAACCTGTCAACAGGTTGCTGCAAGCTTCGTTCAGTCCACTCTTGGCGGACTAAACCTTCTCAATCACAACAATCATAAGAACACGGTGCTCGTCCATAACGGAGGCGCCTCGTAGCGCCTCCATGAGGTTATCTGGCGCCCCTGGATGGACAGGGACCACCAGCAGAAACGGTGTGCCCCCCTCCCTCAAAGGGGGCTGCTCGCCCGACTCCGGAGCCATATGGGTCCTCGGAATCGTATCCGGCTGAAGACCAAGCTGGATGCGGCCCTCTTCACCAGTCTCCATGGGAATCGTCTCCTCCATGTCTCCGGCAGTGGAGGCCTCGCCTCGTGGCGCCTCCCGGACAGCGTCCTGGGTTCCTCCCCGGCTCGGATCGGCCCTCCGGGACAGCACCTCGGTGTCGTCCCCGGCCCCGGGGGAGTAAGCAGGCGGTGGCGACTGGCTCACCATCTTCGACGAAGCCAACGAACTCACAGACGAGGATCGCTGGATTAGGTCACGGGCCGGACTGCAATAGTACAGCTAACTATATCAAGATAATGAGGATAAAGGGCTGGATGTGCGCATAAATAAGCCATGTCACTTACGATGGGGCCTGGGCCTTTGTGCGGGGCATCGTTCTAGACTACTGTCAACGTCCCACGCGGTGTTAACCACCAGAACGCCTTTCCCCTTTTTGGGCGCCTCCGCCTCCAGATGTGCCGGAGCCGCCCTCTTCTTTTTCCTCTCCTCAGGGGGAGGATTGGTTTCTTCCTCCTCCTCCTCTTCCCCGTCATTGTCCTTAGGGACAGAGGAATGAGTTTTGTTGTCTTCGGACGCCGCGTCCGAAGTACCCTTACGACGGAGGCCACTCTTGGCCCCCTTTGCCTTCTTCTTGGCCTTCTTCTCCGGCGCCTTATATGGCGCCGGCACCAGCATCTTCGCCAGACGCGGGATGACTGGTTCTTCAAGCAGCGGAGCCGGACATTGGATCCGCTTCACCCTCTCCGTCCGATCTGAAAAGAGCAGCAATAAAAGCTCGACATCATCCTCGAAACAATTAGGTTGAGGAATCATTCGAAACAACCTACCTTGCTGGCGGGGTGTGTACAATCGTGACCACGGTTTGAATCCGTGGCCGGTGGTTTTTGATTGCCCTTGAAGAGCAATTTCCATGCGCCTTCGTGCGTGGTCTCGAAGAGCCTCGCCAGGGTCCGGTGCTTCTTTGGATTGAACTCCCACAACGGGTGGCTTCGGCGCTGGCATGGAAGGATCCAGCGAACTAACATCACCTGGATCACGTCAACCAGCTTGACGCTCCTCGTTACCATGCTCTGAACGCGCGTCTGCAACGCTATCAGCTCGTCAGGAGAACACCAGTCCGGAATCTTCTCGACCCAGGAGGTGAGTCGCATAGGAGCGCCGGAGCAGAATTCGGCAGCTGCGGTCTAGGTGGTGCTGCGTGGTTCTGTGATGTAGAACCACTTTATACGCTACTCCTTTACCGTATCCACGAAAGGTGCCTTTGGGCCAAGAGGCGTTGGACAATTTGCTCACCATTGCCCCTCACTTTTCTGCGTCGGTTGGCCATCCACCACCTTCGCTTACGTTGAAGACTTTGAGCCACAGCCCAAAGTGGGGTTGGATGCGGAGGATGGCCTACGCCTACGATGATAAGCGCCGAGATGTTGAGGAAGGAATTGAGGGACAGATCATGGAAATCTACCCCATAGTAATACATTAAAGCTGCAGACGAAGGGGTGGAGTAAAACCCTAGCCCTTGGAAGAAATGTGGGAGGAATACCACCCTCTACGTGGGCTCCGGTGTAGGGGCGATCTGTCCCTCGGCGGTAGGCGGTGGACAATCTCCTTCGCCAAATATCCGGCCGCCCGGAGCTCAGTAATATCCTCCTCCACGATGGAGGAGACCATCCATTTGCCCTGACCACCGGATCCGGACATGGTTGCTTGAGTGGAAAGGAGATGAAACTTGGGCGCTGGAGCTCGAGATCGGGAAGGCGGAGATGGAGAGAAAGCGTGAGAAGAGGAAGAGGGGATCCTTATCCTCTTATAAAGGCAGCAAACATTAAACGCCTCCTCGCTCGCCTTAAGATTCGCCTATTCCCAAAGGTTGTGCAAAAGGCACGGTTGGGTTACCCATGCCCGCATTGATGAGAATCCCGCAATAAGGGGAGATGATCTCTGCTTCGACAAGACGTGCCAATAGCGACCGCGTCTCGAAACGTGGGACAAATGGTTCGCAATTGTGACCGAACGGACGTAGTGCAGAAAGCTGTTAGCGGATGGAACTCGTGTAAAATATATATATGTTCTCTCTACGGTTGTGCATGGTGTTTAATAGGGTCCGTATACAATCATCGCGTCCGAAGACTGTCTTGGAGTTCGGAAGAAGGGGAACCCGCCTTGCAATGCCGAAGACAATCTGCGCGCCGGACTCCTCGTCATTGAAGCCAAGTTAGGAGACTCTTGGCGGAGTCACAGACTAAAGAGGTCCTCGGGCGTCCGGCTGTTATCCATGGGCGGACTAATGGGTTGTGAAGATCTGAAGGCGAAGACAATACCTGTGTCCAGATTGGACTCTACTTGGCATGGAAGGCAAGCTAGGCGACCTATTATGAAGATTCCCTCCTATGTAACCGACCTCATGTAACCCTAGATCTCTCCGGTGTCTATATAAACCGGAGAGCATAGTCCGGATAGGACATATTCATTACCATATACTCATAGGCTAGAATTCTAGGCTTTATCCATTACGATCTCGTGGTAGATCAACTCTTGTAACACTCATATTCATCAAGATGAATCAAGTAGGAAGTACGGTATTACCTCCATAGAGAGGGCCCTAACCTAGGTAAACATTATGTCCCCCGTCTCCTGTCACCATTGATCCTAGACGCACAGTTCGGGACCCCCTACCCGAGATCTGCCGGTTTTGACACCGACAACGGGAACGAGGCCCATCCCGTCCGTCACCGCTCCTCCTTGCTTCGACACACGCCCAGGCTAGCGATGCATGCAGTGCCATGTAGGCAGGCAGGCTGCTGAGGTGGCGCGGTGGTGGAGCCTTCACGAAGATCTGCATGCCACCACGCAGTGCATCTTTGAGTTAAGCGTGAGGCCACTCATCGCCACGCAGGTGCCTGCCCAGCTGGTTGAGCTAGCAGCTGCTTGGGGACGGCGGTGGAGTCTTGGCTGGTGTGGGTTCGGAAGTGGCCCAGCTGGCGCCCTCGGCAAGGACCTTAGGGGGCAAAAAAATCTTCTTGAGTGGGCCTTCTGATCGTCCATTAAAGGCACTTGTCGGGGGCCTTGTGGATGTCCTCGGCTAGGATCCCGTCGAGGGTCGTTGTCTTCTGGTTCTCATCTGATCTTGTGAGTTTATCATCTTGACAAAGATCTGCATGCCACCATGGAGGCGCCTCCCGAGCCCTAGTTCTAATGTAGTCGGTTGGGTTGGAACCCGTGGGCTCAAGGGTGGCTCACTCTGCTAGCGTTGGGCGTGCCGCCCCGGCAAGGGTCTTCTTGGGGCTGCTAAAGGCCTGCCCGACATGGGTCTTCTTGGGAGCCTGCTTCATCCCCATCCTTTGTGTTCTTGGTCTTGGCGTTGCCTTGGCGTCTTGTGCTCCGGCTTCTTCTCGGCTCCCTCCTCCGCCATACCTTAGTGTGACATGGTATGCCGGCTCCGACTGTCCGTGCACAAGTAAAGGGGTACAATGGAGTGCCCCTACTTTAGTACACCGACAAATCAATTTTCCGGCCTTCCTAGTGAAGATGTCGCATCCCATCTAAATAATTTCATTGAGTTGTGTGATATGCAAAAGAAAAAAGATGTGGATAATGGTATAGTTAAATTGAAGCTATTTCCATTCTCACATTGAGGTCGTGCTAAAACTTGGTTTTCATCTTTGCCTAAAAATAGTATTGGTTCATGGAATAAGTGTAAAGATGCTTTTATTTCCAAGTATTTTCCTCCCACTAAGATCATCTCCCTTAGGAATGATATTATGAATTTTAAGCAACTTGATCATGAACATGTTATACAATCTTGGGAGAGGAAGAAATTGATGATACGAAATTGCCCTACTCATGGTTTGAATTTGTGGATGATTATACAAAAAAATTATGCTGGATTGAATTTTGATTCTAGAAATCTTTTAGATTCGGCCACGAGAGGTACTTTTATGGAAATTACTTTAGGAGAAGCTACTAAACTCCCAGATAATATTATGGTTAATTATTCTCAATGGCACATCGAAAGATCTTCCAGTAGTAAAAAAGTGCATGCAATTGAAGAGATTAATGTCTTGAGTGGAAAGATTGATGAGCTTATGAAATTGTTTGCTAGAAAGAGTGCTTCTATTGATCCTAATGATATGCCTTTGTCTACTTTGATTGAAAATAATAATGAATCTATGGATGTGAATTTTGTTGGTAGGAACAATTTTGGTAATAATGCATATAGAGGTAATTTTAATCCTAGGCCGTTTCCTAGTAATTCCTCTAATAATTATGGTAATTCCTACAACAATTCTTATGGAAATTATAATAATATTCCCTCTAATTTTGAGAATAGTGTTAAAGAATTTATGAGTTTGCAAACGAATTTTAATGCTTTGGTTGAAGAAAAATTGCTTACGATTGATGATTTGGCTAGGAACATGGATAGAATTTCTCTTAATGTTGATTCTTTGAAAATTAGATCAATTCCACCCAAGCATGATGTTAATGAGTCTCTCAAAGCTATGAGAATTTCCATTGATGAGTGCAAATAAAGATCCCCTAAGATGCGTCCTAAGCGAGATTGGTTTGTAAAAGCGTGTTCTTCTAGTTTCCGTGAAAATAATATGAAGATGGGACTAGAGATGAGTCAACTTTAGTTAAAAGGCATCCCAATGATTCAGAGTTTTTAGATCTTGATGCAAAAATTGATAAAAGTGGGATTGGAGAGGTCAAAACTTTAAGTGGCAATGAACCCACTCTTTTGGATTTCAAGGAATTTAATTATGGTAATTGTTCTTTAATATATTGTATTTCCTTGTTGCAATCCATGTTGAATTCTCCTCATGCTTATAATCAAAACAAAGCTTTTATTAAACATATCGTTGATGCTATGATGCAATCTTTTGAAGAAAAGCTTGAATTGGAAGTTTCTATCACTAGAAAACTTTATGATGAGTGGGAACCTACTATTAAGATTAAGATTAAAGATTATGAGTGCCATGCTTTGTGTGATTTGGTTGCTAGCATTTCCACGATTCCAAAAACTTTATGTGATGTGTTAGGTTTCCGTGAATTTGATGATTGTTCTTTAAATTTGCATCTCGCGGATTCCACTATTAAGAAACCTATTGGAAGGATTAATGATGTTCTTATTGTTGCAAATAGGAATTATGTGCTCGTAGACTTCATTGTTCTTGATATAGATTGCAATCCTACATGTGCTATTATTCTTGGTAGACCTTTCGTTAGAACGATTGGTGCAATTATTGATATGAAAGAAGGAAACATTAGATTTCAATTTCCATTAAGGAAGGGCATGGAACACTTTCCTAGAAAGAAAATTAAACTACCATATGAATGTATTATGAGAGCTACTTATAGATTGCATACTAAAGATGACAATACCTAGATCTATTTGTGTTTTTATGCCTAGCTAAGGGCGTTAAACAATAGCTAGCGCTTGTTGGGAGGCAACCCAATTTTATTTTTGTCTTTGCTTTTTGTTCCTGTTTTGCTTTGAATAATTCATCTAGCCTCTGGTTAGATGTGGTTTTGTGTTTTAATTAGTGTTTGTGCCAAGTAAGACCTTTGGGATGGCTTACGGCGATAATTGATTTGATCTTGCTGAAAAACAGAAGATTTTGCGCTCAAGAAAACAATTCTCATTTTCAACGGAAGCGTGATAAAATACTGATTCTTTTTATAGAAGGTTAATAAAAAAATTGGTCAGGTTGTCCTAATTTTTCAGAATTTTGGGAGTTACATAAGTATTCGAGAGTAACAGATTACTACAGACTGTTCTGTTTTTGACAAATTTTGTTTTCTTTGTGTTGTTTGCTTATTTTGATGAATCTATGGGTAGTATCATGGGGAGGCTATGAACCATGGAAAAGTTGGAATACAATAGATATTACACCAATATAAATAAATAATGAGTTCACAACAGTACCAAAAGTGGGGATTTATTTTGTTATACTAATGTAGCTTATGAGATTTTACATTGAGTTTTGTGTTGTGAAGTTTTCAAGTTTTGGGTAAGGATTTGATGGACTATGGAATAAGGCATGGCAAGAGCCTAAGCTTGGGGATTGCCAAGGCACCCCAAGGTAATATTCAAGGACAACGAAGAGCCTAAGCTTGGGGATGCCCCGGAAGGCATCCCCTCTTTCGTCTTCGTCTATCGATATCTTTACTTGAGGTTATATTTTTACTCACCACATGATATGTGTTTTGCTTGGAGCATCTTGTATGATATGAGTCTTTGCTTTTTAGTTTTCCACAATCATCCTTGCTGTACACACCTTTTGAGAGGGACACGGATGAATCGTGATTTATTAGAATACTCTTTGTGCTTCACTTATATCTTTTGAGCTAGGCAATTTTGCTCTAGTGCTTCACTTATATCTTTTTAGAGCATGGTGGTGGTTTTATTTTATAAAATTATTGAACTCTCATGCTTCACTTATAGTATTTTGAGAGTCTGTAAACAGCATGGTAATTTTCTTTGGTTATAAATTTAGTCCTAATATGATAGACATCCAAGGGGGTATAATAAAACTTTCATAGAAAGTGCATTGAATACGATGAGAAGTTTGATTCTTTATGATTGTTTTGAGATATAAAGGTGGTGATATTAGAGTCACGCTAGTGAGTAATTGTGGATTGTAGACATACTTGTGTTAAAGTTTGTGATTCCCATAGCATGCATGTATGGTGAACCGTTATGTGAGGAAGTCGGATTATGATTTATTTATTGATTGTCTTCCTTATGAGTGGCGGTCGGGGACGAGCGATGTTCCTTTCCTACGAATCTATCCCCTTAGGAGCATGCGCGTAGTACTTTGTTTCGATAACTAATAGATTTTTGCAATAAGTACGTGAATTCTTTATGACTAATGTTGAGTCCATGGATTATACGCACTCTCACCCTTCCACCATTGCTAGCCTCTCTAGTACCACGCAAATTTCGCCGGTACCATACACCCACCATACCTACCTATTATCGCATTTCCATAGCCATTCCGAGATATATTGACATGCAACTTTCCATCGTTTCGTTTATTATGACACGCTTCATCATTGTCATATTGCTTTGCATGATCATGTAGTCGACATCGAATTTGTGGCAAAGCCACCATTCCTAATTCTTTCATAGATGTCACTCTTGATTCATTGCACATCCCGGTACACCGCCGGAGGCATTCATATGGAGTCATATTTTGTTCTAAGTATCAAGTTGTAATTCTTGAGGTGTAAGTAAATAAAAGTGTGATGATCTACATTATTAGAGCATTGTCCCATGCGAGGAAATGATGATGGAGACAATGATTCCCCCACAAGTCGGGATGAGACTCCGGACGAAAAAAAGAGGCCGAAAAATGAGAGAAGGCCCAATAAAAAAATGAGAGAAAAGAGAGAAGGGGCTATGTTAATACACTTTTACCACACTTGTGCTTCAAAGTAGCACCATGATCTTCATGATAGAGAGTCTCCTATGTTGTCACTTTCATATACTAGTGGGAAATTTTCATTATAGAACTTGGCTTGTATATTACAATGATGGGCTTCCTCAAATTGCCCTAGGTCTTCGTGAGCAAGCAAGTTGGATGCACACCCACTTAGTTTCTTTTTGAGCTTTCATAAACTTGTACCTCTAGTGCATCCGTTGCATGGCCATCCCTACTCACTCACGTTGATATCTATTGATGGGCATCTGAAGGAAATATGCCCTAGAGGCAATAATAAAGTTATTATTTATTTCCTTATTTCATGATAAATGTTTATTATTCATGCTAGAATTGTATTAACCTAAACATAATACATGTGTGAGTACATAGACAAATGTAGTGTCACTAGTATGCCTCTACTTGACTAGCTCGTTGATCAAAGATGGTTAAGTTTCCTAGCCATAGACATGAGTTGTCATTTGATTAACGAGATCACATCATTAGGAGAATGATGTGATTGACTTGACCCATTCCGTTAGCTTAGCACTTGATCGTTTAGTATGTTGCTATTGCTTTCTTCATGACTTATACATGTTCCTATGACTATGAGATTATGCAACTCCGTTCTGGAGGAACACTTTGTGTGCTACCAAACTTCACAGCGTAATCGGGTGATTATAAAGGTGCTCTACAGGTGTCTCCGAAGGTACTTGTTGGGTTGGCGTATTTCAAGATTAGGATTTGTCACTCCGATTGTCGGAGAGGTATCTCTGGGCCCTCTCGGTAATGCCATCACTATAAGCCTTGCAAGCATTGTGACTAATGGGTTAGTTGTGAGATGATGTATTACAGAGCGAGTAAAGAGACTTGCGATAGCGAGATTGAACTAGGTATTGAGATACCGACGATCGAATCTCGGGCAAGTAACATACCGATGACAAAGGGAACAACGTATGTTGTTATGCGGTGCGACCGATAAAGATCTTCGTAGAATATGTGGGGAGCCAATATGAGCATCCAGGTTCCACTATTTGTTATTGACGGAGGCGTGTCTCCGTCATGTCTACAGAGTTCTCGAACCCGTGAGGTCCGCTTGCGCTTAAAGTTTCGATGACGGTTATATTACACTACAAAAAAAGTACACTTCCGTGATGATACGTGTTTGTCACAGTAAGTCGCGTTTTTTGTCATTCATGTAAATCCATGACAAATTTATGACAGAATAAAGATAGTCATACACGTGGCAGCCGTAGAAGTGTTCCATGACATTACCAAAATTATCATCACGAAGTGTCCACTTCCATGACGATAAATCACGCAGCGTCACCGAAGTGCTTTTCGTCAAGGGTGACCGAAACCGTGCATCCACCGTGAATCTTAACGCCGTTAAGCTATCCGGTCGGGTTTTGGATCTGATAAACCATTAATAGCCCCGACCAATGGGGATTTTCCACGTGTAAAATCATCATTGGCTGGAGGAAACACGTGTCGACTCATCGTTGGGACAGATGTCATCCACTCATTGGACAGAAGGCGCCTATGATACATCGACACGTGGCACGGCCCAACAGAGGCCCATTCCTGTGAAAAGGCCGGCCCGTTTGACTTGGTCAAAAGGTGGCGGGCCGACCCATGGAAAGCTTGTTAACGGCCTATTCGCATATAGCCCATTTACGGCCCGCTAACCCAAGGCCCGTTACGCCCTATCCGAATTAGGCCCGATGGCGTCATCCGGGCCATCCAATATGATTCCAGCCCGTTTTCGCCGGCCCATGTATGGCCCATGACATCTTTCAGCCCATATGAGGCCCTATGTAACTCTTGGCCTATTAACGGCCCGTGGTAGAACTGGCCCGCAATGAACAAAGGTATCACTTTACACCCATTAACGGCCCATGGTGAAAGCGGCCCGTAATGAACGATATATCACTTAATACCCATTAAGGGCCCGTTATTGATTGGGCCGTTTCTAGCAAATGTTATCTTCGGCCTTCTCGAGCCCATTTATTCTTGGGCTCATTTCAAAGATTCGTTTAGTTACGACCCGTTACTGTCATTTTCTGCTTGTGGGCCAAATTCAGCCCGTGGTTACATCGGCCCGTTTGTGGTCCGTTAATACGTTGGGCTGTTTTCATAGCGTCATCAAATACGGCCTATTAACGATGGCCCGTTATGGTCATACGGCCCGTATAAGGCCCATTGATGATACGACCTGTAGAAGGCCCATTGTTTCTCTGACCCGTAGAAGGCCCATTGTTTCTCTGACCCGTAGAAGGCCCATTGTTTCTACAGCCCGTAGAAGGTCTCTTTGTTTCTCTGACCCGTAGAAGGCCCACTTGTTTGTACGACCGTAGGAGGCCCGGTGTCACTACGGTAAGAATATTAGCCCATGGTTATTGTGGCCTAGTTTTAAAAAAGAAGCGCATCGACTACAAGCAAACAAATAAACAAGACAACAAGGAAATAAATAAGCAAGCAACTTATGCTAGGCTATCATGGCTGTTACACATATTACATCCTTTGGGCATCAAAGTTCGCCACCAAAGGTGCAAATATAGGGAGCAAAGCGGCATATCATATACAATCGGTTGTCAAAGTTGGCGACCAAATAAATAAACGCATGACAAAACAAATCAGAATGAAACCACTTGAAGATCTCAAGAAACAATATCACGGGTACCGATAATCTTTGGCAAGATGCTTAGCAAGCTTATTAACTTTCTCTTGTTTGGCGCTTAAATCCTCCGGTAACTTCTTTGTTGCACCAGAAAATATGCATCTGAATTGAGGGGACTTCCTCGGTCCTTGACTTCTGTCGCAAAGACATCCGATCGATGTCTTTCAACTTGAAGTTGAGACTCAAGAAGACGAACCGATTCAGGGCAGCGAGTTCAAGAGCTTGTGCGGCAGAGTCGCCGATAACTCGAACACTACATCAAGACAGGACTTTTGGGTTCCCTCACTGTCGTCAAGATAGTTTTTATCAGCTTTCTTGGAGACCAATAGGGATGTCTCACTATATTGAATCTTATCTGCATTACTTCCTTTACCATTGGATAACGCGGTACTGTTCTCCTATATTTTGTCCGCATTCTAAAAGAGAAACAAGCAGACACATCACATGTTTACCATGTTGTATATGAAACTCATTTTGGTAAATGAGTTCAGTAGTATAGTGGACGGGATAATGTGACATGAAACAAACATATATCTATGTACCATGGTCAATTTATGGTCTATATCATTCTAGTTTTTGTTGCCAAATCAAGATAGAGACACAGTTCAAATAATATTTGTTCAAGACAAAGCAGAATAGACAGAATATAAGTGTGGGTAACTATAGAGCAATAACAACACTTGTAATGTGCATGACATGAGAACATAACTGTTTATTCAATTGAAACTGAAATCAACATAGAGCAGGTTACAACAAGCAAACCGAGTTAAAGAAACAGGTTTAAAACATACATTAACGCCATTGGAGTTTCAATTCCATCCTTCAAATTTGAAAATAGTTGGTATGAGTAAATACGGTAATGCAAGAGCAAAGGAGTATGAACCATAGCTACTGAGAACCTGACACGAGAACAAATCTTCTTCTCCTTTAAGCGTTGAGTTGGGATTGAGTGGTGGTCCTCGTGCTTTGGGCAATCGCAGTTCCCTTACTAACCGCTTCGTGTTTGGGTGCTTTCTGTAGTGGAGACGGTGTTGTGTCAACTGAACTGGGTTACTATCTGCGGGGTTGGGGTTAGAAGGGGTGTAGCTGGTTCTCTACATCCCAGCTGGTAGGGGTACAATCTACAGAGTCAGGTTATGTGTGGTGGATCTGGTCCTTGGGCAAGTACAACCGTGGTTCTATCTGCATCAACTGGTAGCACTATCTTTTTCAAGACCGTGTTGTTACTCCCTTAGGTAACGCCATCACGCTCTCCAATTCAAATGGCTGATAAACAAGAAAAGTAATTGAAAGTATAGACATTGTATGATAGGAGGTCTTGGGTGGATAGTGGGGAATAAAAGAGGGCATGAAATAATTCATATTTATGTTGTCTAACCAAACAGGATAGCATGACACAATTTCACACATATGATGGCTAACTAAACATGATAGCATGACACAATTTCACATTATGATGGCTAACTAAAAAAGATGGAAAGACATAGTTCAAAATATGAGACTATGTAAACAGGATGACATGACATGACTATATAATGTGTTTATTAAATAGGTTGGCATGCCATAATTCACATACATTCATGGATAGGATGCCATAATTCTAAATATGATGACTGTAAACACCAAACAGGATGAGATGATATAACTATATGATGTCTTTATTAAATGGGTTGTCATGCCATAATTCATATAGATGATGTGTATGTACTATGTAAACATGATGGCATGATATAATTCAAATATATGATTTATATAGTAAGCAAGTACTCTATATATGATGTAAAACTAAGCAATGCAAGACAACATGCATGACATGGGTAATATAACCCTGCCAAGTTTGAGCATAGACATCAGGGGGGAAATAGGACTAGTCATCAGTCTCTGAATCCTCCTCTGAGGAGCTCTTCAGAGCAAAGAAGATGTCCGCTTCAAAGAGTAGCATTGTCTGCTCACGAATACCTTTTTTTCACTCCAGATACTTCCATCACCGCTTCAAATGGCCGATGCACAGGAAGAGTAGTTGAATATACAATTGTTGTCGACAAATGGAACACGTAATACAAAAAAATGATAGCATGATATAATTCACAAACATAATGATTGGCTCAACAGCATGGCATTGCATAATTCACACATATAATGCCTTTGCAACAAGATAGCATTGCATAATTCACATATATAATGTCTTGCAACAAGATGGCAATGCATAATTCACATATATGGTAATTAGACACTAAGCGGTGGCATCCACACAAAGCATGTCTAAACTAATCAAATGACATAGCAATGCAAGACACCATACGCACGATATGAGCAACATAACCACCTTGCCAAGTTAGAGCATACACACCTCGGGAGGGGGGGAATAGGAATTTGGACATCTGTCTTTGAATCCTCCTCTGAGGAGCTATCCGCAACCAGCGAGATATGCGCTTCGTCGAGATAGCATAGTCTGCTCGAAGACCTTGTTTTCACTCCAGAATTTTCCATCACCGTGTCAAATGGCTGATGCAATACGAAGAGTAGTTGAATGTACTAACATTGTTGACAAATGTAATACGTAACAAAAAAAAAGGGTGGCCTGATATAATTCACATATAAGATGACTGGCTAAGCGGCTAAGCAGGATGACATTGCAAAATTCACATATATGATGCCTGGCTAAACAAGATGGCGTTGCATAATTCACATAAACGATGAATAAACTAAACAGATGCCATTCACACAAAGCATGTCTAAACTAAGAAGTTGACATATTTCATGTATAAAGTAAGCAATGCAAGGCACCATATGCATGATATAACCAACATCAGCATGCCAAGTTAGAGCGAAGACCTCAGGGGGTAAATAGGAGTGGTCTTCTCCTTCTGAATCCCCCTCAGAACAGTAATCTTCCTCTCGATTACAATCCGAAATGGGTGGAGGGGGGCTGCCTTTGCACCTACCATGGAGAGGCGTCGCATGAAATTTTATTGCCACGCAAGGCTCGTCTCTTTTTGCTCTACATGTTCGGTTCCATTGTGTACAATAACCGACATGCATAGGAATAAAACATAGTGATACTAAGTAAGGAGTGCATGCAGAAATCCAGTGATGGTAGCAACCGTGTGGATAGACCCAAAACCAATGATAGCAGGGAAGATAATGGCTTCAAAAAAAATACAGATAATGGCTTCTTTCTTGTTTGTTTCCCACCCAACATGAAACTCATAGTAGACACCAGAGATTAACCAGATAGTAGATAGATACTATTGATTGCGGCCCCGATATGTACCACACAACCATTTAAAAATTCAAGTTTGACCATTAGTTTGGAGCTGAGTCTAATCGGTGAACATGATGATAAAGTAGCATGTAATCGACCTCTCTTGCGGACCCGTGTAGTCCTCGAGGTCATCTGCTCGATTGATGATGGTAATGCACGATTGTCATGGCTGCGGGAAGAAGATCCGAGGCGGCGAAGACGGTCTGGAGGCGGATCCTCACAGTTGGACCCTTCTGTCGTTGGAGTAGCTGAGCTTGGGTGGACGACGGCGCAGCAGGAGCGGGACAAACAACACAAGGTTTTCTTTGACAACTATCTGTAAGAGAAGTAATTCTGTAAGGGATCGTTTGAATTGGAGGATTCTAACAACGCAGGGATAGGAAATACACAGTAATTGGATATGAATGCACGTGCAAAACAGAGAATTGTAAAACAAAGGATTTCTGCCAATCTGGGTGTTTGGTTCACAAGAATTGGAAGATCACAGGATGCAAAGAAGCATGGTGAGATTAAGTCAAACCACAAGAAAATGTACGATTATAATGCTTTTATGCTACTATCTCTTAGTCTTGTCCTTCATGAATAGGAATTTGAAAAGGAGGACAAGTGGAAATTAAAATCCGTACGGTTTTTCTTTCAAGGAGACACTAAAGGAACAAATCCTACAGTTTTCCTTTGCTCCATTCCTTTGAACCAAATGCATGAATAGTAGTACCATAGGAAACTTTCCAATTCCTATGTTTTCCTTCACTTTTACTTTACTTTCAACCAAGCGATTCTAGTAGGAAGGCTTGAGCAAGGAAAAGCTACACTCAAAAAATGTTTTTGTGCTACTTGCCTACTTCTACTACTTTGGACCCAGGCCACTGCCGTACTAGCTCAACTCCCAGGCCCATCGACAAATGCACCGCTCAAACACGCAGAGATAAATAATGATGGATTTCAAGAGAGTCCATCACGGATAGCTAAGTTGCCTGGTACCTCACTACTTGTCATATAGTAGGAGAAACTAATCGTATTTCACGTTACTGCGTGTGCTCAGTGGACAATATATATAACATGTAGAGTAAAAAAGAGATGCAACAAGTGTACAACCTCTTTGGCGAAGCCATGTCGATCTCAACGTGATTGGGTTGGTCGGTGAGGATGATCCGGCTGACTTGGCTGTCGGAGGAGGGGAAGAAGATCTTAGCCATCTTGAGATGGAGCCCGGGGTACTTATCCGCTGTGATGGAGGGTTTCGTCGTTGGAGCAGCTCCAGTGAGTTGTACGACGCCGAGGCTGAAGCAGGACAGGAGAGACAATGTTAACCTGAGTGGAATTCTAATAGCATCTCCAATAGATGACATAAAATACATAACCACAAAGTGCTAGATGTAAAATGCATCACCGCTCATCTCACGAACTTAAGCGCCGAAACTGAATTTAACTGTCAAACTGAATTTTGTCGAAACTAAATTTTACTATCGAACCGAACGCACTAGCTAGTAGCGTAAAAGCAATAGCAGAAGCGCTGCGAGAGCCGGGCAGTTGTTCATGTAGCAAAGATCGTGTGAGGCTACCCCGAGCCGCCACCACCACCAAATGAACAGTTGCCACCCACCTGACGGCGGTGCGCCACCCGCCTGCCCGAAAACCCTCCCAACCGCCGGGTCCGCTGCCTCCCGGCCATTCGCTTTAGCCCCCCGCCGAAGTTTTTCTCGGCGATCCCCACCCCACCGCCCCACCAACGCCATGACCACCGCCCCACCGAACCCTAAGATAGAATCTGGGGTACCTCTCCGGTGAGCTCTCTCCCCGCTGCTGGTTCTTCCTTAACTCCCATGAGTCCCCCACCCCCGAAAATAGTCTCGACCAAAGTCGATTCGATCAAGTGAAGCTTCATCGAGCAGCATCGCAAGCAAGAGCAAGAGCGAGAGCAGCAGAGAAAGCAAGAGCAAGAGCAATAGCAAGAGCAGACCAAGCAGGGACCGAGAGCAAGAGCAGCAGCAAAGAAGCGGCGAGAGCTAAAGCAGCAGCAGGTCCTACTGATGTGGACGTCATCACCGAGGGATCTACGCCATGGAGGAAGTGGCCGGCGATGCCGCCGTGGATGGAGCCACGCCGTGTCGGCTCGGGACCGAGCGCCGGCAGCACCGTGAGATCGAATCAAGAAGAAAATGCGGCAATTAGTGTACAACCTCTTTGGTGGCGCCGATTAGGCCTCAGCTTCATCCGAGGAAACGGTGATGATGATGCTCTCACGCTGGTGCAGGTGAAGACGGCAGTATGGGAATGGAGGTGGCGCGAAAGACGAGGGTAACGTCGGGGCAGCTCCTTGGAGGTGGAGGACGAGGTGGCTGAACCGGCGGGACGACGAGATCGACGACGGATCCTCATACGATACGGTGGATGAGGGACGTCGAGGTGTTGCTGTGGACGATGTCAGGGGGGAAATAGGACTGGTCATCAATCTCTGAATCCTCCTCTGAGGAGCTCTCTATAGCCAAAGAATATGTTCCGCTTCAAGCAGTAGCATTGTCTGCTCTTAATACCTTGTTTTCACTCCAGATACTTCCATCACCGCTTCAAATGGCTGATACATAGGAAGAGTAGTTGAATATACAAACGTTGTCAACAAATGGAACACGTAATACAAAAAAATGATAGCATGATATAATTCACATACATGATGATTGGCTAAACAGCATGGCATTGCATAATTCACATATATAATGCCTTTGCAACAAGATATCATTGTATAATTCACATATATAATGTCTTGCAACAAGATGGCAATGCATAATTCACATATATGGTAATTAGACACTGAACAGGTGGCATTCACACAAAGCATGTCTAAAGTAATCAAATGGCATAGCAATGCGAGACACCATACGCACGATATGAGCAACATAACCCTGCCAAGTTAAAGCATACACCTTGGGGGGGGATAGGACTGGTCATCTGTCTCTGAATCCTCCTCTGAGGAGCTATCCGTAACCAGCGAGATATGCGCTTCGTCAGATAGCATAGTCTGCTTTCGAGAAGACCTTGTTTTCACTCCAGAATTTGCTGACACCGTGTCAAATGGCTGATGCACACGAAGAGCAGTTGAATGTACTAACATTGTTGACAAATGTAATATGTAATAAAAAAAAGGATGGCCTGATATAATTTACATATAAGATGAATGGCTAAGCAGGATGGCATTGCAAAATTCACATATATGATGCCTGGCTAAACAAGGTGGCGTTGCATAATTCACATAAACGATGAATAAACTAAACATATGGCATTCGCACAAAGGATGTCTAAACTAAGCAGATGACATATTTGATGTATAAAGTAAGCAATGCAAGACACCATATGCATGATATAACCAACATCAGCATGCCAAGTTAGAGCAAAGACCTCAGGGGGTAAATAGGAGTTATCTTCTCCTTCTGAATCCCCCTTAGAACAGATATCTTTCTCTCGATTACAATCTGAAATGCGTGGAGGGGCTGCCTTTACGCCTACCATGGAGCGGCGTGTGCATGAAATTATATTGCCAATGCTAAGGCTCGTCTCTTTTGCTCTACATGTTCAGTTCTATTGTTTACAATAAGCATCATGCATAGGAATAAAACATAGTGAGATTATGTAAGGAGTGCATGCAGAAATCGAGAGTGATGGTAGCAACCTGTGGATAGACCCAAAACCAATAATAGCGGTGCGGATAATGGCTTGGGTTAATAAATACAGATAATAGCTTCTTTACTGTTTGTTTCCCACCCAACATGAAACTCATAGTAGACACCGGAGATTAACCAGATAGTAGATAAATACTATTGATAGCGGCCTCGATATGTACCCCACAACCATTTAAAAACTCAAGTTTGACCATTAGTTTGGAGCTAACTCAGAGTCTAATCGGTGAACAGGACGATAGGGTAGCATGTAATATTAAGCGATGCATAACGTAAGCAGACACGAAAGAGTGCGACCTCTCTTGCGGACCCGTAGTCCTCGAGGTCATCTGCTTTCGATTGATGATGGTAATGCAGTTTTCATGGCTGCCGATGGCGGGGAAGAAGATGCGGCTGACGAAAAGGCGATCTGAGGCGGATCCTGCTGTCTTTGGACCCTTACATCGTTGGAGCAGCTGAGATGGGGTGGACGACAGCAGCAAGAGCGGGACAAACCCCGCAAGATTTTCTTTGACAACTATTTGTAAGAGAAGTAATTCTGTAAGGGCTCGTTTGAATTGGAGGATTCCAACAATGCAGGGATAGGAAATAGATAGGAATAGGATAGGAATGCATGTGCAAAATAGAGAATTTAAAAACAGGATTTTACGCCAACTGGGTGTTTGATTCACAACAATTGGAAGATCACATGATGCAAAGAAGCATGGTGAGATTAAGTCAAACCACAAGAAAATGTACGGTTATAATGCTATTATGCTACTATCTCTTAGTCTTGTGCTTCATGAATAGGAATTTGAAAAGGAGGACAAGCGAAAATTAAAATTCCTACGTTTTTTCTTTCAAGGAGACACTAAAGGAACAAATCCGTGTGCTCGATTGGACAATATATATAACATGTAGAGTAAAAAGAGATGCAACAAGTGTACAACCTCTTTGGCGAAGCCATGTCGATCTGGCGTGATTGGGTTGGCGGTGAGGATGCTCCGCTGACTTCTTTGTCCGGAGGAGGGAAGAAGATCTTAGGCGTCTGCAGATGGAGCCAGGTATCGCCTCCGCTATGATGGAGGGTTTAAATCGTTGGAGCAGCTCAGTGAGTTGTACGACGCCGAGGCTGAAGCAGTGACAAGATGCATAAACCCAACAATGTTAACCTGAGTGGAATTCTAATAGCATCTCCAATACATGACGTAAAATACATAACCACAAAGTTCTAGATGTAAAATACAACAGCCGCTCATCTCGAACTTAATCATTAAATCGAACTTAATTGTCGAAACCGAACTTAAGCATGGCCAAACTGAATTTTGTCAAGACTGAATTTTGCTGTGGAAACCGAACGCACTAGCAAGGTGAGTCTACACGTCGGTCCGACCGTGACTTTTTCATCTACAGTCGTCGATTTTGCAGCCGTTGGATCTGAAATCAAGGGCTCGTGGTTCATCTTCATCCTCCACTTCGAGCCGCCACCACCACTGCCAAACAACAGCCCCCGGCCACACAAGCCGGGCAGGCCACCCCACCCGCTTCAAAAACACTCCCCACCGCCGGTCCGCCGACGCCTCAGCCCATCCTCTAGGCCCCCACGTGCCGAGAGCTTTTTCTCCGGCGATTCCCCACGCCACCGCCCGCCAACGCCCGCCACATGGCGACCACCGCCCCATCCCGAACCCTAAGATAGATAGTGGGGTACCTCTCCGTGAGCCCCCCTCCCAGCTGGCGGTGGTTCTTCCTTCACCCGGTGAGCCCACCCTTGAAAATCGATCGACCCAAAAGTCGATTCAACATCAAGTGTAGCTAAACCGAGCAGCATCGCAAGCAAGAGCAACAGAGAGCAGAAACGCGAGCAAGAGCAATAGCAAGAAGCAGAACCAGGCAGGGGACCGAGAGCAAGAGCAGAGCAAAGAAATAGCGAAGGCTAAAACAGCGAAGAGCTCATCGATGTGGACGCCGCCACGAGGGAGCGACGCTGGAGGAAGTGGCCAGCGATGCCGCCCGTGGATGGAGCCGCTACCGTGTCGGCTTGGGACCGAGCGCCGACAAAGACCGTGAGATCGAATCAAGAAGAAAATGCGGCGATTAGTGTACAACCTCTTTGGTGGTGCCGATTAGGCGCAGCCTTCATCCGGAGGAAAGCGGTGATGATGATGCTCTTCAGGTGGTGCGGTGAAGACGGCGGTGTGGGAATGGAGGTGGCGCGAAAGACGAGGGGAACATCGGGGCAGCTCCTTGGAGGTGGAGGACGTGGTGGCTGAACCGCGGACGATGAGATCGACGACGGATCCTCATCCCAGACGGTGGATGAGGGACGCCGAGGTGTTTCTTTAATGGACGACGTCGTCGGGAAGAGGCTCCGGTTGGGTGGCGGACAGAGCAGGTGTGGGGTTTCGTCATGGGTCTTCTTGCCCTCGGTGCACGAATGGGTGGGTGGATGGGATGGCGGTGGGGAACCATGGCTTAGAGACGCCGCTTTGTCCGAAATGTGGGGTAAATTCTGAAAGTACCCCCACCGATTTGAGGCGGTTCTTTCGGTTCGAAGGGTACCACGGGCATTTCGCGTGTCGGATTTCACAGAGGTGGGAGTTTCGCCGTTGTAATTTCGGAATAGCCGGTAGCGGGTTGAGATGGAGGAGTTGCCGGAGCACAACGAGACAAAGATATATCTTAAATATTTCGGGCTAACAAGGCGGCGGGTTGAAATTTCCGGACAAGCCTAACGGTAATGTACCAAATCAATGCGCACTACAAATGTCATTCAAAAACTTTGAATTCATGTTATGTTCAATTAAAATATTTCGCTCGTGTATAATGCATGCAACCTACTACTTAGCGAACATTTTAGTGCATTCCAAACGTATATACTACCGCTTCAATATGAACTAAATTTGAATAAGATCTACAGTAATGATTGTTGTGAAGTCAAAGCATTTGAATTCGCTTTCTCTGTTTTAATAAGATCTACAATCATCATTATTGTCAAGTTAAACCACCGCTTGTGTATTATCTTCACAGCACACCACATGATTAGTCTCGAGTTACATATGAACTATGTGTACTATATGAACTCGAACTAGATTTTTTGAATCCACTTTATTTTGATTTCAAATCACATTACATTTCTAGCTCTAGCTAGATATTCATAATCTAAACCATGTCTCATATGTATAACGTGTTTATCACAATATGTATGGTGCCCGCTTCCCTACGCCTACAAGTATTTAGATGTGAGTTGCAAACACCACACATTACCACAAATTCAAATAAAATGTGAGAATGTTCAAGATATAGTATTGTTTAGATTGCTCGATATTTAGTTGTAAGGCTGCAACGCCGCACATTATCACAAATTCAAATAAAATGTGAGATTGTTTGATGTATAGTGTGGTTTAGATTGTTCGGCATTTAGCTGTGAGTTGCAAACGCCATGCATTATCACATTTTGGTATAACATGTGCACAGCACGTGTATCACCGCTACATTCATGCATGCAATGTTTAAAACACTATGATCTCCTATTCAAATATATGAATCCCCTTTCATATCAAATTATGATCTTTTTTAGTCTCTTACACCCACACAATCCTCTAGCCTTTGCAGCTACCACTAACTTTCTCTCATGCATGCACATGCCGTCCTCGCCCTCCCCCTCCCTCGGCATTCTATCCACCGGGCACATTCATTTTTTTTCTTTAGGTCGTTCTCCCAGAGTCTCCACAACTCCTTTCCGACACACACCGATCGATAAACCTCTCCAAATGATGCCTGCCTACAAAGATACACACACAGCTTCAATCTCCTCCTTTATGTGTCCTTGCCTCGTGTCTCTCATATGGTGGACACACGTGTAAACTCTCGCCCTCTTTTCATCGATCTCACAACGGCACACTCCTCCCCTATCTAGCTAGTAGTTGGGCCTCTCGCACCACCTCCTAGCTTCATTCTCTCTGTCTCATCCGTCTCATTGGGCCTTATTTGCCTCTAACAAATGGACGTACACCGACCGATCTCTCTCGCTATACATATAGCCAGCTAGGTCCTTATAACTCGCTTTTACCCACACATCGATCGATCTACCTCATTAGTTGTGTCTCTCCCTTCCTCCCGACAAACAATAATTGATCTACCAATCTAGTTAGGTTTGCTTACCAAACACATGGTTCCCTTCATCATCCATGGATGCGTCCCGACAGAATCTATCACGCCAAGGCACACATGTAAACACATCCCCACTCTTATTGATAACATTGCAGTTCCACCCTCGGTTTGTCTAGTAGGCCTCTCCCAACATCTCCCAAGCAACTCCATTACCCATCCAAAGACTCTACCCCTCTCCCTCCCCTCTCCCTCCCTCTCTCTCTCTCTCTCTCTCTCTCTCCCATCATATTTCCCGTCCTTCAGCTTATGCTTGTGGATGTCGACCGATCTCCCCTCAAGACATAGCTGGGTCTCTCCTTCTCAACACATATACTGAGTCGTTCTACCTCTATAGTTAGGCCTCCGCCTACCCTCCCCCACCCCTCCCCCACACACACACCGATACATCAAGCGCCTAGTCATGTCTCCTGCCACACACAAACTTGACATGTGCCCTCTAACGTTCTGTAGGCTGATCGCCCCTATATCTTTGACTTGCACACACACACGCAGACACACAATTTCTATGGCTCTCTTCATCGATCTCGCACCCACCCACTTGATCCTCTCTTCGACTCTATCGATAGCTATGACCCCTCCCTCTCTTCTCGTGGATTGCCCGACCCTCTATGTATGATATGGATAGGCCTCCATTTCACACATATTGCATGAAAATTTTTGTTTGAGATGTCATCGACACATATTCCCACAAATAATTCATGAAATCAACCCCCACCCCCACCACAAAACAAAAAACACTCACGAATGCGGTTTGTATCTCTCACACACACCCACGTAGGTGGGGGATGTGCACGAAGAGAATAGGTGCATGCACGGCGCACGTACTCTGCCTCTTTCCCAACCACACCCGCTGCTGGGTACACAATGAGCTCATTTCACAGACGAAAAAAGGCAGCCCACGTGGTAATTTGGCACGGTAACGGGTAGTCCACTTGGTGGAGGGAGGATCGCCTACCACGGGTGAACAAACAAATTGCGACTTGGCACGTTATGTTAAATTAAAAAAAGAGGCAAACCATGTGGGGCCTACCTTAGAGGCAAGGCTCTATACACTTTGGAGTACTTTTGATGTGTCCGTCAACTCATGAGCGAGGAGAAGCTTTTCTTAATCACGCCGCCTCCCCGCCCACGGCGCGGTGGCTCGCAGGATGAGGTGAAGCTTGCTCCTCCTCGCCCCATGCGCGTGAGTGGCTCGCAGGACGAGGAGAAAAATTTACTACTCCCTCCGTTTACTCCTCGTCCCTACTACGTTGGTTATAGAGATTATATCATATTGTTTGGAATATATATGTCCTTTAGTAGATTTCAATATGAACTACTAGTACATACTCCAAACACTGATGTATATAGACGTATTTTAGAGTGTACATTCACTCATTTTGCTCTGTATGTAGTAGCACTCTCCCTCGCCTCGACCCTCGGCCCACGTGGTGGACGTGCACCAATTCATTACATCTCATATAGCCGTAACGATATATACTGCACTACCATTATTGCTCGACTTCCAAGAGGCTAAGAGCCAATCGCAAGGTTAATATTTTGGAGATGCCAAGCGCAAAGGTTATAGGAGAACGAGTAGTAGGTGCCGGCGTCATATATAAATAATTTTTTTCTTGATGGAACGTACGCAATATGATAGGTTCATATGGAGAGAAAAGGAAACCGGCTCCACTATATACATAGTCGGGGACGGGCCAGCCTACACCTGCTTCTTTGAGGTTGCTCTCTTCACTCTCTCTCGCACAAAATGACTGTGGCCACATCTCTAACATCCCAGCGGATCACGTCCGCTTGGGGAAGGGGTGGATGCTTAGTGTAGGTGCGTGGCCGTCCGCCGACGGAGAAACCCTTGTCGGCATGTCCCGATCAGGGGTCCCGCCGTTCTCTCTCTCACAAAGTCGGTGAGGTTGCTCTTCGCCCCTTGCTGCTTTGGCGACGTGGGCGATTGCCGCCTCCGCCGCCCTCCTCAAGGTTGAGCTACGTCCCTCGTGTACAACTCCCTTTACACCGGCTTGCACCATCGCTCCAAATTGCCCACATCACTCCCTCGTGGATATTTCTCTACTTCTTTGCCCTGCACATACCGATACCTCTCTTGGCTTCTACGCATCAGTATTTGTGATGAGTTTATGTCTCATCAACTAGTCCTAGTAATCTTATTCTAATCACGCTTCTTCAATTTCTTTGCCACATGGATGCTCATCTCGATTTTGGTGAAACTGCACAAAATGATCCGATGGTCAAAAGGTTGCAAACTTCATTTATTAGGAAGCTCGAACGTTGCCAACAAATTGAAGCCTGGTCAGGGTTCACGGTTCAAGGGCTAGGGACTGCATGGATCGTTTTTTTCTTTAGCTGCCTGCTCCAAAATAAGTGTCAACTTTAGTAGTAGTACAACTTTGTACTAAAGTTTGCACAAAGTTGAGACACTTATTTTGGAACGGAGGGAGTACATATTTGCTATGATCCGTCAATCATTGAGATGCAATAGCATGCATGTTAGTCTCCTTTGTATTTGATGAAATGTTGCAACGGGCAACCTTGGACGCAAGATACATGTAACAGGAGCTGGAAGCTTCATAGCATTGTACAAATTTATCTCACTGATAAATTACAAGATGCATTACTAGTACTATACTAGCTCTTCCTACGTTCCTTCTTATAATTCTTTGTTGTGATTTCACCTTTAACCACATGCGGATGTATATAGATGCATTTTAAGTGTAGATTCATTCATTTTGTTCCGTATGTAGTTCACCTAGTGGAATCTCTTGCAAAGACTTATCTACTAGTAATAGCTAGCCCCACTACTAGGAATTCTCTATCCTCTCCTTGAGCCACATCATCAAAATTGATGTAGCCGTTAGATGAAGTAAATCAGTCATAATAGCAAATCGATCTAGACGTTGAGAGGCTCCGACTAAGCCACATGCAAGCATGCAGAAATACCGTGGCACATGCATGTGAGTGGGTTTTAAATCACATCAACATGTTCGCATGCAAGCATGCACCGGTAGCATGCATGTAAGTGAGCTTTTAAGTCCCATTAACATGTCAAAAGAAAAATAAATCCCATTATGCGTAGGAGTTGGCTGATCTTTTTTTCCTTACGTGGGATGATCTAAATGATGATGGGAGTTTATTTAGTTTGGCTACCACATTTGTCATGCGGTTATAGATTTTTTAGTTCTATGAAATCGATAATTTTATGCAGAGATATATACGCTGTTCCGGCTCAAGGCAACGCCATGGGACTCATCTAGTAATATTTAGGAACGGAGGAGTACTATGTAAAGAGTTAGGTGTCGACCGGTGATAGTGTGAGGTGGGCCATGTAATCACCGAGCTTGCGTGTTTTCACCGCTCTTGCACTCCTCCACCGTAAGAATGGAGAAAATTGTAATCTGCTACCTCCTTTCACGAAAGCGTGGGACATCCAAAGAGTCCTACCACCTCATTAATAAAGACCAATGAGCCCAAATCACATAGACCCAGCAAGAAGTTGACTGGACGAAGCAACCATCACTCTTGCGCCAGTGAGAGGTCGCGTCCGCTCTGCCCGGGCATGAATGCGGCACCGATTCTTTGGAGCGGCGCTGACCGTTTCGGGCGGGAAGCGCGCGCGGGCGATGGAGGGGCTTTGGGTGGGCCAGGCTGGTCAGGAGCGGGCGTGGCAGCTGTCCGCATGTCCCTACCGGACACGCCCGGAAACGAGAGGATGCACCGACTCTCGCGGCTAAAACCGTACACTACACACAATCTCTCTGTAGGAGTAGGTCGATCTGTCGCTCTCTCTAACACACACATGCTGTTAAACACACACACACACACGCGCGCGCGCGCGCACGCACGCACCTTGGTCCCGTTGCACCTTCTAACGTGACTTATTACACCTAGACGGAGGGAGTAGTAAGTATACGAGATACGGTGGCACACTGACTTAAGTCGAATACAAGTGCCCAAAATTTGCGTGCATGTTATAATAAGGATTCACTTAAAAATAGTACGTGAGCGAACAGAGGGATCAATTGGACAGCGTTCTGAGCAAAGAGCGAGATGTGTGAGGTAGTAAGATACACCGCTGGCGCTTTTAATTTTTCTTATTATTTTGTTTGTTTCACCCTCTGACTGGTGGGACCCAACGTACTACGCGGAGAGAGGTAAGGTGACTAAGGCCTTCCACTATGTGCTTGGTGCCACATTAGTAAAAAGGCAGCCAGGTACACAGAGATTTGGCATCGACTCTGTTTTAGCACCGGCCACACAGCATGCAAGATTAGGCATCGACTCCAGCTCGGCCCCATGTACACTTAAACTAGTAATATAGTGGAAGAACGACAACGCGCTCGGGGCTGCTTCGTATGACAAAGGACGGGCAACGCACTTAGTTTATTCGCTCAACGAATTTGGCATCGGAGCACGAAGATGCATCGACGCCCAAATTTTTTTATTTGGCACTTGCTGGGCAATGTAGGGCACCGATGCCAAATGTCCAGAAAGCAAATTTGGCACCGCTTTTGGCCCACATAATGAAAGGCCTAAGGCTGCATTATTTCTACACCACTGTGGATAGTCTTACCACCAAGCCACATGACACGATTATGATTGAAATCCTAATGACTCCCACACACACAAAAAAAACACGGCATGCCCTGTCACACTAATGCGTGAATGTATAAAGGTTATTTCCTCTCGTTGAACATAACGGGAGGTTGTGTAGTTGGTTAGCCTGTTCACTCATCAAACTTGAGGTCTCGGGTTCGATAACTACACTTGAGCATAATTTTTGCCGGGAGGATTCTTTTGACTGGTCAAAATGTTTTCTAGGGTTTGCACACTTCACACTCTCTCTCCAAGATATATATACACGCTGGAGCCTCTGCCGCTTGTAGTTGCTGTCTTCACACTCTCTTCACCTTCGCTACTGGAGCCTCAGCTTGTAGTTGCTCTCTTCACACTCTCTCTCCTCTCCAGATCTAAACAAGACTTAGTTGGCCTCTCTCTCCTCATCACTGCTACTCAAAGAACCGCAGGATCCGTCTGCCGGGGAGGGAAGGAGGTTTAACGCTGTCGCCATCGGGCGCAGGGAGGGAATCCACCATCAAGGGCCATTGCTCACTTTCCACCCACGGGGCAGCGCTGGGAGGGCCTCCCAGCCCTTCTTCTTCGCAGCTGGCCCTGCCGCCATGAACCACGCCCCAAGAACCTTAAGGTATATTTTACTTACTCCACATGCATTGCTCTAGCTGCATGTATACCATGAATCTAGGATGTGGTTCAAAGAGGAAAGGAGTGGGGAAAGTAGTGGGAAAAAGTTGTATATAGCATGAATCTAGGACGTGGTTCAAAGAGGAAATGAAGGGGAAAGTTGTATACCATGAATCTAGGATTTGGTTCAAAGAGGAAAGGAATGGGGGAAAGTAGTGGGGAAAGTTGTATTGCATAAATCTAGGACGTGGTTCAAAGAGGAAAGGAAGGGGCGAAAGTACTAGTTCAAAAAGGAAAGGAAGGGACAAGGCTGTAGAGTTTGAGCAGGACTAGATTTGCAGCGCTACATAGGGAAAGGTGTCTAAAGATAACAAAACTGGGACCAACACAAATATGCTCCTTGGTTGTTTGTTCTTTGTTGCAACAGACTGTGCATGACCACAAGATACATCGGTAGATGCACATGGTGCTGGTGGCCCACCGTCCCCTGCAACTCATTAGCTGTTGTTAATCTAAGGCCCTGTTTGGTTAAAACTCCCTAGTCCCTACCTCGCTTGGTTCCAGGGACTAAACATGGACTAGAGGTTATTAAATGACATGATAAAAGACCATGTTACCCCTAGTAATGAACTAATAGAAACAAGGTGCGATGGCGTAAGTGGGCAACTGTTGGAAAAGTCCCAAAAAGACTCCCTCGGGGTCTTCTTTCTTTAGTCCCAAATGCCCACTTTTAGTCCCGAAAAGTCCTCTCCTGCTTGGTTTAGATGTGACTAACACGGAGTTTTTTTAGTCCCTACACCAAAATGTCCCTGTAAACAAACACCCTCTAATAATGCCGCTGGAAAATTGATGTAATGCCATAGTTAAAAGAAAATTACATTTTTAACGAATTTTATTGTTAATATAATCTCTATGTTAATATTAATCAATGCCACCGTTTGAGAAATGCTACTGTCTTGCTTTCTTTCCCATTTAGATAAGGTAGATGCTTCTTTTTGTTGGCTTCGCGGTCATCCAATCGTTATTGACCACTAATTGTTTCCTTTGCACCTGCGGTAAACAGGTTATCTATTTCACCTACGTTGCCATTGTGACCTTTTGTTTGCACCGCATAAAACACTTTTGTTTTAAGAGTGTTTTGTGCGCTTCAACCAAAAATGTCACACCGACAACGTTGCTTGATTGCTTGATCTTAGTGGAACTGCACAAGAGGAGATCTTACTTCCTATCCGTTAAGGCGGATTTGGTTCAGATCTTCTTCTTGTGAGTTGTTTGAATTACACATCAAGGAGAGGTCAGTACTAGCCTTCTTTCACATGATTCTGCAGTGTGCTTTCATATGTTGTGCTACTTGTACGATAATGTTGCTTGATTTTAGTGAACTGCACAAATGGAGACAAGACTTCCAATCTGTATGTGCACCGTAATATCCCATTGAGGTAAGATAAGGATATTTCGCAACCTGGCCGGGCCTGTATTTTGCCACTTTCATCGTAAAAATTAAGTTTAGTACTATATTTTTGCTCCCTAATTGACATGCCAAATCTTACATTGAAGGCGAAGCTTGTCCGTTATTGAACCAAGTGATGAAGGGAAGAACAAGCGGAAGAAAAACAAAAATCAACTCCCTGTCAGAATGAAGCAATCGGAACTGTGGATGACACAAGTAATGATATAGTTTTGCATCTTAATTTATTGCTATGGTCGGAACGAGCAAATTGTTTTGCTACTGATTTGATGCCATACGTAATTATCTCTACTTGTGCAAACAGGATCTTCTTTGAAGATACCATATATTTTAGTGGAACTGCACAAGAAGATGTTGGAAACATTAAACTAATCGAGGAGTATATAGTAAGCATGGCCAATTTCAGAGATAGCAAATGTATGGTTCCGGAGAAGTGCTTCTTCTGGTGGTGCTCTACACAATCAGCCTCCTCACAAATGTTGGTACTCACCCACCGATTTCATCCATATGATTGAGCTTTGTCATCTCTATTGGTGTTGTGCTACCGCTTATATAATCATGAAAAAAAGTGGTATTGTCCTTGAGAAGTGCTTCATCTGGTTGTTTTAAATATTTCCTTTCCTTTTTTCAAGCAAACAGGGGTCATCTTCCTCCTCAAGAAGAATATGGAGTACGTGAAGTGACTACTTCTGTCTATCTTCTCATCGTAAGGAAGCAGTTGAAGGATGGTTACATTACTCCCCACAAGACCAAACTAACTTCAGCTCAAGGACCGACAAATCTCCATTTTTGTCGTGATGCGCGAGTACAATGTTGTTCTAGTATTCTTTCTGGTGAGTTCCATTTTTCTAAAAGTGTGTTCTACATGGACCATGTATGTGCCTGCTGAAACCGTCAATTCATAGTATAGTTTGCTTTATACTAATCACTTTTTGTATTTGTGCAAACAGGGTGCTCACTTGATTTCAACGGGAACTACACAAAATGTTCATGAATACATCGAATCATTCATTTCCACCACAATAAAGGAGGTGCCCATAAATTCAAGGCGTTGCAACATATAAGGGCTTAAATCATACACAAGCTACGCCGAATTTGGTTGATTTGGTGGAACTGCACAAAAGAACAGTTTGGTTTATTTAGCACGAGGGTGCCATGTCAATGTCCGAATCGATGGTGAAATCCTGCCCATTCCACAATCCTAGGCATTTGATATTTTGGAATGGGACAACCTTGTCAAATTTTTTCTCATTGATTTTAGCAAGATATGCGTTTGATATTTTCGAATGGGACGCCTTTTCTTGCCAAAGAGCCCGATCAATTTTTTCTTTATTCTTTAGTTGTGAAGTAAATATTGCCTCGACATGTGAGTCAACGAGATGCATAATCATTGATTGTTTTGAATGTTCTCTATGAATTGCCAGGCTGTGTGTTTGATTGCAATGCATGTAAACACTAAAAAGCTGCTCAAACTCTTTGTACTCCTTCTCTTCCTTTTTTACTTCGTGACATTGTGAAAGTGCATACTTTTTTGTATAAGATTGGTCAAAGTAGAGATACTTTGACTGCAGCATAAAACTTGTATGCGTACTCAGAAAGGACCGGAGGGAGTACATGTGAAATCGCTGCAAATGTGGTGATCACCACAGGAATAATGCTAGTACGTATTGTTTTGCATGTTCATCCAATGCCAAAGGATACGTGAATTTAACTAATCAAATAAATTAATTCATACTACGGTCAGATTTCATATAAACATGCCGGATTTCATTACATTTCATACATTCTTCAACTAAAAGGGGTGTTTAGGTCGCATGCATCTCCCGTGATGCAGAGGTCGGGGTCATCCTCCTTTCAAAAAAACTAAAAGGGTGCTACTGGAGGTATAATTAATTAACCGGTTACCCACTGTGTCCCGCCGAGTCAATCAGAGAAGTTTAATGACTTAACTGCAGTGCAGTTGCATGAATTCAACATGTGGCTTGTTGGGCCCACGCAGTCAGCCACCAATCGCACTAAAGAAGCTAAGTAGAAGCAGCGTTTTTCTCCCGCAAGAGCTCTCCGACTCATCGCCGCTGCCAAGAAGCTAACCGCCATCAATGGTCAACCCGCTTAGCTTGGCTTCAACCGGAGGGTAGCAGCGGTGGCCTTACTTTGACCCGCGCGGCGACCTACCGTGTTCTACTCTTCCTCATTTTCTCGTGGCGCGGCCTCGTTGGCAAGTGGGCGGGGCCTCGGCGAGCCGCAATGTCCTCTATCTGCTGTCGGCGGGCGGTGCCTCAATGAGCGGGTGGAAATCCTCCCCACATTGATGGCAGGGTGGGCCTCATTGAGCCGGCGATGTCCTCCGCCTCGCTGTTGGTGGGCGGAGCCTCGCGGAGCCGTGGTGTCCTCCGCCGCCGTTGTTGGCGCCTGCAGGCCTTGGTGGAGCAGGCGCTGCCGACGCCAGCAGAGCTGGGACTCCTGCCTGAGCCGGCATTGTCCTCTACTCTCCTCGGTCTCGCCAAACAGCGACTCGCCCTCTTTGCTAGGATTCTTTGTAGGCGGCCGCAGCCTCACCACCCGCATGCGGTACCGCTGGCCAGCGCCGAGGCGGCTCCTTGTGGGCGGAGCAAAGACGAGTCGAAAAGCAGGCGCCTCGCTCCGCCGCCTGCTGGGTGATCTACCTCCGCCGCAGTGCTCCCCTGGAGGAGATGGTGGTTGTAGGCGGCAGCCGGCCTGCGCCTCCCGGAACTGCTCCTCACGCATCGGCCTCACCTCGTCCATATATTGGGCACGGGCCTGGCCGATGGTCATGGTGCAATGCACCGCGAGGATGGCGCTGAGGAGGGGTTGGCGCCGATCATCGACTACCATGTTCTCCATTGGGACGCCGTTGCCCTTCCGCGCTCGCCAGCTGCCGTCGGCAGCAATGGCTGCCATCTCCTTGTGGTCCGTCCGTCCCTGTCTCAAGAGCGCACTGGAGCGCGAGAAGCCATGGTGGGCGAGTGGTGTGAACAGGAGAAAGGGAACGGATGCGGATGATACGGCTATGGCGTAGCAGGCTTTTTATATAGCAATGGTGGGCGGGCGGAGGGACGGACGTGTGGCGCCGAGTAGCCGCCTCGGCAACCGCAGATCATTAATGTGGGCGGCAGATGGACGGACGGATGGCACTTGTGTCGCTTGAAGGCGGGTCAGCACCGAAGCGGGCTGCCACACGATCAAGTTTTCGGTGAGCAAGGGCGTGGAGATGACTTTACTTGGATAGGATGACAATGGGGACCCACCAGGTCCATAGCCACACGTACGCAAGTGCCTCCTTATTATATATATATATATATATATATATATATATATATAAATATAATTTATTTTGCTACCTCCTGGTTTATTGACATCACTGGTCCCACACCATTGTCAACCTATGTACTCCTCCTTTCCGGTTTATAGGGCTTATCTCAAAAATTTAAGTTTTTCCATTTTATAAGGCTCAATTTGGTTGTTTTCCATCACATGTTCAAATTCCAAGGTGCATTAAATCTCATTGCATGCAAGTATTAAGAGAAAATTGACCAATGCATGTACTTTATGCATGCATGCATTGCAATTAATGCATTGATAAACATAATTTTTTGAGGATAACAAGAGCATTAATTAGGTGCTTTTGCAAAACTACAAAAATTATTCCACCACTCACCATCTACCTTGATTGGTGAGATTTTTGAATTGAGCACTATAAACCGGAAAGGAGGGAGTCGTCAATAAACGAGAGAATTGCACAAGAAGCGGCCGACAGTTGGGACCAAGCAAATGAGCAAGATTTAGGTTTTTAAGGTGTGAGCACCGCAGAAGTTTTGATGTTTACCCCAGACATTAATTTTTTCTCCTCCGAACAACAACGAAAACATCATCGCGGTATTAATCGGGATGGTCAGGTCTGCCTAGCCCAAAGCGATATCCAGCCTGTATATTAATTTTTCAAAGTGAAAATGGCTAGCCTAGCTATACTTTTTTTAGGAATACCTGCAAGGTCAAGTTGTTATTCACCGCCCGCTTAGGCTGCAAATCTTTCTAGGAAAGGATGCATTAGGCTTGACAAGAAAATGGGCTTTAAGAAATAATAAATGGGATGTAATTATATAAAAAGCTGGTAGTAACTATTAAAAATGCACCAAATAGTGATTACTTTATAAAATATTATTTTCGAATATTGAAAATTTTAATTTCATTATTAATTGTTGCGAGTGCAATGTTTCGATTGGGTTTTACGTAATATAAATTTATATTGAATTTGTATTAAATCTGACTAGAAATTTTGGGATAAAATATTCGCATCCCATCAAAATGTGGGAAATTTTATTGAATTCTGTTTTGAACGGTTGGTTTAAATGGGCTGTACTTTTAACAAAGCTGTAAATGGGCTGTTGTAAATTCCATTAGAATTCAAAATGGGCTACACATTCATACAAATCTCAAATGGGCTATAAGTTCTCACGCCCGACACATACTGGCCTTACTAAGTTGACGGCCGTCCCAAAAAAAAAATAGAGTTGACGAAATGTATGCAAGGCTTTCTGTCAACTTATAGTCAACACACCGGTTCTAGTAGATTGGTCGTTGGATGTCCATCCAACTGGATGTCGTGGCTTCTTCTTCAATCCTCGGATATTCTAGCTTCATCCGCCCAAAAATGATTCCTCCCGACATCGTGGGCGTAGCACCATTCGGAAGTCGATCAGGGCCTCACTAAGTTGACGTACATCAAGGGCTTTGTCAACTTAGTCAATAATAAACGATTCTAGGTGCAAGACCATACGATGTCCATCCAACGGCTGTCGTCAGGCTTCTTCAACCTCTCGGTCTTCTTTGCTCATTGGCCAAAGCGGCGCCGGGTCATGCCGCCTTACTCACGCCTCCGTGTCGGGTCAGGTCAGCCATGGAGGCCCTACCACCCCTACTACTCCCACGGTACCGGCCAGGCCATCCTCCACTCACCACACCCCTCGTTATTTTGTGGTGACGGCGGTAGCCGAACCAAAGTGAACCTCAGACTCCTCTCCGTTGCAGTGCATCCACCGCCAAGGTCTTCCCGGCTCAAGGCCGCCCCTTCCTAGGCCTCGGCGCCGCCCACCGCTGGTGGTGCTCTCGGCGATGGCGTGGTCAACGTGATCAAGGAAACGCGACTTCCATCGGACGTGGATCGTATATGGAGAGGTCGATACGGTGGGTCTCTGCGAACAAGGGAAGTGCCTCCTTATTACAGCGCCGTAGATTATTCCTCCACCGACAGCGGGAGGACCCACCGGACGGGACAATTTCGCGTATTAAAAAAATGATTCGCCCACCCTGGCCGGGACCCACGAGCTACATCTTCTTGCATCTAAGGAAGTGCGTCCCGGAAAAACGATCCATTCTCGACCCCGGGCTGACCAGCTACCACATCTTCGCACGCAAGGAAGTGCTTCAAAAAAACCACGATCTACCGACCGCCGGGACCCACCACCGTACACCTTCGCATGCAAGGAAGGTCGTCCGCAAAAACGATTCGCTTCGACCGGCTGGGACCCGTGAGCTTACACCTTTTCGCACGCAAGGAAGTGCGGCCCGGCAAAAACGATCTGGCTTCACCGCCGGGACCCAAGAAGCTACACCTTCGCACGCAAGCGAAGTGCGTCGAAGCAAACAAAATGATTCGCCCGATCGCCGGGACCCACTAGCTACATCTTCGCAGTAAGGAAGTGCTCATACCGACCCACTCGGTCAAGCGCACGAAGCGTTGTCATCCCGGTCACGTAACGGTACGCATATACCGGTCGGCGTAGAGGCGCCGCAGACATAAATGAGTAGAGGCGCCGCACGTAGCATGTACACATAATGCATAGCATGTCGCCAAGATGCAAGAAAGAAAATCAATGATGCGTGTGTACATATCGGGCGGGTCTCCGATTTACGCCTAATTATCTACACGTCTGGCGTAGGCTCATGTTCATGGGGAGGCAACGGAATGCGCTGTATTCATGGGGAGGCAACGGAATGCGCCGTGGTTCATGGGGAGGCAACGGAATGCGTCGTGTGTTCATCGGGAGGCAACGGAACGCTGGGGAGCCAACCGGCTTGGACGCGAACAAAGCGATGTAAACGAGGGCCTCATACAGAACGGAGGAGAAACGACCTTTGTGTTCGACCGGCCACATTCGGAACGGGTCCTGTTGATCGGGAGGTGTAGCGTCAAAACGAAGCGAAACGGACCTCCCACGGTTGAAACAGTCCCATGTTGATCGGTCGAGAGGTGTGGCGTACCGCAGTAAAACGGAGGAAACAGACCTCCTATGGTCGAAAACGCGGGTCCCGCTTGATCGGGAGGGTGTATGGCATACCGCAAACGGAGGAAACGGACCTCCTACGGCTTCAAACGGGGTCCTGTTCATCGGGAGGGTGTGGCGTATCCAAAACGGGACTCCGATACTCGTTCATCTCCACCGCCGACCTCCTCCAGCCTCCACGGGCTCTGCCGACCTCTCCTCCAGCCTCCACGGCCTCCTGCTCATCCAGACCTCCACCTGGCTTACTCCCACCCAAGCAACTGTTCAACCACCCCTCCATCAGGCACCCTCCACCGCTTCACTGCTCATCCAAATTCTCCACACCATAGGGTCCTCGTTTCAACCACCCCTCCAGCCACCCAATTCACCATCTATCGCTCATCCAAATTCTCCACACCATGGGCCCTCGTTTCATCCAACTTCGTTAACGCCATCGCTCATCCAATCAATCGGCTTGATTAGCAAGCATGAGCGGCGAATCGCCTCCATCGGGTTCAGTATAACAACCATCAATCGATCGCCGGGTTTAGTAACGCGTAATAGCCTCCAAAGGTGCAATCGCCGGGTTCGATTCAGAGCCCAACGCCTGTGTTCGCTAGAGCTAATGCCTCGCCGCAGTAATGAGAGAAAGCGACATATCGCTTCGCCCCGACTCCCCACCGTGAATCGCAACTCCTCAAATTTTCCTACCCCTTTGCTTCTACCATTTTTTTCCGGCTATGGACGGCCCCAAAGAATGTCATGTAGATATGCAGTCCGCCCGACGAAAAAACCCATTTTCATCATGATTTTTGTCATAGAAGTAGGAGCCCACCACATCTATGATGATACCGGTTCTCATTACAATTATCGCCATAGAAGTGTCATATGTATGACAAAAAAATTTCGCTCGCCCAAAATGTCACGTGATGTGTATTTTTTTGTAGTGTTAAGGAGTTTATGAGTTTTGATGTACTAAGAGGTAGTTCGGAGTTCCGGAGGATCTAGGACATATGACGAGGAGTCTCAAATGGTCGAGACGAAAGATCGGTTATATTGGACGACTATATTCTGGACATCGGAAAGGTTCCGAGTGATTCGGGTATTTTCTGAGCATCAAGAGTTACGGGAATTACCGGTGTGACAATTCCCAAAATTTAAACCTTTGTTTTATTAATTAAAATTTTGCTGTGAAACTTAAACTTTTATTTTCTCGGATTTTCTTTGATTTCGTAACCATTCTTTTCTTTTATTGTTATGGAGTTTTTACCCCAAGTGAAAACTTTCCAATTATATTATTGGACTTGTTTAACCTCTCAAGAAAAAACATTTCTATTATCAGTGGATTTATTTGCATAATTATTGCCTTCTAACTTTATTCCTTAAAGTGATTTTTCATTAGTTTTGGAGCTTCATTTTGAACTACAACCATTTGATAACATTTATTAAAAATCCAACCTAAAATTTGGAGATGTCATGTGATGTTTTTTAAATCACTTTTGTGCAAAAATACCTTCTGCTCATAGGAGATTTTGAGCTCTACACCAAGTTTTCAAATCTGGTCCAAAGGCAATTTTGCACTACAACCTATTTAAATATTTCTTTAAAACTTCCACCAAAAATTATGGGATGTTAATAGGAGTATATTATTCAACTTTATGCAAAAAACCCATTATGTCCTTGGAAAATTTGAGTGAATCAACCTCATTTTCATTCGTCCAACTTGATGATTTGTAACGCAACCATATTTTAACTTGCTCCTTTACCCATGATTCTTTTTCCTCGCTTATAGACCACCCTCATAAAAACCCTTTAAGTCCGTGAGAGTGGACCCATTGGAGGATTTTAGTGCAAGTAATAATGCCATTTACCTTCCGGTCATAAAAGAATCGAAGATTTGCAAAACTTGCACTAGCAAGTTTCAGTTTTGCTTAAATGACTCCTTGCCACCCTCACCTACACCTAGAGAGACACCGGTCTGGAGATTTGGCTACCCCAAGAGTTGCCTGATGCCCTTGGCACTGTCAAACACCTTGGTACATGGTCAATCTTGACATGATTTTTAGTTTGCACTCGTGAGCTTGATCCTCCGACTCCAACCAACTTGTCCCACTAGGCTCCCCGAAATACAGGCCTTCTTTGGACAACAGTAATCCGACCAAATTCACAGCCCCACCTAAGCCTCCTATCATGCCACCTGCAGCATTTTGCCGGTCAGCCATGTCATCAGTACGCCTTGGCACGCCTGGGCGCGCAGCCAGAGGCGCTGCTTTGCACTGTCGTGACTGAAGCCGCCACAGTTAAATTCGCCTCTGCTACCGACCTTTGCTCACCAGCAGAGCCACACGGCCTCATCCACTCACCAGTCGAACACGCCAGCACTGCACTGAGGCTCCACAGGTCATGCGTCTGGTGGTGGCTCACTAGCGTCCACCATGCAAGAGTTCCCGCCCTGACGGCGCCGCCTCGAGCCACCCCTAGCACGCCCGGGCTGCCCTCGAACAATGCGATCCTATCCATGAAAGCCCGTCCTCCCCAACTCAGCTGTCGCCGCCTGTCGCTTCTGCAAGAGCAGAATGGCGGTTCGCCGTCCGAGTTTATCAAAGGTTGGCCGAGCCAACTGACCTAATCACGCTTATAAAACGCAAACGAGCCCCAGCCTCTCAAACCTCAAAGTGCTGCACCTCACCACCCCACCTAGCACCCCCAGAAAGGGGCTAATCGACTCCAGTGGGGAAGGTCTTCTTCCCATCTCCGGCCAAGACAAATTGCCGCCCGCCCTCACGGTCCATTTAGTCGCCAACCTAGCTCCCTCATCCATCTAGCGCCACCTGCTTGACTCCCCATGTGACACGCAGGAGCCGCCTTCAACACTCAAACCCGCCTGGAACCACCGTAGCCTGCAGAGCCCCAAAACTCCGGCCACCGAAGCTGCATGAAGCTCACCACCTGGCAGCTCCCTTCGCCTCTACCATCCTAGCAACCCTTACCGGGAGATCAGCCGCCGGCTGGCGGATCCATCCCTTACCCACTGAGACCAAGCGAGAGCGCTGTCGCCGCTGACGATCGCGAGCCCCGCCCCCACACGGCCAGAGGAGGAAGGAGGCGGGAGACCGGCCAACCCGATTTCAGGCTCGACCAAGGGGTCTCGACTGGACCGCCGACCCGGTTGGCGACCCGAGGCAGTCCACGCTGGGCTAAGTGGAAACGATAGCGCAGAGCACGCCTTCCCTAACTGCTTTTTCTTTCTCATTTATTTTATCTAATCTATTTTAAAACAGAAGTTTGACCGGAAACTTGACCTGCTATAACTTTTTAAATATAACTCCAAATGAGTTGATTCTTTTTCCTACCTCTCTCAAATATTGTCTAGTTCATTTTCAGATTTATTTGAAAAAAATTCAGACAACTTTTTTGTACTGTTTTGAGTCTATGTGTTAATTTGAATACTTCCGAAAATAGGATTTTTGGAGAAGAAGAAAACTTCTTTCAAAGTTTTTGAATGTGCACCGCTCCCTCCACACACCTCAAGGCAAGCATTCCTAACTCCACATCGCAATATGTTCAGGTAATGTGTTGTTTGATACTTGCTATTTACATTTTCCCCCCTCGTTGGGAGTTTCAAGTTATTTTATGTGGTGATATGAACATAATGATAAGTGGCATATTGATGATTAGTGCTTTAGAAATTGATGACATTGTGATAGTAATCCATCGTATGCCTTTCATGCATACCGAAGGAATTTGGGGAGAACCCTCATCTTACCAGGTAGACGAGAGCTTGTCCCTAAGTTCCTACGCCGAGACGGTTGTGCTCATATGGCATGACGGGGTATGATGAGGTATGGTGATTCTACTGCACATTGGTTGGCCTGTTGGTTATACTACAGCATCATGTGGAATTACTTAAACTCCCTCGAGGTGGCCGTCCCAGATAAAGTCTTTGTCTCCAAAATTCTCTGTGACTTGTTTCAGATTACCACTGCTGTGTCCTTTCATGCAGTAGGGTACGATTCGATGGGGCTCAAGTTGTAACCCCTTTCCTAGCACACACCTGCATGCTGAGAGAGGCCATGGTGGAAGATAAAGGTGTTGCATCCGGGTAGGCATGCCCACACACAGTCCGGGGCATCAGGTGTTTCCGGTTGCGGGGACCGAGAGAGGGCACCCCTTTAGAGCGCCTTGCTGATAAATTTGATCCCATACTCATGCTAGAGGTTATAGCCTCCCACTCTAGAGTTTTTGCTTTAAAAGTCTCGCAAGTGGTGATTCGGAACAAATGAACAAAAGTTGTGTGTGTCTGCGAGTTAGGGCGATATTTTCAATTAAAAGACCGTAGAATGGAATTAGTCCGGATGGACTAAAGGGAATCAAGCATCGTGGTTAAAGAGTACACCCTCTCGCAGAGATTAAATCTATTCAATAGCTTACATTGTCCATGGGTAAGGACTACCGGTCTGGGACCGGGTCAAATGTCGGTCTTAGTGTCGGTCTTCGGAGAGGAGAAACTAATAAGCAGTAACATGGATCATGACCCTTGTGACTTAAGATGAATTATGATTGTGATTATTATTGTTATGGACTAACACTTTATATTATTAGGAATTATTGAGTATCACAGGAAGGATTCTACCTCACAGATATTCACAGTGGGTTATTTTTCTTTACAAGCTCCTTTATTTGCGTCGCCGTATCAGCCCGGCCTTGAATGCGTATCAACATGCTTGTTAATTTACTTTATAAGCCTTTATGTGGTGTCGCCGACGCCTTGACGCGGGTAGCAGTATGCTTGTTATTTATTTTATAAGCCCCTTTATGTGGTGTCGCTGGTACGCCTGACCGTGGCATGCTTGTTATTTACTATAAGCCCTTTATGTGGTGTCGCTTTACTTCAGACCCTGTGGCATGCTTGTTATTTAATTTTATAAGCCCTTTATATACTTTATCAGCTCAGATGCCTGGATCGAGGCATGCTCGCTTGTTACTACTTATGGATTTAGAGCGCTACTTCGTATATCCGATCCGGTGCATTTTATTACTTTTCATATTACATATTCACGCTGCATATAAATAACCTGCTTGCATGCATCAGGGGATTTTATTTTTATGACCTGACGTTAGGATCATAGAATGTTTTCGAGCCTCGATTATCGCTTTGTTATATTATACCGTGTGTTCATAATGTTTATGCGAGTACATTCAAAGTACTCACCGGCCGGGTTGTATCCACAGCTGTTGTCTTGGCCAGATTTCTTGCCTGGAGAGGCGTTGCGATGGCAAATGATGTACAGGAACCTGTAAGCAATGGTGATAGCAGCCTGTCGCGAAGATAGGAGTTAATCCGTCACCGTTCTTCGCGGGAAATGGAGTCCCATAGTGTAAGTGCATCTAGTGCCACCCCTAGTTGGTTTTGGAGTATTGATTTACAAATTTGGTTGAGGGACTAATGTGTTTGTGACAATTGCAGGGATAACATGTGGTGTCCCTCATTGATTCGACATTTACCTCTGGGAGATGACCCCTAAAATATGTATGGAAGACATTGACGAACAATGGTGGTATGAGAAGATATTCATATTGAAGACTATGACATGAGAGGACATTGAGTGAAGACTATGGAGCTGGAAGACTATGTCGCTTCCGTTGTCTCCTTTTTTTCCTTCTTTGTTGAGTCATAGAACCACCGGCACTGCTAAGTGGGGTCCAAGTGAACAAAGTACGTAATGATGGTAGTGATGCTCAACCTGAATCCTATCTTAAGTGTCTTCGGAAATAAAGAGACAATGAGAGAAAATCTTATCCAGATTTTGGATGAGTCAGACTTTGCATATAGCCCAAGTGAGATTGCCGTGTGTTTGAAATCAATGGCCGTTGGAACACGTGGTCGGGCCTTTAGTGACCCAGTGGTCATTGTTCGACATATCGTGCTCCAGATTTACCTAGTGGCTATAAATAGCCCACCCCTACACCATAAATTAGCGGCTGACAGAGTTAGTGCAACGGCTTTTGTCGCTTGAGAGCAACCCACCTCAAGCCTTTGAGAGAGAGAAATCCTTACAGGACAAAGCCCAAAACACTCTAGAGCCAAAGAGTGTTAGGCATCATCAAGTTCTTTACATGCGTGGACTCAAGACTTATTACACTTGAGGACCTATAGAATCCTCCACCATTGAGCGTCAGGCGGCCGTCTCCGGAGCATCCAAGAGTCATTATGGATCGCGATTGAACGAAAGTCCTGTGAAGGTTCTGGAAGTCTACCTTGAAGACTTACCGTGAGTGGATTAAAGTAGAAATCCGTGTGTCCATAGCCTCCAGCTCAAGGGAATAAGGTGAAAGCCTTGGTCTTCCTCGAGGTTGAATCTCGGCCCTCCCAAACCAGATGTACAGCTTGTCAAAGCAACTAGACTGGTCCAACAAATCCACAATGGTCTTCAACAAGTGACCTAGTTCTACCCTCCTCCCTCCCTTTACTTACGAGTGCTGCTCTTACATTGAAGTCATTGCCTATTTGTCATATCTGCTTGACTTCATTGCTTGACTTCTATCGTTAGTTGGCTTCATACTATCTTCCATCCCCGATCCTTACTACTAAGTCGCTATTAGTCTTTGTACTTTCACTACATTATTGCATACTTATTTATGGTTTGCTTGTTGTAGTTTATCTTCCGCTACCCATATCAATTAGGTCATTTTCTATTGTTTGTCTTTTAGAAACTTCCAAATTTTGAAGACTTCCATAAAATCGCTCATTCTTACCCCCTCTAATCGATAACTAGCACTTTTCAATTGGTATCAGGCAAGGTACTCCTTGTTCTCATGTGATTCGCTTAACCACCGGAGTTTTAGCTATGTCGATCATAGGAATAATCAAAGACTCACTTTGCTTGCCCCTGTTACGACGATGGAACCGAATATCCCTATCATTGGAAGAATAAGAAGCGTTTATGCATCTTGAAGCCATTGATGTTTAAGCCTACCGTATGTCATCAAGAACGGCAGGTGGCCAAAAGCTGGTGTGAAGGTGTCACCCACGGCGATGTCAAGAAGTTCATTCAAGCTGGACTCTACGGCCAAGAACATCATTTGTGGTCATCTTAACCAAAGGAGACGGTGTGGTATGTGAGTGCTCTCGAAACGTCGTGAAAGCTAATGCGGACTCATATCCAAGGTCAACGAAAGGTGTCTCAAACCCGGAGAGATCAAATGATCGGTGTTCTTATAACTCTCTTCTTCAACCGGGCTTCAAGAGAAAGCGACAAAGAAAATGTCCAGCTCACATTTGATCGCGCTTCACCGACATCACATAATGAGCTTGCGTGTACTCTCGTATGCCACCGAGATTACCAACGCCGAAATCACAAGACACTCATCGAGATCACTGATGCCTCCTTTGACACCCTTGCCCTCATGATACAAGAACGCCTGGATTTCAAGACACTCGATCCGTCTTCGATATACTTGAGAGGCTCAACACACATGAGTTCCGATTTTCTTTACGAGAAAAGAGATATCTATGGTCCCCAACTTCTGTATGGCCGAATCTACGCCACGCTTTGAAGGCAAAAGTTGTTTCCTCATCGAAGAAGAATGACTGTGATTCGGCGGGACCCTAAAGACATTGGAAAGGAACTTGCTATGCTTGGCGAAGAAGTTCCGTAAGTTCACTAAGAAGAAGCGGCTTCGTAAAGTCTTCATGATCTAGCTCAAGAAATGATGAAGCTTCCACTCATGACTACAAGAAGAGAATATGTCACAATGCAAGAAACTTTGGACACTATATCTCCGGGAAATTGTCCACAAAGTGGGACAAATGAGAAGAAGAAGAAGAAGAGCAAGGAATATGATTACGATGACAAGAAGAAGGAAGAAATCTTCAAAGTCTTCTTCCAAGTCCTCATCAAAGTCTTCATCTCATAAGAAGAGCTCATCCGCAAGGCTCGTAGGCTTTTGTTGGCAAGTGCGAAAATGGATTCGTGAGGAGGAAAGTCCCGCATACCGAGGAGGCGGAGGTGGAGTACGAAGATTAAACCGACTGGCGTTAGTAAGTCCTGGGCTCTAGCCATAGCCTATCATGCCGCTAAGTCCATCTTCAACATCAAGACAATGACTTCCACACACCAACGTCAAGCTGTCAAGTTGATGACAAGGACGACCCTTCTCTACTATCACTCATCGCCCATACAGCACGTGGTGCCAAGGTAAAATCACGTGATGCTTACTTTCAAACATCGCGAAGAGGTGATCAGATTGTGAATCCAAGCTTCAGCTTCACAAAACACTTGCTAAAATTGCAAACTGAACAACAAAAAGCTAGTGGAACATACTCAAAAAGCTGGCTGACAAAAGCAGTGACACATTGGGCCAGGTGAATGACGTTTCACATGTATTCTTAGTTGAAGACATAAAAATCTTCATGCTAAGTACCAAGAACTTTAGAAAGTCGTCATGAAACGCTGTCTCAACTACTCATAGAAAAGCTCTCCCATGATTATCTTCAAAGGAAGCAAGAGCTTGAGAAATTGAGAGCGTGCTCATGAAGATCTTCAAAAGAGAATGAGTCACTTCAGCTCGATAGATCAAATTCTGGCCTTGTGATGGATTTAAGACCACCATGTCTAAAAATGCCTTGAGCGTGATATCGCCATTCTCTCGCTATCAATGTTCCATCACATATCTGGCTGCATTTTTGTGACCATACTGATGTGGTAATCTAACACCCTCTCATGGAGGATACCACTACTATTGCCAGATGAAAATGCTAGGTTGGCGTTATTGTACTTGAAGCGAGGGATGTATAAAAGTGCGAAAGGACATCAAGACACTTTTCGATGTTCTCAAAAAGTGTATCTCGAACCGAAACCCTAGGGAAAGAGGAATTATTTGGGTTAGAGAGGAAAATGAATGTTGATGGTTCCCAATCTTGGAAGCTTGAGCGATATCCCAAAACCACATGGTTGTCGTGTGCAAGAAGGATCCTTCAATGGATCCATCCACCTTATCCGGGCTTTTTACAGCTGCTAATCCTATTATCATTGATGAATCCCTTTGATGCAAACTATAAGTTGTTCAAGAATCGAATGGTGAAGCGTTTGCCGGGTGTATGTTAGTACTAACTTCGAGAATGGACCACCTATGAAGAAGATCAGGGTTCCCAAAAGTCATTGCCCCTTGAGAATCTTAAATAGAATGTGATCATGACACCACAGGAAGAAGACAAACCCTGCACTCTAAGGCGTCATAATATGGTCCAGAAGGCTTTACACACAGACAGGAGAGGGATCTCTTGAAGTCACTTCTAACGTCAATGTTTTGCGAGTGGTAACTGTCACACATCCCTAGTCCCCTTTAGTGTATGCACGAGGCTAGCCTACTTCATGTGTGCATCATGTTTAACTTTGAAATGAACTTGAAATGGGGGATGTTCAAACCCCTAGCATAAAAAAGGAAATCCACCAGGTTCAACTAAAATATTTTTCAGTGAACACAAATGGCCTTAAAAAATGTTCATCATTTTTTGAAAATGCTGGAAACAGCAAGAGGTGATGCACATTTTTGCATGACATTTTGGATTGTTGAATTAACACATATTGTATTTTGAATTGGAGCAAATAAATACTATAAATAATTTATTGCTCCGATAATTCTGATTTTTGTTGAGAGGCTTTGGAATAATCCTTTTTAGTCCTCGCTAAAATTTATCGAAGCGACATAAAATTAGTTTGGTTCAAAAACCTAAATTAAACAACAAATGTCGGAATTAGAAATCAGAAATAAGAGAGAGAGAGAGTTATCGGCGGCTTACCTGCAGTACTCGAGAGGCCTCGGGCTCTGTGTGACGATCTGGGCTCGGGCTCTTACAGCTCACTCCTGCCTCTCTGTAGTGTTCCTCCCCGCCTACTCTGAAGCATTTCGGTGGCCCGCGCCTTGACGCCAACCCTTGCCACCTCCTCGCTTGCAACCGAGGCGCCTGCGCCTGCACAAGTGTTCGACACGCCCTCACGGGCCTCACGCCTCTCTGCCTCTCTCTTGCCTTCTCTCAGAGCCCTTCCCTCTTCTCTCGCTTCCTCTCCTGAGCACACACCAGGGCTAAATGGCTCGTCAGCTGACGTTTACGCCACATGACAAAACTCCGAAGCCCTCGCTTTCCCAGCGCTTCATCCACGGCTCTCGCCATCATCCGCTCACTTCCCCATCCACAGCCCCGAGCGTTGGGACAGCCTCACAGATCCCCATGCTTGCTTTCTTCCTCCTCCTCGTTGCTGAAGCCTTAAGCCGATTGGGTCAGCTGTCTCGTGGCTGTCCACCAGAGCACCCATTGAATCCGCTCTCGACCTCCACGTGAGCTGCCGCGATCTCCCCCTCTCATCCTTTTGCTGTTTACGCACTCTAGCTAGCCGCCCCCACCACACTTGCCTAAGAATCCTCAGTCACTTGTAGGCCATGGCGCTTATCAAGGCCACATACGGCTGGGCTTGGGCTATGAGCCCGCCAACGCGCTCAATAAAGGGCGTCATGGCTGAGCTCAAAGCACCCAACTGCGGCTCCTCCCGTTACTCACGTGGGCGTAGTTTCGACGAGCAGAACTCAATGGCCTTGACCTACTTTGTCGCCATTGCACAAGCATTACCTTTCAAGACACCACACGGCCACCAGATGCGCCAGACTGCTAAAGAACTCATAGCCGCCAACCATGCTCGCTAAACTGGCCCTCAGTGTGCGCCTTCCGCAAAGATCTCCGTCGCCATTTTGAACGCCCGGTAGAACTCCGCGATGTCGGCGTGGCCCATCATTAGCCACTAAACGGCCTTTGTAAGCTAATTAACCCTAGAGCCACTTTTATCGGGCCCCACCGCTTTACTTTGTCTGAAAAGCCGGATTTTGACCTGTTTAAATAAAATTAACCCCACGGGCCCCATACAGTCAGCTTTCGACCTTTCGCTTAAATCACTTTGTGAAACCGGAATTCCCACCACGTCGACAAGATTGACTTCGTGACATGGTAGCGTTGACGGTCCTGTCGACCACAGTCACACTAATGTTCGACTGACCATCGATATGCCGGACCCGCGATTGTCAGGGTTTGACTTTTCAGGGTATGTCACATTGACCGATGGATGTCAAAGATGACGATTGTCGATCTGCAAGAATATTTTCTGGAATTAAAATAAATTAGGAATGATTTATAAATTCCAGAAAATGCCCCAAACTTCTAAAATTCATAGAAAATCAACCGTAGCTCCAAATGCAAAGATTTATATATGAAAAATTATAAGAAAAATGCAACCTATCCATCTGTATCATTTTCATGCATGCTTGAGAAAGTTAACTCTCCTTGTTTTAGGATGAAACATGATTAGGACAAATTTGATAATAGATTTGGAGTTGGAATTTAATCTAGTTTTGAATTCCACTTCAATCAAAATGACTTTTACTGTTGCATTAGCTCAAATCACAAGATATTGCCATGACATTATCATACATCATATTTGTTGCATTTCATTGATTGTGTCCCTCTTTGTTTGCCGCCGTAATGGTGTCCCTCTCGAGTAAAACGTGGTTTCGGCCATGTGGGTTCTGACGACACCGGCGAAGAACAATATTACATCTTCGTAAGTGCCAACAAGCAAACCCCTTGTTCATTCCGGATGCACAATCCCTACCTCTCTCGCCTCCTGCTGTCTTTTATTGCACTAAGGACAACAACGATTCATACATTACTTGGTCAAGCAGCAGGTTGAATCCCTTTATCCTCCTCGCATGACCTATCTGTCATTCCATAGTAAATAGATGAAACCCACTAGCATGAGTAGGAGTTGTTTGAGCCTGTTGTGCACTACTTCATTCATGTTTGTTTGTCATGCACTGCCATCGCTTAGAGTTGAGTCAGGTCTAATTCATCGAGGATGAACTGCAGGTGTGTGAACATGTCCTACTTCGTGTGTGGAAGCTTAAGTGTGTGGGCTGATTTGGTAAAATGGTATGGTGAGAGGCCATGTAGGAGTACATGGTGGGTTGTCTCATTACCGGCACTGGCCTTGGGAGCCCGAGATTCTATAGTTTGTGATCCATTAAACAGTTACTACCACACATTGGGTCCTGTAATGCTGCCCTCATGACAGCTTATGTATTGCCGATCTCTCTGGCCTGTGAGTTGCAACTGAGTTTAAGTGTTTGTAGGATATGTGTTGGGGCGCCGTAAGTGCGCTGACCCTAGGGGTGAAACTATATTGCAGTGGATTATGCTGTGGTAGATACATCAGTGTCCCATCGGGCGCCTGCTTGCAGTTCCTGGGAACCCTGGCCACATCGCTTGGGGCCGTGGCTTTTGTTACCCGTCGGATCTCATTGCAGGATGCATCCCGGAATAGGCGATAAACTTTGGACTAGAGACTTGAGTGGGTAGTCAGGTCGTGGGCTAAACTCCTCGCCAGAACTTCCGCTTGAAGGCTTCTTAGAATTACACAGCGTATTACATGGTGCTAAGTGGCGTAGAGCGTGTGAAGAAGTACACCGCAGGTTAACATCATCTATTCGAATAGCCGTGTCCGATAAAGGACTTCGTTGCCTATAATGAGTTCATAGACAGAGTGAAAGTGGATACTTCTAAAATGCTTAAAGATAAGCCGGTGGAAGTGCTATGGATGGCGTTTTCAGCGTAGGGAAGACGGGATCGAATCCATAAGTGGGTGTATTGAATGGTGAATATGTGGACCTCGTAAAGCGCCACCTCAAAGAGTTACTTAGAGGCGACGTAGTTCAGGATAGCCACAAGTCAAAGCTTGCTTCTTGCAGCCAAACTCCACCACCCTTTGTTGATAATGATGGCATGTGTAGTTGGATCTACGATGTAGAGTCACTATTGGTACATTTGTACTACATTTGCTTTTATTTTAAGTTTCTTGAGAGACGCCAGTCCCTGGTCTTAGTAGTTCCGCCGTGACTTCGACGCTTAGCTTGTTAATTGCCTCAGCTACGATCTTGTGCCCCTCGGCGGGGATCTCGTAGATAGTCCGAGCTTCACCCTTTTTCATTTATAGTTGTCTTACTCGGACATGTTGTTAAGCTTCGCGATGTGCTTTGACTTGTATGCTCTTTCTGAATCTTTGGGTCGAAGAGACCCATGTTTGTAATATCTCGCTTCCTCGGAGCCTAATGAATAAATACTTGAGTCATAGAGTTATGTTTGTGATGCCATGTTGTATTTACACATCGGAGCATATTATTGTGTGTATGTTTGAAATGCTTGGTATGTGTGGGACCTCAGGATAACGTCTAGTTGTTTATCCTTGGCAACCTCTCTTACGGAAATGTAGTCTAGTGCTTCACCGAGCCGATGGTAGTCCGCTCTAGGTAAGTTCATAGGAGTCCTGCTAGCCATGACCTCTTTACTCGGAGACATATTGGCCTTAACCATGTTTCACTTCATTCTGTATACATCCCTTG